>CM053594.1:312251745-312335350 GCA_028646575.1 Pseudocheirus occidentalis
GGGGGTGGAGGAGCCAGGATAGCTGAGTAATACTGAGCTCCACAAACTCCTAACAGATCTAGAAAATTTACGGGACTGAGTCCTGATGGGGAAATCCAGAAAAAGTCTCCGGGAGTCCTTTGTCAGTACAGCTCAGCATTGGGAGACAGGGAGGTCTACGGCTAGATGTCAGGTCAGCCAGGAGCACTGAGGGGTCTAGCAGCACTCAGGGAGGAGCTATGCGCCCGGAGAAGAGGAGGTCCCAGACCTTTACCAGCACTGGGGCGGCAGCAGGTGCCAACTGCCTGCTTCATTGCCCAGGTTGCAAATCTAGGGCAGAATGAAAAGGGGACCCCTGCACAGCTGTGGTGTTGCTGGGTAGGGAAACCCAGAGCTGAGTACTGAAAACGTTTGGAGGCAGCAGCTGCCCCTGAAATAGTTGTGCGGTACAAACCTCAGGTGCAAAGCAGGATTTCACTTCCATCCTCCAGCCCAGCCCGCAGGAGTAACAAGGTCTGGAATCCCAGACCAAAGGGAGCCCACAGTTCTGCTGCTCTGAACCACCAGAGCTTTCCACCTGGCTGATAGGGGCTGAGTCCAGCCACATCTACTTTTGCTCAGACCAATATACGGGCCAGAATTTGCAAAGCTCAGACCAGTGTGTAGCCATCAAACTTTGCTTTTTGGGGGAGTACTGAAAGCTTGGGCGTCCGTCCCCACCCTATCCTTGAGAGGCTGGAATAACACAGTGCTCCAGACCCCAATAAAGCAGCAATAGAACCAACCCAGAATATCCCTCCAGGAGTGTCCCAGAGCCATCCCTGAAACCAAGTGCTAAGTGAGGAAGGAAGCAGGAAGAATGGACAAAGGTGACCATCCATGGTACAGAGCTATTATGGTGGCAGGGCCACCTAGAACACAAATGGAAAAGGAGAGAAGAATCCCTAAGCATTTCTAAGCAAAGCCTCAGAGTAGTTTATTTAGGATTTTTGTGGCCATATTCATTGATGAAATTGGTTTCTAATTTTCTTTCTGTTTTCGCTTTCCTGGTTTAAATATTAGTACCATATTTATTTCATAAAAAGAGTTTAGTTGGACTCCTCCTTTGCCTATTATTCCAAATAATTTATTTAGTATTGGAATTAGTTGGTCTTTAAATTGTTGGTAGAATTTGCTTGTAAATCCATCTGGTCCTGATGTATTTTCCTTAGATAACTCATTTATGTCCTGTTCATTTTCTTTTTCTAAAATAGGTTTATTTAGAAATTCTGTTTTTTCTTCTGTTAATCCAGGAAGTTTGCATTTTTGTAAATGTTTTTCCATTTCACTGAAATTGTGAATTAATGGAATTTTTACAAACAAGACTGGAAATAGACAGTGTTACTTAGTTTTCAACTTCTGAGTTGATAAGTTGGCCCCTTTGCATAACAAATTTTTGCTTCAAGGTTTGAAAATAACTAACTTTTAAAAGAATCTGGTTTTAGGACCACATACATAAAATGGGCCAGTGGCTATAATGTGGGAGGCAAATCATGCATGTAGCAAAAACATGTGATGACTTTTCCTTTAAGGGAGGATTGTCTCGTGGTCAGTTTAATAAACCCACAGATGATGACTGTTGAGGGTGTGACATTTTGAGCATTCTTTTCAGCTGCACAAGAACCTTCTTTTTGTAGCTTTTGTTCTACTATGGGGAAGTGAACACCTCCCTGGTCCTTATTGACCATGATATTGTGACATTTCCCCTTGCTTCATAATCATCTGCTGGTTATTTTTTCCTGACTTCACACGGCAACATGGAGCAGGTCATGCTGGTGTTGTGTGTCTGCTCTGTTGTTAAGTCTGCCTTCAGCTTCCTGTGTGGCTTTGATCCTGGCGTTTACTCTCTCTGCGACCTGCAGACCATGTGTGGAGAAGAGGATAAGTCTGCGTGGCTGCTTACTTTGTAGGGGGCTTATGACTTTACAAAATCTCAGGAAATGTTAGATAGCTTTTTTTTTAATTTCTCATTCATGGTCAGTAGAAAACATAGAAAAGCATGGCAGATTTGGAAAATAACATGTTGGATTTCTTGTAAACTTGGAGGGAGAAGCAGGCTCTACATGTTGGTGGTTTGTGGCTTTGTTGCAATCCTTTTTCCTTTGTATGTGGAAATGCTCGTCTTATTTGGTTAAGTCAAAAAAAATTATTACTAACTTGTAAAATCTCTCTCTCTCTCTCTCTCTCTCTCTCTCTCTCTCTCTCTCTCTCTCTTTCCCTCTCTCCCTCTCTCCCTCTCTCCCTCTCCCTCTCCCCTTTTTGGTCTCTTTCTCCCTATTTCTTTCTCTCTTTCTCTCTTTTTTCTCTCTCTTTCTCTCTCTTTTACCCTCCTCTTCCTTCCTCCTTCCCACCCTTTCTCTCTACCTCTCTGTCTCTGCCTCTGTCTGTCTGTCTGTCTGCCTCCCCCCTCCCACCCTCCTTCCTTATCTTTTTCTTGCTCTCTCTCTGTCTCTGTCTCTGTCTGTCTCTATCTGTCTCTCTCTCTCCCCCTTTCCACTTTTTGATCTCTGTCTTTTTTCTTTCTTTCTCTCTTTTCCTCTCCTCTCTCTTCCTCCCTCCCTCTCTTTCTCCTCTTGCTCCTCTTTCTTTCCCTCTCTTTCCCTCTCTCTCTCTCTCCTTTTCTTTCCACCTCTCTCTTTCTCCCCATCTTTCTTTTGCTCTTTCCCTCTCTTCTCTGTCTTTCTGTCTCTGTATCTCTGTCTCTGTCTCTGTCTCTCTCTGTCTCTGTCTCTCTCTGTCTCTCTGTCTCTGTCTCTGTCTCTGTCTCTCTCTCTCTCTCTCTCTTTCTCTCTCTCTTTGTATCTCTCTCTCTCTCTGTGTCCCTCACCCCTTTCCCCCTTTTTGGTCTCTCCCTCACTCTCTCTCTCATCCTCTCCTGTCTCTCCCTTCTTCCCTCTCTCTCTTCTTTCTTTCCCTCTTTCTTTCCTCCTCTCCTCTACCTTTCTTTCCATCTCTCTCTCTCCCTATCTTCTTCTTGCTCGCTCTCTCCCTCTCTTTTCATCTTTTTCTTCCTCTCCTCTCTCTCTGTCTTTCCTCTTTCCCTCTCTCCCCATTTCTCTCTTGTTCTCTTTCCCACTCTCTTTTTTCTCTTTTCCTCTCTCTCCCTTCCTCTCTCTTCTCCCTTCCTCTTTTCCTCTCTCTCCCCCCTCTCTCCTCTCCCTTTCTCTTTTCCTCTCTCCCTCTCCATCTCTCTCTCTCCCCCTCCCCCTCCCCCCTTCCCCCACTCCAGACAAAGAAGCTAATGTCTGTTATCAGGAATTTGATGTGCCTGAACTTTTCCCACTAGAATTTAAGCAGTATCTTCCGAACATCATGTACAGTCATGACACACAAAGGTCAGCATCTTTCAGAACAGTGGTTCATATCTATCTCTTGCCTCGTACTTTAGTAGCTGTTTTTCTCAGCAAAAAAGCTGTGCAGAACAGCATTTCCCAAACTGATCCAGTCCCCAAATATTTTGGGGGTCTGCAGTTTATTGATGGAATCCATAAATGCTGATTTGGTGGGAAGGTGGGAGGGGAGAGAGAAGCATAGGGAAGACTTGCCCTGGACCATACACTGACTTACCCTCTTAATGGGAGAGGTTGGGGGTGTCTCTGAACAAACAGATGAAATTAAACCTGTTTTCATAGTCCCCACGTTGTTATGTAATACACATATACATAATTTCGTTGTATTTTTAGCAGGATATGGTGCTAGCATTGAAATTTTACTGTGGAATTTTCTTTCATATTGAACAGAACAAGCAGCAGCCTGATGTAATAGGGAGCCAGCCTTGGAGTCAATATAACACGTATTCAAGGCCCCCTCTGATCCATGCTGGCTGCGTGGCCCTGGGCCAGTTACTTAATCCTCTGGTCCCGACAGGTCTCTTAAGACCATCAGTTTCAAAGAAAATGTCACCCTGCATTAGTCAAAGTGCTTTTTCACGGAGCAGCTAGGTATCACAGTGAATAGAGCACCAGCCCTGGAGTCAGGAGGACGTGAGTTCAAATTTGACCTCAGACACTTAGCACAAAAACTAGCCATGTGACCTTGGGCAAGTCACTTAACCCCAATTGCTCTGCCCTCCCGCTCCAAAAAGCAAAAATAAAAAGTGCTTTTTCACCTGGAATTTCTCTTTACCAGTGAAATCACAGGTGCTATCCCTTTCACTGCCCCTACTGAATAGAACACCAAGCTTCTATAGGACATATTTTAGGAAAGACTTGAAGCATTTGATCCAAAGATAGAATCATTTATCCAGAGCAGTATTTCTGTCCTCTGGGACACATTAGTAGTAGATGAAACCTGGAACCAGAATATAGGTAATTAGTTAGCCTTAATGATTCTGAATGACCTTATTTGTCCAAATACAGATTCCTGTGAAGGTAGATGATGGTTAAAAATGGTTATCCAATCCCTTTCCTGCTTCCCCCCAGTGTAGTATAAACATGTGGCTCTTTAAAATGAAAAAAACGCTACCTGAAAAAGGAAAGCAAAAATCTCTATTGCCAGATTTCTTCTCTTGTCATTTCTATGTGAACCTCCAAAGCATGTTTAGACGTAGGTACATTGAAGCAGGTCCACGTTCAAAGTGAAATGAGCATCCGATGTTGTGTTGGAGGCATCAGAAGAGGCTGCAGATTGGTGAGGTGGTTTCAAGCAGACTCATGCATCTGTTTGAACATTTCAATCTCCAGAGACATTTTACGAGTGACAGATAAAATTTATAAGCAGTGATTGAAAAGAATATCTTTGTAACTCAGATGGGTTCATTGCTTTCAATTCAGTCAAATATCATAGAATTAGCCACCACTAACTGGATATTTGCCATCATTTCTATAATCAAAGATGGGCTTCTTTTTGAATAAATGAAATGTAAATAAAGGAATAAAGGCATAATTTATCAAAGATGTGATTCTTTTTAATAAAAGAATTTCTAAGATGTATAATTTAGTAGTCTTATGATGCATTATTGTACAGTATAGGCTTATTAGGGATTGCAATTTTAAAATTAACTTTATTTTTACCTTTTAGTTGGTACTCATTGATAAAGTAGACAGTACTTAAAAAAAGAGATTTCTTTCACAGTATTCTCTAATTCTCCCACCCTTCAACTTCTTCAGATGAGGTTTTGCTGTAATCAATTTAAAGTACCTTGCTCCCCATTTCCCCTGGGTTCATAAACTTACACATGGGAGCTCTGGATCGAGGAAAGGGACCAACTTAACACTAATTATGAATAGTTTCTTTTCGCCCATTTAAGTGCTGTTAAAAAATATGGCACAGACGGAAAGGATGAAAACCAGATGATATGCTGTAGTTTGAAATGGAACAAACATTTTCTATCCGTGCTGAGTCTGCAGAAGTAACATTTTGAAGGCCCAGTAAAGTGAGTAAGCTCACAGAGAATCAACTTCCTTAAGAGTAAACTTATGGGGGTGGCTGGATAGTGCAGTGAGTAGAGCACCGGCCCTAGAGTCAGGAGGACCTGAGTTCAAATCTGGCCTCAGACACTTAACACAAAACAACCTAGCTGTGTGACCTTGGGCAAGTCACTTAACCCCAACTGCCTTCCTACCCCCCCCAAAAAGTGTTAGACATGTGAGAAACTTGAAAGAGTTTACATACAATTTCCCATGAATTGTGTCCAGAAATTTTGTTCTTATCTGAAGTGAGCTTGTAAGTTGTTGCTTTTCTCTCTGGGGGCCCTTGTATAGAGGGAGATCTCCTCCACACCTCTGCCTTTGTGGAGAATATACTGATAAAGTCAGTTAAAATATAATGTCCAGAGTATAATTTATCATTGTGAACATTTATGATTCTTAGAATGAATTTTGGTGGCCAGAAAATGAAACCCAGCCCTTTCAGAGGAGGTCCTAGTTCCCAGTGCAGATTTGGAAAGTTCTCAGCACACCCTAGAAGAGTTAAAGAGTTTCTGTGTTGTTTCTTCTGAGAGGGCTGGATGCATTTCCTGACTTGCTGTTTTCACCAGCTCACTTGGGGAGACAGCACGGTACAGTGGAGAGACCCCTAGCCCTGGAGGTAAAGGAACTGGGTTCAAATCCTGGCTCTGTCATTTAGTAGCTGTTTGACTTTAGATAAGTTGACTACCCTCATTGGGTCTCACCTTTCTCATCCGTAAAATAAGGGCATTGGACTGAGTCCCTTTCAGCTCTAGTATATACAGACTATGAGACAGACATTTCATCTCAGCCTATCAATGAGCAAATATTTACTAAGTCCTTTGTGTTGTTGTAAGGTTGCTTTGGTTGTATCTGACTCTTCATGACCCCATTTGGGGTTTTCTTGGCAAAGATACTGGAGTGATTTGCCATTTTCTTCTCCAGCTCATTTTACAGATAAGGAACTGAGGCCAACAGGGTTAGGTGACTTGCCCAAGGTCACACAGCTAGTAAGTATCTGAGACCAGATTTGAACTCAAGAAGATGAGTCTTCTCTTCAGAATGATGCCTTGTTTCTGCTTTCCTGAGACCCTGCTTTGTTATGTATCAGTGAAGAATGCAAAGAGCTTCTGCTACCTTCTGGGTTAATTATAAAATTAAATTTAAAAAATTAAGTAAGATGTTAAGGAGGAATCAGAAGAGAAGGAACATTCCATCTGTAATTTTTATCACAACTACATTTATATTTAAAAATGTGAATCCACATTACTGTTAATGTACCAAGTTGATCAGAGTTAATTAATCAAATCTCTCTTTTCCCCACTTTGTCTCTAACAGCCCATTGCGATGTGTGGTTCTCGTGGCTCTCAGGGACATCCAGCAAGGAGAAGAGCTTTTCTCCAACTACTACACAATTATCAACTAACTTGATGGAATTGGTTTTTCTACTTAACTATTCATTTGGCTCAAGAGGGCTTTTCTCAGTGAATGTCTCTGGGTTGGGTGTTGTGGATATTTGCCTTTTGAGATCTAATTAAGCTGGGGATTTTCATCTTCATGTAAATAAATATTGCTTTTATATTTTGATGCAGTCATGGAAGCTGTTTGCTTCAGTGACTTTTAAAATTTGTCTTGCTATTTCTAGTTAAATTGCTTTTCACCTAAATGCATGATAACTTATTAAATTAAAATCAGCTTCCTGAGCATACCCTTTCATCGTGGCTTTTGTTTGCTTGCATGTCCCCAAGATGGGAGTTCTGATTTTTTAGCATTATCAGAGAGGGACTTAACGGAACTCGTTTGGTGTTGGAACAACATTGTTCATTCTTTTTGTGGCTTTATGTGTTCCAGGATTATTAAGAATCTCCTCCTCCTCCTTTTCAGGGGAGGATGGAATTGCTATGGCTGCCATTAAGTCATATTAGGTGTGAAATTATAAGAATTTCTTCTCACTTGACCCATAGGAGCCCAGGAGAAGGAAATAGACATTTTTAAAAGCATCTACTATGTTCCAGGAGCTGTGCTAAATGCTTCACAGACCTTGTCTCTTGATACTCACACAGCAGGTCTGGAAGAGGAAGGTGCTATTATTCCTATTTAGCAGTTGAGAAAACTGAGTGTAAGTGACTTGCCCGGTATTGTAGACCTAGTAAGTATCTGACGCTGGATTTGAACTCAGGAGGTCTTTGGGACTCCAGCCCCTGTGCTTTCTCCCCTGGACCACCAAGCACTTGGCCATAGAATTCCAGACCGAGAAGGGTTGCTGCAAAGCCCAAACTGTTGACTTCTTGATGCCTTTGCTTCGATGATAGCAATAGATTACAGAATTCTCACTTGAAAGTTTACAGAATGCTTTATGTCTCAGTGGATGGAAGAAGGAGCGGAGAGAGGGAGAGGATTTGGAACTAAAAGTGAACATTAAAACAACAGCAACAAAATGCTTTGCATACATCATCTCTTATTTTTCTCCGCAACCCTACCTTTCCTTGGTCTCCGTAAGGGAAAGGAAGCTCTGTATGATACTGTCCTGTCTACTAGAGGAAGGGGAGGACGCTGGTCTGCTTCCTTCTCCTTGATACGGCGCATAAAATAATTGACCCTGGATTCTAAGTGATGGATCACCAAGGAATAGACACAGGGTTGTATAGTGGACAGACCACTGGATCTGTAGTTTGAAGACTCAAGTTCAGATCCTGCCTCAGACGCTTACTAGCAGTATGACGCTGGGCAAGTCACTTAACAGCCGACTGCCTCCGGTTCCTCATCTGTGAAATGGGGTTAACAATAGCACCTACTTCCCAGGGTTTTGGAGGGGATAAATGTTTTTATAGTGCTTAGCAAATCTAAGAACATTACATAAACCCTAGTTGTTATTATTAATAAATGGATGGACAAAAATTTTTTTACCAAAATTTCCTAGCTTGCTAGACTTCTTTGTTGCTGTTTATTATTGCTGTTTTTCCTTTGTTAGTGATCTCATCAGCTTCCATGAGTTCAGTCTTCGTTTCTCCCAACATGACCCCCAAGTATCCATCCAGCCCTAATCTTTCAAGCTCATACGCTGTCTCTAACTGCCTGTTACAGACTACTACCTGGGTGTTCCACAGGCATCTCACACTCATCATGTTCATGGAGTCTTCCTTGGCTTTTCCGTTTCTGTCATTTCCTACATCTCCAGAGGCAGCTGGAGTGCATGGAGTGCTGGGCTCGGAGTTAGTAAGATCTGAGTTCAGATCCAGCTTCAGACACTTACTAGCTGTGTGTGACCCTGGGCAAGTCGCTTAACCTTTTTGCCTCACTTTCCTGATTTTAAATGGGGATCACGCTATTGCCTCCCTTGCTAGATTGTTGTGCAAGACAGTATTTGTTCAGAGTGGCACAGTAGGTAGTGTGTAAATGCTCATTCCCTTCCCTTCTCTGACTCCTCGTGATTGTACTTCCAAATCATCTCCTAATTCTGTCCCCTTCTCTCCACTCGTCTTGTCACCACCCTAGTCTCCCTGTGACCACTCACCTGGGCTATTGCACACCCTTCTAATTGTTCTGTGTGCCTTCAGCTTCTGCTTGCTCTCATTCATTCCCCACACATCTACCAAATAATCTTTTTAAACAGAACTCCTCTACTCAGAAACCTTTGGTGGCTCCCTATCGCCTATTGGGTAAAATTTTTTAAAAACTCAAATCAGTATTAAAGCCATTTACAACCTGGCTGCGGCCTACTTTTTATAGGTTTTCTTTCACTTGGCTGCCCTTCCCTCACTCGCGAGTTCCACCAAAATTGTCCTACCTGCTTTTTACCAAGCTGATACTGTCTTCAGTTGTCTTTAGACCTTTGAATAGGCTGTCCTTGATGCTTGTAATTCACTTCCTCGTGACTCACTTCACAGTGTACGTTTTCCTTCAAGGCTGGGTTCAAAGACCACTTCCTATGTATAACATTCTTTGGTCCCCCTATTTTAAAGGACTTTTCCTCCAAATTCTTATATTTACTTTTTACATCTTATGTTCTCCAATTTAAACTCTTTGAGGATAAGAATCAGTATTTTTATTTTTATTCTTTGGTCTTCATATCCTCAGGACCTGAGACAGGGCCTAATACATAATAGGATAATAGGCATTTAATAAATATTTGTTGAATTAAATTAGGAAATGAGATTACCATGTCGATGTTCAACCTTTAATCAAACATGCTGAAGTATGAACAGTGGAAAAAACACTGGTCTGTGAGTCAAGAGACTCCAGCTTCAGTCCCAACCGTACTACTAATGAACTATATAACCACAGGCAACTCACCAACTCCTTGAGCCTCAGCTTCTATATTTATAAAATGGTAGAATTAGGCCAGAGTATCTTCAAACTCCTTTAAAATGAATAAATATTAGATCAAATAATGCCAAGTACAGTTTTTTTTCTTGATTTGGTCAATAAAATAGATGTTGATATACCAAATGGCCAAATATACCTTGGGAATGTCATAGGAACAAGAGGGAAGATATGAAGCTTTAGTGAGAACACATAACATGTTCTTAGACATCCTCTCAGCCAGGAGACTGGTCAGCAGCTGCTGTAGTTAGCCCCCTTTCATAAAAATGGTTCCAGAGGGGATGCTGGGATCTGTTAGTCATTAGATCTTACCTCTGTGCCAGGCAAGCTGGTGGAATCAGTAATGGATAGGATCACTTGACATTTAAGCCACCAAGAGAACAATAGCATTGTTTCTATGAGGGGAAACTGTGCCTGACTAATTTGTTAGTTATTCCCAGAGGGATACGTGGATTAAAGGAGAATCAGGGAAAGTAATCCATTTAGATAGGCAGAAAGTCATTAGCAAGATTGGGCACCAAAGACTGTTTGAAAAATTGAGCTACCATGAGATTGGAAACAGAAGACTTTTGTCACAAACAGAGTCATAAAGGGTAAATCCTTCACTGAGTAGAGAAAGGTAGATAGTAGGGTACCCCAGGGATCAGTTGTAGACATAAATACTGAAAATCCAAGTCAATGGGAAAAGCCTGTAAGAAGAATTTATGAAATCATGTGAATGGGCAGAAACAATACAGCTGAAGTTTAATATGTAAGGTAATAAATATATTTAGGGAAATACAATGTTGAATATGAATCCTGGTCCTGACATTGTCTCTGTGACCTTGGGTAAGTCACAACCTCTCTGGACATCACTTTCCTCATCAATAAAATGAAGGAATAGGAATAGATGGTCTCTAAGGTCCTTATGAGTTCTAGCTCTATGAACTGTGAATGTTGGGCTTTGGATTTTTAGTCAACAAACACTTGAAGTCCTGGGAATACAAAGAAAAACAGTTAATATAGTCCTTGCTCTTAAAGAACTCAAAAAAATTTTTAAAGAAATTTTACTTTTAAAAAATTATTTGTTTATTTTGTTTATTTTATAAGACTTTGGGTTCCACATTTTTCTCTTTCCTCCTCCCCCTTCCCTCTAAGACAACATGTAGTCTGATATAGGCTATACATGTACAGTCATATTAAAGATATTTCCACATTAGTCATGTTGCAAAAGAAGAATGAGAACAAAAGGGAAAACCATAAAAAAACAATAAAACAATAAAAAGGAGAAAATACTGTATGCTTCAGTCTGCTCAGACTCCATAGTTCTGTCTCTGTATGTGGATAGCATTTTCCATCTTGAGTTTTTTGGAATTATCTTAGATCACTGCATTCTCAGAAAAGCTAAGTCTAACAAAATTGATTGTCATACAATATTGCTGTTACTATGTAAAAAATTCTTCTGGTTCTGTTCATTTCATTCAGTATCAGTTCAAGCAAGTGTTTCCAGGTTTTTCTGAAATCTGCATGCTCACCATTTCTTGTGGAATGATAGTATTCCAGTACATTTATATACTACAACTTATTTACCATTCTCCAGTCGATGGGCATCCCCTTAATTTCCAGTTCTTTGCCACCATAAAAGAGCTGTGATAAATATTTTGGTACACGTGGGTCCTTTCCCAATTTTTATGATCTCTTTGGGATACAGACCTAGCAGTGGTATTGCTAGGGTACAGTTTTATAGCCTTTGGGGCATAGTTCCGTATTGCTTTCCGAAATGGTTGAATTAGTTCATAACTACATCAGCAATGCATTAGTGTTCCAATTTTCTCACATCTTCTCCAATATTTTTCCTTTTTCTGTTTTGTCATGTTAGCCAATCTGATAGATGTGAGGTGGTACCTCAGAGTTGTTTTAATTTGCATTTCTCTAATCAATAGTGATTTAGAGCATTTTTTCATATGACTATAGATAACTTTAATCCAAAAACTGCTTTTTCATATCCTTTGGCCATTTATCAATTGGGGAAGGACTTGTATTCTTACAGATTTGACTCAATTCTCTCCATATTTTAGAAATGAGTCCTTTATCAGAGACACTGGCTGTAAAAATTGTTTCCCAACTTTCTCCTTCTCTTCTAATTTTGGTTGCATTGCCTTTGTGCAAAGTCTTTTTAACTTAATGTAACCAAAATTATCCATTTTGCATTTCATAATGTTCTGTCTGTTGTTTGGTCATAAATTCTTCCCTTCTCCATGGATCTGACAGGCAAACTATTCCTTGCTCTCCTAATTTGCTATATATAGTTTTACTCTTTATGTCTAAATCATATACCCATTTTGACCTTATTTTGGTATAGGGTGTAAGATGTTGCTCTATGCCTAGTTTCTGCCATACTGTTTTCCAATTTTCCATGTAGTTTTTGTCCAATAGCGAGTTCTTATCCCAGAAGTTGGAGTGTCTGGATTTATCAAACAGTAGATTACTATAGTCATTGACTGCTGTGTCTTGTGTACCTAACCTGTTCCACTGATCTACCACTATTTCTCAGCCAGTACCAAGTGGTTTTGATAAACTATTTTGATAGTTGCTTTATAATACAGTTTTAGAACTGGTACAGGTAGGCTACCTTCCCTTCCATCTCTTTTCATTAATTTCCTTGATATTCTGGACCTTTTGTTCTTCCAGATGATTTTTTCCTTTATTTTGTGTATTTTTTTCTGAGGGAGCTCACATTCTAATAAGGGAGAGAGATACTAGGTAAAATGTTAAAGAAGGGACTAGGAAAGGCTTCCTACAGAAGACAAGATTTGAGCTGTCTTTTTTATTAATAGTATTTTGGTTTTTTCCTCCAGTTACATGTCAAAAAATGTTTAGCTTTTATACATGTATTATCATTTAAAATAATTTCCATATTAGTCAAAGTTGTGAAAGAAGAAACAGATCAAAAGGGGAAAAAAATCATGAGAAAGAATGGAGTAAGTGAAAAACATGCCCTGAGGTGCATTCAGAGTTCATTCATTGTTGATCTAAAAATGTATAGCATTTTCCTTGGCGCGTTCTTGGTACTTGTCTTGAATCATTGTCTTGCTGAGAAGAGCCAATTCATGAATAGCTGATCGTCACACAATATTGCTGATACTATGTACTATGTTTTCATGGTTCTGCTCAATTTTGCATCAGCTGCATCAGTTTGTACAAATCTTTCCAGGTTTTTCTGAAATCTGCCTCTTCATCATTTCTTATTGCATGATAGTATTCCATTACACTTATATATTATAGCTTGTTTATCCATTCCTCAGTTGACGGATATCCCCCCAATTTTCAATATTTTGCCACCACAAAAAGGGCTACTATAAATATTTTTGCACGTGTAGGTCCTTCTCTCCCCCCCTTTTTTAAAAATAATCTCTTTGGTATACAGACCTAGTAGTGGTATTGGTGGATCAAAGAGTATGCAATTTTATAGCCCTTTGGGCATAGTTCCAAATTGCTCTCCAGAATGGTTGGATCAGTTCACAACTCCGCCAATAGGGCATTAGTGTCCCAATTTTTCCACATCTTCTTTAGCATTTATCATTTTCCTTTCTTGCCAATTAACCAATCTGATAGGTGTGAAGTGGTACCTCAGAGTTATTTTAATTTACATTTCTCTAATCAAGAGATTTAGAGTACTTCTTCATATGCCTATAAATAGCTTTGATTTCTTCATCTGAAAACTGCCTGTTTGTACGGCTTGACCATTTATCGATTGGTAAATGACTTATAGATTTGATTCAGTTCTCTATATATTTTAGAAATGAGGCCTTTATCAGAGACACTTGCTGTAAAGATTGTTTCCCATCTTTCTGCTTTCCTTCTATTCTTGGTGGCATTGGTTTTGTTTGCACAAAAGCTTTTCAATTTCACATAATCAAAAATTATCCATTTTATATTTGTAACACTATCTCTGAATGCACCTCAAAGCATATTTTTTCACTTATTTTATTCTTTCTTGCGATTTTTTTCCTTTTGATCTGTTTCTTCTTTTACAACTTCGACTAATATGGAAATTGTTTTACATGATAGCACATGTGTAAACTATAGATCTGACAGACTATTCCTTTCTCTTGTAATTAAATTTGTTTATAGTTTTCCCTTCATGTCTAAATCGCAACAAAGATCTGTCATATCTAACTTTTCTAATATTATGTTTATCTTCTTAGTTTTTTATTGTTTATTTTTTGGTTGAATTTATTGAGTTCTGAGAGGGGATGGCTGAGGTCCCCCAGTAGTATAGTTTTGCTGTCTATTTCTTCCTGTACCTCACTCACTCTCCTTTAAGAATTTGGATGCTATACCACTTGGTGCATATATTTTTAGTATTAATGTTTCTTCATTGTCTATGGTACCTTTTAGCAAGATGTAGTTTCCTCCTTATCTCTTTTAATCAGGTCTATTTTTGCTTTTGTTTGCCTAAGATCAGGATTGCTACCCCTGATTTTTTTTTAACTTCAGCTGAAGCATAATAGATTGTTTTAGCCCATACCTTTATTCTGTGGGTGTCTTTTATTTAAAGTGTGTTTCTTGTAAACAGCATATTGTAAGATTCTGGTTTTTGATCCACTCTGCTATCCACTTCCATTTTATGGGAGAGTTCATCCCATTCACATTACATTTATTATTAATACCTGTGCATTTCCCTCCATCCTATTCTGCCTCTTGCCTGTCTCTCTCTCCTTTCACCCTTTCCCTTCTCACCAATTTTTTTTGCTTCTCTCTACCACCTTCCCTGATCTGCCCTCCCTTTTGTCAATCCCTACCCCCCCCTTTACTCAATCTCCTCCCCTCCTACTTCCCTATTGGATAAGATATATTTCTATATTGAAGTGATTGCATATATGATTCAGTCTTTGAGCCAATACTGATGAGAGTAAGATTCAAGCAATGCTCATCGTCCACCCTCCCATCTTCCCCTCTACTGTAATTTAATTTGCCCCATTCTGCCTCTCACCTCCTTCTGCACTCATTGTACTCCTCTTTCTCATCCCTTAATTTTTTTGTTATTCCTTCAAATTCATCTTATACCCACACCCTCTGTTTATGTATATTCCTTCTAGCTGTACTATTAGTGATACAACTTTTAAGAATTACAAGTAACATTTTCCCATGTAGTGATTTAGACAGTTTAGCTCTATTGAGTCTCTTGTTTTCTTTTCCTTTTTTACCTGTTTATGTTTTTCTTGAGTCTTGATGTTGGAGATCAAATTTTTGGTTTAGTTCAGGTCTTCTCCTTATGAACACTTGAAATCCTTCTAGTTCATTTGAATGATCATTCTCCCCTCCTTAATGTATTGTGCTTAATTTTGTCAGGTAAAATAATTGCTGGTTTGCTGGAACACTTCCTGTCCTGGACTGTGCTCCCATTTTACCTGAATGAGAAGAAACTTTCTGGCTGATCTTCCAAATTTTGTGGGCTGTACAAACAGTGGATTGTTCCACTCTATCTTTTTTGCTGGTCCCATTGTTCCAGGATTTGTTTTGAGGAACTATTTTATGGTTGTTTGGAGGTGAATATGGAAGAGTTACAGTGATTTACTGCTTACGCCACCATCTTGGCTTCCAGAAGTCTTGAACTGACTCTTGAAGGAGGCCAGGGAAGGTAAGAGGCAGAGGTGAGGAGGGAGAACATTCCAGAGATGGGTAGCCATTGTAAAGCAGAGTTGGTATAACCAAGATGGCAGGTTATCTGGAAGAAGTACAGTGAGTTCCAGTGGTGGTGTCCAGGGTGAGTGGTAGTCATGGGCTCTAGAATGTGTGACAAGCAAGGAACACATTCAGAAGCAAGCAGCAATAGTGCATCCCAACCCTAGGATCTGGAACTGGGTCTCAGTTCCAACGTCAAGCCTGCTTTGAAGCCTACAGAGGAATAACCAGGACAGGAACAAGAGATATGGAAGAATTGGGAAAGGAATTAACAGCTTGGCACAAAAGGTGCAAAACTTTGCCCAAGCAAAAAATTCAATGAAAATTAAAATGGGCCAAATAGAAACTGATGACAAAGAAAAAAATAACACAGTCAAAAGACTTCTAAAAAATTAAGACAATGTAAGCAATTGTCTTTGAATAGCAAAAGCAATTGTCTTTGAAAACAGATGAAAGACGGAAAAGTTTGTGAATCATCAGACTACCTAAAAACCATGACCAAAAAAAAAAAAAAGCTTAAACATCCTATTTCAAGAATTCATTTATCCAAGACAATTACACAGGACTCATGATGAAAAATGTTATCAACATCCAGAGAAAAAAACGAATGGATTCTGAGTGCAGATTAATGCATACTATTGCTACTTTATTTTTTTGTGTTAATTTCCTCTTGATCTATTTCTTCTTTCACAACATGACTAATACGGAAATATATCTTATATGATTGCTCACATATAACAAATCAAGTTGCTTACTGTTTTAGGAAGAGGGAGAAAAACTTGGAACTCAAAACTATGTAAAATGAATGTGAAAAATTGTGTTTACATATAATTGGAAAAATAAAATACCATTAAAAAAGAAATCACTAAAGAAAACTGCATAGGTTTCTTAGAACCAGAAGGCAAAATAGAAATAGAAAGAATCCACTGATAACTTCTTGAAAGAAACTGAAAAATGAAAACTACCAGGAACATGATAGCTAAACTCCAGAGTGTTCACGCCAATGAAAAAATACTGCAAGCAGAGGGAAAGAATTCAAGTACCAAGAAGCTATATTTAGTCACATGTAGTTTAGCAGCCACCACTGTCAAAGAGAGTTTGAAATATGATATTCCAGAAGTCAAGGGCTTATAACCAAGAATAACAACCAGAAAAACTGACTATAATCCTACAGGGGGGAAAAATGAACTTGTAATGCAATAGAGGACTTCTAAGCATTCCTGATGAAAAGACCAGAACTTAATAGAAACTTTGAAGTTCAAACACAGAAATGAAAAGAAGCACAAAAAGGTAAACATGAATGAAAAAAATGAGAAAGGACTTGACAAGGATAAACTGCTTATATTCTAAAACAGGGAGATGTGCTCTCTGAATCCTATCATCATCATCATCATCTTTGGGAGTCATAAAGGGAAGTTAATTACAAAGAAGGACTGAACATGGTTCTGTGATAGCTTGATTGTCTTAACAGAAGAATGGAGACAGATGGGGAGAGGAAGATACACTAGGGAAAGAGAGGAAAGTTAGGGAACAGTATCTCAAATAATTGGGGTACACAAAAAGAAGCTTTATAACAAGGAGGAAGGGGTAGAGGGTGAAGCTAACACAAAGCTCACCCGTATCTGAACTGGCCCAAGGAGGGAATACACACACACACACACACACACACACACAGAGTCACAGAAACTATATTTCACTCAACAGGAAAGTAGGAAGGAAAGGGAAGAAGGAAGAAGAGGGAAGTAAAGAGAAGTGGATTAAGCAAGGGATTGAGCCTAAATAAAACAAACTCTAATTAAGGATGTATGAAAATATTTATGGCTCTTTTTGAGGTAGCAGAGAATTGGAAACTGAGGGAGAACCCATGCCTGAACAAGTTATGGTATATAAATGTAATGGAATGCTATTGTGCTGTAAGAAATTATGAAGGGGATGGTTTCAAAGAAACCTGGGAAGATACATATAAACTGATGCAGAGTGAAGAGAGCAGTCAGGAGAATAATTTATTCAATGGCAACAATAACAAAAGACAAACAACTTTGAAAGACTGAGGAACTCTAACTTGCATATTAACCAACCACAATTCCAGAGGATTTGTGATAAAATAGAGGTGAAATACTCAGAGTTTCAGAATGAAACATATATTTTTTTAGAGATGACCAATATGGAAATGTTTTACTTGCTTTTACATGTTTGTGACAGAGCTTTTGTTTTCCTTTCTTTCCCAATGGTGGTGATGAAGTAAAGGAGGGAGAGAAGGCAGATTTTTGCTGATTGAAAAAAAATAAAATCTAATTCAAAAATAAAAAAGAAAAGGCAAGGAGTTTGGAGATTAAATGGTAGGTGCTAATAAGTGCAAACAGGTGAGTATAGCTGGATCCTAGTGTACATGGAGGGAAGAAGCCTAGAACAGGAAGGGACTAGGTTGTGAAAGAAGGAAGGAAGGAAGCAAGCAAGGAAGGAAGGAAGGAAGGAAAGAAGGAAGAAAGGAAGGAAGGAAGGAAGCAAGGGAGGGAGGGAGAGAGGGAGGAAGCTAGCATTTTTATCTATTATGTGCCAGGCACTGTGCTAAGTGCTTTCTAAATGTTATTTCATTTGATCCTCCCCACAATCCTGGCAGGCAGGTGTTATTATGATCCCACCTTGTACAGATGATGAAACTAAGGCAGACAGAGGTTAAGTGACTTGCCCAGGGGCTCCCAGCTAGTTAGTGTGAGATCAGATTTGAACTCAGGGCTTCTCAACTCTAGGCCCAGCACTCTATCCACTGCCAGCAGCTGCCTCTGCAAGAGTTTTAATATCAAATCGGACATTTTATATTTCATGTTGGAAGTTATATGGAGCCCCCTGGAGTTTAGTGAATATGGGGGTGACGTGAGGAGACCTGTGCTTTAGGAAAATCCCTTTGGCATCTAAGTGGAGGATGGATCACAATGAAGAGAGACTTGAGGAAGGGAGCATGAACAGAAGGCTATTGCGATAGTCTAGGTATGAGGCGATGAGGGTTTCTATCATATAGACTGGTGGCCGTGTGAGGGAAGATGAAGCAAAGGCAGAACTGATAAGACTTGACCATAACTCCAGTGTCTTCAAACACAATCAAGAAGAAAACCCTGTTGCCCAAAGTGGCTCCTCCCCTCATGCCTTCTCCAGTCTTGCTCTCTCCCAGTGGGATCCCGCGGCCTGGCCTCCCTGCCTCTCCTCGCTCCAGGCCTTCTCACTGGCTGTCAGATTCTCCCTTCTCAGCTCAGTGTCTTGGCTTACTTCAAGTCCCAACTAAAACCCCACCTTCTACAAGGTTTTTCTGGTCCTAGTGCCTTGTGTATAGAGCTTGCATGTTCTTGTGCATGGTTGCCTCCCTCATTGCACTGGGTGCTCCATGAGAGCCTTTTTGCTGATCTTTGTACCCTTAGAGCTCAATAAATGCAATTGTTTAATAAATGTTTGTTGACTTGACAACAGATTGGCCACATGGGGTGTGCCAGGAGAGGATGATATAGAGGTTACAAGCCTGAATGGCTGAGAGGATGGTGGTGCCTTGAAGAATAATAGCAAAGTTGGATAGAAAGGAAGAATTTTGGGGGAAAGATGAGCTCTGTTTTGGTCATGTTGAGTGTAGGATGCCTGTGAGGCATTCAGTTCAAGATGGGTGATAGAAGCCTGAATGAGGAGTTCAGGGCTTAGATGTTCTGAGAACCCTGATAACTGAACCACCCCATGGAGCAGAATGTAAAGGGAAAGGAAGGCGTGAGGGTAGATCCATGGGGGACATTGCAGTGTCAGCAAAGAAACCATCAGACTGGCATTATCCAGATACACAGGAAGAGCGGTTAGCATTGTCAAAGGCTGCAGATAGGAGAACAGAGACTGAGACAAGGCCATTAGATCTGGAAAAGAATCACCAACTGGTGACTTTAGAAGGGGCAGTTTCAGTTAAAAGGGAAGGTTCTAAGACAGATTGCAGTTTTAGAAGACTGAGTAGAGAGGGGAAATGGAGGTACTGAGTGTAGACTTTCTCATTCAGCAGAGAAGGGAAAGAGTGAGAGAGGCTGATCCCTAGCTGGGATGGTCAGATTGAGCGAGGGTTTTTTAAGAATGTTTGCAGGTGGCAGGGGAGGAACCAGCTGATGGGGAAAAACTGAAGATTAGAGAGAGAACAGGGATGATGGAGGAGGCAATCTGTTTGAGATGTAAACTATGGTATATAGTGCATAGAATGATATCATAAAGAGTTCTGGCTCCTGCAGCTCAAACTAGAAAAAGTACAGAATCCATCAATTATGTAAAACCATGATTATTTTCAAGAAAATAAAGTTATTTGTTCACTTTGAATAGTCCATATATTATCTCAAAAAGTTTGTAAAAAGCTCTCTTCTGCACTGGAAATTGAAGGCATGCCCATCAATTGGGGAATGGCTAAACAATCAATGGTATATGATTTTAATGGAAATATTATTGTGCTATAAGAAATAACAAGCCAGATGATTTCAGAAAAATGTGGAAACTTACATGAACCGATGCTAAGTGAACAGAACCAGGAGAACGTTGTACATGATAATATCAATATTGTTCGATGAAGGGTTGTGAATAACTCGGCTATTCTTAGCAATACAATGATCCAAGACAATCCCAAAGGATTAATGATAAAACATTCTATCCACCTGCAGAGAAAGAACTGATAGTGTTTGAATACAGACTGAGGCATGCTATTTTTCACTGTCCTTCATTTTTTTGAATCTTCTCTTACAAAACGACTAATATGGAAATGTTTTACATAATTGCATGTGTATAACCTACATCTGATTGCTTACCATCTCAGGGAGGAAGGAACAGAATTTGGAACTAAAAGCTTCAAATAAAATTTTTTTTAAAAAAAGTTTTATTCTGTGATAATTTTAAACTTTTAAACTGAGATAACTGTTTAGGAGATCTTGAGTTTTTAAATGACTTAAAAGCTTAAGGTGTGGCAGCTTGGCATAGTGGCTAGAGGGCTAGTTTGGAGTCAGTCAGACCTGGATTCAAGTCCTGCTTTTTGACACAAACCAGCTGTGTGAGCACAGGTAAGTTAGTTAACCTCTCTATCCACTCAGATAATTCTCTAAAATGCTAAATTCCAGAGGAGTCGCCCATCTCCATAGATGGAAGGAGAGGCCACACTGGGAATTACTCACATCAATGACATCACAGCCCATCTCCCTCCCTCTCCTCCCCCCAAAACCCTCTTTAAACATTTAAAACCAAAATCATTACTCATTCACCCTAAATCTCATTTACTCTAAGAAAATGATTATTTCTGAGGTTGCTGTAAAATTCAAGGAGCATTAACATAATCTACTGGCATATGAAGGATTTCTCTCCCCCTTAACTGAAAAGTCACCCATTGCAAATACACAGACGAACCAAGGAAAAAAAGATTTCCAGACATTTATTTCTGGAACTGTACACCAGGTATTAAAGTACAACAAATACAAAATAATGCTCAAAAAAATCAGTGTTTATGTACAAATATTAAAGTCAATGCAACAATAGCGACTTCCTCTTGAACATCTGATACTAAAACTTGTTCTGATTGTCACTAATTTATCTCATACTCACAGGGTACTTATTTCAAACTGGGACAATTGGAATCACTGGTCATCTAAAAGGAATATTAATACCTACCATATTTTAACAATATAACTGCTAAGAGTCTCCTCCTTTTAGTGAAAAATTAGGAACTTTTTAAAAAACATAGTAACCATGTCAATATTTTTATAAATTATTTTCAATTCCCATTTGTAGACAATGTGCTTGTAACTCTGGGCAAACAATCTCCTTGTTGGTCAGGCTTATTCATTAGTTTACATTCAAAGTTGAGATATTTACTAGAGACTTTGGTTAAATTAAATAGTATCACTATGCTCTACTAGATCTGAAGTTCTCACGCATTTATGACCCTCAATTTTAAAAATTAAAAAAAGGAAACAATTGCACAATTCTTTGACCTAATTGTACACACTCCTGTATTCTTCAGCAAACAGTATTGTACATCCTTCAAGTAAATTCAGCCGTTGACCGTGACAAGAGGAAAACTAAACATTTAAGAAGCTAGCATGGAAAAGATGAAATATGACTAACAAAAAAAAGTATTGCTATCATCACAGCACCAGTTACACTTCTAAATGAATCAGCTGTCCTCGTCCGATTCCCTGTACACAAAGATATCCACCAACACTGCAATTGCTCAGCATGGATTTTTGGTTTGTTCATATGAAAAAAAAAAGCGGCAAAGGAAAAAAAAAGAATTCATCACAGTTTGTTATAAGAATTGTGCTTCAACAAGTAAGAATAAAGGCAATAGTTTCTTCATATGATTGCAGCTCAGTTTTCTTCATGCTAACTCTTAAACGCAATTCTTTTAATAAACAGTAACAAATTCTCCATTAAGATGCTTAAAAACTGAGAGAAAAATAGATAAGTCCAGCTTTAAAAGGAAAATTCAATAAATAGCTATTTTACATGGATAAAGTCATAGTGGTACAATTTATGAATGTCACATCAAGCATGCACAAAAATGGTACTATACATGGCAGAAGTAGTCAGAAAATATTGAATTAGATATCTAAAAAGATATGCAGAATTTACATGTATATACAAAATCTTGCAATTATTGCCTCATTTTAACAAGGAATTAAAAGTAAACGTTACCAGCTAGCCAGCACTCCCCAAGAGGCTAAAATCAGATTGACATTTAAAAACCTATCATGCTAGCCGGAATTCATTTTTCTCTCATACCATTTTCTGGATTTTGGTCAAAAATCTTTATTAAATAACTAAAGTGTCCATTCAACTTGCTGACAATCCAAACTTTAGATAAGAAACTAGACCGTCTCCATCTACATCAAGATCCCAGCAATGCATAGATAAACTGAATATATTACTGCATCAGCTACTGAGAATGGGCATGTTCATTTAAGTGCAACTGGTATTAGCATTCAGTCATCTTTGTGTAAATGATTTTATACAGACCAGCCACTGTAAACCCAGAGTTAAACTCAAATGCATAACAATGGAAGATTATGGCCAGTATTTTACTAAATCACATAAAATGTGTTGATTTTTAACAAAAGAAACAAGGTACAAAGTTTAGCACAACAACACAGCAACAAGAAGCTGACAACTTGGCTAAAAATGTCACAGAGTACAACACAGGGCCCAGGCTACCCGTTATCACTGTGTACTTACAAGAATGATTATCTATTTCAGATGTATGTGAGTGAACTGATTTTAAAGAAGTTATCATTTTAACTACTTTTGTCCACTGTGCTAAACTAATGCTGCTTAGGGTAGATGTGCTACTACCGCGTAAGCACTTCAAAAAGCAATCTTCACTTCAAATGCTGCAAAGAAAAACAGGACTGTGCTTCATCCAAAATGAAGGATGTCAATGCAGTTTACAGTTTGTATAATAAATACCCTCCCTTTGCAATACTATTGTATAAGGTCACTAAATCCTACTAACTCAGCACAACCTTGAAGCACCCTATACTTATAAATATCACTGATGCAGCCAAACTTTTAAGATTTTATATACGCAACACAACTAGAGGCAATAAAAATGCTGCTACTAAGACAGTGCAAAGAAAAAAAGTGAAGGAATTCTACTGCATTTCAACTAAAAAAAATTTTGTCTAATGTGTGAAAGTCGTGATGTCTATTATGTACTCATATTGTACTACACATTGTTTTACTCTGCCCCGTAATTTAATGGGTATGCATGTATAAAGAACAAAATCACCAAACACAAAGTTTCTGAAGATAACTTTTCATTTACAATGCATTTGGAATAAAGTAAATGTAAAATTGATTCTAAGATGCATTTGGACATCTATCATTTTCCAATAATTAAAGTGGCAAAGTACCAGATTTGAGATAGTAAATAATTCTTATTTCATTTTCCAGATATAATTTAAGCCCCTGAGAAGCTTAAATATACTTCAAGGTTCTACTGCATTATGTGTAAAATCTAGACGGTCCCTCCTAAACGTAACACTTTGAACTGCAGTACTCCAAACAACTTATGAGGTGTCCCCAAATGTAAACCATGTCCGAGTAAAATCCTAGGCTCTGCAGACTGCCTCAGGATAGTTTAAGTTACACAATAACCTGTGTAATCTGTTAAATTACAATTTT
This sequence comes from Pseudocheirus occidentalis, assembly GCA_028646575.1. NCBI lineage: Eukaryota > Metazoa > Chordata > Mammalia > Diprotodontia > Pseudocheiridae > Pseudocheirus > Pseudocheirus occidentalis. The sequence continues at coordinate 312,275,313 of CM053594.1, forward strand.
GGAAATTTTGGACAAAACACCATCAAACACAATTATCATGAAGCTTCAAATTTTAGCCTGTAAGTTAAGTACACAGAACGTCCTGGCATGACTTGTGTGTGAGGTAGCCAGGGCTTAGAACTTCACAGTCCCATCTGAGCAGGGGTCTTCACATGTCTCACACACAGCCCCTTGTGCTGGCTTCCATAAAGATGGACTTGCTGTTTTGTAAACCGAAGTGCTCTAGTTTAGTATCACATGAGAGAAGTTTCCATTTTAAAAACATCCTTGCATGTTTGTGCAGTTTAAATTAAAGAAACCTGCCCCTGCTTTTATTTAATTAAAACATAAAACAATCAAACAAAAAATGCTACATCGCACAGGGATCAGGATCGGTACCTGTAAACACTGTTATTCCACTGCATCCATTACGGCAAAAGGAATGGACTCTAAAGGAAGCCACCCCATCCAACTCAGAACTCCGGTGCTGGTTTTGACATGGTGGCCCCCGTCTACAGGCTTTAAAAGAAAACACAAAACAAAACACGAAAGGAGGAAAAAAAAAAAAAAAAGGAGAGAGAAAAGCAGAGCTTAAAGCTGCGCCACAGAGTTCATTCTTAGTCCCAAACTCTGCTGAACATCATAGTTCATTTCCACATTTATGGATTGAAAAATGAAATTACTCTTGATAAATCAAGATATAGTTCTATACATACAAAGACATCACTGATGTCATAGTGAAAAAGGTTCAAACTTCCAGTGAAAGACTAAGCAAACCTGATAGCTCCCATCAAGTTTACTGGTACTGCAGACCCACTGTTTTTGGAGTTTGCCATTGGAATCACTCGGAGTGAAGGGCAGTGTGTTGATGCAGAGTGTGGGAGTTAATGAAACCATTTGTCTCATTTGCAGATAAACTGCTGAAGTCAGCCACGGAGACAGCCATTTTGGCACTGGTGATATGATGCGTGTGATTTTCAAAGTCCACACCCAGATTATTTACAGAAACATCATTTATAAAAGATTCTGGGACAGAAATGCCCATTTTTAATCTCTTTGCTGGTCTTTCTGACTCTTCACCGCAGATGTTCATAGGATTTAGCTCTGAGTGATAAAATCCAGTCTCAAATAAATTAAAACAATCACTTTCACCATTGCTAGGCAGGTTAAGTAACTCTTCTGTTACAACAGGCACATGATTTACTTGTCCCCGGGGCAAACTGCCCAGTGGAGGAAAGCTGTCATCGAGGCAATTCACGTCTGTAGAGTTGCAGACTGTAGCGACACTATTGGTCAATGCTGAAAAAGAGATAGAAATGATTCTAGTTCATGTTTCTCATAAAAGAACTATCACAAAATTTTGATCATCTAAATGTGTGTCTTAATGCTGACTGTACCTGTCAAGTCGCTGGCAGTGAAGGAGTTGAGAATGCTTAACTGCTGGTCAGGAAGAGGATCGGTCCGGTTAGATGTTAAGGCTGAAGAATTTACTGCTCCCCCAAGAGCTTCCGTTTCATCTACCAGACGATCCATGTAGTCCCTAAAAAGGCACGTTCATATCCCATTACTCATCATTCACACAGATAAGGCACAGCTCGTTGCGGGAAGGATGAATCAGAACCACACAGCTCAAACACTTACGTGACTCCAGGATGGTGGTTGTATCGCTTTTTCCCAAATCTTGTTTGTTGAGCAAAGTAATCATAACGCTCTGATTTCTTCCACATATAGTAAAATGCTACACATTCAGCAACAGTTCTAGTTCTCACCTAAGAAAAATGCATTAAAAAAAATGTCAATCTTCAGGAATCTTTTTACCTTAACTGGAAATTCTCTCAAACTGACATCTGACAGATCAGAAATTTTGCAGTCTGCCTCTCGGCTCGATAAAAGGAATCCCTTCTGGATCATCTCCAACAAATGTGCTAAGTCTCTGTTTGAATCCCTGACAGCGACATGGAACTGCTACCTCAGTAGCTCGATCTAGAAGCTCTTCCTTACATAAAAACTGGAAGCAGCTTCCCTGTAACTTCCATGCATTGGTCTAAGCTCTCTCCTCTAGGGCTACCAGAACAAATCTAATTCTTCTCCCCCAGAAGAGTTCCTCAAATATTCTAAATCAGCTATCCTGTGATCTTTAAGACTTTAGTTCCCCCTCGCCCCCAACTAACAATCCCTTCATTGTTCTGGATATCTTGTTCTGGATATACTCATATGGTCAACTAAAACACATTCCCTACTAGGGTCCTTGATTTTCTGAAAATATTTGTAGGATTTTATATTTATCCCTATTAACTTCACCTTGCTGAATTTGGCCAGCAATTCCAGCCTGCTGAGATCTTTAATTTAGTCATCCAACATGTTGCTTGACCCTCCCAGTTCTACATTATCCAAAACCTTAATAGGCATGCTATCTTTATCTTCAACCAAGTCATCATTCAAGATATTAAAACAGAATTTCGGTTAGAGGTCTTTATAGTGTCAATGCAAACCCATTTCTGTACTAATGGCTACTAAATACTTGCATGCTAACCTGCTTTGGTCAAGAGTTTTCTCACCTAGGTGTTTCCTATAAGAACGACATCACAGGTTTCCAGCCCCTACCCAACAACCCTATCTTTAAATGTTTAGACTTTAAACTGCAAAGAACTCATTTCTCTTATATTAGCAATTTGGAGCATTTAGAAGTGGAGACCTGTGATTTCAATCATGAAGAGAATTCCCAGGCGAGAAAACTATTCACCAATGCAGATTAGTACCTTTGGTACAACCTATGGGCTTAGAGAGCTGCCTAGAACTAGAGCTAACAAAGTGATCGACCCCAGGTCATAAAGCAGGGAGGGGGCAAACACAGGGAAGGCTTGAACCCAGTTTTTCTCTGGCTTCAAAGCCAGCACTGTCTACTGGCCCACAAGGATTCTGCATGGTTGGTGACAGTCTGTATTACCTTTTTTATTAAATGGCTATCTCCACTGCCTTATATATTTTGGATATCAGACTTTTAATGGCTTCTCCATTCTAGTTGTATTGATTCTATTCATGGAAAAGTTTTTTTCTTTTTTTAAAAAGCATAGTCAGCATTAGCTCTTTTGTCTCTTGCTATCACCTCCTTCACTTGTTTGGTGAAGAGTTCTCTCCAACCTCACCATTGTGATAGGCGGCTTCTTCCATTCTGCTCTAGTTTTTTCTTTTTTTTAAAATTTTAGACTTAAATCACATACACTTAAAGCTTACTGTGATATATGGTAAATGGTACCAACTAATCATACTGTTTCTGTCAAAGTGCTTCCTAGCTTTCCCAGAAGTTCTTGTCCCAGGAAAGTGATCCTATCCTCCAAGCAGTTTGTTCTCTTAGGTTTATGGTATATGAGGCTGCTGTATGTTTCGTCAAGGCCTTCTTACCTAGTCTGTTCCAGTGACCTACTTTTTTATTTTTTAACTAGTAACATACAGTTTTGATCATTTCTGTTCTATAATTTGAGATCTGATAATGTGAATGCTTCATTCTCTTTCCTCCTCATCACATCTGTGGATTAGCATGTATGTATGTATGTGTGTGTGTGTGTGTGTTTGTGTTTGTGTCAATATATACTTTATGTTGGCAGAATCTAGCCATGAATACTGAATATGGTTTCCAATTATTTAGGTATTCCTTTATTTCTAAAGCATTTTGTAATTCTACTTATGTATGTATGTCCTGGGTACCTGACCAGATGTTTGATGAATTTTGTGCTTATTTTTTGAGGGATTTATCAATTCTTTCTTGTTTTTTTAAGCATTATACAAAAATGGTGACGATTTGTAGATTTTTTTATTCTAATTTTAGTGGAGCTATTAAGCATCTCTGATGGGTGTTGTGGAGATATCCTCTGAACTCTAAGTATCACACTGTCTACAGATGGGGTTAATTTTTCCTCCTCTTTGCTTATTTTTATTCCTTTACTTTCTTTATCTTGTTAAAGCTACCTTTTCTACTAGTATGTCAAATAATAGTAAAGAAAGGACCGTTTTTGCTTTTGCCATAAACCTCCTGGAAAAGTTTCCACTGTTTCTTCATCGAAAATAATGCTATATCTTGGATTTCAGTATGTTTTTGTATTAAAGGGCCCTTTCATGTCTATGCTTTTTAGGAGTTTTTAACATAAATGAGTGCTAGATTTTGCGGAAGGCTTTCTCTAAATCTGCTGGCATAGTCGGGTGGGTTTTATTTATATGATCCATTTGAGGTCCATAAGGTTTTAATGATTTAGTTTTCTTTCTTCTGATGTCTTATGGATGCTGTCACTCTATGCTTTGTCCTGTTCTTAGCACTTCAATACTCCTGGTCAAATCTGTGGTGTGGATCTGCACTCTCACAGATGTGGACATTCCCTTCAACAATGTAGACTGCAAACCATTTATACATATCATCCTGTGGAGCCCTTGTCCGAGTTCTCCCGTAAATCTGATATGAGGCACGTATCCAGTGAGTTACAACCCTTTCTCCTGAATTGTGTGGCTACCAATGGGGAATGAGGAACATCTATTATTTATTCCTCAGTCACATTATGTGATCAACTGTTCTTTTTTTTCCTCCTTATTCACTTCTCTGATAACTTCTTTTATGTGTCCTTTCTCCTGTGCAGTTCTCTTTCTGTAAGGTAGTAAGTACTGTGTGTTCACTAACATACACCCCTCCGTTGCCCTCTGGGTAGTCCTGACCTCCAATTCTTTAAGTCATGGTATTCCACAACTTGCCATTAAACATCACTGGAACAGCATCAATGTTAAAAGATGGCCTCTGTTTCAGAGGAGCTTGAGGTAATTAAATGAAGGATACAATTTCCCAAAGGCAGTCTGTCCCATTCTGGATCCAACTTACAATCAGTCTGCAGTGTTCAAGCGTGTGTGTGTGTATGTGTGTGTGTGTGTGTGTGTGTATGTGTGTGTGTGTGTGTGTGTGTGTGTGTGTGTGTGCGCGCGCGCGCGTAGAGATACTACAGATACACACACATACTGGTAGATGACCTGATCTTCCCATTTCTTCAGTCTCTCTACAGGTTTTTCAGTGATACCTTTCCTACACGAGTTCTCCCCTGTTCCCCCCTTTGCTGTTTGTTACTCCTTTGCTCTTTTTAGCACATTTTTCACTATTTTGAGATGATGTAGGGAAGCTGCTTAGGCATAATTTTTCGTGTAGTCATCTTGTTGGAAATTCAGTATTAGAATTTTTAAGTTGTAACAATCAAGTTCAAAACCATTCAAGAACAGAATCTGTCAGTGCATTTTAGAAGCCTACAGAAGCCTACTTCCTACAGAAAGCACAGAGACCAAGTTAAACTAAATTCTTTACAATCTGGGTAGCAAGTATCTTTTTCTATAATTCTATTAACTAATAGGGGAAGACTTAAATACAGACTGGGTTTTACTGTATGTGGCATTTCCTTTACAAATCACTAGGGTGACATATACAAAAATATTTATAGCAGCCTTTTGTGGTGGCAAAGAATTGGAAATGGAAGGGATGGATGCCCATCAACTGGGGAATAATGTAATTGGACATTATTGTGTTATAGGAAATGATGAAGGGGATGGTTTCAGACAGACCTGGGAAGAATTGCATGAACAGCTGCAGAGTGAAGTGAGCAGAACCAGGAGATGGTAAAAATAATCAACTATCAAAGACTTAGAAACTCTGATTAATACAATGATCCAACACAACTCCAAAGAACTCATGATATAAAATGCTATCTCCCTCCAGACAGAATGGATGAAGCACATGCAGATTTAAACGTATTTTTTTCCCTTTCTGAATTGGTCTGCTTTTTTCCCTTAGATCATAACTAATGCAGAAATATGCCTTCTATGACTTAATATGTAAAAAAGAGGTGACAGAGAGGAGAGAATTTGCAACTGAAAATAAAAATACAATGAAATAAACCCCAAATTACTGGGATCTGGCTCAGGAAAGTTTAATTATCAGTCAGTTTTTCAAGAAATAAAGAGCTCACTGTTGAAGATCATTTGAGATTTGTATGTGGCCTAAAGTCCTTGGCTGATTAAGAAAGTAAAGACTAAAAATCAGGTACACCTCCTGGAAATGCAGAATAAGTTCTGAATATTAAAGCTTATTTTACTATGAATATATACATGGAAAGATATGTGAAAACAATATCCATGCTTTTGATGATTTAAGTCTGAACAGATTGTGACACCTACAAGTGAGTTCTCCTGGGGATGTTTAAAGAAAAATCAGAATAGAAATGGTAAGGAAACAATAATCAGTTGTTCCTTTTTTTCTGTTCTTGGAACTGTCTTGATAAATGAGTTCCTTGCATAGATTTTATATTACTAAACTCCCTCTCTGGTCCAATTTGCATACTATTTACCTTATTCTTCTGTATAAGATGAAAATCTTTCCCATAAATCAGAAGGGCATGTTCAAAATTTCTGCATTCTTCTTCTGTCCATGCTGTCATCTCTTCTAGAGAATGATCAAAACACAAAAAAATTATTTATAACAAATTATTTTCTGTGAATTACTGATTCTCAGAATGTTTTTCCTGTAAAAAGTTAAAAAATCCAAGTTCCCAAAAGAGAAGTCCTATCTTTTAGCATATTTTAACTGAGGATCTTTATAGTTGACAAAGTTATGAAATGTTAATGTTAAATTCTGGGCATACACACTTGCCATTATTTCCTTATGTAATGCTAATTGAAAGTAGAAAGAGTTATTATATCTCAGTAAACCAAATTATTTTGCCAAAATTTACTTTCATTTATTTTTATAACGCTCACTTGTGGACTTCAATCAATGAACAAACATTACAATTTAAGTGTGTGGGGGAGTGAGATGAGGGGAAGATTTGTCTTATTGGTCAGATACAAATAGTAAGATTCAGATCAGGGATCCAGTGTCATCTCTATTTATACTGAATAAAACATAATAATCATCAACATCAAATTTAATAGACACCTACCATAAGTGAGGCACCATAAGACTGAAATTTAAAAACATGGTTCCTGATCCCAAAGGACGTGAAACACAAGTAGTTAATTACCAGTGCTCAACAGAACACAAGAACACCATCCAAACAAGGTGGTCACTGATTTTACAGTATTAGATAATTAAAAGGTTCAAACACAAAGCATGAGAGGCAATTACAGAATTTATAATCTCCTAAACTCCACATTTATGTCCTCACAGACTTGAAATCTTAACAAACGACCAATTAAACATTTATGTGCTTTCTAAAAGCCAGACCCTGTACTAAGAACTAAAAAAAAAAAGCAGAAAAAGAAATGAGGCCTGAGGAATGAATCTCATAATTATATAAAAATACATAGTATATCATACAGATAGAGAAAAAGAGAGAGGAAGGAAGGAAGGAAGGAAGGAAGGAAGGAAGGAAGGAAGGAAGGAAAAAGAAAGGAAGAAAGAAAGAGATATGGCAGGTTAGGAAGACAGAAAAGATAATCATATAGAAATACTGACTAATTTAACTTCTATTTTCCAAAGGCTACTTAGGATGGAAGATTAAAAAATGTGAGTCGGAGCACAAGGACAGTTTTTCAGGTTAAGCTTCTTCAGAGCAGGGGCTGGGTTTTGGTTTGTGTGAAGAGTACATAGAATGATGCCTTGTATGTAGAAAGCTGAATAGATGCTTGGTGAATTAAATTCTCTGTTCTGTCTGAGAGCTAGAATATTCTCATTTTCCTGTTTAATGCCTCACATTTTTCCCTTGAATTTTAGTTCGTTTTATCACCAAGACAACATGATTTGATCTAGGTGCTTACTTAAGTGTACTGTTCTGTGGAGTACAAAGTTTAACTAAGACGGAGTTCCTGTCTAAAATGAACAACTCAAGCTGCAGAGGCGCTGCACGAGCTCCCTCAGGCATCACTCCCACCCCTGACACTAGCCACTAAAACCAGCACATGCTGCTTTGCTCTACCTGGGCTTAGAAGACGAACAATAATAAACCTAGCAGCTAATGGCTGTTTCTGTGAGTCAAAAATTATTTGAAACTCTTTCAAAGACAGTTTGTTACAGGTTGAAACAATTCAATGAACTAACTAACTCTAATCGCTAGAGTTTTAATGGCTGGTTTTTCCCAAATAGGACATATTACTTAGTATTACTGTGATGTTGCCCATTTCCAATGGCACTGAAGGCATTTAAAAAACGAAAGCAAATTCTGAAACAATTTAAAACATGCATGTAAAGCCACTTTCCAAGAACATTCAAAACAAAACTAAGCCATAGTGGTCATTTTATAAGAGTGCCATGATTTAACTTTTGTCGGTTCACAATCTGGCAAAAAAAATTTTAATTACTCATTTAGATATGTTTGAAAAACTGTCATTTCTGACATCTGCTTTATTCTAGAACTGATTCTTCAAGAAAGCTGTAGTGATACAGGGACAAAAATTCTTTTGAAAACTTCTGATGTAAATAAAAACAGAACAGATAAAAATTTAAAAGAAAAAAAAGTAACGCTATGAGGATCAACCATTAAAAAATTCTGGTGTATCTGAGCTACGTTGTTTTGCTTGACCAAGAATACACAAAGGAGTCTTAAGAAGGGCCTCCACTCTTCCCATCACTTTCTTTTCCAGGGCTTCTTACCTTGAGATGCTTTTCCATTGCTGCAGTATCTTTCAATTGCTTCCTTCACATTGTGATTACATTTGAGAAGTTCATATAGTGCCTATGCCATAGACAGAAAAAAATACTCAAGTCAGTCATCTGAAGTTTATACTTAATTCTGCAATTAAGAAAATCATATGTTTAAACCAACTTTTAGAAAATTAGGCTGAAGAAAATGAGCTTGAACTTTGTATCTCTTTAGGCTAGCTGCTCTGTCACACTTTGCCCTGGGCTTTCATCTCTCTCTGTTTTGCAGCTTGAGAAGGTAAGTGGAGCCCACTGGGATCTTGCTCACCCAAGTACAGGGAGCCAGTGTCGGCTGAAGCTCCTAAACTACTCTTGCCCCTTCTATCACTGTTCTGGGAACAGCATCCCTGCTGCTCCTCTCAGTGGCTTTGCCTGTGCCAAACGGCTCCTTCAGAGCTGCCTCTTCTGACAAAGAGCGCCGGGTCACGGTGCCAGAGTCTCTCTGCAGAGGGAGGAAAGGTGGTAACTAGCTCCTGGCTATCTTCCTCTCTTTTACTTACTCTCCAGCCCTAGGAGGAAATAATGATCAGGACTGAAGTGCAAATTAACTCCTAAAGACATCAGCGACTGAGATCTTGGGTAACATCAACTATTTAAGTAAATAAATGGGAAATGTACCACTTGTGAAATTTTTCATGTTTATTGCTGGGAATTTATATGTGAATTTGTCTAAAGACATCTTTTTACTTTCCCTCTAACTGGTGACACAGAAATAAAAATAAGTGGTGGGTATGACTTCTAAGGTGGTTTAAAAGGCCCTCACTACTCAACATTTCTTTAAAGAAGTTTATTTGGAGACGATTCGTTTCAAGAGAAGATGACCCAACACGTACCTGTTCATTATCCCTTGTGTGTGCTCCCTCAACCGCTCTGGCTGTCGCTTTGTCAGTCCCAGTTCTTAAAGAGGTCTCAACAAGGTACTCCTTAACTTTGCTCTCCAGAACCACGTCAGGACTCCACAGTAACTGGTCTTCATTTTCATATACTGGGAAAGAAAGGTCCGGCAATTTATAAAACAATGCATCCTCTTATGAAACTGATAAGACTATTCTTTGACTTATTTAATAGGAAATGGATGGATTTCTGATACCAGTAAGTTGGTCTGCTCACTGCAGACCCTCTCATTTGAAAGGTTTTACTCATCATGAGGCTAGGATTGCCTATGGCAATTGGGGAGAAAGGGGTGAGGATTGGGGAAGTGTGGACAGATACCAGGAAGAAGAGGTTTCTTATCCTATTCACAAAGAGAGAGAGGAATACCTGACAGACTTTAGGCAAATTTCAATAGCAGCACCTTTATAATGACAATGTAATTAAAATAAACTGAAAATTTTATCCCACTAGAAATCTATGCTGAAATACCTAGAAATTTTTGTCTTATGAAATCACTGGGAAAATAAGAATTAGTATGACCAGAGATGCTAATAAATCTATCAGTGTTGAAATACCCAAGGAAAGCACATTTCTCTGTCACTAAGTTTTCCTCAAAAGACCTAAAAATGTCTTTGAAATGAAGATGTGATTAGGGGTAGCTAGGTGGTACAGTGAATAGAGCATGAGCACTGGAGTCAGGAGGACCTGAGTTCAAATCCAGCCTCAGATGCTTAACATAAAAACTAGCCATGTGACCCTGGGCAAGTCACTTAACCCCAATTACCCTCCACCACCACCCCCCCAAAAAGCAAAGAAATGAAGATGTATTTTTTTTCTTGAACCTCTCCAAGAAAAGTTAGTGCAATGAATTGACAAAATTCTCAGATGACAACTATAAAGAAATACTAATCACTGCACTTATAAGAGAGTATTTTAGAAAAAGGAAACATTAGCATATAATTCTTCAGGTACATGTAGGTCATGAATCTAAGAACTATCACAGTCCACTGGCTCACATGCAGTTGACCCTGCTCTGGAAGGTTATCAGCTGGTGCTCTACACTGAACAGTAACTACACTCTCTGTGTTACAGCCTCCCCTCATGTATCAATGATAAGACTTTTAAAAAGTGCACAGTAAATTCAAAATGTAGCTATACTCTAAGCCTCAGGCTATCAAGATCTAAAAAAAGGACCAGGGAGTAAAGAAAAGTTGACTAATTTCATGTGTGGCTTGTGGAATGCCTCATAGAGTTTTCACATGTAATTAATAAGTATTAATACAGGTAAAACATTCTATGAATTCAAAGAAAGTTGGGAGAATGTCACATCCGGAATCTGAAACACAAGCTACATTACAGCTTCTGTTAAGGCAGCTTTCCTCAACCATCCTAAAGCAGGAGGAGAAGAGCATGCCAGAAGAGGCTGCTTTCTGGTTCTAAGATAGCAACACTCCCTTTGCTCTGAGGGCAGGCTCTGGCAGGAAGGGTAAAGAAGGAAGTTTTTCCTCTTCTTCCCCAACCTCCCAACTTCTGTGCTCAGTGGAATATGTTATTTTTGTTTTCCTAAGTTCAATGAGGAAAAACAAGTCAAGTTGATGAAATAAATAAAACATGGAAATATGTCTTTATTTCCCACTATCTCACCCCCAAATTAAAATCACTTATCCCTCCCATGCATTGTCCTGCCACTTTTAAAACAAGCTTGCAATGTTTACATATTAGGATGTGAACAGATACAGAGAGTAGAATAATTTCAAACTGAGTGGGGAAATATGGAAAAAGAATACTCCCCAAATCTTAAAATGGAGTGACAGACTGAATGAAATGAAATGAAAATGAGCATTTATTAAAGTACTATGCTAGATGCTGGGTTTCCAAAGATGAAAGCAGCCTCTGCCATCAAAAGGTTTCTACTGCACTGGGGCCAGGATGAGAGCTGAATCGAGTGGAAATGCTCATCCTTCCCTGTCCTGAAGGAGTATAGGAGCTGATTAGCACACATCTGTAATTCCTACACCTAGGGGACCCCCTGAAGTTGGTGGATTGTTCTGAGTTCAGGAGCTCTGTGCTGCACGAGGGCTAAAGCCAAATGGGTATCTTCACAGAGCTAGCAAGCCTCCCTGAGAAGAGGGTCACCATGTTCCTAAGGAGAGTTCAACCCATCTAGGCCAGAAAAATGGAGGCTAAAGCTTACTGATCAGTACTGACATCTGGTCTGGGAGTAGCTACCATGCTTCCAAGGTAAAAGAAAAGAAACAACTATGGTATTTGCACTTTAGAGACAGCATGGCTGTGCTCAAACAGTGCTTGACTTCAGTTAAGAAGTCTGAACAACAGGCTTAACTGCCCTAATCAGAATTAGAGCATCTCAGAATAATAATCAACAAAGGTCATCGACCATCAACCCACACTTAAGCAGGCTTCTCTCCTGTCACTCTCTCAGCCAGGAAGCACACAGCATTGGCCTTCCCTAGGCAACCCTTCCACTCTGAACAATTCTTCCAGCTAGATTTTTCTTACTCTTGAGTGGAAATCTGCCATTCATAAATTTTCACACACTCATTGTTCTTAGTTCTAGCTCTCGTGGCCCAGAAAAGGATGTCTAATTCTTCTACAGCACAATTCTTCAAATATCTGAAAGCAGTGATTCAATTTCTTGCTGCCCCACTTATGATCCCCCAAGTCTTGTCCTTTCCACGTGAAATCTTTCTTAATTTCTTCAAGGGATTCTTGTATGGCCTAGTTTTGAACCTCTTTACCAATATGGATGCCCTCGTCTGGACATACTCCAGCTAGTCAATGTTATTCCTAAGGAACCATTAAACTCTGAACCCCAAACACTCGCCTGCTTAGCTTCTTCCCTGCTCTGCTATGGGGCGGCAAGTAGATTTCCCCTATTTTTTCTTTTGCAAATGTCTTTTCCTTGGTAAATACTCAGAATCCTCTGAAAAGGTCATAACTATGACATTCTCATGACCTTAAAGATGATTCAAACCTGCCATTTTCTATTAGAGTACTGCTGTGGAAAAGCTTTTGTTATACCAATTTCCTCTTCATGGGACTGTCTGGGTGCAACAGAATAGCTGCAGAGAGGTAGCACTCAGATAATCAGGTTTTTGAGTTAAAGAAAAAAGTTCAGTTTGGAAATAATGTTGAGACAAATCTAGGCCTGGTACATAGAAAAGCTTTCTAATAATTAGAGCTTTCCAAAAGTAACACAGGACTGCCTCAGAGGCAATGAGTTCCCCATCTCTGGAAATCAACAAGAAAAGGCTATTTGTGGAAATGATGTGGAAGGAATTCTTGGCAGGGAAGAGTCAGACTTGATGGTCTCTGAGGTCTGCTATCCCTCAATTCCCTGACTACCTTGACAGAGCCTGATGCCACTAAAATGGTTATCCAGTACCTGTTTTAATAATTCTGGGACAACTGGGCTGCTTTCTGTTACATAGCTTTACAGGAGTGAATTAATCAAGCAAAAAGCCTTCAAAATCCAAAATCTTACCCTTCTCATTACCGCTATACTTTCCAAGATAGGGTGGAATTTCAGCTTGATATTGTAAACCCACCATTATTTCCTAAAAGAAAGTTTAGGAGGAAAAAAGTGCTTAGTGTTATGCTGACAACAAATATTCATTACCAAGTAATTTAAGAAATATAATTTTACAGTTAAAAAAAAAGAGAGAATTTCTTTTTTGTTTTAGAACTAGTTAAAAAAGTCACTCTGGATCAAATGGTCTAAGAGGATTATTAGTAATTCCATTTACCTTCCTTAAATCTTCAGATGAATTACCAGTATCTGCTTCAACATCTTCACCCTCTGATTCCTTATCTCCATCATAAGTAGTGTTAGCTTTACACACAGCCCAAAAAAGAGGGGAAAAAGTTAATTTATCTGTTTAGGAGCTTACAGACAATAACATAAAAGCTGAAAATACTCTGAATCTAGTAGACTAAAAGTATGTCTTTTATACATTAGTCAAAATAGGATATGTATTATGGTCTAATAATAATATACATGTAAATAGTGTGCAACTACATACACTTTTATTTGTAAAATAAAACCTAGCAAGTCTGTATACAATGTTTATTTAAAATACTGTAAATTCAGATTACTGTAACCCAGAAACTGACACACATATTAGAGCCAGTTTCATGTCCATCAGAATGTTATCTATAACTCTTTACAAAAATAGCTGGATACCCCCAACTCTTTTTTTATACTTAGATATGAGGCAAGCCAGATAGTTTTATACTGTATATGAGGAAAAATGTAAGGGATAGTGGTGCTATTTCTATTCATTAGCTTACTCAATGATTTTAAGCTTTACTGTACTCCAATTGGTATATACTATCAGGACTGAAGGAGAGTCAAATAAAATGCCAACAATAATAAAAATCTTTTTTTGAATACTAATGGATTTTCAAAACCAAGGTAGCAAGAGGACTTTTCTGTACCAACAAAAAACTTCTGTGAAATTGCATGGCTGAACTAAGATTAGTTACCATAGCAACAGATGAGTCTGATGACAGAAAACAGATAATTCAGCAAGAGTAGGTTAATTTATTTATTTAAATAGGCATCACATTTTTCCTCTGCCCTGACAAAAGGTAATGGATTTGAATTATACTAGCATCTGGATGGAATCTGGGTAGTCATTTAAAAACATTCTGAATATAAAGCTATTAAACCCAAGGAAATGTCATTAACCTACAACAATAAAGCTATAATTAACTAATAATTATTAGTTTTCCTACATCTTAAAGGTCGAGGGAAGAAATCTGTAGCTTCATGTGAAGTCACTGATGGTGTTAGATCATCAGCAGAAGACTGCGTTTCTTCATCATCACCTGACAAGAGGTCTTTTGCGATTTCCTCCTACATGAGAAAGAAGGTAGGCTATAGTTCAGTGGTTCTCAACATTCCTAATGCGATAACCCTTTAATACTCGTATGTGGGTGTATCTGCATGTGGGCGGACCTGCCTGGAGACAGATAAGGGAGAGGTGTCTTTGTTCCTAAGACCATCGGAAATAAGTGTTTTCCAATGGTCTTTGGTGACCCCTGTGACCCCTGTGAAAGGGTCTTTGACTCCCAAAGGGGTTGCGACCTACAGATTCAAAGCTGCTGTTATAGTTAGAGGTGAGCAAATTTCATTAGAATTTTTAAAATCACCCTTATACCATATCATATTCTGAATAAATTAAGAACTGCTTGAAACCACCTAGGCTTTGAAAGAAATAGATAAAAAAAATTCTCCTATAATCTTAGTCCAAGAATTATTTGTAAATATGATCTCAATTGGAACTTAGCTATATTTTACCAACTACTATATTTATCACTAATTCTTGAAAACTCTGAACAATAACACTCTTACTCTACTTAATCTGTGAAAACACAGAAGGCATGCCTGAAGCAGTAAGCCAATTGTTAAGATAGACTTTCATAAGAAACAAATCTGGCCAAAAACCACCAAAAGATGATAAACTACTGGAAGAAAAAAAAAAGAGTGCTGTGCTATATATATTTTTAAAAAACCATGTTATAATTATTTTTCAAGCTCATATGACATGACTTATGACTTATACTGTGGTCTGAAATTTTAACAGACTACAGAAAATTACCTAGCAAATCCCATCTATCTGAAGCCCAATCTCAATCCTTTTGGACATAAAAAACCTGATGAATTCCTAAACCTGATGAATTCCTATCAATTATATTTAACTGTATTTAATTAAACATTTTAATATGTCACCATATAACATTTCATTCTTTATAAGCACAACATAAGTAATCTATACCTTAAAAAAAACATAGGATTATGAAGTAATGACCTTATTAATGGATAGGATATATTTAAATGATGAACATTATTGTCAGAAGTTTCATTAATAAGGTAGAAATAATCCAAGATACTTGGAACGTGATTCTCCTCCTTTTTCCCCGGACAGATTACGATGCTTGTATTCTGGCACACTGAGAAGGGGGAGTGGTGTGTGAGGGTTCAGCTTCTCTTCAGGATGTCCCTTGTGCACTAGGGCAGTCAGTCTAGGTAGCGTCTCACCTACTCCCATGGAACTAGATCAAGAAAATTTCAAGCCAGCTACACCTGCTGACAACACCTAAAAGGGACCTGAATTTGAGAGAACACCAAAATCTCCCACTTCTGGGCCTACAACACCACTAATCTAATTTGAATATACTGGATCTTAAACTTGCCCAGACCCTTCTGACTCAGTTAGAAGTTCTATTCCTAGAGGACAAGTTAATTTAGTTATCACTATTCTTACTGTTTCTTTAAAATCACAAATTACAAGTATATCTAAGTTTATATACATTGTTTCCATCATAGCACCCAAAGCCACAGGTATATTCATAAGCTCATGTAAAATTATAAATAATTATTGCTTATAAATTATTTGTGACCAAAAACATAAAAAGACACAGAAAAAATCCCAAATCCAGCAATCAAGTCCATGTATGCTGCAGGCATTGTGTCAGGAGTTAGGTATACAAGGACAAAAATGAAACAGTCCCAACCCTCGAGGAGCTTACATTCTTACTTAAGATGAAGCCATGGGCAAGAGTAAACAAAGAAGGGCAACCCTAGAATGTGAGCTCCTTGAGGGTAAGGGCGGTTTCACTTCTGTTGTATAACCTCAGTGTCTAACTTATTGCCTACTGATTAAACTGAACAACAGATCATATCCATGCAAAAACAAAAAAGCATCCAAGAATCAAAGAAGTTTAAATGATGATTAACATAATTAGTGTCGACCTACCTTGTCCAGAGTCATATCTGGTAATTCATCCGCAAGTTCACTTGGGGAGCTATTTGCACTGGAACCTGCTATTCCTGGAATTGTTGATTCATAGCCATAAAATGCCAGCAAATCTTCCAAAGGCATATTTCCTTCCTTGTCAAACAAAAATATAAACAACATATATGTACTCTGCACAGATGGCCCATTATTGAATTACAAATAAATAAAATATCTTTACTATTTAGCACATTCTAAAAAGCATAGAAAGAAACTAAGCTATTTAGATAGAGTGCATCAAGAAAACAAAGTAATTAACTGGAGCTGAGGTGGAAACATCACAACTTCAACAGAATTAGGGTTTTTTTTTAGTTGATGCTACTATAGAGAGGATCACAATAAAGTGAAAGTCCCCAAACAGTTGTTTTTTGTGCAGATGTTTTTCATCTTCTGTCTCAGTTCAATGACTCTTATAAAGCTTCCACTGAACCAGGCTCAGGCTGCTTTTGAATTTCTCCTCATTTTTCACTATGAGAGAGAATTTACTGGCACTATATTAATTGTTCCTACACACCCCCAGAAAGAATGAAGCTTTTCTTTATCTACCAGTTTATGCTTCACTCCAATTAGAAAATGTGCAACTGGAAATTGCTGCAGTATCTCTAGGCTTGGCTATTATATAATAATAGTATTTTCATGTTACTGATGTGAAGCTACAGTTGTCTGATACTGAACTCTCCTTGAGCATCTATGGCAACTGACACTACTGACTCCACCCTCTTTCTTAAGTCTCTTTCTCTTCCTCATTCTCCTCCCCCCTCTCTGATTGTTCCTTCTTGGTCTTCTTTGCTTGTTTCTCTTCTGTCATATGAACATGAGAGTCCCTCAGTGTTGTATCCTTGGCCCTCTTCCATTCTCCCTCCCTTAACCATCTCAACTACCTTCATGGTCTAAATTATTATCACATGTAGAAGCCTCTTAAATACACACACATTAGTCCTAACATCTCCCCAGGATTTTACTCCCTCATTTCCAGCTGCTTGCATATCACCACACCTCTAACTCAACATGTTCAAAACTTAACTCAGTATCTTCCTCCAAAATCTTCCCTCTCCTAACTTCCACATTCCTGCTAAGAGCACCACCATCCTCCCAGTCACGGAGGTCCAAAACCTTGAAGTCAACTAGAAAGAGGGAAAGAGGGAATTGGATATAAGGAGTTGCTGCAGACACTGAAACTATTTGAGGAAAGACTCGATCACAGAGAGAGAGGTCTATGACAGAGAAAAACACCTTCCAAAACACCTTCTCACGTACGGGGTGTGGAAGCAAGGTAAGGGACCACCTGACTGACCAGACTTGAAGGATGAAGCTCATAGGAAATCTGATGAGAAATGGAACATTGGTCAATCCTGCTCCACCCTCAAAGTCAAAGGGCTATGGGACGGGCAATCAAGGCAGCCAGATGCTCATCTACCACCAAGAGACCAAAGACTGAAGCAGCGTTGTATTGTTAGGAATGTAGTGAGATGGACGTATGCATGTTGGGTGCACTCAAGAATTGATTCTCACCCATGGGCCCCCAAATAGCTGCATCTTTTCTATCATTTGAGATTCCAATGTATCAGTCAATAAGCAAATATGGCTCTTAAACAACATTAATAGGTATGGTACAAAGTCTAAAATTTTACGTATTTCATGACCTAAATGTTGTCATGTGTTTGATTATATGCCAAGCATTATCTGTTGAAGACATTCATGATTACTTCATGCCATTAATGACTGTACATTTTTACTGATATTCCGGATGTTAATTTTTCAATCTTTTGATCAAAATTAAAATGTAATCAGAAGCATATATAACAGTCCATGCTTGAAAAACTCAAGTCTCATACAATACATACAACTTCACACCTACTTTGTTTCTACAAAGCTGCTGCTCTTCATGTCATCCTATGCTCTCAGTGGGACCTGCTTCCTGCCAATCACATCTGACCTCTCCTCCCCACAACTGACATCTAATCAGTTTATAAGTCCTGTTAATACTATATTTGCAAATATCTCTATGTATCCTCCATTTTATCCACTTCAGGTTTTCTTTACTTCTGCATCAACAATTACAACAGAATTCTACAAGTTTTTTTCTGCCTTTGGAGGAATCTCCCCTCCCTGGTGCAACCTTTACTCTCAATCCAAAGTCATCTTACTAATACAATGATCTGATCACATTACTACATGGCTCGAAAACTGTTAAGTGTTTCTTCACTGTCTCTAGGTTAAAATACAAACTTCTTGTCCTGCTCTTCAAAGGCCCCCATCATCTGGTGACAGACTATTGCCTGGCCTCACCTCATACCATTCTCTTTTCCAGGCTCACAATGTAAACAGCTGGCCTACTCGCTGTTCCTCAAACTCATGCTGTGCTCTCTGCCTCTTGTGCATTTGGACAGTCTGTTTCCCATGCCTCAAAAATGTTCCCTAGATTTTTTTGTCCTAAGGCCTAACTTAAGTGCCACCTGTCCTTTGTGAAGGCTTCCCATGTAATCCCCAGAGGCAATGGCCACCCCTTCCCTGCCCATATCTTTCCTCACTCTCTATGTATTCATTTTACCCTAACTTTCTTTCAGATCTTTAGCTTCTTGAAGAAGCTCTACCTTCTTTCTATCTTTAATGCTGAGCCCTGCACTATGAGGTGCTTAGCTCACACTTGAACTGAAATAAATCTGCTATGATCATTTAAAGATGACAGCATTTCTGCACAAGAAAAGGGAAGTCACCTGTTTGAGGTCACAAATCAGCTTTGATTCTGACACTGTTGATCTTAGATACTGCTATTCTTCAGTTACTAAATCACAGTCTTCCATGTACAAACGATTTTGAAACTATCATGTTTTACTATAGAGAGAAATAATATATATATGGAGAGAGGGTCCATGTAACCCATGGAAAGGTATAGTGGAAAAAACTCTCCCTTTGGAGTCAAAGGACATGGTTTTAAATCCTGTTGCTCTTTATGCCTGTGTGACCCTGGGCAAGTCACTTCCTCACTGACCCTTAGTTCCCTTATCTGCAAATTGAGGAGGATGGACTAGATTGCCTCTAAGGTCCCTTCCACTTCTAAACTGATGACCTTCTGTTGACTAATTTATCTGTAATTTTTGGCAATTCATATTACCAAATTCCAAACAAATGGCACCCACCTGATTTAATAGCTTACATGCTTTTGTGTATCAAAGTCTATTATGTGATTTTGAAAAGCTGACTTATTGTCTTATGCACATTTGTATGTACAGATCTAAAGAATACAGTCCATTTTAAGAATTAATCATGATGCAATCTGAAAGGCGAAATTATTTCAAACTAGCAAACATATTAAAAGCATCCAGAGTGGGACACTGCTAAAAACGTAAACACAGTCTTATGTTCTTAAAAACTTGTTAAGCACTACAGAAGTCAGAGGCAGAAAAGCTGCTTTAATCTGACCAACGGTCAGTTAGAGTACTCCATATATAAATTTTACAAAACAGTCCAGAGCTGAAGCAATTAGGTACTTAAAAAAGCAATGAGTTTATCCACAGTGAATCAATAGTAGAACCAAAAATGTTTAATACAGTATCCTTTTCCAGGAACTCAAATGCCTTTTTGTAGGTATTTTATTCATTCTAATTTAACTTTAAGGGTTCCATTTTCTATTTTTATAATTTACTGATTTTCACTGATCTTAAAAAGAATTTTTCTTTGGCAGATCTATGACTTCTGGAACTCAACAGTGATAAGTACAGATTTCAAAAAATGAAAACCTTCCCTAAAGACTTTAATTTAAAAGAACTAAGAACATTTTAAATTTATGCTTTAAAATGAAAGAGTTATCAAAAGAAAGGGACAGCACTGAAGCAACACACATTAGCTTAGTTAGTTTAAACTCCTCTCTCACCAAACCTTTACAAGAGCCATTAAAAGGTTTAACTGTTAGCCATCCTGATAAGATAACTTCTTTCTGGCCTCTTGTTATCTACTGGAGACACTAAAAATGATGCTTTGATCAAAAAAAAAATTGACAAGAAGTAATTACAAGTCCATGAATGATCAAAAATGTATTAAACGTCACTGTTATAAAAATGTTCATGTTAAAAAACAGAGCAAGGACAAACTCATAAAAGTGTCATGTCTCTAGAGCCGCTAAACAAAGTATAAATATGATACTTTCCTATCATTTTTAGGCCTCAACTACTACTCTATTTCTCCACTAAAGTTCTACTGCAATGCCTCATCGTGTGTGAAGGGACCTAACAACGCTTGGGTTCTGGAGGTCCACCCTAAGGTGGAGGGGCTGGGGGTGCGCAGATGGGAAGAGAAGGCATTACCAATTAGCGATTGTCTTGTCAGAGGACTAGTCTACCTAAATTCAAAACTTTACTACCCGACTGGCAGCATGGTGATGTTTTTTTAATCCACAGCAACTCTAAAGATCATCTACTTAGTTATAAAGGCATTACAATCTGTGTTAATGGAGGTATTACCCATACCAGTGAAATAAAAGATTCTTGAACTTTCGATTCTGCTTATCTTTATTTAATACTGTGGATAAAAATCCATTAGTTCTTTATAAAATAATCAAATATCCCTAAAAAAAAATACCCAGGCTTAAGAAAGTCCTGCTGATCTGGCACTGCGTGCCTACCTTAGCTCTAGCCAATAAATCTTTCTATCTGCTTTCTGCTACCACCAGTTTCCAGTAGAGAGATGGCAATAAGAAAATGAAGGTAAAGCTTTAAAATGCTTTTTAAAGGTCAGAAGTAGAACCAATTGGGCATAGAAAGATAAGTATCTCTGTAGGCTTGCAGTTTGGAGTTTTCTGATCTACAAAGATCATGGTGCAAATCAACAAAGAGTGGATAATTTATTAGTGGGAATTTCCAAATAAAATGAGAATCATGTCTATCACTTCATATTTTGCTCTGTGAACAAGTTAATGAAAATAAAGCAGTTAGATTGAGCGCTATTTGAAGTCAGAGATTATACCCTATACCTCTTTGAATCTCCAGCCTCACACATACTGAGAATTCAATAAATGCTTGTTTCGGGTAATAATTTTTTCCTTTAACTCTTTAAATATTTTTTTTTTAACTCTGTAAAAAGTTCATTAAAATATAGGTCAAATCAGCTGTTAAAGTGGACTCTTCAGAAAAAAAATGTCTCCCCTACCTTCCCACCTAGGAATATGAAATAAGATGGTGTGGGAATTTCCTACACCAACACAAAGACAATAAGGCATCCCAGATAGAGTTTGAGATGTTTTCTGATGTTCAGAGAGGTAAAGTAAGTTGTTCGTAGACAGAGATGGGATTTAAACTTCAGTCTTCCTGACTCCAAGTTCAGAGCATTATTCATTACCTCATAGCAGATGTAATCTATAGGAAAATAGTCAAACTGGTTAAAAAAAAAATTGTGGGCTTCTACATTGTGGGTATTAATCACCTTTTTAAATTAAATATTCCAAATCTTATATCAACTTATATATAAGTTTTTAAGTGACATAAAATAGCCCTGCCCCCACCATCTCAATGCAATCTTCTAAAGAAAAGTATAATGAGCATGATAATAAATTTATGTAACAGAACACTGAAAAATGAGAATGAGCCATTGTTAAAAAAACACTCAAAGTCACAGAAAAGAATTCCAATCAAATTTCAATTATTTCATGCTATTTTGAGATTTAAAACTGAAATACAATAAATTTGCCTCCTTTCTCTTCTGAGAGGAACAGACTGTCCTAAATGACACACATAAGCACATTAAAGACAGAACTCTAAAGAGCACAAGTCAAACTTTCAAATTTGCCTGACCAAACATGTGAAGGGGAGATTTGCATTTTCCCTTCTTTTCTCTCCAACCTCTGTTCTTTATTTATCAGGGAAAGTATGCTGCTTTCTAATTCTCAAATAATATGTGAAAGTTAAACTGCTACCTTGGTGGCCTGACTTCAACTCCATGCAATAGCTCTGCCACTACGGGTTGGAGCTACCTAATAAACCAGGCTCACAAACTTTTCTGCATTTAAAGGTAGAAAGGACATACTTTTGAACATGGAGATAAGCTAGCTTGGGTAAGGTCCAAAGCTGAATTGCAGAAGAGGTTCAACAAGCAGTTGCACATTTGCTTTTGTCAATTTCATCACCAAATAAAATTCTGTGGTCACTCTATCCATCTCTCAGTAGGGGGTAAATGAGGGACAATTTTCTTCTTCTCATGTCAGAGAATTTCCTAAAAGTTTTATACCTAAATTTCCAATTTGCTTTGCTTTCATGGGAAATGAGCAAAGAGTACACATCTTTGAACATCTGCTCAAACTTCAGATGATCAATAAAATACAGAAACTAAACACATCTAACTGCATCTATGCAGAACAGCAAAAGGAGGAGAAGACTACTCACCAGCAACAGACAGAACCCGAGGTTCTAGTCTCTACCCCACAGATGACCTCAGTCAAGTTAAGAGACCTTTCAGTTTCTCTGCCTATGATATGAGGGTATTACTACTGCCTTCTCAGGACACAGAGCTGTTTGGAGGATATGGAGTCCTTTGAATTCTCCAGGAAAAAGGTGCCATATTAATCCTTAGTATTATCATTACTATAAGTGAGGGTTACTAAGAATATAACCTTTACTCTAGTCTGGGTAGAAATACACAAATAAGGAAACTAGTTTTAGAAAGATGTAGCTTTCTGTGATCAATATAGCACCCAAGTTTTAATCATTATTAGACATTTAAACATGACCCTGAGACACAAAAAAAGTGCATAGGGTTATGTCAACCAGGTGCTTACAATCAGAAGGAAAAACTAAATTACAGTCCTATCTTCTCTCCTCTCATCCTCATAATACATATATACACACATACTCAAATATACTAGCATGCATTAAATAAGAAAGTAAAATAAAATGGAATTTTCAAAAGAAAACATCCTTTGCACATAGATCCTCTTAAACCAAGGTGAAGTTCCCTTCTAGAAAATAGGTGTATTCCCTCTCCATTTATACATTTTCCTCTTATTAATTTAGACATAAGTGGAATGGGTATGTAACATATATAATTCAGTTATTTATTGAACACCACTCATTTGTAATACCTGATAAAACTTTTTCAGTAATGTGGCTAGGCCCCAGAAGCTAGCACCCCAGGGAAGAATACCTCTCCTATCTAGTTATGTTTTCCTATGGATGTTTAAAAGTTTCTTTTTTATGGCAAATATCAATTGATTTTGAAAAAGATATGAAAAATAGGGCACTTCTGTTTGGTTTTTGAAAGATGATTTTAGGAAGTATTTTACTGATTAACATTTAAAAGTGAAATACAATGTATCCTCTGTAAATATTTTAGAAGTATTCCCTATTTGGCATAAATTCAGGACTAAACTGGCAAGGCAGTATGGTCTTTCTTCAAGAAAAAATGCTGGGCTGGGATTCAACAGACCTACATTCCAATTTGATCTGCAAATAACTAATTTATGACCTTAGGTAAGTCACGACATGACTGTGCCTTTGTTTCTTCAACTGTAAAATGGCTATAATAGCATCCACCATATTTACCTCACGGAGGTAGTATGAGGACAAAATGAATCAATAGAGTAGAAATTAACTGTGCTCTAAAAATGTAAAGTACTAGAACAGAATATCAGGAATATGTCCAGCCATCAGGCAAAAATCCTTCACATCTCTCCATATGAGGTTTGTTAACAGTTTTAACCTTTTTATGTTGAATAGCACCATAAGATAATCTTTCCTACCTTTTCTAAATCTTCTATTTCAGAACTGAAGTTTTTGCCCTCATCCATCATTTCTTCTTCTTCAAGAGTTCTTTCGTCATCATAGTCATGTACCAACATTTCAGCAGTGGGGTCAAAATCATGATCCTCAGAAGACAAAGACCCAACTATAATAAAAACAATCCAAATCACTTGACACATCCACAAAACACAAAGTAAAATTGTGTTCTCTAAACTATAGATCTATGAGTTTCATTAAATTCATTTACTTGTAGCCTATATGATCAAGCATATTAACAAAGGATTCCATTAGTACTACTTTAGCCTAAAAGGCATGGCATTCTACCTCTTCAGCTTCTTCAGAGAAGTTGGCTTAGACATGGTTCAGAAGCATGGTAGTGCAGGGGCCTGAAACACTTGACTCTGAGAGTTAGTGGACCTGGCTCTGACACAGACTTTGAATCTGTGTGGCTTTCAGCAAGTCATTTAAACTTTCTGGAACTTGCCTTCCTCTTCTGTGTCATGAGAAGGTTGGACAACTTGGCATCTAAGGGCCCCTTAAGCTGGCTCTAGGAAAGGCCTGAACATCCTTTGACTTGCCAGAACATTTCCTCAACATTTTTCTTGGGCTGCAAGTGCCAAAAGCAGCCCAAGAGATGCAAACTGCTCGAGAGCTAGGATCCTGGTAACCCCAACAGGGGATTTTCTTTTTGACTAGATAAAGTCAAACTTACTTAAAAGTCTGAACAAATAAAAGCAACATCAGAACACAACCCACAGGCAAAAAGAGATTTAGCCTCTTCAGTCAACAGATTCTAATTTTCAAGAAGGCAGAAGTTGAGTCTTAATAATCTCTGTATCTTCCCACATTTCTTTGCATTTAAAACAGGTGTTTAACAGATGAATCAAGATGCATCATCAAAATCCACTGCCTTTTAAAAGGTGATTTAGTTCATACAGTAGGAAAACACTTCTCAAATATGGGGAAAAAAAACCCAATTTCTTAAAAACCTGGTTAGTTCTAGGCTGTGTATATTTTCTTTAAAACAGCTATTGCCAAAGCAATTCTTTCTTTGAAAGGTTTGTCACTTTTTCATTTCTGTAAAGCCTATTGTTATGGTGAAATAAAACTGTCATTATATGTCTTATTTTGTATTATATCTTTGAGTTAAATGACAATTTTTAAAGTTCTTAAGGATTATTTGGAACAAAGGCATGTTATTAAAACATTTTCACAGCATCTTCATGTATAATACTGTATCCTTTAGCTCTCACTGGTTTGCACTTATTTCTTTCTACATGAAAATTAAACTCAAAGGCAATAAAGTATTCTTCAGCAAGAAAACAAAAAAGAAAAAAAAAAGGAAACCTGGTGACAAAAATCCCAGGAGACTTATGTTACTAAATTTAAGAAAAAAATGACTTTCTTCCATTTGTTTCACACTGGACTGGTATTTCATTCAACTAGACCAAATATTTTTCAATACAGAAAAATCCCCAAACCATTTCAATGCTTCTTCTGACTTCACAAAATCTGAACCAACATTCCTAAAAGTTAATACAACTGCTATACAATGTTATTTTAAGTGTATTTCTGTAATGATAAACTTAAAGCTGCCTGATGAGATAGACGGCTATACCTATCAAAATATTAAAAGTTTTGGGAATCATAAAGTGACTATGTTTTCCAGAGAGAAGTATGAATTTGAAAGGCTCTAAACAAAAATATATGCCACTAAATTTTGCTTTCTGAGTCACTCCCAGGATGGTCTCCCATATTCCAGAGCTCTGAGGTTTAATTACATTGTGTCCACCCAACCACACTGCATGGTACTTTGACGGAATAGATTCTATATGTTCTTTTAATTGCAAAATTATATGATACTATGATCCTAAGGTTCTCTGCTAACCCCACAATCTGGCACAAAGTTCATTAATTTAAAACAAAATGTATTAATTTAAAATAAAATGTA
Organism: Pseudocheirus occidentalis; assembly: GCA_028646575.1. NCBI lineage: Eukaryota > Metazoa > Chordata > Mammalia > Diprotodontia > Pseudocheiridae > Pseudocheirus > Pseudocheirus occidentalis. Next base: position 312,301,320 of record CM053594.1, read on the forward strand.
TTCTATTTGGTTACCAAGACAATGACTTGTCATCAATTTCACTTTTCTTTTCCCTTGGTCTATCTACACAATAGCAGATAGCTGAGTAAAAAAACAAACACTAAAAACAACTTCATCATCATTTAAGATGGCTAGAATTATGACAGTGGTCTAGTTTTGCTTTCTTTCCAGAACACAAATTAGCACAAAGAAATGTATAAAGCACAGACTGGGATAGTGATGTGTTAATTCACAATTAGAATATTTAAGAAAAAAAGACTTATAAGAAAAATTTGTCAACCTGGAATATTTTGCTTCTTAATAACTTTTCTAGGCTCATGAAATGATATCCTTAGTTTAGATGTCTTTCAAAAAAATTTTTTAGACTTAATCTAGAATTCCATGTCTCAATTCCACATGAACAGGAATGTACTGAATGCTACTGCTTTGTTTTTTTATCAATTAATGCTAAAAAACTTAGTCAAGGAGAAAAGATTTACCCTTTGCTGGATTAAGTTTTAAAAAACATTTTCCAGAATGTATTCTAAGTGACAATTATCTTTCAATCCCTTTATAGCATGGGAAAACCCACTTAAGAGTAAGGATATGGATTCTACTAACCTCAAATATTAAATAATTTGGAAATAAATTACTTAATGCTATTTAAAGAAATCTGTTTAAAGGACAACAATCAATTAAGTGACAATAGTTTTTTATTCTGAGAGCATCTTAAAGAGTCACCTTCCCTGTTCCCTCTTAATTTTTCCTTATTATTAGACTTTTCTTTTATGATCATAGTCATAAAGAAAACTGGAAGGGACTTTTGAGATCTTCTAATCTAGTTAACCTCATTTTATAGATGATAATGAAGAAAACAGCCAAATTGGGTTTCCAATTCAAAAATTTACAAAAAACTTTATGTAAGAGTCAATATAAATTGTGTTTGCGGGGGGCAGTATTATGTGGTCCCCAGTCAAGAAAGAACAAGTAACTGTCAAAATTTAAGTGGAGAGTCAGTCTTTTTCAAAATCTCAAAGAAAATCTGAAGTTAGTAGACTGAATAGTATTCCAAGAAAACTTTCTAAAGGAGCGTTTTCCAGGCCTACCCCTAATTTGAAGGCTAAGAGTCAAGACACATACTATTTAAAAAGCAAACATTCATTTTTGTTACCTATACGCTTAACTTCTGTGGAACTAAAGGTGAATTTTCCCAACTGGTCCCGTTAAAAAAAAAGTCATATGAAAACGACTACGACTGTTTTGTTCCTCGAACATTTAACTCATAGGATACAGAATGAAACGGAGGGAGCGACGAGAGCATCAAGAGAGTTTGCAGTTGGGGGGGGAAGCCTCGGGCCAGAGCTTCTCCCTGCCCCGTTACCACTCGCCGCCCGCTGGGACCACGGAAGGGGGAAGGAAACGGGACAAACCTGGGCTCGAACTTCCAAAGGAAGCCTGGAGGAGAGAGAAGAAGAAGAGAAGCGGGGTTAGGGCGGCCCGGCTGGGGGGCGGACGGCGCCGAGCCCCGAGAGAAGCCGCGCGCGGCGGGCTCCGGGACGGCCGGGAGGCGGGGCTGGAGGCAGCCCCGCGGCCACGGCGGCCGCTGCCCGCACCGAAGCCGCAGCCCGGCCCCGCCGTCCTGGCCCGCTCCCCCCGCCCCCGGCCCCTCCCGGCCGCCTCCTCTTCCTCCCCAAGTCTCCCGCGGCCCGGGGCGAAGGAGCCCGGCGCAAACCGGCAACTTCCAGCCGCCCTTTTCGCTCAGGAAGTTACCAAGCTTCGGAGAAGCGAAACCAGCGCAAAGAGCTGGTGGCACCGCCGCTCCCCCGCCATCCCCTCTCAGGCATCCCCGCCTCCCTCCGGCCCCGCCGCCGCGGCGGGAGCCAGGGAGCCTCCGACCCCCCCATTGTAACGACGCCACACCTCTCCCCTGCCCTCCCGGCTCGGCCCCGCCACTCTCCCTCCAGCCAGCCCGCGGGCGGGCGCGGGAGGCCGGGCCCGGGGGAAGCGCAGTCGCCTGCGTCCTCGTCCCGGATCCCGGGATGCAGCTGCTCCCGCTCTCTGCCCCAGCTCCCTCTCGGGGATGCTGCTGCTCGCTTCCCCCGGGCTGCCCTAGGGGGAGCGCGGCTCCCAACCCGACCCCTTCCCGGCCTGCGAGCCCGCCCCTCCCTCCGTCGGCCCGTCCCGCTCCGCTCCCCCCCACACTCCCCCCCCCCCCCGCCACCGAACAAGTCAGCTCCCCCTCCCGGGCCTGAGGGCGAGCTCTGGACTGAGGGGGGGGTGCCCTCTCCATCGCCAACTCCGCGCAGGGACAGCTCCGTCCGGTCGCCGCGGGCCATCATCCCGGGGGAGCCCGGGCAGCGGCTCCCAAAGCGGCCCCGCGTCCAAACCCTTCAAAGTGGGCCGTAGAGCTAGGGGTGCAGCTCGGGGTGCGGGACAAAGTGGGGGAGGGTCCCAACCTGCTCCCCTGGGGCGCCCTCCGACCCCAGGTTCCCCTAGCCCCGCCAGCACATCTCCCTCAGAAGGGGCGCATCCCGCCGCTCAGAGAGAAGTGCCGTCCCAAGCCCCGGGACTACGCAGCCCCAGCTCTGGGCCGGAGGTCCCCCCCGCGCCCGCTCGCTCAGCAGGGTGAGGGGGCAGCCTCGGCTCTGTCCGCCTCCCCGGCCCCGGAGCGGTGGCCGTGGCGCAGCCCGCAGCCCGCCTTGCAATCCGGCCCCGGGAGGTTGGGGGGGGGGGGGTCGAAGGAGGCTCCGCCGGTTTCCACCCACCTATCTCCAGCCCAGAGCAGGGAGCGAGTACCGCCAGTACCCCGCGTCACCCCTGGCGGGCGGGATCCCCGGGGCCGGGCTCTGCGACCATCCCCGGGCCGGGTCTGGCCCCGGCCGGCTGCCTCGGTCCCCTCTCCATTCCCCGACCGGGCTGGGGCCGGCGCCGAGCCGGAGCGGCCGCTGCCGCCGCCGTCGCCGCGGCCTAGTCCCGGAGGAGCCCGAACCCGCTCCCGCCCCCCCAGCCAGCCCCGCCACCGGCCCGGTGGCCTCCCGGAGGACCCCGGGGCCGACCACCCAGCCCAAGGGGAGGCCGTTGAGGGCGGCCAGGGTCCCCTGGGCCGGCCGAGCAGCTTCCCGAGCCCGGCGGGCGCCCGGTCCAGCCCCGCCGCTCCTGCCCGGTTTCCCTGCTCACCTCCGCCATATTGGTACCTTTAGGGCGAACGAGCAGCGCTGCGCCCAGTCCCCGGATGGGGCCGCTGAGCCAATCGCAGCCGCCGCCGCCGCGGTCGGCCCGGCGCACCCGCCCGGCGGCGGAGGCGGCTTGGCCCCCATAGGGCAGGGAGCGGGGCAGGGCGACACCCCCAGCCCGGCCGAGCACACCCACCCCGCCCCAGCAGCCCCCTCCTGCCCCGCGGAGCCCCCAGACCCCCGTCGCCCTGCCCGGGCCCGGCCGGGACCTCCACTCACCCGCCCGGGCTTCGGGCTCCGGCAAAGTTCCCGCAGTCTCGATGGGGGGACGCGAGTGGCCACACGGACGGTCCCAGGAGGTCCTGGGGGTGTAGGAGCTGAGGGCCGAGGCGCAGAGCGCACGCCAGCACTGCCAGGCCGCTGCAGCCCCTGGGGCGCTGGAGGGACGGCGCGGGGGACGGCTCCGCGGACCGCAGAGGTTCTCCACCCAGATCCCTCCAGGCGGTGGCCGGGGTCTGTGGGCTCCGAGCGGGCGGGACAGTTCCTGCTCCGGGGGAGGAGACTTGGGACAGCGCGCCCCGAGGGTGGGGGGATGGGGGAGGAGAAGACTGCGGAGGGAGAGACCCCTCCAAGCGGGGAGGTGGGGCGGACTTACGGACCCTCCAGATCCTCAGAGCCCGGGCAGGGGGAGAAGGTGGCGAGAGACCCCGGGAGCCAAGGCTTCCGAGGGTGCGAGTTCTGATTGACAGATGGACGGAGAGTCCGGGGCTAGTCACAAGTGCCTTTGGCCGGAGCAGGCAGGGGGTCGGAGAGCCCTAGAGGAGCTGGAAAGGCAGGACGGGATGGCCACTGTGTGTTACAGGGCAGGGTGGACACGGGCTGATGCCAGACAGGCGGGCAGGGAGGAGGTAGTGCCAACAAGGGGAATGAACGGAAGCAGGGAGAAGGGATGCCCATACCAGACATGCCAACATGCAAGTTTGGGGAGAACGATGCTGGCATAGTTTCAGAGAAAGACAGAAAGGTTAGTTGTATGGTTAAAACTGGACATCAGTAATTAAAAAAGAAAGAATGCAACTAGGGGCTGGGTGTGATAGGTCTAGCCAGGCACCAGGACTTTAGGGGGTGAGACAGAGTCAAGGGAACTAAAAAGACCTGTTGAAAAGGTGAGGAGACTATACCATATGGATCCAGACGGAGGCACAGTGCGAGAGATGGGGCATTTTCCTGGTATTTTTAAAGCTTAACCTGTACAATTTGCACAGGGGGAGGGAGAGGTGGGAGAAGAGAAAAGGAACAATGACCTGTTGATCCAGAAACTGCCTAGTCCTCATACCATGGAGATTTCGCTTTCTTTGTGGAGGTAGTCTAGCCCTAGCCACCGAGGACGGCTGAATCGAACAGCTTGGAAAGTCACATATACCAAAGACTTACACCAAGTCACAAGTACTGAAACTTCTTCCCTGCCCCTCTCCCCGGTTCTTCCCCCCCCCCCCCCAGTAGTTCTGGCAAAGCAAAAGAACCAAATCACTTGGTATGGAAGCACTTAGAGCTGCAAGAGGCCTCAGAGGTCCTCTAATACAACTTCTTCATTTTACTGTTGGGGAAACTGAGGTTTAGTAAGGTTAAGGATGCTTGCCCACGGTTGCACTTTGGCAGAGCTGAGAGACAGAAAGTCATCCTGAAGAAAGAATTGGGAAAAACGATTATTTTCAGACAAGGGACAAGGAAAAAAAGCATATTAGGCTGGCATCAGGAAAGGGTGAAATAATCAGATAGCTCTGGGGAGGCATGTAGACAGGCGACCTCCTGGGAAGGCAAAGAGGCAAAGCGGGAGGCCTAAAGAAGGGCTCATACATTCAATCTTTCTGGAAAATGATACATTTCTAGGTGTTAGAACCGAGATTATCATCCTAATCTCACTAAGTAAATCTGTAGAGGCAAAATGTCTCTTTAGTTGGAAGGTGGAATTTATAGGCATAACAATAAAGTACTAGCAGCACCACAAAGGGAACCCTTTCACCATAGGATATGTGTTGAAGATGTCTTTGACCCTGAGGAAAGTTTTTCTTGAGGGCCTGAAATGTATAACTTATGTTTGTATGGCACTTTAAGATCTACAAAGTGTTTTTTCTTCCAATTACTTCATGAAATAAGTAACATGAATATGTTGCCTTCCTTTATACAGACAAGGAAACTGAGGCTTAGAGACCATGTAACTTGCCCAAAGTCATATAGCTATTGAGTGTCAAGAGTATGGACTCACAGGCAGACCTCTGGACTCCAAGTCCAGTGTTCTCTTTGCTACACAGTGCTGGCTAGTCTTTGCAACTGGTGCCGTGGGTGAAAGTTATTTATTTATGGAAATTTTAAGGAAAATTTGGCCATTTCAAAACACTATAAACATGTGGAAAAATACACTTTCCCTGGTGTGAAAGATATCTTGCGACCTTTTGTCCAGTCAAATAACTCAAAAACAGCTGAACTTTGAAACTCCAATCTTGCACAAACTACATGTGCAGTCCTCAACGAGGCATTCAGACTTTTCAGAGTAAAAAATGGTTTGAAATTAAGTGCAAGGGATTAATTTTAGAAAATGTGGCCTTGGGCATGCACTGTGGACAGTGCCATTAAAAGTTTATGTGGGCAAGCATGACCACACAGGGTCATGAGACTCAAAGTAGGATCATAGTTTCACAGCTGTAGAGCTGAAAGGGAGTGAAGAAAATATCTGGCTCGTAATTTTCACAAGGAAAAAATGTTTCCTTTCTACAAAACCTTTGTCAACTCAAAATCTGATTATGCTTTAGGATTCCCTTCAGCCACCTTAGCCATCTTTAAGAAATGTGTAAAATCTTGGCTGTATGAAGAATGCCTGGCATCAACACGACTGTCAGGGATGAAAAAGACTTTACATACAACAACTTGTTGGATCCTCACAACAACCTTGTGAGGCAGGTGATAGCAACCCCATTTTATAGATGAGCCTCGCTGAGGCTCAGGCTAAATTACTTATCCAGAGTTGCACAGCTAGATGTACTTGGTATATCTCTGCTAATTCTTTTTACTAGGTTGTAAAATGATTAGTACACCCATTTATGATTTTGACCGCTTATCTTGTCCATTATTATGTATTTCTTAATGATATACATTTTCTGGGTGTTGCATAAATGTTCAAAAGAAGCTAAATCTATTGATAGTAGTTGGTATAAAGGGGGTGGGGTGGGGTGAGAGATACTCTTATTTCTTGTCCATTGGAGCTATCACAAATGAGAGTGAGAAGAGTCATTAGAAATCACCTTATCTGTTCCTCTCATTTAATAGGTGAGGAAACGGGGACTAAAGAGGTTAAGTGATTTATCCAGGATGACATGGCAGTAAGTGGTTCAGATAGGATCACTAAAGACAGGAGCTTTTTACTATCTAGTCTTACATGACACATTCCTTTTCTGATTAAACTGCATAAAGTCCAGGAGGAGAAAGAACAGTTTTACATCTCTTCTTAAGAGCAAGATTTCTTGGAGTCAGGTGGAAATAGAAAGCCTAATAGCCCTAAGAAGCTTTAACAAAAATATTGCTGCTGATAAAGTACTAACTTTTCAATGGGAAAAAATTGATATAGAACATTAGATGATTAAAGTGTATACATAAAAAGTAAAAATTCAGTTTAGTTTAGAAGTTTTTATCGAGGAAAGAACACCGAACTTAGAATTATTAGGTTTAAATTCTGACTCTGCTATTTACTAGTCTTCTGACCTTGGACTGGTCACTCAATCACTCAAGATCTCAGTTTCCTCATCTAAAGACTAAGACATGCATTGCTCATATGAAAAATCCCTTTCCTCTTCTGCCTCCCTATGCTATTCATCCTCATCCCTATCCAACCCAGCCCTAGTGAACCAAAATTCTTCCTATGGCCTCCTATTCATTCCATTGTTCCCTTTGGAATTTCTGCTCTATTGTAAGCAAACTGCCATTTATCCTAGAGCTCTTTACTTCACATTCCTTCTGTCTTTTGGTGCTAATGGAAACCTGAATCTCTCTGGGAAAAAAATCACCCCTAGTTACATTTTCCAATACTACTGGGTCCTCCTTTTCCCAGGAAACTTGACACACTATGCCGGGAGAAGTAATCCTACTTCTTGTTCCTTGATGCCACAGGATGATCCCTTTTCACCCTCACTTAGCAATTTCTTCTCTTTCGAGGTTCGTCTTTTATCACCAAGTCCACATCCTTGTAATATACTGGCCTTCAGGTCAATTTTCCTCTGCTTTCAAGGAATTCAGTACCTGGTTATAAGTACCCCACCCCTCATACTTGTCCATTGAATATACATTTTTAAATTTTATTTTTATTTCCACATTTTCTCACTTTTATTCCTCCTTCTGCTCCCCCTCCCATTGAGAAAGCAAGAAATCTGATACCTATTATACATATGCATTCATACAAAACATGTCTGCTTCAATGTACATGCTGATGTTCCCTTGATATATTGGCCTTCAGTTCATCAATTCTGCTCCTATGATCTACATCTTTGTTCCATCAGTTATCCATAATTCAAGGTCATGCCTTGAATTTTACCATCTAACCACAGTTGTGTCTTCCTGATGATCTTAAACTCAGAAATTCTCCTTTCTGAATATAATTTCCCATTCTGTCAAATCTAACTTTACTCCTTTTGATTCTAGTTTTCATCTTGACCATGATTTCTAGTCCATCCATTCCTTCCTAATTCTTACTCTGGCTTCTCGTTGCATTCTTTAGACCTAACCCTATGCTAGGCCAGTTGATTAATCATATGCTGTCTTCTATCCTTGAACCACTGTGTCCTGTCACCATTAACATTTTAACAGTCTTCAACCAAGACTCACCCCTAACACTTGTCTTCTCTGAAGAAAGTCATATAACTAGGCCCATTACAATTTGATGTTATCTAATCTTAACTAAGCCTTCCTATAGGGTGTTTTAAAATTATTTCTCTAAAACAATTTCTCTATTCCACTCCCCTCAGCAGTTATTCTAAACCATCTCATATTTTATCCCCCAATCCCTCTAAATCCTATCCCTACCAATAGATGAGTTCACTTCTTTACTGAGAAAATTGGGTACATCAGGCAATCCATACTAGCATAGCCACAGCAAACTAGGAGCAGGTCTTAAGAGTGACTGACTCATCATCAATAGTGATTGCTTCTGGAGCTCTCAGCCCACAGATGGTAAAGGGGTTGAAGAATTGGTTAGAAGGAGATTACAGGGGTCTCTTTGCTAGCACTGAGGCAGGACCCTGTTGCTTTCTGGCAGTGCCAGGGGAGGAGCAGTAACATAGCAGAGCTTACAGCAACAGGAGGTATCCTCTTCACAGTTCCAGGGCAGAAGAGAGTGCTTGTGGTCTCTCACAGACAAGAGCACAAGCCAGGAAAGCAACAAACCCCTCTCCTTAGATCATACCACCTTGGAAGAACTGAAAACTTATAGGTCTTTAGAAGTATCTCTGAAGACAACTACATAAAGCCCCTGAAGCTTGGGACAGCATGCCCTCCACCCTGGAAGCAGAGCCCTACTTTAACAAAGAGTTAAAAAATCAAGTAATAGCCTGATAAAATGAGCAAACAACTGAAAAATAAAACACGTCTCACTATAGAAACTTACTTTGGTGACAAGGAAGATCAAAACACACTCAGGAGAAAACAAAGTCAAAGTCCTACATCCAAAACCTCCAAGAAAAATATAAATTGGTCTCAGGCTATGGGAGAGCTCAAAAAAGATTTTGAAAATCAAGCAAGAAAAGTAGAGGCAATATTGGGAAGAGGAATGAAAGTGATACAAGAAAATAATGAAAAAACAAGTCAACAGCTTGCTAAACGAGACACAAAAAAATGCTGAAGAAAATAACACCTTAAAAAACAGACTAGGCCAAATGGTAAAAGAGGTCCGAAAAAGAAAATGAGGAAAAGAATTCCTTGAAAAGCAGAATTGGTCAAATGGAAAAAGAGATTAAAAAGCTCACTAAAGAAAATAATTCCTTAAAAATTAGACTGGAGCAAATGGAGGCAGATTCTTGTGAATTTATAAGAAATCAAGAAATCATAAAACCACAATCATAAGAAATCATAAAACCATAAGAATGAAAAAATGGAAGACAATACGAATTATCTCATTAGAAAAATAATTGACCTGGAAAATAGACCTAAGGGAAATCATTTAAAAGTTATTAGACTACTTGGAAGCCATGATTAAAAAAAAAAAGCCTAGATGTCATCTTTCAAGAAATTATCAAGGAAAGTTGCCCAGATGTTATTCTAAAACCAGAGGGTAAAACAGAAATTTAAAGAATTTATCGGATCCTGGAAGAGATCCCAAAATGAAGAACCCCAGGAATATTATAGCCAATTTCCAGAGTTCCCAGGTCAAGGAGAAAATATTGCAAGCAGCCAGAAAGAAACAACTCAAGAATCATGGAGCCACAATCAGGGCAACACAAGATTTTGCAGCTTCATTAAAGGATCAGAGGATTTAGAATATTATATTCCAGAGGGCAAAGGATTACAACCAAGAATCACTTATCTTGCAAAACTGAGTATTATCCATAAGGGGCAGGGGGGAATGGACATTTAATGAGATAGAGGAATTTCAAACATTCTTGAGAAAAGACCTGAGCTAAATGGACAATTTGACTTTCAAATATGACTCAAGAGAAGCATGAAAAGGTGAACAGGAAAGAGAAATCATAAGGGTCTTATTTATGTGTTTACATTCTTACATGGAAAGATGGTATTTGTAGCTCATAAGACCTTTATATATGTGTGCGTATACACACACACACATATAGACAGAGGGCACAGGTATGGGTTGAATATGAAGGGATAATATCTAAAAAATAAAATTAATAGGTGAAAGAGAGGAATGTACTGGGAGAAAGAGAAAGGGAGAAGTAGAATGGGGGTAAATTAACTCACATAAAAGGGGCAAAAAAAAGCTTTTACAGTGAAGGGAAAGAGGGGCGAAGTGAGGGAGGGTGAGTGAACCTTACTCTCATCAGAACTGGCTCAAAGAGGGAACAATATAATCACTCAATTAGGCATAGACATCTATCTTGCCCTACAGGAAAGTAAGGGGGAAAGGGATGAGAAGAGGTGATGGAAGAGAGGGCAGATTGGGGAAGAGGCTAATCAGAAGCAAAACACTTTTGAGAAGGGACTGGGTGACAGGAGAGAGAGAATAGAATAAACAGGAGGGAATAGGATGGAGGGAAATTCAGTTAGTCTTTTACAACATGACTTTTATGGAAGTGTTTTGCATGACTATACACGTATAACCTATATCTAATTGCTTGCCTTCTCAATGAGGGGTTGGGGTGGGGAGAAAGGGAAAGGAATTGGAACTCAAAGTTTTAAAAATGAATGTTAAAAATTGTTTTTACGTATAACTGGGGGAAAATAAAATACTATTTAAAAAAAAAGAAAATTGGGTTTATTTGTCATGAGATCACTCATCTGTTTTACTCTATCCCCATCAAAGCACCATTCCAGTCTCTGAAGAAGAGATGATACTTTTTCTTGTGAAAGCCAACCCCCAACTGTACCCTTAATCTCATTTACTCCTGTATGCTCTGGAACTTCGACACAGCAACCACTTCTGCCATTCAGTTGCTCTCTCCCCTACTGTTTGCACATATGCTCAAATCTCCACCATCCTTAAAAAATTTTCACTTGACTTTTCCATCCTCTCTTGCTATTGTGCAACATATACCCTTCCTTTCATCTCTGAGGTCATAAAAACAGTATTCTGTTTTTCCTCTTTCTTATCAACCACACCGCTTTTCTGAAATTACTCTCAGAAATTGCCAAAAATCACTTACCTGGTGAAACCAATTGTCTTTCCATAGCCCTTTTCCTCTTTGACTTCTCTACAACTGTTGGCCCTGTTGACTGTCCTTCCTCCTGGCAGCCTACTCCTCATTTGACTTCCAAGTCACTGGTCTCTCATGATTCTCCTTCTAGAGTCATTTTTTCAGTCTCTTGAGGTTCAATATCCACATTTCAGCATGAATATCCCTCAAGGTTCTGTCCTAGACCTCCTTTTCTTCTCACCTTGTACTTTCTCCTTTGATGATCTCTTTGCTCCCATAGATTCAATGATCATTTCTATAAAATGATTCTAACATTGTTTTACACCTAACTTTACTCTCTATCTCTTGTTTATTCATAAATTGTTCACCTATCCATAAATCTGATAGGTACTATTTTCTAATGCCTATAAATGAAACCTTAATCTTTCTCTCGAATTCCACATCATCAATTTCTCAATGGACATCTCCACTTGGATGTCCTGACAGCATCTCAAGCTCAATATGTAAACAGACAACCCCATCAAATGTCCTTATTAATCCTCCAAAGGTTTCTCTTTTTATTAAGTGCTTTACCACCCTCCAAATCACCCAAGATGAAAACCTTTGAGTCATTCTTGACTAATCACTCTTCTCTAATCAGTACATTCATTCAGTTCCCCAGACTTTCTGATCTTGCCTGTGTAACATCTCCCACCTTCTCTTCATTAAAACTTACCAACACCTTAGTCCATGCTCTCTTGAATAAACTATTGTAATAGTCTCCTAATTGATCTTTCAGCTTCTTGTCTCTCCCCTCTCCAAATGATCATCCAAAATAATTTTCTTAAGGTACAGGTCAGATCATGTCACTCTAGCTCAAAAACTTTAAGTCTCAATTGATTCTAGGGCAAAGTGAAAACTCTTGAACCTAATATTTGAGACCCTTCACTACCTAGCTCTGATTTATCTAATCTCACATTGTTCCCCTTTATGCACATTCTTTTCAGCAAGATTGGACTACCACTTACTTCCTGAAGATGATATTTTTGTCTCTTGCCTCCAAGTATTTTTATTACCTGTCTCCCATTTCTGAACTATACTCTCTCCTCATTTCCACCTCTTAGAATCATTGTCTTCCTTTGAGACTTAGCTCAGATGTTACCTCCTCAGCTAAGGCTCCCCAATCCTCACCATTTAAAAATTTTAAACTTAATTTTTCAGTGAACAAAAACTTATTTTCTCTTTCTTTTACCTTCCCCTTCCCCTTTTGTTGGCGGACGTGGGGGAAGAGGAAGAATAAAGAAATAAAAACAAAACCCCTGCAATGGATATGCACAAACAAAAAAATAACCAAAGTGGTCATGTATAAAAAATGTGTGTCTTATGCTGTAACCTGAGTCTGTCACTTCTGTCAGGACATGAACAGTCTGCTTCATCACTGATCTCTGGTATGGTGATGGGTCATTGCAGTGATTAGAGTTCTCAAACATTCTCTTAGCATTGTTATTGTTGCTGTATAAATTGTTCTCCTGATTGTGTTCACTCTGTATCAATGTTTATGTCTAACCAGGTTTCTCTAAATTCTAAAACCATACATTTTTTCATTTCTTATGGCACAATAATATTCCATTTCATTCATATACCACAATTTGTTTGGCCCCTCAATTGTCAATGCTTTTTATTTCCTTAAATTCCCTTGTTCTTATCTGTGTGCATGCTGTATCTTTGCAGTAGAATATAAACATTTTGAGGGGAGTGGGCAGGGTGGGTGTAGGTTTGGTTATCTGTATCTCCAAAGTCTAGCTTAGTTTCTTGCACAAAGCAGGCATTTAATAAATATTAAGTTGAATTACATTGAATTCTGTAATGAAAAGGACATATAAACCCATCAACCTTTAGTCTAGGCCCTTAATAAAAGGATTTGTTCTGTAAAATTTGGACTTAGTCAAAAGGTTGCACACAAGGACCTAGAAAGCCACATGTGGCCTGGAGGCCACAGGCTCCCCACCACTGATCTAGGTGAATGGTCAGGCAGATATTTCAGTGGCCTGGGAGAGAGGGAAAGAGTCTGTGGTGGGAGTGGAAAGGAAGGATAGATTCAAGAGATAATGAAGTGGGCTGGAACTGGCAACTAATGGGATGTGGGAGGGTGAGGGAAAGGAAGGAGGCAGAGATGAGTCTGAGGTTTAAACCAGAGTGACTGAATAAATGGTGATATTATTAAAAGAAGTAGGGAGAGCAGGTTTTAAGGAAAAGAAAATAACGTGATAGTGAATCATGTTCCTCCCAACTCAGAGATTCTGTGATTTTGTAATAAGAGAAAACCTTGCCTAGCACCAGTCATTTATCATGCATAATCCACAGTTCTTTCAACAAACATTTATTCAGCACTTAATGTGTGCAAAACACTGTGAAAGCTGAGGGGAGAGGAAGTGAGTTGGGGGGAAGAATGGGCCGAGGATAAAGATTAGAAAAACCACTGCCTGTGTCCTACTGAAAGTTACAAAGAGGGAACACAAACAGATAACTTGAGTGCTTCTGTGGCGCTGAATTTGTTCTCTCTCTTCCAGTCCTCCTCTGCCATGTACTACTACCTGTGTGACTTTAGGCAATTTGTTTAGTATTTCTGGGCCTGAATTCTTTATCCATGAAATAAAAGAATCCCTTGAAGTTTGATATATATGGTTTATGATCCTAGCTTCCTATGTTGGGAAATCATGTGGAGGCCCTGCTACCTGTCTAGTCTTCTTACCCCTGACTCAGCCCTATGTGATCCAGTGACATTGGCCTCCTTGCACTTCCTCGGACAAAAATGCTCCATCTCCCTGCTTGGGGTACTTTCACTGGCAGGCCCCTTTGCCTGGAACTTGTTCCTCATCTTGCCTACTGGCTTTTCTGACTCTCTTCAAGTCCCAACTAAAATCTAGCTTCTGCAAGAAGCCTTTCCTGATGCTTCTTATTGCTGATGCCTTCCCTCTATTAATTATCTGCAATTTATCCTGCATATAGCCTGTTTATACAAAGTTCTTTTCTTATTGTTTTCCCTATTAGACTCCTGGAGAGCAGGGACTATCTTTAGTCTTTCTCAGTGTCTCCAGTACTTAGGAGATGTTTAATAAATGCTTGTTTGACTAACAGAAATGGCTATTAGATGTGGAGATGTAGTGGTTAGCATGGAGATCTGGGCTTGGGAAAGGGATCATCTGCATAGAAGTGGCTGCTGAAGCTGTGGGAAGGGTTGAGATCTGCAAAAGAGAGAGAGAGAAGATAGAAAAAGAAAGAGGATCAAAGACAGAACCATTAGTATGTTAAGGAGCCATAGATTTAGGATATAGAAACCATCATCTTCCAATCCCCTCATTTTTCAGATGAGGAAATTAAGTCCCAGGAAAGTGTAGTGACATGACAGAACCATGACTTGGACTCAGCTTCCCATTCTAAAACTGGGAAGTTTGGTAAGAAGAAGAAAGGATGGATAAAGACAAAGAGAAGCTCTGATGTATAAAAATGAGGGAGAGGCTGACAACTAGGCTCCACAGGATCTAAGGTTGAGAGGTGGAAAGAGCTCTTACAGGGCACCTAGTCTAATCCCCTAATGTTATAGATGAGGCATCTATATAATCAGATGAGGTGAAACATCCCCCTCCTTTCCCCGCCCCCATCATACAGGTAGTAAGTAGTTGAACTGGGTTGTGAATCCCAGGTCTTTTGAGTCTAAATATAGTAGTCTTTCCCCTGGCTTGTTTATCTCAATAAAGCAGAAAACTGAAGTCAAATCTCAGCTCTGTTACTACTTAGGACTTTTGGGGAAGTCCCTTCTCTCTCCGGGCCACAATTTCATTGAAAAATGAAAAATTTGGACAAGATGTTCTCTAAGGTGATTTTGAGTGCAGAGCCCTATAATCACTGGTGAGCGTGCATTGTTGTATGGGTTTGGGGTTTCAAGGAGAGAAGATTTGAAATAGTCGCTATAGGAAATGTGATAGTGAACCAGTACAAGGGGAAACCAAGTTTAAATATGATGATTGCTCTACAGCAGTGAGGGAAGCATGAGAGGATATTTGAAGAACATGAAATAGCTCATTTTGGAGGGAGTTCAGAGTACAATAATGGCGGGGGGGGGGGAGCTAGAAATACAGTTCTGAACCATCCTCTCAATCATGAAGAATTTTGAATGCTAGAATAAGGAGATATATTTAGTATGTATTGGGGGAGCCAATAGAAGTTTTTTCAGCAGGAGAATAATTGGGTCTACATTTTGCTTTAGGAAAATTTTTCTGATAAATAAGAAAGATTGGATAAATAAGATACAGGGATCCAGAGACAGCAATTTGCAGGCTGTTGCAGTTGTCCACACCAGAAATAATAGAGGGAAGCTAGATGGCACAGTGGATAAAATGCCAGATCCAAAGTCAGGAAGATCCAAATTCAAATCCTGCCTCAGACACTAGTGTGAACCTGGGCAAGTCACTTAACTTTGTTTGCCTCAATTTCCTCACCTGTAAAAAGAGCTGCAGAAGAAAATGGCAAACCACTCCAGTATCTTTGCCAAGAAAACCCCAAATGGGGTCATGAATAGTTGGACATGACTGAACAACAGCAAAAAGATAGTAGGTGCCTGAACAAACATAACAAGAAAAGGATTGATATGGCATGTTTTAAAGGGGAAAAAATGATAGGATGAATTGACAAAAGATGTGAAAGGGGTCAGAGAGGGAGGTGTCAAAGATCAGACTTCTTGCCAAGGTTCCAGAAAGATGATGATACCATAAACAGAAGTAACAGAGACAGAAGAATTCCATTTTGAGAGGGAAAATGATGGATTTAGTTTTAAGTTTTCTGAGTTTTTGTTCTGGCAGGGCATATCCGAGGCTCAGTGTTGGAAGGGACCCTTGAGGCTATCTAGTCTAACCCATAGCTATCAGAACATCCTATAGACAACACACCCAAGTGGTTATCCTTCCTCTTTTAGATCATTCTTGTTAGACAGTTTTTACTTAAATGAAACCAAAATTTCCCTCTTTGCACTTTCTACTACAAGCTCTCAGTTCTGCCCCCTGGAGACTGAATCTAACAAGTTTTCTCTCTTTTTGAGGTGTGCTATTCCTGACCATGTAATGCAAGACACTCATAGCATTTTGGGAGTCTCTGGAGGGGGACAGGGCAACTAGGTCAAACAAAGTGACCTAAGGTTCTGGAAATCAAGAGTCAGCTTGTGTCAATCCTCTCCCTATATCTGTGTAACAACAATAATCTCCCAATCATAAAATAAAGGACTTCACCAAAAGGAAAGGCATCAACTACCTGCTATTGGATTCCCTTCAAGACCCCACTAAGCTGCTCCTATATAATCCACTGCCATCTCGTCTCCCCCTCAGAAACCTGAAGTGACTCTTGCACAGGTGGATGTCACCTTGTACACCAGTCTCCCCACTGGCTAGTACACTATTACACCATTTTCCATGTGGCAGTCCTTCAAATCCTTAAAGATTTCCCCCTACCCAGTGTCTTCTTTTCACCAAGCTAATAGCTCTCCTGTGTCTTCAAACTATTCAATTAATTTTAATAAACATTTGTTGAAAGTGCCTCCTGGAGGAGGCAGCATCTGAATTGTGCTTTAAAGGACTTGATCCTCATGTGGCTTGGCCCTTCCCCATCTTGGTTGCCCTCTAGATATTTTTCCATCTCTCCTAGAATGTGTTATCTCAAACTAAACACAGGATTGCACTTAGGGTCTTATCAGGGCAGAGGACAGGAGTCACCTCCTGAGTACTGTACACACTTTAAGAATATCAGTCAGAAGGAACCTCAACAGTCCAATTTATGCCCTAAACAAAATTTCTACAACACACAACACACAAGACTGGTCTCCCAGGAGGAGAAACCCATTATATCCTCAGTTAGATAATTCTGCTTTCAGAGAACTCTGTTACTAGAAAAATTTTCCTCCAACACAACCTAGAATTGTCTCTGCTGATTCTATCCATTGTTCCTAATTCTGTGGTTTACCTCTGACCAGAACAAGTCTAATCTCTAGTCTATGTGGTACCTTTTTAAGCACTTCAAGACAGTTCTCATGTCCCTGCTGAACCTTCTCTTTCCCAAGTTCTTTCCTAATTCCTACAACTGATCCTCATAGAGCATTGTAATGGTAATGGAATTTGGAGATGGCCCTGAATTGACTTGGTTTTGGGGTTGAGTGTTAAAACCCAGAGCTTGTGAATCCCACTTGTGGGAGGGAATTGTTGACGTGAAGAGAGAGGGCTGAACTGGGAGGAGCCGTGAACTGAGAGAGAGGTCCAAGCCCAGAGAAGGCCAGAAGGACTTTTGGGAGAGAGCAGTATCCAGTATAGTGGAGCCTGAGTTGCTGAAAGACTGCTGAGAGCCCATTGGAGCTGCCCAGGACTTTTGAGAACTGCCATCCAGAGCTGTCAAGAATTGAGGAGGCATGGCTGTGATGCCGGTATTTTGTCTGTCTGTTTTGGTGTTGATTTGCCAGATTCACCTAATGATGAAGGACAGTGCTGCTGTTGTAGAGGTCCTGGAACCTGGCTGTTGGTTCAGAAGCCCTGAAGAAGGATTTTCTTGTTGTATGCTCACAGAAATCCTGGAAGAGGGCCTTACTGATGTTTTCAGGGCTTCTGGGACTGTTCTACAGGCAGAGAGTGACTTGATGAGGACACTGGCTATGGCTTTGTTGAGCCTTGTCTCCCCAGAAACTGAAATTGCTGAGGGCTTGCCTCGAGTGAAAGAAGGGCCTTTCCTTGGGTTTTCAATGCTGAGAGGATATCTTGACCTTGTTATAGCTTAAGGGTGGATAGCCTTTTGTGCTCTCCTGCCCCTTTTGAGAAAGTGCTTGGTGTTAATGGATGGTATTGTAATTACTTTGTGTCCAGGGGTGGGAAACCTTTGGCCTTTTTGTGCTCTGTGCTTGACCAAATTAATGTACTTTGTTTATGATTGGAAACTGATCTCCATTTGAGAAGAGACTTTGACTGACTAAATGAATGTACTCTCTAGGGGTGGAATAGCATCTGGATTGAATTGAGAACTTACTTGCTAAATGAATGAGCTATACTGTATTTTGAGTTTCTCTGTTCTGTGAATGTTTGCTGAATAAATGGGGTTTGCTATACTGGTAATCTGAACCTTGGAAGTTGTCTTTGCTTGGCATTACAAGCATGGACTCAAGGTCTTGCTGGACACTCTCTGGTTTATCAATACCTTTTCTAAAATGTGATGCTGATTGTGAATACTGTGTTCTTATGTCTCTCTCAGTGCAACCCAAGCTGGCATTCTTCCCCTGCCACCATATCTCTAATTGTTATATCAACACTGCTAACTTATACTGAGTTTGCAGATTAATTAAAATCTCAAACATTTTCAGAATTGCTGACTAAAGAAACCCCCACTATATCATACCTGACTTATCTAACCTCTACCCGAGCATCTCCAAAGATGGATAATCTATCTTCCCCCTGAGGCAGCCCTTTTGGAATTGTTAGGAATTTTTCTTCTAATTTTTAGGAAAATTGTCCTGACATAGTCCAAATTTGCCCCTTTAAACTTCCACCCATTCCAGGTGGTGCTGGAGCTCAGGAGAGAATTAGACACTAGAAGTATGGATATGAAAATTGTATAATTAGACATGATCATTGAAGCCATGGAGGTACAGGAGATCAATAAATCAACAGAGAGAGAAGAACATTGGGGGAGGATGCCTACATTTTGGGGACAGGAAGGTAGTGAAAAAATGGAAAAGGGAGTCAAGGGATCTGTAATGGTGTCATTTCACAGAAGGCAGAAAGAATGGTCTTTCAGAAGTATTTGACATGTAACATTTTGAGATAAGGAGGAGGAAAATTGACATATCTCATGGAAAAAGATCCCAGTACTTTAGGAGACAAGGTAGGTTTTGTATTTCTTTTTCTTTATTACTTATTTTTTATTCATTCATTCACTTATTAAGTCATTCGTTTTTACTTTTACAATATCTTACATCATTTACCAAGATAAGGTCAAAATAAGTGCATGACCTAGACATAACAAGAGATATCTTGAGTAAATTAGAAGAATAAGGAACATATTACCTATCAGATTTATGGATAGAAGAAGAATTTATGAATAATCAAGAGATACAGAGAGCATTGTGAGACGTAAAATGGATAATTTTGATTTCATTGAATTAAAAAGGGTTTGAACAAATAAAACTAATGTAGCAAAGATTAGAAGGAAAGCAGAAAATTGGGGGGAGGGAGAATTTACAGCTAGTTCCTCAGATAAAGGCCTCATATCTCAAATATATGGAGAACTCTGTCAAATTTATAAGAATACAAGTCATTTCCCAATTGATAAGTGGTCAAAGGATATGAACAGGTGGTTTTGGAGTGAAGAAATTAAAGCTCTATATAGTCATATGAAAAAAATGCTCTAAATGATTATTGATTAGAGAAATGGAAATTAAAGCAACTTTGAGATACTACTTCACACCTCTCAGATTAGCTGAAATAATAGAAGGGGAAAGTGACAAATATTGGAGGGGATATAGAAATATTGTGACACTAATATACTGTTGGTGGAACTGTGAGCTGATTCAACCATTTTGGAGAGCAATCTAGAATTATGCCCAAAGAGTTATAAAATTGTTTATACCCTTTGACTCAGCAATATTGCTATTAGGTCTGTTTCCCAACATGATCAGGGAAAAAGGAAAAGAAATTATATATTTTAAATATTTATAGCAATTCTCTTTATGGTAGCAAAGAACTAGGGGATGCCCATCAACTGGGGAATGGCTGAATAAGTTGTGGTATACAGTTGTGATGGAATACTACTCTGCTATAAGAAATGAAGAGCGGGTTGGTTTTAGAAAAACATAAAGACTTGCATGAAATAATGAAGAGCAAAATGAACAGAAGCAAGACAGCACTGCATATAGTAACAGCAATATTGTTCAAAGAGTAATTGTGAATAACTAAACTAAGTAATATTAATATTTAAATCAGCTACCAAGGACCCATGAAGGAAGATGCTATCCACCTCCAGAGAAGGAACTGATATAGTTAAGTATGCACTATATGATTTTACATATATATCTGTGTCACATGGAGGCCTTCTCTATCCCCAAAGCTTAAATCTTTACATTAACCAAATGCAAGATTACTATAATCATTTGCTACTGTATATTCTATATCTACTGTATTCCACTGATCCGCCATTCTATTTCTTAGTCAGTACCAGATAATTTTGATAATTATTGCCTTATAATATAGTTTAAGATCTAATTTCTTTGATATTCTTAACCTTTTGTTCTGCCAAACGACTTTTGTTATTATTTTTTCTAGCTCAATAAATTTTGTTTTTGGTATTTAATTGTGACGGCACTGAATAAGTAGGTTAGTTTAGGTAGAATTGTAATTTTTATTACATTGCCTGAGCCTACCTATAAAAAATGAATATTTCTCCAGTTATCTAAATCTCACTTTATTTGTATAAAAAGTGTTTAATAATTATATTCATATAGTTCCTAGGTTTGTCTTGGTAGGTAACTTTCAGTTATTTTATATAGTCTATTTTATGT
This sequence comes from Pseudocheirus occidentalis, assembly GCA_028646575.1. Lineage (NCBI taxonomy): Eukaryota > Metazoa > Chordata > Mammalia > Diprotodontia > Pseudocheiridae > Pseudocheirus > Pseudocheirus occidentalis. The sequence goes on from CM053594.1 coordinate 312,321,881, forward strand.
TATGTGAAACATCTCATATTATCTCTTCTTGCAAGTTTTGTTGTTGATATATAGAAATCATTATAATCGATGCTAAAATTCTTGTTTCAATTAACTTTTTAGTTGAATATCTAGGATTTTACAAGTGTACCATCATATTGCCTGCAAAAAAGAGAGAATTTTATTATCTCATTATTTCTTCAATTTCTTTTTCTTCTCTTATTGCTATCGCTAGTATTTCTAGTAAACTATTGAATAATATTGGTGATAATGGGCATCCTTGGTTCACTCCTGATCTTATTAAGAAGACTTTTACCTTACCTCCACTATAGATAATGCTTATTGATGATTTTAGATAGATACCTCTTATCATTTTTAAAGTAAAAAGCTATTAATACCTATGTTTTCAGGTGTTTTTAATAGGAATGAGTGTTGTATTTGATAAAAAAAACTTTTTCTACATCTGTTGATATAATCATATGATTTTTGTTACTTTTGTGTAATGGGAATCTGAAGCTCTTTCCTGCCCCTAGCCCCTTTGCTTAAGTGACTCCGAGAATGTTCACATGGAGCCCGTGGTGAGAAGCTTGTATTTTGGGGCGGTTAATGGCCACACCTTGTTGCTTTGTAATTGGACAGTGGGTCAAGAGGGCTGACCCAGGAGAAGCCTATATATACGCCCTGATGTGAGGCTTTGCTTTGGGGCTCACTTTGAGAAGAGTTGTGTGATTTGGCCAGATGAGACTCTGGGAAGCTGTTGAGCTCCCCAGCTTTGAAAAACCCAGATGTTGGTGATTCCCTCTCTGGTAACTTGAATAAGAAATGGATGTGATGGTCATATGGTTGGAAGCCCATCTGCCGAACTGTTTCTTGGTCTGTTTGTAACTTGTGCTTGTATTCTCTGGAGTTCAGGGTGCTGACTTTTGCCCCTGAATTAGGTAAGTGATATGTTTGTTTGATTAAAGAAAGATTGTTAACCCATTTTGAATTGCTTTCCTTTAGAAAAGCAGATCTAAGAACCTGTGCTAGCAGCTACCCTATGTATGCTATGGTGCTTGCTGATACATTTTGTTATTGACATAATCAATTATGTTAATAGTTTTCCTTATGTCAAATCATCTCTGCATTTGTGGCATAAATCCTACTTGCTTATAGTGTGTAATCTTTGTGATATATTGTAGTATCCGAGCTAGTCTTTTAGTGAAGATTTTTGAACCCATATTCATTAATGAAATTAGTTTGTAATTTTCTTTCTTTGCTTTTGCTCTTCCTGGTTTAGGTATCAGCACCATATTTGTTTTCTAAATGGAGTTTGATAGAAATTCTTTCTTTCCTATTATTTCAGACATTTCATTTAATATTGGAATTAATTTATCTTTAAATGTTTGGTAGAATTCACTTGTAAATCCATCTGCTCCTCATGCTTTTTCCTTAGGAAGTTCATTTTTGGCCTGTTCAATTTTTTTAAAAATAGATTTATTTAGATATTCTATTTTCTTTTCAGTTAATCTGGGTGTTTTATATTTTTGTAAATATTCTTCCATTTCACTTAAATTGTTAGATTTATTAGCACATAAGTGGCCAAAAAGAAATCCTAATGATTGCTTTGATTTCATCTTCATTTGTGGTATATGGTGTCAGTATATTGGTATAAGGTGTATTCCTTTCTATTTCCATTCAGTTTTCTCCAGATGTCCATCATACATACTTATCTAAGATTCTATTCATCAACTTGACTTCTTTCTAAATTTTTTTGTTAGATTTATCTAATTCTGAGAGTGGAAGATTGAAGACTCCTACTATTATAATTTTGCTACCTCTTTCTACTTGTAATCCATTGATCTTTTCCTTTAAAAATCTGGATACTATAGCATTTGGTGCTTATATGTTTAGCATTGATATAAATTCATTATCTATGCTACCTTTTAACATAATGCAGATTCCCTGTTTATCTCTTTTAATTAAACCTATTTTAGCTTTAACTTTGTCTTCAATCTCAATTGCTAACCCTATTTCTTTTTACATTAGTTGAAGCATAATATAATCTACTACAGCTCTGTCTTTACTCTATGTGTCTTTAATTTTTAGTGTGTTTCTTGTAAACAACGTATTGTTGGATTCTGGTTTTTGATTCATTATGTTATCCATTTCCATTTTATGGGTGAACTTGTCCCATTCACATTCAAAGTTATAATTACTAGTTGTGTATTTCCCTCCATCCTATTACTCCTCACTATTTGTTCTCTTCTCTCTCTTTTTATTCTATCCCTCCTCAGAAGTCTAATTTACTTCTGACCACTGCCTCCCTAATTTGCATATCCTTAGTCTCTCCCTTATCCTATCTGGAAATTCCCCTCCTGTTTCCCTTAAGGTAAGAAGATTTTTATACCTTACTAGGTGTATATATTATTCCCTCTCCAACCCAGTTCTTTTTTTAAATTTATTGACTTGTTTATTTACTTTTAGTTTACAAGATTCAGTTCCAGAATCACTTGAGCTTCAGATTTTCTCCTCTCCCTTCTCCCCCCGCCCCCATGGTAGCATACAATCATGTATGGGATCTGCAAACACTTTCACATTGTACACATCCAACCCAGTTCTAATGAAAGCTTTCACGCTACCCACCCTCCACACACTCAGCCCTTCCACTGTGACAGTTTTTCCAGTTACACCTTTTTGTATAAGATAATTTGCTCCATTTTACCTTCTCTCTATCCAATTTTATTTTTTAGAATCACCCCATTGTAAGCAAGTCAATCTGAAGCTTTCTATCTATGCATGCCCTTTCAAACTACCCTAGTAATGACAACATTCTAGAGAGTTACAAATATTATTGTTTCATGTAAGTAAACACTTTCGCCTTCTTAAATCCCTCATACTTAGTCTTTCATATGTACCTTCTTATCTTTCTCTTGATTCTTTAAAGTCAAATTTTCTGTTCAGTGCAGATCTTTTCCAAAGAATACCTGTAAATCTCTTAATTTGTTAAATATCCATTTTTTACAAGCAGGATTACATTTAGCTTTAATGCGTAGATTACTCATGGTTGCAAACCAGGCTCCTTTGCTCTTCAGAATATCATATTCCATGTTCTCTGGTCTTTTAATGTAGAAATTGCTAAATCTTGTGTTATCCTGAGTGTAGCTCCACAACATTTAAATTGTCTCTTTCCAGTTCCTTGCAATATTTTCTCCATGACCCGTGAGTTTTGAAACTTAGTTAAATGTTCCTATGAATTTTCATTTTGGAATCTCTTTTGGGCAGTGATTTGTAGATTTAAATTTTTCTATTTTACCCTCTAGTTCTAAAACTTTAGGACAATCTTCCTTAATAATTTCTTGAATAGTGTCTAGACTCTTTTTTCTATCATAATTTTCAAGTAGTCCTCCAATTCTCATATTATTATTCCTCTCTCTGTTTTTGAGATCACTTGTTTGTGTAATTAGATATTTCACATTCTCTTCTGTTTTTTAACCCTTTTTATTTTATTTTTTATTTCTTGATATCAGGGACTCATTAGCTTCCTTTGCTTAATTCCAGTTTTTAAGGAGTAATTTTCTTATATAAGTTTTTGGATCTTTTTCCAATTAGTTGACTTTTCATAATTAAAAAAATTTCTTTTCCCAATTTATTCTTTTTTTCCCTTTGGAAGAAGGAAGGCAGGGCAATTGGGGTTAAGTGACTTGCCCAAGGTCACACAGCTAGAAAATGTTAAGTGTCTGAGGCTGGATTTGAACTCAGGTCCTCCTAACTCCACGGCCAGTGCTCTATTCACATCTAACCTCCCCTCCCAATTTTTTCTAAATCTTGCTTATTTGATTTTTGATGTTCTCTTTTAGCTCTTCCAATAATTCTTTTTGGTCTTATCACACACACACACAGAGTTTTATAAGCAGTTGTTTTCACATCATTGTCTTCTCCTGAGTTTGAATCCTGCCCCTTCCTGTCACCATATTAGCTATCTATGATTTGGTTCTTTCTCTTGAGTTTACTTTATTTTTAATGGGCTATGTCTTAGCTGTTAACTTTATGTTAGGGTTGGGTTCTGGTCACAAGTTGTGAGGGATAATGTTTCAGATGTCAGGGTTTGGAGGTTTTTTGCTCTTGTTCTCTGAGCTCTGTCTGGGGCTCTTTGATTTTTTGGTTCTGTCAATGTTCTATAATTCAAGACCATTTGTGGTCACTGCTCCTCTGTCTCGTGCTTTGGTCTTTGAATGATCTCAGGTGCTCCTTTCTGCCCCTAAGCTGAGACTAAGCTCCCCAGCACTGCTGCCCCTGCAAAAGGCCTTGCTCCCTATAGTTCCTCCAGTGGTTGCCACAGATGTCTTTTTACTTCTTTGTCTTGGAACCAAAACTAGGGACATTATTTTCCTGCAAAATGACCACAAGCACTAGGGTCCCCACCCTTTGATGTATGCTTGTTCCTCCTTACCACAGCAACCTGGAACTTCATTTGGTTAATGTGCCTGGTCCTGGTTCAGCACCAGCAGAAGTTCTTCTCACCAGTCTTCCCTGATCAGCCACCTGATCCCCCACAGCAGCTGAGGGGGGCACACCATCTGTGGGGTGAAAGTTCGTGAAGCTATTGCCAATACAGCTGCCCCCAGGGCTTGCTTTTTGTTGACTCAGCAGCATCTACCCCTTGGTATCTGCACTTCCCTCAGGCCAGATGACTGCTTGGGAGATCAGGTCTTTACTAATATCCTCCCAAATTGTCTTAGACTGGACAACTGCCTTACTCTGAATTTTAATTATTTCTACCCCTCTAGAATTCACTTTGAAACATTATTTTAAGCTGTTTTGTGGTGGTGGTGGGAATTTGGGAAAGTCAGGTAATTTTCTCCCTTATTCCACATCTTCTCACAATTCCTCTAGCAAGCTAGTATTCTGAGAGTGAGAGGAATAGAAGTTGAGGAGTATTAAACTGATGTGGAACTGCTATTATGGAGAGAGATAGGCAGCCAATAAGAGATGCATTAAATGGGTTGTATGATAGCAGTGAAGGCCTGGTTAGGATTGGCTGGCATTAGTCTGTACTTGATCCAATCAGCATTGTTAATGACTTTATTTCTAAATCTTCATGGTGTCCTTTATTTTTGTATCCCCTTCCTTTCTGAATCAATACCTCCTACCTCTACTACCCACAGAGTCCTTTCTTATAACAAAGATTTACAGAGAACAAGAAAAAGTGCAATTTGGCCAAACCAACCAATACACCAACCCTGCCTGACAGGATCCTATATGTGTGTGAGTGTATGTAGATATGTATGCATGTATGTATGTATACAAACATATATATTTGCATATATGTATATGTGCGTGTATATGTATGTATATATCTATATCTATCTACCCCTAGTTCCCTACTTCTGCACAGAAAGGAAGGACATAATTTTCTCAACTCTCCTCCAATTTCAAGCTAGGACATGATGCTTCCAGAGTAATTGGTTTCATTTTTCTGGGTGGTCTTTCTATTCATGTTGATGTAGTGACCATGTGTGTATTTTCCTGGTTTTTCTTACTTTACTCAGTTCAGGTATGTTTTCCCCTGCTTCTCTGAATTCTTCATATTCATTACTTCTTATTGTATAGTGGGTGATATTCCATTATATTCATGTACTACAATTGGTTCAGCTGTTACTTAATTCATGGACATTTATTTTTTTTTCAGTTCTTTGAGACCATAAAAAGTACTGCTGTTAATAATTTTGTGTATGTGGCACTTTTTGTTCATTTCTTTTTGATCTCACTGAGGTATATCTTGCAGTGGGATCAAAGGGTAATTTTAGACACATCTTTTGGTATTATTTATCACCTACTTTCCGTGGTTATGAGGATAAAATGAGATTTTGATAAAGCACTTTGCAAGCCTTAAGGAGTTATATAAATGCTAGCTATTATTGTTGTTGTTATTAATAATTCCTTTCCAGAGGAAAGAAATTGCTTTCCAGAGTGGACCAACTTACAATTAAAGCAGAAGTATATTGATGCGACTGTCTTTCTACAGCCTCTCCAACACCGATGATTTCCATTTTTTGTCATTGCAGCTACTTTTCTAGAAGTGTCGTGATTTTTTGGATCTTTTTCAGTGTTAGTGACTTGGAACATCCTTCCATATGTCTGTTAATAGTCTATAATTCTTTGGTTTAACAGCTTTCTCTAACACAACTCAGAAGCCCATGAGTAGAGAGTGTGATGACACAGGCTTAGGGATGGTCATGGCTTGCATGGCAGACAGTCGAGGAGGAGTCCTGGGGTATAAGCAGAAATATTGTTGAAATAACTGACCATGGACACTAGATAATCAGGGTAAAGCCCTATACCTCAGAAAAGACTTAAAAATTGGACCCTTTGTGTATATTTGTGTATAACCATGCACCAGAAGGTTCTACCTTTATTGTTACACATATGCTTTGATTTATCACAAAATCAATATATACCTACAAAGAGAGGCAATATGGTATAGTCAATGGGGACTGACTTTGCAGTCAGTAACACCTGGGTTCAAATTATTCCTCTGCCACATTCAAGTTATGTGGACATTAGCAAGTCACCTTCAAACAACTCTCTAAAACTAGGTTATACCAGAGTAATTGATATGCACCGGTAGAGGAAATTTCCCTCCATGCACTGGGAAATTCCTACAATAATGAACTCTATATCTAGATTAATAAATAAACAAAACATACTTGCCATTGAGAGAATTTTCTGGCATTAAATTTATTCATTTATAAAAAGTAATGTTAAAACGTATCCCTGTCTATGTGGTGTGCCTCTGTTAACTGCCTGCCCTATTTATTCCTAGCCACAGTTCTGGATCTAACTTAGGGGGGAAGGCAAATGCATCTGGAAAAGAGCTGAGGCTGTAGGAGAATAGGGAGGTTTTAAGACATAGAGGTCATAATAAAGATAAAAACTGATTCAGGGGAAATGAGAGAAGCAGGTAGTAAGGAGGTTGTGGTCAGAGTTTAACATCCTATAGTGGATGTGGAGTAGATCAGTGACATGATGACATCCACTTGGGGTCATGCCAGTGGGTAGCTGAAGAGGGTAGATAAGGGTCATTAGAATCAGGAAGATTGAGGAACTATAAGACCAGGTTGTCACACAGTTCATTAAAGTGAGATGTGAGTCACTGAAGAATAAGTCTTATCTTTTTAAGACCAAGATAGGGAGAAGACTGTAAACCATATGAAAATGTGTCTAGGAGATCAGGAGATCACATGACCAAGATGAACAGAATTGTGTCAGCAAATGCTAAGGATTTAAAAAGATGCTGAACCTATACAACCAGACTATTGTACAGTGTGAACGAGTTTGCAGATCCTATACATGATTGTATGCCACCATGGCGGGGGTGGGGAGAAAAATCTGAAACTCAAGTGATTCTGGAACTGAATATTGTAAACTAAAAGTAAACAAACAAGTCAATAAAAAAAAGATGTTGAATGATGATAGCAGAACAATGATCTCATAGTGACTTGAGTAACAAGGAGTAGACTGGAAAGACAACCTGTGGACCTGTGGCTATATGGGAATGGACCAGGGAATCTAGGGGGCACAGTAGGTGGGCACAGAAGGGGTTAATGGATGAGTATTCAGGAATGTAGTGGGCACTGGAGAAGTGAATGGAACTAGAAAGAAATGGAATAGAAAACATTATTGTATCATTGTATAAAAACTGTGGTGCATTGACCTTGGAAGACTGTGTTGTGATTCTGGCATCTTTTTTTTTTGGAGGGCAACTGGGGTTAAGTGACTTGCCCAAAGTCACACGGCTAGTAAGTGTGTCAAGTGTCTGAGGCTGGATTTGAACTCAGGTACTCTTGACTCCAGGGCTGGTGCTCTATTCACTGCGCCACCTAGCCACCCTAATTCTGGCATCTTAAGAAAGATCAAGTGGAGTCCTTTACTCCTGGGAGTTTCAAAACTATCACTACATTCAGATAAACAGGTTTATGGTTACCACAGCCAAGTAAGAGAGAAACCACGGAAACAGTAGAGAATGATGAATTCTCCATTCTACTTAAACCTGTCTGCTTTTTCTCAGCCTATGGTTCCCTATTGCCACTAAGATAAAATATTCACTTCTCAGTCCCGCAAGTAAAACCTTCCTCCAGCTGGTTTTTCACCTTCCTTTCCAGATTTATTTCACATTCTCTCTTTCATGCATTCTATATTCCAGAAAATCTGGAGTTCTTGTTATCCAAACTCAATACCCCATTTCCAACCTCCATACCTTCCACCGGCTGTCCCTATGTCAGGAATGCACTCCTTTCTCACTAGGCTTCTAGCTTCATCATAGGTACCACCTCCTCTGAAGGCATCCCTGATCACAGTTGTCTCCTCTCAACTTCCTCAAATTATCTTGCATACTTGAGTATGTTGCCTCGAATTATCTTACTTGTCTGTATATCTGGCATATCCCCCTTTCAGAATGTAAGCCCTTTGAGGGCAGAGACTCTTGTTTTTGTCTGTGTTTTCCCAGGGCTTAATAAATGTTGCATTCTATTAACTAACACACCTGGAACACCTGTGTAGTTGTGTTTATGACTGTGTGAGCGGTAATGTGTGTGTCTGCATGTAAAAGGGCATGACTCCTGCCGTAGCAAAAGGTTTTGTTATGTTAGATATGTATTTCTAATAGCCAAAGCTGGATTATGATGAACTGGGGCATGAGTGCTGTGGAAGGAGATTTCTCCCTTTGCAAGCCAAACTCTGGATTCCAGCCTCCTACCCCATCTTCTGCCTTGTCCTTTCTCTTCCTATCTTAGCCACTTCTTTTTCAAGCACAGTTTCAAATCTTTCATATTTCATTCTCTCTGTAGCTTTACTAACTCTTCTCTTCACTCATCCTTCATCCTTCATTTCACATGGGTTCTCTCTGTAGCCACCTTGTAATCTTTCCTACCACATCCTGTTTGCCCTTAGTCTTCCACAAGGATCATTTTGTTGTTATAACTTCCGCTCCTGGGCATCATCCCCCCTACACAAATATTCCAGATGAACGGGCCCTCCCCCAGTAGCTCAACATGTCCTTCACCCTCACAATAACCCCACTCAGGGATCCACCAAACAGCCCTGTATTTTAAAGGCAATTTCCTTGATTTCTGCTGTTTGCCCCTCTTCTTCCCCTAGGATGTAAGTTCCTGACAACACAGACTGGTTGGTTCCTTTTTATCTTGGGGTCTTCAGCATCTAGTACAGCATCTGGCATATAACAGGTCTTTGTAAATATTTGTTGGTTGAGACTGCAGAGGACTGCAAGCCAGAAATGAATCATCAGTGCAGAGCTTTCATGCAAAGAATGTCAACTTTCAATTCCCCATATTTGTGATGCATTAGTCATACCAGTGGACATCTTATCCATATACGGGCTACAGTCCTGGGGTGTACATTTTTAAAAGAGAATTATGGAAACTTTGAATATAGAGGAGTAGATACAGAGAATCTTTTTTAAAAAGATAGAAAATAAGGTCTAAGAAGAAATAATCAAGGAAGCAAAGTTAATTATCCTGAAAAAGAAAGAGGAAGAGGGATGCATTGACAGTCTTCAAAAATACGGAAGCATATACAGTGATCTTTCATTTAACCAGAATCTAAAACAAGGAAGTTCAAATCAATAGATTTTCTCCCACCCTTTTTTCCTAGATCTTTAGTCTAGATTGGGACTGAAGCTGTAATTTCATCAATATAGGGAATTTCCCCAAGAGCAAAATAGAAGTCCATATCTATTCTGAGACTTAATGAATTGTTGAAAGCACTGGGGGCAAAACAGACAGTCTGTGTCAGAGGTGAGGCTTGAACCTGAATGACCCTGGCTAGCATCTATATAGTGCCCATTAAGTGCCAGGTGTTTTATTTTGTTTTCTTACAAATATTGTCACATTTTGATCCTTACAACAACCCTGGGAGGTAGATGCTGTAATCCTCATTAGTTGAAGAAATTGAATCAAACAGAGCTTGAGTCATTTACTCAGTCACTCAGCTAGTAAATAACTGGGGGAAGGATTTGAACTCAGGTCTTCCTGACTCCAGGCCCAGTAAGCTACTGGCCCACAAGCTACTTAGATTCAAAGATGCTTTATCCACCGCAATGCTATTTGCTTTTATTCAAGATAGGAATGACCAACTGATAATATGGTTTCTTCAACATAGTCACTTTCAGAATTTGTTACATTTAGCATCAGTTTGTTCAAATTCCCCATGCTTTTTAAGTCCACAGTTCTATACCAAGAAAATTGATGTTACTGAGAATTCAATTGAATAAGCACCTACTCTATGCCTGGAGCAGTGCTAGGTACTTGGGATAAAAAGACAAAATGGACTGTTCCTGCCTTCAAGGAATTTATATTCCACTAGTAGGAACACAAGGAAAACATTTATCATCAAGGAAAAATTAAATTATGTTTGGTATGATTTTACTATGGTGTCTGTATTACTATATTAAGTCTTCTGGAAATCCTTCTGGCAGGTCCCCTATTCTACCGTACTGAATAAGCAGAATTTATTGTAACATAGAGGATAGTGACTATCTATTTCCTGATGATAGTGTGAGCAGAGCTGGGTTTTTAAAGCACAAGGAGAGATTTAGGAAAAATGAAAAGAAAAAAATGTGACAATAACTAATCAGGGAGCAAATTACCAAGAGAAGTTAGTGCCTTCCACAGAAGGTTTAAATAATAGGATGACTCAATTTTCCAGGAAATCCTGAAGTCAAGTCAAGCAAGATTATTATCCAGGAAATCAGAAATTTTTTAACGTAACATACAGGTGTGAAGAATAATCTCCTTTAATTGTCTGTAGTCATTCCAATAATGTATTGGATGGTTGGGAAAGCAATGAACTTGGTAATATAGGTAGCATAGAGAGAGAATAAATTATTTCAGATAGGCTCTAGATCATGACTCTGCTCATACCTTAGACCTCTAACCACAATCATTTCATCTCTGACACCTCTGACAACTCTGAAATTTCAGTCCCTAACCACAACCTCCTGTCTTTCCATCTGCCAGAGTCTCTCTCCCTGAAGCTGTCATTGCCTGCTTCTATCAAGTCCTTGGATCTTTAGATCACTCCCTCTTGGGAAATCCTTCCCTTTCTCCACTGCCCTCACCCTATTCTGTTTTACTTCCTTCCATACTTATTCTTCATGTTATGCTCAGTCATTTCAGGGATGTATTCTCTGCTGTCCTAGAATCTCCTTTCACTGTAGGCTGGTCTTCTAACCTGCAAGTCTGAGCAGTCCCCACCATCTACTTTCTTAACTCTTATTTTCAAACCATTGAGCACTGCTGGAGTAAGCCATAAAACTAAAATGATCAGATTCACTATAGATCTTTGCTCTCTAACTTCAAGAGGGACTTCACAATTGTAAACAATCCTTTTATTCATCACCAATTTACCAAAAATTACATTTCCCACAGTAGCTGTTCTAAAACTTTTTGTAGCCTCCTCAAGTCACCAATCTACTTCCAATTCCCTACTCCCACCCCGACCCACCACACCCTCAGAAAGCAACCTTGTCTTTTATTTGATTAAGATGAAGGGCTAAGGACCTGAATTCACCTACACAGGAGGCAGCTGGTATGACAGTAGAATGGATTCAAGAGGCTCGGGTTTCAATCCTAGCTCTGATACTTGCCCTGAAGGCCTTAAACAAGTATTTCTGAGCCTCAGTCTCTTCCTCTTTAAATGAGGTTACTAACATTTAAACCATTTTCCTCACAGAATGGCTGTGAGGGAAGTGCTCTGTAAACCTCATAATTTTTGTTGTTATTCAGTTGTTTTAAGTCATGTCTGACCCTTTGTGACCCCATTTGGGTTGGTTTGCCATTTCCTTCTCTAGCTCACTTGATGTACGAGGAAAATGGGGGCAAACAGGGTTAAGTGACTTGCACAGGGTTACTTAGCTAGTAAGTATCTGAGACCAGATTTGAACTCAGGAAGATGAGTCTTCCTGACTCCAGGCCTGACATTTTATCCATTGCCTCACCTAGCTGCCCAACCCTTAGAATACTATGTAAATATGAGATATTAATGTGAATTCTACACCTAAAAACCTCTCTGAGATATCAGTCATCTTTGTGGTTTCAGACTATGAGGGATCCATTCTCCTTCTCAAAAATAAATGGTTCAGAGCAGTGGTTCTCAACCTGTGGGTTGTAATCCCTTTGGGGGTCGAATGACCGTTTCACAGGGGTCACAGGGGTCGCCTAAGACCATTGGAAAACACATACTTCTGATGGTCTTAGGAACTGAGACATTGTTCCTCTATCAGTCTCCAGGCAGGTCTGCCCACATGCAAATACGCCCACATACCAGTATTAAAAGGTTGTGGCATTAGGAAGGTTGAGAACCCCTGCTCTAGCGACTCTGGGAGCTGAGATGGAGTAAGCAGTAAATTGCTATAACTCTTCCATATTCTCCTCCAAACAGCCTTAAAATAGCACCCCCAAACAAAACCTGGAACAGAAGAATCAGCAAAAAGATGCAGTGAAACAGTCTTTTAGCTGAAGAAACTTGGAAGATTGGCAAGAAAGGTCTGTCTCATTTGTGTAAAAGGGGAGTGTAATCCAAGACAGGAAGCATCCCAGCAAGGTAGCAGCAAGCCCCTCCTCAGCAAACCAGTGGGAGAGCCTCATTGTGGTGAAGCAGACATATGCCAGCACCAGGATCTTCTATGTGCCTTAGCATAGCCAGGGGAATCAGTAGACTCCAGCTGTGAGAACCTCCATGTGCTTCAGTGTAGCCCTAGGTAAATGCAGAAACATCCCACCAACCTCAGCACACACCAGACACAACAACTAGGATCCTGTCTCAACATGAGGCAAGCTGCCAGACCCCTACAGCCTCCAGCAGTGCCAACTACCCCCACCCCACTGTAATAGTAATCAGTTTATCAGATACTTAGCACTTAGTAACTTAGGGCTAAGTATAGAAGGTATGAACTCTGTCCATTGTTGAGAAGGTACAAACTCCCCTGTTGACTTGGAAGAAAGCTATTGGCTGAGACAGGAGGCCAGTGCTGTATACAAAGAAGAATTTTAGAGAGAGAGAATTGGAATTGGCTCCTCAGTGAAGGAAGATTCATGGAGACTGAAGTCAGCTGAGAAAGAGAAGAGAGAGAGAGAGAGAGAGAGAGAGGAAGGGAGGGAGGGAGTTCATCTCCCAGTATCTGGAAGCTGACTGAAACATGAACAGGATGGGACTTTGTTTGTTCCTGGCCTGGCTGATCCTTGAGTTCCAGGCAGGAGAAGTGGCGAAGGGTTTGAGGTGTGCTGAACCCTGTGAACTTCAGTGTGTGCCAGGATTTGCCCTGAGGACTGGACAAGGACCTGGGAGCTGTTTATCTCTGAGGACTGGATGAGAGCCTGGCAGCTGTCTGCTCCTGAATCCAGGTGATTGTTTGACAGATTCAGGAGGGAGCTGGGACCAGGGAAGAGGATCCAGGGAATCACAGAGATCACCCAGAGTCAAAATGAAGAAAAG
>CM053594.1:312335850-312345883 GCA_028646575.1 Pseudocheirus occidentalis
CTTTGTGACCATTATAATGACTTTGGCTTTCTGGTTTTGGGACTTGTCCTTCTGGTTTTGGGACTCAGTGTTATGGTTTCTGAATAAAGACCTTGGTGCTGCCTTCCATGTGGAGAGTTTGCTACATTTTGTGATCCAAAACTACACCAACATATTCATAACCATCATGGGTGTTGTGAATATCTCATTATTGATACAATAGCATAGCCCAGACTCTCTGGGAGATGGGCTGGTGCCTCTCTTAGCTTAACTGAACGTGGGTTGGACTGTCCTCTACAATACACAACCTCCTCCCTCAATTGACTGACTCAGGTGCAAGAATTTCTAGTTATGACTCTGGATCAAATCAGATTGTCAGTTAGACTTGAAGTCAAGGAGAGCTGGGTTCAAATACTTCCTCTGCCACTTATTAGCTGGGAGAACAAAGGCAAGTCATTAAGCTTCAGTGACCTCACTTGTAAAATGGGGATGATCATATGTCTAGTACTTTTCTCCCAGGTATGTTGTAAAGCTCAAATAAGACCAAGTATGTAAAGTGCTTCACAAACTTTGAAGCCATATACAAATGACTGTAATTATTATTCTGCTTCCAATACAAACAGAATCTTGGTTCACTGAGAATAAATCAGCATTTATTCTTTTGTTTCTATATTTAATATGTCAGCATTCGGACTTTGCTGCTCTCCTGACACCCCAAGATCAAAGCCATTTGGATCTTTTGCCAAAGGCGATGGGAAGAATAAACCCATTGCTTAAAATTAGCTTATTAGGTACATTGCCTGCTTTCCAGGATGCCCTACCTAGAACAGTTGGTCCTGAATGTCTGTCAATGCTGGTGATCTAAGTGATGCCTTCTCTTAGATTTGTGTGGGGTTCATTATAGGTTCAAAGGGAAGTGGAGATTTAAGTCCAGAGGCGTAACAGAGAAGGAGTCTGTTATGTAGAAAAGACAGAGTTGTTCTCTAGGTGACTGATTAGGTGCCTTATGTCTTTCCTTACCTTTTGCTTATTAGAATTTTGAATAAAATCCTCTTGTGATAAGCTAAGAAGTAATATCTATATTCTCCTAATGACCATTTCCCCTCTCTTGCAATATTGTCACTGATTAACTGGGTACTAGATTCAGTGTGTGTACAAGATGTGCTAGTACCATAAAAGCAATACAATAATTTCCTAGGTGTTAGGACTATGCTAAAGATAAAGGATTATTTTTTTCTAGAGAAGAAGAAACTCCCATCATAATGTATCATCCAGTGATGCCCTTAACTGTCAGTAAACATTAAAGTGGTATTTAATGTCTTTCACCTTTGAAAAGAGTATTTTATGATTCGTCACAGAAGAAACAAAGAATATTTCCCGAATATTTTCTAAGGTACGTTCTGAAATAATCACAGTATTTACTTATTTTCTGGTTTCGTGAAATATAGAATAACTCCATCTTTTTGGTATTTGGGGGAGTAGATTGAAATGGTGATTTGTGTATATCCTAAAATGGAAAAAGAAAACAGGTAGATGTAATGGGAATGTGATCATATATGTAGTTAAGAAAATAAAATTAAGATTTTAATGTTCATTATTTCTCTACCAAGCATAGATTTAGAAGGTTTTGGGGACCCAAATCTGTGATTTTTACACTCTGTGATTGTAAGGGACTTCTGGTATAGAAACTCACTCTACTGATGAAGATCTGCTACTTCATTAACCAACAATCAAGCATTTATTAGGTATTTTCTAATGAGTTACGTACTTAAGGGTTAGTGAAATGATCCCTTGAATTGACTGCCTTCAATGGGTAGGGGACCTGTAGATAGATGGACAGGTAAGTACAATATGGATGTGAGGTATATATCACAAAGAGGTCATCTGCAAAAATAAAGGCTCCATATACAACAAAATGTATATATATTGTAGCACTTTTTGTAGTAGCCAAGAACTGGAAACAAAGCAGATATGCATCAATTGGGGAATAACTAGATAATGATACATGAGTGTAAGGGAATATTATTAGAGTAAACAGAGGCAGGACAACAAATGACTATTACAATGGTCATGGAAAGAAAAAAACCCCAAACTATTGAAATTGATTACTATAAATTAAAAAAGAAGACACTTGACCTTGAAGAAGAGATAATAGAAGGTGGGGGGAGAGGAGGGTACACAGATATGAAACATTGCAAATGAAATCAGTTGTTCTTAATGGGTTGATTAGTTGGTTGAATTTTTTTTTTAACTTAATGTTTAAGAAAGAGATTCTTTGTTATGAGAGATGGCTTTCTTCCACCTACTCACCAGCAACCTTGCTCACCTGGAACTACCTCCCTGCCCTGGGGGCTGCTTTCCTGATTGGTGAGTTTGAGACCAGGCTCACCATTTCATGAGCAGCCCCAGCTGAGCTCACTCTACTCTCAGATCAATTCATTCTCCTTGGCTACTCCCATCTTCTCACCAGCACCAAGGGGAGCCTTCCTCCTCCCAGGCCCCACTGCCAGTTTTCCTTTAACTTTTGGCTTCCCTTTTTAGAATGTAATCTTTTTGAGAACAGGGACCATTTTGTTCTATTGTATTTATAACCCAGCACAGTGTCTTGAACATAGTAAGCTCTTAGTAAATATATTCTCCCTCCCTCTTCCTTCCCTCTCCACTTCCTCTCTCTGTTTCTCTCTCTCTCCATTTTCCTTTCCCTTTTACTTCTTTTCCCTTCTTTCTCTTCCTCAGCATCTGTCCCTATCTCCCTCCTTCTCTCCCTCTTTTCCCTCTGGATCTGTGGAAACCAGAAAAGCTTCATGTAGAAGGTGGTGCCTGAACTGAGTCTTGAAGGAAACAAAATTCTAAGAGGTAGATCCACAAGAGTGGAATTGACTGGTGTCATTGCAGTCATGTCTGATTCTTCATGACCCTATCTGGGGTTTTCTTAGCAAAGATACTGGAGTGGTTTGTTATTTCGTTCTCCTGCTTATTTTATAGATGAGGAAATTCATTTCCTATAAAATTCCTATAAAATAAATCCATTCAGGGTTAAGCAACTCACCCAAGGTCACACAGCTAATATGTATCTGAGGCTGGATTTGAATTCAGGTCTTCCTGACTCTAGGGCAGGCACTCTATCCACTGCACTACTGTTCTGGTCAGAAATCCTGAAAGTCTTTCCCTCCCGGAATGATTTTTTTTTTTTGAGTAGGCAAACAAGACCAATTTTTTTGGTGTCATTTCTTACGTAGCTTAAACCACTGAACTCAGACAAACTAAGACCTGGGAAAGACCTTGTTTATAAAGTTCAAGGTCTCCCACTGCATCTGGGGCCATCTCTGGTCATCCTGACCTGCCACCTGCCACTGGATTCCCTACACGCCCCCATTCCCAAATGACTCTGGAGGGCAGAATGAAGCTAATGACTTTGTATAGCTCTGCCTCACTTAAATCCAATTCATTTGCAAGTCTTGACATCATTGGTCCTCTTCCAGAAGGAAAGACAAGCACCAGCAGCAATTCCACCTAGCTGGAAGTTAAGAGAGCATGACAAGGGCTCCTTTTTGGAGGCCTATAGATGAGAAAAAAAGAAGGTCAGATTATTATAGAACTAACAGTCTTAGAGGGGTCACTGTAGGCTCTGAGAAGTTAAATGATTTGCCCATGGTTACATAGCTAATATGTATTGGAGATTGGACCTGAACTCAGATTTTCAAGGCCAGCCCTCTATCTATTTCACCTTGCTACCTCACTATGTATTCTATTCAAAATGTCATCATGCTAAATCATTATAACATCAACTACAGGATGAAATCACAGAAAGGGATGCTGAGAGATTGTCTTGTCCACCCCTCTGCCTACCAAGAGGACCATACCCTCTGAATCTTGCTAGAAAGAGCATTCATGCTTTCTACTATCCCTGGTGACAACTCAGGTCTCTGTAAAGAAATTCATTTCCTACCCTCTCTCTTAACTGTACTGAACCATAGCAATGACCCCTACAACCAGACCAGTGCCTGTAAGTACAACTGTGTGTATAACAAATGCCTTTTTTTCTTTTACTATGAAGTACTATGACCAATCCTTTAGAATTACAGCTGAAGAAGGAAATGAAACTCATACTCTGCCCTACCCACTGTAATTTCTTTTACGTTAACTGTGTTCCTCTCTGGAGGTGTGACTCATTAAAGGTTACATTATATGTTTTGTCTTAGGGATTACCAGTCCCATCTTGATAGGATTATTCATCCCTTTAGATAGGACCAGAAATAAAACTGGCTTAATATAGACCAGATAGAAATGAGGCGGTCCTGCATGGCACTGCTTTTCAGATGATCCTCAAATCCAAACCAACAGAGAACAGGGAAATGGGGAAGAATTTTCTGTCCTATGTGGTTTTTCCTGCCAAAGAACAAAGAATTTTTATTCATTGGGTCACTTCATGGAGTCAAGATGTCTTCCTTGAAAAACCATATAGAATTATTCACATTTCAGGAACTTAATTGAACTGAACAGTTTTGAGAGATTTCACCCCAGTTTTTCTAGCATGTCCATCTAGCACAATCAACCCTGTTCTTATTTGTCACCACACACTGGTTTGTCCATAAAACCTGGGAATCTAAAACACCTATGACCTCTTCCATTCACATGTCAGACAATACCGATGCTACCTCTTTCCCTCTATTCTCAACACCCCTTTCCCCGCTCCTTGCCTCTCCCTCCCCCGCTCCCAGCTTCTATTTTTGTAAATCCGACAAATGCCCCGAGGTTGTATCAACCCAGCTTTCTGCATCCCTAATATTAGCACTTTGACAGCCTGACCTATTAACCCTTTCACAGATGGCCTTTCTTTGCAGCTGCTACACACATCACAGCCTAACATTCCACCCAGAACCCTAAAGAATCTCAGGACACACTTAGCATGTGCTGATTTCTGTTCCCCAAATGACAGCCTTCTGCAAGAGACAGGTTACACGTCTGTCACAGCAACTGGACATACCCAATTGTGCCCTCCATCAATCCACACTGATAGGGTTTCTCAGAGACCAAACTCACTGACATCCAATGTATGCAATGCATACGATTCAGGTTGTATGCATAGCATTAAGTTGTAGATAAGCAGATAAATAAATACAGGAGGTGCAGATATATGATAGAATCTTGAGAACTAGAAGGGACTTCAGAAGTCAAGGAGGCCAGACCCCTCCCCTAGGTATACAGAAAGAGGACCACCTGTGCATAGTTTCCAAAAGGCTCCTCAGGATGACAGATGTGGTGTATGCTCACTTACTGATGCTATTATTAGAAGAATTATATACTTACTAAGCTGTTGTGGAGGGTGTGCTGGATTAAGGTTCAGGAAGCCTGACTGGTGAATGCGTGACACACTTTTTAGGGTTGGCTGGGTGGCGTGCAGAGTTTCACAATCACACCTTCAAATATTCAGCAGAACAGCCTGAGCCTCCCAATGAAGGGCACCTTCTGAATGGCAGCCAAATCAAATATTTGCATGACTCAGCCGGACTGACCTTCCATTCCAACCCAACCAGCCCTGGGGAATAGAAAGGCAGCCTAACGCAATGGAAAAAGCATCGGAGAGGGAAGTTGGGGAGCCTTTCTACCCCTACTCTTCCATCCCTTGAACTCCTCACCCCAACTGGCTGTGTCCTTCTAAAAAAAATCACCGAACCACACTCTGTCTCAACTTCCTCTTATGAAACAGGGACAAGAACACCTCTCCACTACCTACTGAACTGGGCGTGAGATTATGGATCATAAATATACAATCCATATATATGTGCTTACTATTTCCCTTGATAGAATATAAGCACCTTGAGGGCAGAGACTGTTTCTTTTTTTGTTTTTATATACTCAGGACTTAATACAGTGTCTGACATGAAACAAATACTTAATAAATGCTTGTTGATTGGTTAGTGATATAAAAGGCTTTGAATTCTGGGTAAAATGGATGTTGAGATAAATTTAATATCATATACCAATACCTCTTTCTTACATGAGTCCTGTAAATGGTCTTATGGGGTCTGTTCAATGTCTTCTTCATCAATATCACAGACCATCTTATCTAAAATGTAAGTTTCCCAGCACTTAGCCCTGAGATTTTCACAAAGCATGCACTTAATAAATGTTTTTGAATGAATAAATGAGTGATCATTACCATCACCATCACGACTGCCGTTTCAATGCAGTAAACATTAATTGAGTGTCTGCTACAGGTAAGGTGCTGGTTCTAGGTACTGAGGGGGATACAAACATAAGGAATTTTTCCTAACTCTCAAGGAGCTTATGGAGAAGGGAGAGAGGATTAGGCATACAGAAAGAAGCACAATACAAATCAGAGTGTGATATGTACACAAGTGAGATAAGAAACAAAGCAGGATGAGAGAACAGGAGGAAGGAGAGGTCACTTCAGCTATCAGTCTTCTTTGGGAGCATTGCATCACATTCTGGATGCCACATTTTGGGAGAGACATGGTCAAACTAGAATGTGTCCAGAACGGAACTTCTGGAAGGGAGGGATGCAAAAAGGGATCCTAGAAAAGGTAACATTTACAGAGAAGATGAGGCAGGATTTAAATAGATGGAGGTGAGCTCCATTAACTAAAAAGTACCAAGATAGGCATGGGTAAAACCAAGTAGGTTTTAATCTTCCAAAGACAAGACATCTTCTCTTTGATGTTTCTATTGGAATGATTATAAATGGTTATGCACACAAATATCATGGATATTATATGTTTGTTTTTATATGTGTACACTATTTATACAATGGTTATTATATATGTGTATATCATATGTATAGATGATGTGTGTATGTGTGCATATATTATATATGTGCATAATAGTTATTGTACATGTGTGCATTGTGTATATGTATATAACATGCATTTATATATGTATATATGGGTGTGTATCTGTGTGTATATAATGGTTTTTATAAATGTGTGTATGTGTATAACCACTTCTAACCACTTCAAATAGTGTATAACCACTTTGTCTTTGAAAAGAAGCATAAAAGAGAAGACATCTTGTCTTTGGAAGATTACAGTCTGCTTGGTTTTACTTATATATACATACATATAATAGATATTCATTTCTATATACAGATATCTAGCTGCATGTAAATATATATAAATACATATATTATTGAAATGGTTATAAATCATTGGTTATCAATTATAAAAAGAAGAGAAAGATATGTGCACACTTAAATAGTATGATACTTTCCAAATGTCAAAATTTAATGTACTTAACTCTCATTTGGGTTTTCAATAGTATAATTTTCCAGATTGAGGGTGATAACTAAAGGGCAGTATGATATAGCAGATGGGGGGGGGTGTGTATGTGTGTGTGTGTGTGTGAGAGAGAGAGAGAGACAGAGAGAGAGAGAGAGGAAAAGGGAGAGAAAGGGAGGAGGGAGGGAAAGAAGAGAGAGAGGGAGAGAGAAAGTGTGTGTGTGTGTGTGTGTGTGTGTGTGAGAGAGAGAGAGAGAGACAGAGAGAGAGAGAGAGGAAAAGGGAGAGAAAGGGAGAAGGAGGGAGGGAAAGAAGAGAGAGAGGGAGAGAGAAAGTGTGTGTGTGTGTGTGTGTGTGTGTGTGTCAGAGAGAGAAAGACAGAGAGATGGGGAGTGGGGGAAAGAGAGGACAAATATTTATAAAGCACCTGCTATGTGCCAGACACAAAGTACTACATCTGTGCTAAGCACTTTCCGAATATCATCTCAACTGATGCTCACAAAAACCTCCCTTGTAAAGTAGGTGCTATTTATTATCTCTGTTTTAATGCTGAGGAAATGGAGGCAGAGAGAGGTGGTGTGACTTGTCTAGGTTCACACAATTAATAAGTGACTGAGGCAGCTTTTGAACTCAGGTCTTCCTGACTCTAAACCCATGCTCTTCCCACTGTGCTATCTAGTTGCTTCTAATAAAAGGGAAAACCTAGAGTCAGGAAGTCACCCAGGTCTCTTGCCTCTGACACTAAGTATGTGATCATGGGCACATCATCTATCTTATCTGAGTCTCAGTTTCTTCATCTGTAAAATGGTGGTGCAACAGTGCCCAGTTTGTAAAGTTGATGTGAAGATCAAATGAAATTATTTACTCAATGAACTTTAAGGTGCTGTAAACGTTGGCAAGATAAACGTCAGTTACCGTTCACCATGACAGATTTCGTAGGAAGAGATGAAAAAAGAGAGAAAGAAGAATACATGGGTAAACAGACGTGGGATGAGAAAGGAAGAAAGTGGTAATAGATATCAATGGGTGAATGGAGAAGGAATAGTAAATATTTTGGGCACTTGAAAACTTTTATCTGTGAAATATTGGAGTTTAGTTTTTAAAACAATCTCTGACAATGCATTACCCTCTGTCACTGTCCCTCTTCGACTCCAAAACTCAAAAGCTAAGATAACCAGTAACTTTCCTCACCTCTTTCTTGCCTACTAAACACCATGAAGAAAGAAGTCATGATCTTGGCATATAACTTTTTAAAAGCTCTCAACTCCTGCTTTAGAAGCATGTGTGGTTTGGGCCCTAGCTTGATTACCTGAAAATTAGTCTTTTTCCTCATCATTTAATATCTCCCTATACATCACTGAATCATATGTACACTCTGTGAAAAGATTATTCTCAAGCATTTGGGTTAAGGAGTTAGTCCAAACACACGAAACTTCAGAGCACAATATATGTACATCTATTCATTGAGAAGTTATTGCCCGAGGGCATAATGATCGGGGATGGTAGTGATCTTGAGGTTTTTATGACTGACTATGTGCTCAAGGAAATCCTGCTTTGCTGTGTCATCATGGGGTGGAGGTGACCCTGTGTGCTAATGGAACCCAGCCTCTGGTTCTACCAAGCAGGAAAAGATTCAAACAAAAAGACCTGCACTAGACTTTACTTGTCACCTGAGTATCAGCCTACAACTCCTGGTCCCTCAGAGTGGGCTTTCTAGGCTATCTCCAGGTCCAAAGTACAGAATGATCATTCGTAGAAAGCTGACAAAGAAATACATTGAAGCTGTAGGGAATATTGGGCTTCTTTGAGGGGGAACCAGACCATCATTGGAATTCAAGGAAGGTCTTGAATTTTTGTTGAATTTTTCAACATGGAACCTGAAAGAGGTGCCAGAATTCAGGACACAGCCACAACTTTCTTCCTATCTCTCCCTGGCTGGCCCTCATGCTCCTCTGACCCTGAACCTCTTGTTCTTGGCTAAACTTCCTGCCTCTTCAGCCCTTTGCATCATTTTGGATAGGTGTGTCACCAGAGGGTTGGTCCCTAGGTGATAATTATTTTGGGGGGTGTGGGCGCAGCATTCCAATTAAGGCATAGAAGGAATTATCAACTATGTTAGTGGCAGGAGTAGTCACATTGATGGACTCCTTGAAGTATTGAAAAATGAAGCTCATGTTCAAAGACTTGCAAAAAGAAAGCATCTGACAAATAAGTTATTTAAGGTACGATATGCTACACATGGAAAAAGGACTGTCAGTGGGTGAGGCTTGCTGTAGAGTCCATGCACTGGGAAGGGTGTGTTTTCCAAACCCCATGGCCAAACTGTTTCAAAGTCTGCCACAGTGAGTGGGGACATGACTGTTCTTTGTACTTTCTACATGGACCCAAAGATTCTGCTGCACCTGTGGGAACAGGAAATTATGGTGGGAGCAGAAAGGTGGTAAAGTTATGGCACTATGGGGAAATTGTATTACAGCCTGGGCTTATGGATGTTGCTGAGGCAGTACCAATCTGCATAGAAGTTCTTAACCCTTTCCTGCCCAATGAAGCTTTTTTTTGAGGGGGGAAGGTAAGGCAGTTGGGGTTAAGTGATTTGACCAAGGTCACACAGCTAGTTAAGTGTCAAGTGTCTGAGGTCAGATTTGAACTCAGGTCTTCCTGACTCCAGGGCCGGTGCCCTATTCACTATGCCACCCAGCTGCACCCCCTCCACCTCCATCTGCAGTGAAGCTTAAAGCTACTATTAATGAGCATTTGTTTTTAACTCAGACCTTTATTTTATTTATATTGATCCAGACCTGTGATCTTATCAGAAT
>CM053594.1:312345983-312356623 GCA_028646575.1 Pseudocheirus occidentalis
ATGGTGGCATACAGTCATGTATAGGATCTGCAAACTCTTTCACATTGTACAATAGTCTGGTTGTATAGGTGTTACAGCCAATGGAGTGAACAGTGAGAAAAGAGAAACAAAAGCCAAAAATACAAAAGAATGATAGCATGCATTGCTTCAGTCTCCTTTTAAACTCTGCTCTTTCTGGATCTTTCTCTGAATATAGACATCTCCTTCCATCCTGAGACTTGTAGAGTTGTCTTTTAACTGTGTGTTGCTGAGAAGAATCCAGTTTTTCAAAGTTGATCTTCACACATGTGATGTATCTGTGACTGTGTACAAATTTTTCCTGGTTCTGCTCTTCTCACTCAGCATTAATTCATATAAACATCTCCAGGTATTTATGAAGTCAATCTCCTTCCCATTTCTTATAGCACAATAATATTCCATCACATTCATATACCATAACTTGTTCAGCCATTCCCCAATTGATGGGCATCCCTTAAATTTCCAGTTTTTTGCCACCACAAAGAGAGCTGCAATAAATATTTTTGCACATATGGGACCTTTTCCCACTTCTATGATCTCCTTGAGATACAACCCCAAAAGTGGTATTACTGGGTCAAAGGGTATGCAATTATTTATCGCCCTTTGGGCATAGTTCCAGATTGTACTCCAGAATGGTTGTATCAGTTCACAGTTCCACCAACAATGCATTAGAGTTCCAATTTTTCCACATCCTTTTCAGCACTTGTCATTTTCCTGTTTTGTCATCTTAGCCAATTTGACTGGTAAGATGTGGTACCTCAAAATTGTTTTGATTTGCATTTCACGAATCAATAGGGGCACTGGGAATTTTAATGATTTACTAATGATCACATGCCTACCATATGTCAGAGGCAGAATTTGACTTGAATCCAGGCCTTCCTGATCCCAAGACTGAGCCTCTACCCACTACTCCATGCTGCATCTCTAGGGGCTGCAAGATGGATCTAATTTTTTCTACTTGAAATTCAATGACCTGATTCATTCCCATCCTTCTTCTGAATCTCACTTCCCTCCTCTCCCCAGTATGCATCCCTGGCTTTAACCTAGGATGGCTACCTCATTTTCTGTCCAACACCCTTTGCCCATTCCTTCCTCCATACATGCTTCTACTCATATTGTCACATCCTCTTGGAGTATTTCCCTTCTCCAGGAAACTTATCCCCTTCACACATCAAAACTCTAAACATCTTTCAAGGTGCACTTCTTGAGGAAGTCTTTAGTGACTTTGACCTTTGTTTATCTCTTGCTCCTCCAAAACCCTCACAATAGATAGATCCTGTAACAGAAAATTTAATACTAAATGATATACCATATCATATTGCTTGCTATTACTTTCCTATTTTGCTTGTCTCCCTAGCTACATTGTAAACTCCTTCAGGATAAAGACCAAATTTTGTGCTTTTTCCAAACTCTTCTGCATCACCTAGTCCAATACTGAAAGCATTGTAGGGACATTAAAATTTACTTGTTGGCTTATCTGTTAATTGAGGGCATCACCTTAAAATTAGCCATTTCTTCATCTCCAGACAATAATATGCTAACATTTTCAATTCTCTCAGTGCAATATATGCCTATTTCTATTTTCATAAGACACAACTTTGCTGGAAAATTCTGACTTCTGAATTGAAATGGCATTTAAGAGAATATTGTGCATTAATTTCTAAAAGGCTTGTTGGAAAAAATAATTAAATTGTTTACTTGCTTATAGTTAAGCAGTAAGAAAATGCTGACAATGTGAATTTAAGGAAAATAACAATTCAGTTTTAGCTAATACTAGTCTCACTGTTTCCAAGAATAGTAGAACTTGTAAAGCTAATTTATGTGCTGATAAGGAGCTGAGACAGATACACAAAATGAAGGAATGAAATAAAAAGAGATTGTCTTGTCACAAGTTGTTACAGGCACCAAAATGCCCATTTTGAAACATTTTATTTGAAGCCATTCTTTCATTTTCCTTTGACTTCTGCATTTTTCACTACATATTTTAAGCACTTTGCAAACCTTAAAGTGTCATATAAATGCTGGCTATTATTATATATGATTCAAGATATTGATAGAAGAACATATCCTATCATTTTTCAATAGCATGTGAGTTACAATTTCCATAGGAATCGTTTGTTACTTGTTAAACTGTTAATTAAATTGAAAATTTGGAAGATTTGGTTAATACATCAAATTGAATCCATTTATCAAAACAAACTTAGAGAAATTTTGGACTTAGAAGTGATGTGACCCCAATGGGTAATTTGAACCAAGCAGAGGTTGGTTGCAAGGCAAGAGGTTTCTTGGCAACGTTGCTGAACCCTGGTCACTCAGCTTCAACCTGAACAATCCCATTAGCTCAGCATTCTCAACTGTACCATGCAAACAGCTCAGATTGTTAGAAAGTTCTTTTTTATACAGAACTGCAATCTTCCTGTTTTCTCACATATTAATCCTAGTCCTGCCTCTGAAAATTTGTAGAAGTCTAAGTGGCATCGTGCATAAAGCTCTGGGTCCTGAGTCAGGCTAAGACCTAAGTTCAAACCTGGCCTCAGACACTTAGTAGCTGTCGCACAGCTGTCAAATTACAAACCATAATGATCTCATAGAGATAGTGTTTCAGCTTTACTTTCAATTCAGTCACTTTTCCTTTGCTCCACCCAAATAATATGAGAAGTTACAGACTTATTTTGTGGTCTATTGTATTTTGAAAAATGAAAATAATAGTTAAAGTGAATATACTAATAGAAGGGCAAGTCACTTAACATCTGTCTGCCTCAGTTTCCTCACCTGTAAAGTGGGGGTAATTAGAGCACTTATCTCCCAGGGTTGTTTGAGAATCAAATGAGAAAATAATTGTAAAGCTCTTAGCAGAGGATCTGGCTGTAGCGTTCCTAAATGGGAATAGAAAGGAATATATCTTTTTCTTAACTGTATATGGCACCTTAACAAAAACTGACAATTTATTAGGGCATAAAAGCCTCATAACCAAATGCAGAAAAACAGAAAAAATTAAATGCACCCCCTTTGGATCATAAAGCAATGAAAACTACATCCAAGCATAGATTAAAAATTAATTGGAAACTAAATAATCTAATCTTAAAGAAGACTGGCTCAAAGAAAAATCATAGAAACAATCAATAATTTCCTTAGAGAGAATGACAATGAGATAACATACCAAAATTTGTGAGATGGAGCCAAAGAAGTACTTAGGGAAACTTTTATATCTCTATACAACAATAAAAGATCAATGGATTGGACATGCAGCTAAAAAAATAGAAAAAAAAACAAATTAAAACCCCCCAATTAAAAACCAAAATGGAAATCCTGAAAACCAAATACACTTTTCTTTGGTCATGTTAGGTCTATATACTTTGGTTTCAGTAGCATCAAAACATTCTACCTGACTCTGAACTTTTCCAGTACACTAAGTTGTTGATGTAAAATTCACTTCTCCTCCCTTCTATTAGGCAATTATTTCTTGACTCTTCTTAAATAGACCTGTCATTCTGTTAATTATCTGTGTATTGAACACTAGAGGATACTTTAAAACTAAGTTTCCTCAGCTCTGGATTGAATTTAGTCATTTCATTTTAACTATTATTTCTATTTTCCAAAATATAATAGACCACAGAATGAGTCTTTAAGTTCTCATATTATTTGGGTGGAGCAAGGAGAAAAGTGGCTGAATTGAAAGTAAGGCTGAAACTCTATCTCTATGAGATCATTATGGTTTGTGATTTGACAGCATACAGCAGTGAGCACATTTTACTATTTTAGAGGCAGACTTTGGAACAGTCTATACTTTCCCATTTCCACTTATGGGTTAGGTAAGTTCTTCCTTCAGTTGCACAGACAGAGCAGAATGCTAAGCACATAATACACACTCAATAAATAGCTGATTTATTGACTGATAATACTATAGCCCTGAGCCATTAATCATCTGTATAAATCATTGTCTCTTTGCTCCTCTTTCCCCTGCCTTTTTCTCTGGTCTGCATCCCTGGTCCATTGCTTCCACACCTCCCCTGGAACTGTGGCCACCGGTAAGGGGCGGGTGAGAGTGTTAGGCTACACAAGTCATCTCTTTCTGCACCTCAGGTGTCATTCATGCGCCAAGAAACTCTCTGAGGGCTTTGAAAAGCGGTGTCACAGCAGGCATCACGGCTTCCTTCTTCAGACATCTCCTTTGGACGGGATCATTCCTTTGTCATTAAATGCTGTGGGGAGTATGCTACAGCTACTGAATCTCACATTAGGTAATGAAAGGAAACTCACTTGATTTTGGTGTGGCATGTGATAAGTTTTTAATGAGCTCATACTCCTATTCATTTTAATTACTGTAAGATTCAATAGAGGCAACATGATATAATGGATAAAGCTATCATTGAGGCTAGGAAGAGCTGGGTTCAAGAACTGCTTCTGACACTGACGAACTCTACAATCCTAGAAATGTTGCTTAACCTCTCAGTGCTCCTGGTCACAGGTGTCAAACTCAAATAGAAATGGGGGTCACTAATCCATGAGTAATCATAATTAATTAATAACAGGCATGTCAGTGTCACAGTGGATAGAGTGCTAGGACTGGTATCACAAAGACCTGAGTTCAAATCTGGCCTCATACACAAACTAGCTGCATGACCCTGGGCAAGTCACTTAGCTCTGTTTGCCTCAGTTTCCTCATCTGTAAAAAGAAGTAGAGAAGGAAAAGGCAAACCACTCTAGTATCTTTGCCAAGAAAACCTCAGATGGCGTCATGAAGAGTCAGACAAAACTGAAAAAAAACTGAGCAATAATAGCTACCATTTATATAAGCACTTTATAATTATTATGTCATTTGATCCTTACAATGACCCTGGGAAGTAGAAGCTATTATTATTATTCCCCTTTTATTGAGGCAGATGCAGTGGAAACAACTTGCCCAGGTTCACACAGTCAGTGAGTGTCTGAATCCAGATTTGAACTCAGGTCTTCCTGACTCTAGTCCTGCTGCACTGCCTACCTGTTTTGCAGTCACATATGGACTTCCTTTTCAAATGTAACATTATCTAGATTTTATTGTATTTTGATTTATTTTGTCAAATGTCTCCCAATCATATTTTAATCTGCTTTGAGACATATACTGGTGTGCTCTGGGCTTGTAGCCTGGGACCGAGTGTTGGACATCTCTGCTCTAGGCAATTCCCTTAAGACTGAGTTGCCCAGACAGTTACCAACCAATATGCACCAGTAGAAGGAATTTCCTCATCCAGGAATTCCCTGTGCCAATGAAATTGTGTAGATCCAGTCTCTATCCCTGGTATTAATTATAGTTCATTGGAATGACTGAATTGCCTTGTGAATAAATTTATGCTTTTGTATTAGTTTTAGAGAAAAGATGGGGTTTTTTAAAAATTCTAACTAGTAGCAAGAGCTCTAACGGGATGGGAGACTATCTATATGCAGGGTGACCCACATGGCTGCAAAAATTTGATGTTTACCAGCAAACTTGTTGAAAGTCATGCACCTACTAGTGCATTATGTACTTCATTCAACCTTGGGGCTAAAATCTAGCCTCAGATGTTGAGGAATGTATGTCTCAGGAAGTTCATAAGTGCATTCTCTTTCTCTTGACCTTTGTACAAAATATTTTCCTTATAACCTTCCCTTCCCCTCACCAATTCCTTTCAGTACTGAGCAGGTTTGTTGTGGTTCAGTCATGTTCCACTCTTCATGACCCCATTTGGGAGTTTCTTGATGGAGATACAGGAGTGAATTGTCATTTTTCCTTCTCCAGATCATTTTACAGATATGGAAATGGAGGCAGACAGGGTTACATGATTTACCCAGGGTCACTCAGCTAGTAAGTGTCTGAGGTCAGATTTGAAATCAGGAGGATGAGTCTTCCTGGCTCTGGATTGGGTACTTTGTCCACTGTGCCACTTCCCTGCCCTATTGAGCAGGTACAAATTCGCAAATCATTTTGAGTTTAGGACGATGGAAATGTTTAATTGTGTGTTCATAGCTTCATATTTCACCCAAATCATATAGATAACTATCATGAGCCACAGAATAAACATTATTATTGTAATTTAAGGTTATTTAAAATAAGGTATTTAAAATTTTCAAAACTGTCAATTGTTTTTATTTTTTTATTTAGCAAATCATCATCATCATTACAGCCAATATTTATATGATGCTTTACAAATGTCATCTCATTTTACCCTCACAACAGCTCTGGGAGGCAGGTTCTATCGAATATTATCTCCCATTTAATCTAACCATTGTGCCACCTAATAATAGTAATAATGATGAAAGGCAGCAACAAGCATACTGGAATCTCCACAAAAAGGAGAGAAATAAGAGCCAGGGCTCAACATCACCCAGGCTACAACGTATGAGAGCATAAAATAAATCAGAGAGTCTTAGACTACATATGTTTTAACACTCTGTACTGATGAACAACTCGCCTAAGGCAATACATGTTTAATAGCAGAGGCCCCAAATGAAGCACCAATCATTTCAAATGAGCATAAACAGGCCCTGATATTAGGTGCATTTAGTATGACGTGTTTGGGGAAAATAGCTGTCTGTGTTTTTGACAAGTCCCCCATCTGATCTGACATGTGAATAATTAATAGACTTAGCCAAGGTATTAGCATTTTCATAAGAAATGCCTTCTCCGGTGTTAACAATTTTCACAAAGCAGGCAGAGCTACTTATTGGTGTGTAAACACCTGCTTAACCAGCTGTGCTGTCAGATGGGGATAAACCCAAGCAAACAGGTGAAGGAGGGCAGCCTTTGTTCTGACCTAAAGACCTCAGCTTTTCTAACAGTGGTTAGAGCACAGCAGTTGATGAGAATGGAAAAACAGCAACAATCATTTAATTATGGATGAATCAGGTCTGTAAGTGCTTTGGGGGATAGGGAAGAGAGCAGTGTGGGCTTTAATCAGGAAGATGAGTCATGAGCTGAGTCTTGGAACTGTTGGACATAGATTGATGGAGAAGAGGTGGGAGGACATTACAGGTGAAGGGAATGTGGTGAACGAAGTCAGAAATAAGCAAGATGAGAGAGCAACTGGCAAATCACGATCCTTCTACTGTGTTAGTAATGTGTAGTGACTCAAAATGATTTCAATGGAAGGCAAAAGTGATTAATATCTTCCATTTCATACCTGAACTTGGGAATGGCTCTATAGCCAGGATATCTGATGTGAACTGTGGTCACATGTGCGGGTCAGTGCCATGACTTTGTTTGTAAACAGGCAAACACACATGACAGTTGAGAGAAGTCACACAGGGTTAATTTTCTTCTCTTACTCTTCATATTTTCTTGATGATCGTGTGTTTCAAGATTAGTTACAAAATGATATGACTACAAGGGGTTAGTTCCATTGATTACCCCATTCCGCTTAAAAGCAATTACAATTTTTGTCTTACAAATTAAAATAATGATGAAATGATTTCTTTTGGGGATTATGTTTTTCTTTTCATTTTTGTAGAGGGTCTTTTATTCTTGAAGTGCAGGTTTGCCCCCCATGCCTACGTCTGACATTGACCTCAGCCTGCTAACACAACAGCAACAAAAACAATAAAAATTAAAAATCATGACATTTATCCAACATCTCATGATTTTCCAAATTTCTGTCATCTTCCTTCACCCTCTCATAATTTCCAATTCAGAGAAACATCTCGATTTCCATAGCACCTGCTTTTTAGTAAAGTTTCTCTCTGTGGGTGGCCTGAGCGCTGGGCCTCTTTGTCTGGAAGAGAAGGAAATGACTGAACCACATATCCTTCCTACATTGTTAAAAAAAAAAAAGTGAAAGAAAAACCACATCTCCACCTCATCATTCTTCATAATATTCAAAATTAAAATATAGAACGGGGGAATGAATAGAAACAGTGTTTTAAAATACAGACACTCTTTACTCAGTAAAGAAATAATTATTCCTCACTCATTCTTAAGCTGTAAAAATA
Source organism: Pseudocheirus occidentalis (assembly GCA_028646575.1). NCBI lineage: Eukaryota > Metazoa > Chordata > Mammalia > Diprotodontia > Pseudocheiridae > Pseudocheirus > Pseudocheirus occidentalis. The sequence goes on from CM053594.1 coordinate 312,353,946, forward strand.
CTACTTTAAATCCTATTGACTTGTAGTCAGATTGCAAGCCACAAAACCCCTAAATCTTATTCAGATGAAAGGCTAACCAGTCACATCTCCCCTACCCTGTACTTGTAAAGTTGTTTTTTTGACCCCAAATGTCCCTTTTAATTTTTATCTAATTAGATTTAACCTAATCTTCTGGCTGGCCTAAACCTCTTGGGAGCATAAGACCTTAATGCATCACCTATGGCCTTTAGGACCTGAAGAATTAAGTATGAAGTTGAGGGAGGAGGGAAGGTAAAAGAAAATCATCCTTTAAGAACTTTAAAGTCATTTAAAGCTCAATATTGTACACTGTGAAGCAGCCTCTAAGCCAGGGGTGGGGAACCTGTGCCCTTGAGGCTACAGGAGGCCCTCTAGGTCCTCAAGTGCAGCCCTTTGACTGAAACAAATCTTCGAAAAACAAATCACCTTCATAAAAGGATTTGTCCAGTAAAACTTAAACTCAGTCAAAAGGCTGTACCCAAGGACCTACGAGGCCACAGGTTCACCACCCCTAATAGGCCATACCACAATGTAATGCATTGCACAAAATGGTCAGAAAAAGACAAAGAACAGGAAGAAACTCCTCTCACCTTGCACACCTTGCCAGTATGAAGAGGGGAAGGCTAGCAAAGGTCACAGCTCTGTGCATTTTTAATATCGACTCACCATCATTTTTGTATACTGCATTTCCTAAAGTGAGGGTCTCACCGTGTCACTTCCCCTACTTAATAAACTCCTATAAAATAAATATTATTTCCAGGAACCTTCTATTTGACTTTTGAAGCCCTTCATAACCAGGCTTCTTCCTACCTTTCCGGTCTTCTTACATGCTACTCCCCTCCCCTAACTCTGCAGTCTAGTGACCCCAGCCTCCTGGCTGTTCCTTGCACGAGACACTCCATCTCAGGACTCTGAGGGTTTTCACAGGCTGCCTCCCACACCCGGAAAATGCTCTCTCTCTCTCTCTCTCTCTCTCTCTGCCTCCCTCTATCACTCTGTCTCTCTGTCTCACTGTCTCTCTCTCTTTATTTTCACCTCCTGGCTTTTCTGGCTTCCTTCAAGTCCCAGCTAACATCCCACCTTCCACAGGAAATCTTCCCCAACTCCCCTTAATGCTAGCCCCTTTTCTATCTGGATCATCTCCAGTTCATCCTGTCTAGGGCTTATTTCTGCACACTTGTTTTCATGTTGTTTCCCTCATTGGACTGTGAGCAGTTTGAGATCAGGGCTGCCTTTCGCCTCTCCTTGTATCCCCAGCACTCAGCATTTAGCACAGCTGTAGTAGATGCTAAATATTTTGCATAAATAAATAATAAATAAATAAATATTAAATATTTTGCCTTGACTTGTATGTGTAGTGAAGGGTTGCATGATGGAGTTTAAGAGCGTGAAAGCAGGAATCAGAAAATCTGGGATCTAATCTCGTCATATTAACAATCTCTAACTTTCATATAACACCTTAAAGCTTGCAAAGCACTTTACATACATCATCTCACTTGGTCCTCAACCTTGGGAGGCAGGTGCTGTTATTATCCCCACTTTACAGATGAGGAATTTGGGGTTGAGTGACTTGCCTAGGGTCACACAGCTAAGAAGTATCTGAGGCAGGATTCAAATTCAGGTCTTCCTGACCCCAAGTCCAAAACCATCTAGCTGTTAGTCATGTGACCTCAGATAAGTCACAACCTCTCTTTACCATAGTGTTCTTTTCTATTAAATAAGGATAGTATCTCATAGTTGGATTAAATAAAATAGCATATATGAAAGCAATATATAAGTGTAATGTAATACTATTTTAACCTGCTTCAGATGAAGGGAAAGTTATATTTTCTTTTGTGCTGGGCCTGGAGTCAAGAAGGCCTGAGTTCCAATCCTACCTTTGATAGTTTACTAGTTGTGTGACCTTGGGCAAGTCACTTAACCTCTCTATGTCTCAGTTTCTTCAACTCTATAATGGAAATCATAGTAGTACCTACCTCCCAGGGTTGTTTTGAGGGTCAAATAAGATAGTATCTATAAAAAAGTTTAGCAGAGTACCTAGCACTTATTAGGTATTTAATAAATAAATAAATAAATACTTGTTCTCTTCCTTACTTCATTAAAACCAGGAGACTCTGAATTCCCACCAGATGCTGTTCAAGAAGCAAGCTGTTGTTATGAGTAAGAGACAGCTAAGAGGAAGAAGGAGCAATCGTGTGACAGAATAAGAGGTCTATAGACGGACTTAAAAATACTGACTGAGTTACAAAGTGAGCCAGCAGAGCTGAGGATACTCTCAAGGCCACCCAAGGCCATGCTGAAGCTTTAAAGAGTTATAGCCAGAGGTCAGAGTTGTCAAAGAAAAAAAGATATTAATACTGTAGATAGGGGGCAGAGCCAAGATGGCAGTGCAGAAGCAGCAAAGCTCCGCAGCTCCCCCGCAGCAACCTTAAATACACATAAAATACAACTCTAAACAAATTTTAGGGCTCCAAAACCCACAAAAATACAGAAAACACATCTCTTACTGAAGGCAGCTTGGCAGGAGGGGCTCATCAGAACAGACTGGGAGCCAAGACCAGCCCAGCCCCAAACCACGGCCTGGCCCCAGGGCAGTTGGGAAAAGCAGCAGCAGGAGTCTACAGGAGAGAGGATCAGCAACACCTGGGGCAACCTCCACA
>CM053594.1:312357123-312393833 GCA_028646575.1 Pseudocheirus occidentalis
GTTGATTGATTGAATCTTAAAATGTGAAGCTGGTTTCTCCCTTAGGGAAACCAGCTAATTCTTTTCTTGTTCCTTGTTCCTTTCTGTAATAAGATATAGTATTGAGACTTTCCTTGTTCTGAAGATTGTATATAATATTGTGAATTGTTGAAACTGTGAACATTGTACTGAATAAAGATTTGTAATGGAATAAACAGAGTATTCACTAATACTGTGTAATCCGAATCTTAAAAGCTGTTCACAGTAGCATTCTCTCAGGAATCTACTGCTGATTGGCTTTACATAAGGTCAGAATGGGTAGATGATTTATACCTAAAGGGTGATACCATAAGCAAATTAAGAGAGTAGTGAATAGTTTATCTGTCAGATTTATGGATAAGGGAAGAATTTAGGACCAAAGATGATATAGAGAGCATTATAAAGTATAAAATAGATAATTTTGATTATATAAAATTAAGAATGTTTTGTATAAACAAAACCAGTGCAACCAAAATTATAAGGAAAACAGAAAACTAGGGAAAATATTTGCAACAAGTTATCACTGTTAAGGCCTTATTTCTCAAATATATAGAGAACTGAGTCAAATTTATAAAAATACAAGTCATTCCCCAGTTGATCAATGGTCAAAGGATATGAACAGTTTTCAGACAAAGAAACCAAAGCTGTCTACAGTCGTATGAAAAAATGTTCTAAATCACTTTTGATCAGAGAAATGCAAATTAAAACAACTTTGAGGTACCACCTCATACCTATTAGAATGGCTAATATGACAAAAAAAAAAGATTTTGGAGGGGATGTGGGAAAACTGGAACACCAATTCAATGTTGGTGGAACTGTGAACTGATCCAGCCATTCTGGAGAACAATTTGGAACTAGGCCCAAAAGGCTATAAAAAACTGTGCATACCCTTTGATCCTTCGATACCGCTTCTAGATTTATATCCCAAAGACTTTCAAAGAAAGGAAAAAATGACCTAGTTGTACAAAAATATTTACAAATCTTTTTGTGGTGACTAAGAACTGGAAAACAAAGCATGCCCATCAATTGATGAATAGCTGAACAAGCTGTGGTATAAAATGGTAATGGAATATTATTGTCCTTTAGGAAATAAATAATCAGAAAAAGTTTTCAGAAAAACTTGAAAAGATGCACGTGAACTGAAGCATAGTGAAGTGAACAGAACTGGGAGAACACCATACACAGCAACAGCAATATTGTTCAATGAAGAATTGTGAATGACTTAGGTATTCTCAGCAGTACACTGATCCACAGCAATCCCAAAGGACTAATGATAAAGCATACTCTCTGCCTCTAGAGAAAGAACTGATATTGTTTGACTGCAGACTTAAGCATGCTCTTTTTCACTTTCTTTAATTTTTTCTTTTATTCAAGTCTTCTTGCACAAAATGTTTTACATAATTACACACGTATAACCTATATCCAATTGCTTACCATCTCAGTGAGGGGAAAGGAAAGAGGGGAAAGAGGAAGGGATAGAATTTGGTACTCAAAACTTTAAATAAAAATGTCAAAAAATTTGGCAAAAGGGGTGACTAGGTAGTGTAGTGAATAGAGCACAGGCCCTGGAATCAGAAGGACCTGAGTTAAAATCCAGCCTCAGACACTTAACAGTTACTTCCCTATGAACTTGGGCAAGTCACTTAACCCTAATTTCCCTGCATCCTCAACCTGAAAAAAAAAAGGAAAAAAAGAAGTATAATGTGTGGTGTTTTTTTTTTTTAGGTATTAAAATTTTTTTCCAACTGTAAGCTCCTTGAGAATAGGAATTGTTTCATTCTTTACTTTTTATTCCCTAGCACAGTGTCTGGAATATAGAGGTAACTTAATAGATTTTTGTTGTTTGATTTTAAAAGTAAGCATAATGCTCAGGTTCACAAATGAATAATCTTATCATTACATAGCAAAACCCTGATTAACCTTAAGCCTTTAAGTAACTAGACCTTCTTTGCACTCCATTTTGGGTTGAAGCAAGTCAATCAATGTTAAGAAAAAAAATAGTAGGTCTTTTTTTTTTAAAGCCATTTCAAGAGCATGTTTTTCAGCCCATATAGATTTAACCCAGTCAATTAAATCGTCTATATCTATATCTTCAGGTATTCACATTTTAAAAAGGCCCCAATTTATCACAAAATTCTACTTTAGGTGTCAAACTAATAAGACTTCCACCCAACTAAAATGTTATATGGTATTGTAAGGCTCTCTCAGGCAGTTAGGTGGTGCAGTGGAGTGTCGGGCCTGCATTTAGGAAGGCTCATCTTCCTGAGTTCAAACCCAACCTCAGATACTTCCTAGCTGTGTGATTCTGGCAAGTGACTCAACCCTGTTGGTCTCAGCTTCTTCACATGGAAATGGCAAACCATTCAAGTAACTTTGTCAAGAAAACCCCAAATGGGGTCACAAAGAGTCAGACCTGACTAAAATGTCCTATTGTATTATGAGGTTCACTTGCTCTTTTCTTTCCTCATTCAACCTAACCTTATGCTTACTAAATATTATAATGTGTGTTCGAATAATAACTTACCTTTATTAATATTTCTCACCATGAAACTTTATGTTCCTTTGAAAAGGACACTTGACATTAAGGTTCCCTACAAAAACCAACATTGTCCATTCATTGCATACCAGCAAGCAGCCTGGCCTTGTTTCTGATTTTTTTCCGGACTTCAAACCCATGCCCACGTGCTATTGGCTCATCTTGGAACTTCCCTTGGTGTCTTGGGCCCCCTTGCCCTAGAACGGTGCCCCAGACTTTTGCTCCCACCCCTTTCAGCCTACTCATTGTAGTATATCCTACAAGGTCCCTTCCTTCCTGCTTTGGTGAGTTCCTGAAGCCTCTATTTTATGAAGGGTCCCAGGCCAGTCTGCCTTCATTCCCCTCCTGGCCCCATTCTTGATTTTTTCTGGACCTCAAAATCATGCCTCCTATTCCCTGCCCCCCTTTTCATCTCCTTCTTTGTGTTGTCTTTTCCCATTAGAATGTAAGCGCCTTGAGGGCAAGAATCACCATTTTGTTGCTGTTTGTATTTGGATCTCCAGCCTTTAGTACAGTGCCTAGAAGATAGTAAGTGCTCAATAAATGCTCGTTTCCTTTCCTTTCTTCTAGACTTCAATACTATGGGAAATTATTACTGCCTTTCTCTCTTTCCCCAACCCCATAACCCCCCAAGTCTATTGGGCAGAGATCTGGTTTTCAACAAAGCAAGTTATGTATCATTGACACATTGTGATAAAAGAAATACATCTCATGTGTAGACCATGTTAAGAGGCATGTGACCAACCAGTAGTATATAGCAAGGCAGAAAAGATCCAGGACCACTTAAGCTGCCTCCAAACTAATTAGACTGATTCCACTTCCAAAAATCTAGATGACTTTATCCACCACTGAGACCCCTGAGGACAAACGAAGACTCCATTTTTATCATAGGCATGAAATGAATTGGTAGGGACTTCAATGTGGGGTAACTATAGAATGTTGGGAAATGATGACAGTGAATATTCCAAGCTGATACAAAACTGCAGAAATGGATAGGGGCAGTTCTGAACCAAGGTGTCACACAATTTAAATTGTTGGAGAGGGCCACAAACAGAGAGGAGCCTCCTAAAATGCTAAAGGCAAAAGATAAATTAAAGAGTAATTTCAAGAAGGCTTTAAATTGAAAAGGAAAGGAAGAAGAAAGCTGACTACACAGATGTGTTAAGCCAAGTACAACAAAGAATACTGGAAAGGACATGAGCAAAAACTCAATGGAGAGTACCAGTGATGGACAGGAGGCAGTAACTAGGAAGAGGACAATGCTATGCTTCAGAGCTTTAGTGTCTATGTACAAATGCACGTAATAATAAAGACAGTAAGTCAGAGATTGTAATCTGACCGCATAGACATCATTGAGCTCGGAGGGATACCATTATGGAGGGGTATAACTTATACAAAAGGAAATAATTAGATACTAGGGGTCTTCTAGCAGCCTTGTTTAACAAGAAGGTAAACTGCTATGCAGAAATCCTAGAGTCACATTGACATGTGTGTTGAAGGTGTGAGTAGCAATTAGCAGAAGTAGATTAAAAAATAATACTGTGGTGGAAATATACTCGGACAATTTGGAAAGAAAGAGGAAATGAATTGGTGATTTCTGGAAACAGATCAAAAAGCTGACACAAAGATATGACAACAGAAATGGGAAAGCCCAACTATGCAGAAATCTTCTGGAAGTTTTTCTGCTAAAAGAAAAACAACTGAAAAATTCAAGCCTTGCTTTGCTGAGACCTCAATTCTTTGGAAGGTGAAGGAACTGACAAAGGAGAGTGGCTATTGGTGGCCATATCCTGACCAGTAAGGAGGAACTGGTAGACAAAGTAGATGTGAAGGGAACCTCTGGAGCAGTGACCTTGTCATCTTCAGGTTCACAATCCGGTGTACGCGTGAGATTTGAGGAGAATGGGTTGAAAAGCTCTCAGTGAAAGGACAGATAAGATCCAGTTTTGAACTTTTCAAAGCACATGTCCTGTAGGCATCTCAAACTAAATACAGTAATCCCTTCCACATAGCAGAGGTTAGGGACCTGGCACCCTTGTGATCTTGAAAATCTGCATAAAAATTTGTAGTCCTCTCTTCATAGCCAATAAGAAGTCTGAATTATTAGGGTATTAAAAGGTAAAATATGCTGATGATATGCAATACCATACATATATTTTGTGCATTTCTCAGTTTCTAAACTTTTTCTGGGTTGTCTGCTAGCCTTCCGTGAAACTCCAAAAAGATTCTCATTGAATTCTTATGCCACTCTGGGATACATTGAAACTGTGATGGGGAAAGTTGAGACCTGGAAGGGATAGTTGTATGTCCAAAACAAAATTCCTTTATTTTACCTCCCAACTTCTCCCTTCTTTTGAGTTTTTCTATTTCTCTTGAGGACATAACCATCAGTCAAGTCACCTAGGTTTACAGTGTTGGAATCTTTATCAGTTCCAGTGTATCCCATCTTGTCAATTTTTCTTCAAAAAGATCCTCCATAACATCCCCTTCCCCCTACATACAGGGCCACAACCCTAGTCTAGGCCAAAACTATTAACATAGCCTCATAATGGATCTCTGCCTCAAGTCTTTGTTCTATTCAACTTATCCTTCACAAGTATGGCAAAGTGATATTCCTAAAATACAAGCCATACAGCTTCCTTGCTCAATAAACTGCTATGGCTCCGTGATACCTCTAGGATCAAAAACACTCTTTTCATTGTCATTCAAAACTCTTTCACAAGCTTGCTCCTTCCCACCTTCCCAGCCTTCATGCATTCTTCCATCCAACCAAAGTGGTCTTCTTGCTTGCTTCTCAGACATAAAGTTGCTTCTCCAATTGTCCAAAGACCAACATAGCTAAGTCTATTTATCACCAAAATTGTGGTTAATAGATAATGAATTCTTTGGCTACAATATTTATTTAACAAAGGTGTTGCAAAGATAAATGATATAATGTACTTTGCAAACCCCAAAGTACTAAGTAAACGTCAGCACTTATTATGACTACTATGGCAATGTCTAAAACAAACAAAATGATAGTTTGGCAATCACATAGCACTTTACATTTTATAAAGTTCTTTATATGTCTCGTCACGTGAGGCACAAAAGTAAGGATTTTTTTCTCCTCCAAATTACCATTTAATTCAATAAGGGTAAGGGAAATGAATTAAAAAATGCAAGTGCATGCTCAAAGTATAAAAGACTGTACTTAAAGGATGCTTATAATTATCATAGGATTATAGACGTAGAACAGCACTTGTTGCTGTTCAGTTACATCTGACTCTCCATGACCCTATTTGGAGTTTTCTTGGCAAAGACACTGGGGTGGTTTGTCATTTCTTTCTCTGACTCATTTTACAGATGAGGAAACTGAGGCAAACAGGGTTAAGCTTGTAAGTGAGGCCAGATTTGAATTGTGGAAGATGAGTCTTCCTAATTTCAGGTCCAATGTTCTATCCACCTAGCTGACTGGGGAAAGACCTACATAGTACTTAGTCTAGTCTTCTCATTTTAAAGATGAGGAGCTTGAGATAAAGTGACGCCCAAAGTTACACAGGATTTAAACCCAGATCCTCTGACTGCAGAGCCAGTCCCCTTTCCACTGTCATGATCATAAAAACCATTGCACTGAGTTGTACTTTGCCAGATCCCATGTAGTATTCTATTGAATAGTATCCTTGACCTCTGGGAGTTTGCAATCTAAGCCAAATAATGAAACATAAAGAGATATTAAAGTCACATATTTTTTTCTTCAGTTTTTTTGGGGGGGAGCATCTCCTTTAATAGGCTATTGATTCACTTTTCATAATTTTCTTGCATCATTCTCATTTCTCTTCACAATTTTTTCCTCCGCTTCTCTTACTTGATTTTCAAAATCCTTTTTGAGCCCCTCCATGGCTTGTAACCAGTTCAGTTTTTCTTGGAAGCTTTTTATGCAGGAGTTTTGACTTCATTGACTTCTTCTGATTCCATGTTTTGATCCTTTTTGTGCCCTCAAAAGTATTCTATGATCTGTTTGTGCTTCCTCTGCTTGCTTATCTTGCCAACCAATTACTTGACTTTTGAGCTCTTTGCCATGGTAGAACTCTGCTTCCAGAGTGGAGAGAGCTGTGTCCCAAATCACTAGGATTTTTACAAATGTTGTCACAGCCATGAGAAGGGCACCCTCTCTGCAGACACCCAAGCTCTGGCACACTGGCCACACACCCCAGGACCACCACCCAAGACTGATCCAGATCCAAGCAGGCCAAAGCAAGAGCAATTACCCACTGAATGGGTGCTTAGTCTCCTACAACATGCAGGCCAAGAGCTCTGGAGGCAGCCTTGTGGCAGCAGCTGTAACCCAGCACCTCAGCCACGTCTGGCCCTGGGGACAGAGGCCGGACCATGCTGTTCCATCACCCAGTTCCAACAGAGTTCTCCACTGACCTTTAACTTTCTTGTCGGCATTTATGCATTGAGAAGCCTGGAAACCACCACAGCAGCTGGTGATACACTCTCCTAAAGTCTGCTCTGGCTGGTCTGTGCCACTGGTTGGATCGCCCCAGGTCTCAAACTGTGCGGCTCATGCAGGACTGCACTGGGCTCCCAGTCTGTGTGATAGACACTTCCTGTCTGCCTGCCAGGCTGCCTTCTGTTGGAGATTTGTTTTTCTCTGTCACTTTGTGGGTTCTGTAGCTCTAAAATTTGTTTAGAGTCATATTTTACAGGTATTGTAGGTAGTTGGAGGGGGAGCTCATGCCAAGTTCCTGCCTCTACCAAAGTATCATTTTTTAAAATGCCTTTATCAAGACAGTTTGGGTAATTACCAAAAACTGTTTTTAAAAAAAGAATTGATCAGCAAATGCTTCTTAAGCACCTACTCTGTGCTAGGCTCTAGGGGATGCAAACAAAAGGTTAGATAATTTCCTACTAAAAAAGAGTTTGCATTCAACCAAGCCTAAACAACATGTGCATAAGTAAATATGAGAAGAATCAGTTGACAAATATTTATTAAACTACTGCCCACCCACCATTATGCTTGGCACTGTGAGAAATAGAAAGGTGTGGGATATAATCCAGGCTAAGAGTTACTAGCTCCATTTTACAGCTGAGGAAACTTTTCATCCTCAAATCAAAAAATAAATGACTAAATAACAATGTTAGTGAATGGATTTTTCGAGGTTTTCTCCCTAAATTTCCTTAACTTTCCTCTAACTGCATATTAAAGTGAACGTGACGCCACAGTGATTAGGTGTGTGTGCCAACAATGCAGAATACAGCTCGCTGGCATGATTTGGGCGCCATCCAAATTCTCCTGCAGAAACTATGCTCTTTTTCTAACTTGACTCAAATCACTACTCTTGTTCTCAATAGCTTTTTATCAAATTGCCGCGTGGAACCTAAATTGGTGCCGCTGAATTAAATAAATATCTGCAGCGCTTAACACTGTTAATAGCAAACCCTCAATTTAGGCAACCTTTTATTATCATCAAAGAGCAATCAATATGTTGATTGTGGTGACAGGCAAAGTGGAAATAGATGTAAAATTATTAGCAATTACCTTACATTTGTGGTTCAGAGTGCGACAGAAAAAAGTGGGGTGGGGTGGGGGGCCTCCTTTTTGAAGCACACCACATTTTAAGGGCTAGTTGCTGTGTTTTAGCATCACCCTTATGCTGATTGTAGTCTTTAAGGAAATTGAATAACACAGGTTGCTAGAAAACATGTGAATCATTCATGGAACCAGCCTTTTGGAGGCCTAAAGAGAGCCCCTACCACTTGGGTTTTGAATATTCAGAACTATTAAAGTGTAAATTACTGAGCCAGCAGTCCTAGAGAAGGAAAAAATCTCAAAAGCAAAGGGAAAATTCATTCTGCTTGCTGGTTCCCTCACTGAAAAATACATAGCTTACTCTGAATGATTAGGGAGTTCAAGCCATAGCAGCAGGCTGGCCTATATTAGATGTGCAAGGAAGCATTTTGAAGCCTGGTCTTTAGAAAAGAAAAATTTCTGATTCCTGGAATGCCTTTCGTAGGGCCCAGGGCTTGAATTTCTCTGGTCAGATTTCTAATGGGATCCTTTTTCCTCCTCACATTGGGCATTATTCCTATTTTTTGTAGCTAGGCTATTTATGTGAGTATAAACGAAAAGAAATTTAGGACATTTCATTCTTAAGGACTTTCTTTAAAATGAAAGATGAGGTATGATTACAGATTAAGTAAGAGCTGCAAGCAGACCAAGAGGATAATAAATTCTTTTCTCTAAAGATGCCTGACAATTATATTATATGTGGTTTTCAAGGGTTTTCTTTGCCTTTCCATGCCATGAAAGCTCCAGAAGTCCTTGGGTCTTGAAAATGCCACCACCACCATCATCAATATCATCATCATCCCCATCATCGTGACTGAATAGAAAGATTGCCAAATTTCGAATCCTGGGACCTCAGTTCAAACACTGTTTCTACCATTTACTACATATGTGGCTTTGGACAGATCATTTAATCCCTCTGGGTCTTTTTCCTCATCTCTAAAATGTTGACTTTACTGGATGGATTAAAAGACCGAGGCTTAGAGAATTTAAATAACTTGCCCAAGGACGCATGGTTTATAAATAGTAGAGCCAAAATTCTGACTTTGGTCTCTTCTCAAGTCTTAAGCTTTCCTTAGTAGTCACCCAGTGGAAACCTCCTTCTTCCTTCCTCCTCATTAAGAAGGAGAGATTACAGGATTATAGGCAAAATATTTGACAAATGATACTCATTATGATCTAACAATCAGAACCCACTGCTGAGCCCAAAGGACTAGGGTACTGGAATCTTTTTCTCTGCACCGAGGGTGTTGAGGTTTAGGGATGCTGGGACCCCAAAATAGAAGTACGAGGGTCCTGCCTCAAATGAATTCAAACCAAGCCTTCTTTCAACCAAAGACAAGGTTTATTAGGATACCAATAGAAGGTGGACGTGATTCTAAAAATCTGCCATATTGGCCAGACGCTAAAGGAATCTGCGCCATTTGTGATGCTTATATTGACAAGGAAGCCAGATTGAATCTGAGCAATTTAATGGGGGGTGGAAGGGTGAAGCGTGGGAGTGGGGGAGGGGCAGATGGACCTTATATACAAAAGACTTTGGGAACAGAGATGGAGTTTAGATGGAATTAAGGGAGTACTGGTCTAGGGTAGGGCCAGGTACAGTTGCCAAGTTTTATAGAATATGTTTTTAGCAATGGAATTTCCAGAAAATGAAAGGGCAGTTAATTAAATGGGAAGTGCTAATTACCCCAGGTGAATGCCAGGGCCTTGGGCCATGTGGGAAAGGCCAGGGGCTTTTCCTTTTGGGGGTCCAGATCCCAAAGACATGGTCTTTTCCTTTTGGAGGTTCAGATCTGTAATGGTAGTGGGAATTTGAAGACTTTCCCTGCGTTGAAAATATACTCTGCCTCCTAATAGGCTGAATGTGGTCACAAGGAGACTATGGTGGGTAGAGGCTATTGCTGAAGGCTAGAGCAGAAGCCAACAGAAGAAGCTTGCTTAGGAGAGGCTTGTTTTTCAGGAAGGTCCACACCTTCTGACCTTGTAATTAGGCAGTGGGTTACAAGGGTTGTGATGTTCTCTGACGGTGGAGAAGGCTATATATACCACTAAGGTGAGGTTTTGCTTTGGGACTCATTTATGGGGAGAGTTGTGTGATTTGACCAGATGAGACGCTGGGCAGCTATTGAGCCCCCCAGTTCTAGAAACCCAGATGTTAGTGCTTCTCCCTCTGGTAGCTATGTATGTATGTAACAGTCAGACAGCTAGAAGTCCTGTCCATTGATCTGTTGAATTGTGTTATTTTCTCTGTCTGTATTTTTTGTCAGCTTGTGACTTCTGTTTGTATTTTCTCTGAAGTTCAGGGTGCTATTTCCCCTGAACTAAATGAATGACATATATGTTTGATTAACATAAACTTGTTAACCCCTTTTGAATTGCTTTCCTTTAGAAAAACAGATCAAAGAATCTGTGCTAGCAGCCATCCTGGGTATGCTAGGGTGCTTGTTGTTGCAAGATCCCACCCCCAACAGAAGGAAGAAAGATTTTGTATTGGAGTCACCACTTTTTTAAAGATACACTAAGTCATTGGCTCTTATTGCTCAGCGGCCAAAACAAGGACTGCTTCATCATCCCCAAAGTGCCCAAGTGCTGAATCACACACGGCCAGCTGAAAGTCTCCTAACCCCAAATGTGCGAGCACTGAGCTAGTTCATGCAGCAACCTGAAAAAAAGCGGGGCAGCTCTGCTCAACAATCCCATCACTCCTTATAGTCTTAAGAGGGTAGTGCCTAAAGAACTACAAGACAGATTCCCCTGGATCCAGTGGTCCTAGAGCCAGGTGAATACCTGATCACTTTATAATCTGCCTAGAAGAGAAAGGAAAGAGAAAACCTTTCCATTACAGTTGTGACTAAGGGTCATGGCAGGGAGGGTGAGGGGACTGGTGAGGGAAGCAGAATAATTTCCATATGGTGACTCATGAGCTCTTTTACCTCAGCAATCTCTATTCATTACTGATCCTCTTCACTCTGAATTTTGATGTTCACAATAAATTGATTCTTGTTGAAATTCAGACCATTATGGGGGAAATGGTCCTGCTGTTATTCTTCTATGTTAGCCAGCACTTGCGTACATAATGAGGTCAGCCAGGGGGACGTGGCTGAATTAAGCTCCGCTATATGCGCTCCTCTGTGTAAGTGTTCTGGGAAGAAAAAACTTAAAAACAGCTCTAGGGAAAGGGGATTTTATTTTTAAATTTCCATGGTTAATTTTTGAAAACCAACATTCCCAATACTTCTCAGGATGATTTATAGGACCTCTATGCAGAAAGAGAGGAAGAAAATGTGATGAATGATGTATCAGATTTCATTTACCTTAGCACAAAACCTTCGTGTGCTGTACTATCTGAAGTCTTGTCACCTGAAAATAGAAAACCCAGAAAACTGTTCTAGCCTATGAAAAGAAAACTAAAACAGCCTTCTCTGAGAAAGGAGCAGATAGCATTTCAAACTCTGCTCTGACCATGAAAATGAGGAAGCTCTTGAAGGAACTTATTGGTATCACTGAAGGTTGCACAACAGGGTAAACCACACACGGTTAGAGGGACTCTTATCTAACCATCTGCAATGGATATTGTACGAAGTGTAATAGGACCAGGCCCCACCTACAAATGAAATTGTGGGCCCCTGTCAAACTATGTGGGGCACGAGTGACTCGGCAATTAATGCTCTTCAACAGCTGGCTTTAAAGATTAAGGACAGTGCAAATGCTGGAAGTCACAGATGTCACAGGTTCTCCTCAATTGTTGGCATTTGTAGAAGATATTTCTGGAAATTCCATTGCTAAAAACGTGTTGTTCTATAAAACTTAGCAAGACCATATAATGGGAGAAAAACTTTTCAGAACGTTTAAAGAGATTTCAATAGAAAGTATCTGGGAGGATGGAGCCAAGCACACAGGTGACTGTAGGGCTTTGTGGGGGTTGTGCTTCCTACAATCCCATCCTCCGGGTAGCAGAAGGATGCCAAAAGGGCTGTTCCAGGTGCTTAATAGAATAATGCAAAGGGTCTTCTCCATCAGAGTTGCTCTTCTGAGTTCTGCATGAAGAGACAAGATCTCCTCAGCATCTTCTTCAGATTGGGCTTGGTGCGTAGAAACAGAATTGAAACAATAACTAAGTAAATGAAAAGTAGTCAGGAGAACTGTTCCTCATCATCTTCAAAAAACAAATTGCTGTCTGGGCATCTTTGGAGAGCTGTATAATGAAAAGAGCTTAACCTGGGAGCAAAGGCTGCTATTTTCATTCTGGTCCCAATCCAGAGGAGAAGTGAGTATGCCAATGAATGAATTGTTGGCAAAAAAAAGTAGGTAGGCTCTCCCCTGGGGTCTGCAGCTGTCTTACTGCATTCAGCCTTTGCTGCTGCTCATCATGGAAAGATGTCTTGATAGGGCTCCTGGGGATGTTGGATGACCTTGAGGGGTCACCTGCTTTCAAATTGGACTTTGCCTAAATCATTCCAGACAAATGAGGCTTTGACCCATTAAGAACTCTCCAAAGAGAGAGAAACCTACCCTCTCCTAAACCTGGGACATTGGCTGCCAATGTTTCTAGATCTTGTCTTGCAAGTCTGAAACCATTTATTTCTTCCTAAGTACCACACACAGGTAGACCATCCGTGTACCAATGAAATCAAAGCTATAGACAAAAACATAAAAGCATAATATATATGCCTACAATTTAGGTAAACTGCTGCCAGGTGGACATGTGGGGATTCCTGGATTATGACATCATGGTCCAAAAGGCCACGTTTCTCATAGGTAACATTAACTAAGTCACCTTTCCATTCACTATGCCTTAACTCAGAAATACTTTATCAAAAACACATATGCATAGTATTAACCAGTGGGACATATAGATTATTAGTATCATTATTTGTATGATTTGTATAATCCTGTGTTGTTTATAAAATGCTACCTTAAAGCAACTTGATGGAGGTGAATGGTTCCACTGTCAGATTAAAGGTTAAATGACTTCCCCAAGGTTAGACAGCTAATGAGTGTGAGATTCAGGACTCAAAAACAGGTATGCCCCAAAGGAGGTAATTTTCACTACTTGGGCCACATCCTTCAACTTCAGTGTTTTGCTCTTTGAAGGTAGAGTTCATATTTACTGGATAACTTATTTCATCACTTTAAGGATCAGTACTTTGGGGCACTCCCTCTATTAATACACTGTGCCTTGAGATATGTTCTTCATAAGTACTGCAGATAGAGTACAATGAGTAGAACCAGGAGAACATTGTACACAGTAACATCAGCATTGTGCAATGACCAACTTTGATAGACTTACCTCTGAGTGATGCAAAGATCTAAGACAACTCCAAAAGACTCATGATGGAAAATGCCATCCACATCCAGAGAAAGACCTGTGGAGTCTGAATGCAGATCGAAGATACTATTTGCTCTCATTTTCTTTTGTCATTTTGTTTTGTTTCTTCTTTCTCATGGTTCTTCCCATTGGTTTTAATGCTCCTTTACAACATGATGAAAATGTGAAAATATGTTTAATTTGAATGTATATACAGAGCCTATATCAGATTATACACCATCTTGGGAAGTGGGGAGAAGAGGGAAAGAGAGAAATGAAAACTCAAAAGCTTATGGAAGTGAATGTTGAAAATAAATAATTAATTTTTTAAAAGAATAATGCAAATAGAGAGATGATAAATAAAAAGAAAACTGAAAAGAAAGATAAATGAATGAATGGATAGGCAGAAAAACAGATAAATAGATGAGTTCATGGATAGATGGATGTGCAAATAGATGAATGAATGAATACATAGCTAAGTGAATGAATGGATAAATGAATGAATGAATGAGTAAAGACACAAATCAATGGCATTGTGACATGATGATTGTCACCATGTAGCCAGGTTGGTGAGAACTCTCTCAGAACTCAATTAGATTGAATGACAAATCCATCAAGCTTGGGCATAAAGTTTTCTATTGTGTTAAGACCCATCACAGTTTGTCTTCTGCTGGTGTAGTCCTCTAGAAACTGTGGTCACATCTATGCCACAATGTGATATTGGAAGGAGTCAGGAAGACCTATGTGACCCTGGGCAAGTGTAACAGCAAGCAGCTTAGCATACCCAGGATGGCGACTAGTACAGGTTCTTTGATCTGCTTTTCTAAAGGAAAGCCACTCAAAAGAGGTTAACAATCTTACTCTAATTAAACATATCTATCATTTACTTAGTTCAGGGGAAAAAGTCAGCACCCTGAACTTCAAAGAAAATATGAACAGAAATTACAAGCAGACAAAAATGCAGACAAAGAAAATAACACAGTTCAACAGACCAACAGACAGGGTTTCTAGCTGTCTGACCATTACATACATATATAGTTAGTCACCAGAGAGAGAAGCACCAATATCTGAGTTTTCAAACCCAGGGGGTGGGGGTGGGGGCTCAATGGCTGCCCAGAATCTCATCTGGTCAAATCACACAACCCTTCCCATAAGTGAACCCCAAAGCAAAACCTCACCTCAGAGTAGTAATACCCTTCTTCAGGATCAGAGGACATCACAACCTTCATGACCCACTGCCTAATTACAAAGTCACAAAGTGTGGGCCTTCTTGAAAATCAAGCCTCCCCTAAGCAAGCTTCTCTTGTTGGTCTCCAAGTGAGGCCCATGAATGGGCAGGAAAGATCTTCAAATTCCTTTACTGTTACAGCAAGTCACTGAACTTTGCCTCACTTTCCTCATCTGTAAAACATAGGTAATAATAGTACCTCCCTCCTAGGGCTGTTGTGAGGAACACATGAGGTAATATTTATAAAGCACTAGATAAATGTTAGCTTTCATTATTAATAACAATATCTTCTAATCATCATGATAATGTGTCACTTATATAACACTTCAAGATTTGCAAGGTGCTTTACAAATATCATTTCCTTTGATCCTCAAAACAATTCTGTTGAATTAGATGTTTTTCTTAGCCCCATTTTACAGTTGAGGAAACTGAGGACTGAGGCTATAGTTGCAGTTAACTTTGTATCAGAGGAAGGATTCAAGCTCAGGTTTTCTTGACTAAATGGCTGCGTGACTGTGGGTGAGTCCTTTCCTTTCCTTGGATTTCAGTTCCCTCATCTGAGGCAGCTGGTGGTGCAGGGGATAGAGTGCTGGACTTGGAATCAGGAAAACCCAAGTTTGACGTTAGCCTCAGATGCTTACTGAGTCAAATCACTTACCTTCCATCTGCCTCAGTTTCCTCAGCTGTACAGTGAGGATGACAACACACCTACCTCACAGGACTAAGAAACAAATGAGATATTTGTAAAGTGCTTGGCACAGTATTTCACACACAGTAGGTACTGAGCATGTTTTTTTCTTCCTTACCTTTTACTCATCTGTAAATCTAGTAAGTTGGACTGGTTGATCTTTGTGGCACCTTCAAGATGAAAGAACTATGATTCTTTTTTTTTTTTTTTTGCTTTTTGGAGGAGGAAAGCAGGGCAATTGGGGTTAAGTGACTTGCCCAAGGTCACACGGCTAGTAAGTGTTAAGTGTCTGAGGCTGGATTTGAACTCAGGTCCTCCTGACTCCAGGGCCGGTGCTCTACTCACTGTGCCAACTAGCTACCCCATAACTAAGTTGTTGAGTAGAGATATAAAGTGATTTGTCCATAAACCCATTTCAATATTTAGTATAAATGCCTTGCATTTATTTAAAGCACAGGGGGGCAGGGAAGGTTGAACTGGGTGATCTTTGGATTTCTTTCTAGTTTTAAATTCTGTTATCTTATAAAAGCTTACACTCTCTATTCCTGGAAACTATGCCTTTCCTCATTCAGTTCAATATTGCATTCACTTTTTTGGTTGCTACATGCTCTACTGACATATTGAGCCTGTAGTCTGATCCTTTTCAGAACAGCTGCAGGTCTATTCTATGCCTCCCCCGTCTTATATTAGTGGAGTTGATTTTTTTTGAACCCACTTAGCCTAAGATTTTACATTTATCCCTAATGAATTTCATGCTCCAACCTGTCAAGATCTTTTTGAATACTGACTATCCCTCCCAGCTTTGTAATATAAACTCCTTGAGAGTAGGGTCTGTGTCATTTCTGTCTGGATCTCAAGCACCTAGCACATAGGAAGCACTTAAAATAAATGGTTGTTGCTTAACTGATTGATCAATCTGCTAGACATTTTCACTTTGTCATGACCTCAAATTCAGTGTAAGGAGGTTCAAGAAGCTGAATTCTCAAACTTGTAACAGGTCAAAAGTCTCATATTCATGAACAGTTACAAAGAAGACTAACACCAGTGAGCCTCTAGCCTGAAACCATCAGCAGCTTGCCCCAAATGGTCATTCCAACATCCAGGTTGTGCATTTGGTAGTTGCTGGAGTCAAACTGATTGCTCTTCTAGGGTTATTCTTTAGGCTTTGAGTAAGTTATCTTTTGTTTCAGCCCCTTAAGGTGCTAATTAACCGGTTAATCATTTTTGAACAGCTTTTCAGCTACTCTTTATTCACCCTTAAACCTTTAGAGGCTCTGTTCTGAGTAGAATAGTCACCCAAGCTCACCAGCAGAATTTTTTTTCATCTAGGTTGGCCAGAGCACACTACCCCACGGCCAAGTGTAATGAGGCTGGGCCAGAGCCAACGGCGGAGCCAGAATTTCCATCTAGTATGTGAATGAAATGCTCCTTTTATTCAGAGCTTTTATTCAGCACTTAGCACAGTGCCTGGACCATAATAGGCATTTAATAAATGCAAGTTGACTTGACTTCTTGCTTTATTAAAGCACAAAATTGATTTCCAGTTACCATTGGTTTTCTAAAACAGTGCTTTGTTGAAGTTTCTGTTTGCTTCTTTCTTTGGGAATGTCAGGGTAGGGAAACAAAGCTCAGGAATTGCAAGAGGCTTAAGAATAATGGGGGGGCTGCTAGGTGGCGCAGTAAATAGAGCACAGGCCCTGGAGTCAGGAGTACCTGAGTTCAAATCCGGCCTCAGCCACTTAACATGAAAAACTAGCTGTGTGACCTTGGGCAAGTCGCTTAACCCCAATCTGCCCTCCAAAAAAAAAGCAAAAAAAAAAAAAAGAATTATGGGATGTTCAATAGGGTTGACCAGACAGCTGCATCATTTTACCTGAATACTTCTTTGCCGTGAACTTCCAAGGTGCCCTAGAGAAGAGAAGGTTGGATTCTGGCAGTCAGAGGGCCTAGCTCATCAGGGCATTCCAGGGGTGCAATAGCTCTGACTCTTCCCTGAGTCAGACACTTTGATAACTTTACTTGTGAACATTTTGTCAGATGTGTTTTGGCCACCTTGTCACAGAGCATGACTGCACCATGGCACCATGGAACATGGCAGCATCTAAGCTTTCTTTGTACTCAAGAACCAGAAAGATCCTCCCCCAAAATAATATGCACCTAAACAAACACATACACTGCCTCAAGTAGAGATATGGTGATGGCAAGTTGCACCCTCCTTTCATTCTTATACTCCAGAAGTATAGTTATCCCAGGCATAATTACCATTCAAGTAGCCCCTATAGAGTTTGGAAAGGCTAGGGACATTTTGGGTACAGCGAGACCTCCTTGCTCAGAATATTATCTCTCTACCTGCATACTGTAGAGAAATAGTAGCATTAGTAGAAAGAAAATCAAAGATTTAAAGTTTTGAGGCACCTTAAAGATCATACAATTCAACTTTATTTTGCAAATGCAGAAATTGAGGAAATGTTCAATGGCTTGCATAAGTTCACACCAACAAGAAGAACTATGACTTAAAACTAGGTTGTCTGACTCCAAATCCAGTATCTTTTTTTTTCTGTATCAAGTTGCCTATACCTCACTTTCCTCATCTTTAAAATGAGTAGATTAGGCTTGGTGACCCTTCAGGTTCATTCCAGCTTTATGATCCTATGACCCTATGACTGTGATTACACATTTAGGACCCTCATATAGAAACCTTAGTAAGTAGCATAAGACCTGTGTTCAAATTTTGGCTGCATCACTCACGAGGCATGTAAGGTAGACAAATCGCTTGATTTACTGACCTTGGTTTTCTCTTCTCTAAGACAAGTCCATTGGATTATATGGACTAAAAGTCTCTTTAACACTCTATGATCTCATCCCCTGGCTCTTTTCTCTAGGACCTGATGACATTGTTCACCTCCTTTCTTTCTTGAGTCAATAATTTCTTTCTCTCTACCAGCTCTTCCCATTGAACTGAAAATATGTTCAGCACTTATGAATTGCTGCACTATCCAACTAATGCCTCATGTACTTCTCTATCTCTAAAAGAATAAACAAATGAATAAAAGTACTTAATTTAATTTAATTTACAGGTAGCTTGCTATGTGCTAAGCTCTGTACTAAGCCCTGGTGATAGATAGTCCCTGCTCTCAAGAAGCTCACATTCTCTTTTTTTTAATTGATTTATTTATTTACTTTTAGTTTGCAAGATTTAGTTCTGCAATCCCTTGAGTTTCAGATTTTCTCCATGGCAGCTTGCAATCAAGTATAGGATCTGTAAATACTTTCACATTGAACATTAGTCTGGTTGTATAGAAGGGTTGTAACCCTTGGAATGAACAATGGGAAGCAAAACCAAACATGGAAAAGAATGAGAGCATGTAGTTTGCAAGAAGCTCACATTCTAATGGGGAAATTAATTGCATATAGAAAGTTTTGGCATCAAGTCAGATGGAAGGTCCCATGGTTCTTGTGGTACAGCAGGAGAGAAGATAGTAATCCCTTCTTTAGTATCATTTTCACTGATAAAATTGTATCAGTTTCTGGTGTCGAACCATTTGATAGTGCCACCAAGGACCCTGGTGACAAGATCTTTCTTTTCTGGGTCTTCAGGAGCAGAGATTGTAGCACCCGCAGGAGCAGCAGCCAAGTTGTATCTCCACAGGGCTTGCTTCCCTAAGGGCACTGGGCTAGAAGCATCACTGTTCCTAAGACTTTGGGGTTTGGAGTCTGAGAGAAATGATGGTCAAGATGATAACGATGGTTTGGCTTGAATGACACCGTCTTGTCAGCCCTGTGGGTGGCAGCTGATGGGGTCAGCAGGTTCCCTTCACAGGAGTTGCTTCCACAGATGGTGGTTATGAGGGCTGATCTGTAAGCAGAACCAATAGTCTGGTGAGTGCTGCCGCTTGTAGGGTTCATGTTCCTATCTCCTTGTTGATGGCAGTTGGTTAGCAGTTGTTGCTGGTGGTAATGAAGAAGGCAACCCCCCATCCCCATTCCCATACACACAATTATTTCTTCCCTCAGTGATAGTTGTTGGGACTGGAAGCAGGTCTAGCGGTTTGGGAAGTCATTGGGTTTAGGGTCCTGGGCTGTCTTCATCAGTGGAGATGTTGGTCAAGGTTGAGGTTTGATGCATCTGGTACATGTTACCTCCTGTCTTTTCCTCAGGGTGCCTTGCTGCTTCAGCAAGACTGGCTTGTCTGCTCCAAACAAATAAGCTTCTTGAAAAGGATAATACACTTAGAAAGACTTTGAAAACTCTAATCAACGCACTGACCATCATGCATCCAGAGGACAGAGGAGCTGCTCCCTTCCTGACAAAGTATGTACTCATGTGCAGAATAAGAAATATATTTGTAAATATGGCAAATGTGTGAATTTGTTTTGTTTGACAATATTTATTTGTTGTTACGGCGACTGTCTTTGTATCTCAGATACCTAAGACGATGCCCGGCGCATCTTCATTGCTACTGGCATTCAGTCATTTACAGTCATGTCCCGTTCTTTATGTCCTCATTTGGGATTTCAGCACTGGAGTGTTTTGCTATTTCTTTCTCCACCTCATTTTACAGATAAAGAAACTGAGGCAAATAGGGTTAAATGACTGGTCTAAGGTCATGTAGCTAGTAAATGTCTGAGGCCAGATTTGAATTCCCAAAGAACACAGAGAACTCTAGCCACCTAGCCAATGTCTTTGTATCTGTTGTACCTAGGTCAGGGGTGGGGAGTCTGCAGCCTCAAAGCTATATGAGGCCCTCTAGGTCCTCAAGTGTGGCCCTTTGACTGAATCCAAACATGGGCATGTGTGACCTCAAGGTCGCAGGTTCCCTGCCCCTGGGTCGAGGCCTAGCATGTAGTAGGCAGCTAAAATCAATGCTTGTTGATGCGATGAATGATTAGTTATTCAATCTGCTAGACATTTTCATGTTGTTATAGGGGAGAATTTAGGGGGAAAAGGGAAGCTAGTAATAGTGTTAGCAAAAAATCAAAAAGAAAAAGAAGAAAATGGTTATTGAAGCACTTTTAAAATGCACAGAAGACAAAGAAGGAAGTTCATGATGAAACACAGACAAGCAACTCAGCTTTGGAAGTAACATATTAAATTCATTATATTCTTTAAAAAAACCCAAAGTATATATAATAGAGATTTTCAGTTTCATGTATTATCCCCTTTTCCTTTCCTACCTTATATGGAATGCTCATTTGAGTGTATATTTAAGTTCAGAATAAGAAAATAATTTTTTTAAAAGGGAGAGAGACAGAAGATAGTCTATATTTCATGGCTCTCCTACCCCGCTTCCTTGGATTCTTTTTTTTTTTTGCTTTGTTGTTTTTGCTGTTGTTTTTTTGGTTGTGCTTTTTGGAGGGAGGAAGTAAGGGCAATTGGGCTTAAGTGACTTATCCAAGGTCACACAACTAGTAAGTGTTAAGTGTGTGAGGCTGGATTTGAACTCAGGTCCTCCTGACTCCATTTACTGCACCACCTAGCCACCCCCATCCTTGGACTCTATAAGTTCTTGCAATCTGGGTTCAGTCCCTACCATCTTATTGCAATTGTGCTCTAAAGGTTCCTAAAATGCACCTTATCTCCAAAATCAAAGGCCTTTTCTCAGTCCTCATTCTCTTTAATCTCTCTGTTGTTTTTGACAGCCATTCCTGGATACTTTCTCTTTTTTTTGTTTCTGAGACTTATTGAGTTAGTTATGGAATATCCAAGGGGAGATGTCCTGTGGGCAGTTTAAGATGCCAGTCTGGAAGTAGGGAGAAAGATCTGAGTTCAAAGTGTTCATCCAGACATCATCTGAAGAGATATAGTCACAGTCATGGGAATGAATGTGTTTGCTGAAGAAGAGTGTAGACAGAGAGACAAAGAAAGAGAGACAGAGAGAGACAAAGAGAGAAAGAGAAGACCAAGAGAAAGACATGTTAGACAGGTAGGAGAAGAATAAAACAAAACTATTAAACTCCTACCCAACCAGTCAGCCAATTAACATTAAGTGCCTCCTTTGTACCAGACACTGCCCTAAGCACAAGGGTCACAATAAAAGGAAAAAGCAGCTGACGGTCTAATTGGGGGTGTCCACGTGCAAACAACTTTGAACGAACAAAACATGTGCAGGACAGATCAGAAATGCTCAACAGAGAGAAGGCACCAGAATCAAGAGGGACTGGGAAAGGCTTCCTGCAAAAAGTGGTATTTTAGCTGAGACTTGCAGGAAGCCAGGGAAGTCAGGTAAGCCGAAAGTAGAAATGAGAAGGGAGAACAGTGCAGGCATGAGGGACAGCCGGGGAAAATGCTTGGAGCTGGAAGATGGAGCGTCTTATTCAAGGAACTATTAGGAGGCCAATGTCACCGGATCACAGAATACCTGGGGAGGAATAAGGTCTAAGAAGTGCAGAGAGGTAGAGTGGGGCTGGATTGTGAAGGGCTCTGAATGCCAAATAGAGGATTTACATTTGATCCTGGTGATAACAAGTTGTCTCTGGAGTTTGGGGGGGGTAGGGACAGAGGGGCATAAACATTTGTATATAGTCTAGTACATATCAGTTATTGTGCTAAGCGCTTTACAAATAATTCCTCATTTGATTCTCACAATAACTGTGTGGATTAGATGCTGTTATTAGCGCCTTTTTGCAAGTGAGGCAGATAGAGGTTAAGTGACTGGTCCAGAGTCACACATCTAGTAGGTATCTGTGACCAGATTTGATTTCAGGTCTTCTGGACTTCGGGCCCAGTGCTCAATCTAGAGTAGTAAGAGTGATATGGTCAGACACATACTTTAGAAAGATCACTTTGACAAATGGCTGGAGGATGGGCAGGAGTGGGAGTCCAGTCAGCAACTTAATGCTGTAGTCCAGGTATGAGGAAATGAGGGCCTGCACCAAAGTGGTGGCAATATCATAGGAAAGAAGGGGGGGGGGTATATGTGAGAGATGTTATGAAGGTAAAATTGTAAAATGGACAGGCCTTGGCCAGAGATTGGATGGGGAGAGGAGTAAATGGTGAAAAGCCAAGGATAACACTTAAGGAATGAGCATGAGTTGCTAGGAGGATGGTAATAGGAGAATTAGGAAGGGGGAAGGGGGAGAGAACTTGGGGAGAAAAGATAATGGGTTCAGTGTTGGACATGTTGAGTTTAAGATAACTGTGGGTTATTCAGTTCAAGACGCCCAATAGAGAACTGAAGATATAGTCTCTCTTATGTCATACAGTTCTCAGACCGAGAGATATAAGTAGAGGATAGGGCTGGATAAGTAGACTTGAGAATAAGCAGCATAGAGATGATAATTGATTCCATGGAAACTGGATCACTGAGTGAAATTATATAGAAGAAGAGAAGAGGGACTGGGATAGAGCAACACAGGATGCCCAGGATTAGCAGGCATGACCCGGATAAAGATCCAGCAAAGGAAACTGAGAAGGAGTAGTCATATAGGTAGGAGGAGAAATAGGAAAGAACTTCACAAAAACCCAGAGAGAAGAGAATATCCTGTGGAAAAGGGTGATCAGCAGTGTCAGAGGAGACCAAGAGATCAGGGAGGGTGAGGAGTGAGAAAAGGCCATTGGGTCTGGCAGTTAAGAGACCATTAGTAACGCTGGAGACAGAGGAGTTTCTTTCGAATGATGAGATGTAGTTGAGATGGGGTGGAAGAGTGGGGGGTCGTGGGAAATTGAGGAGCTAGGAGTTTAGGGTAATTTGAGAAACTATTAATATGTACATTGAAGTCCTCTAATATGTGGGCAGGAATTGGGGGAAAGGAGAAGACTGAAGGAGGCAGTGAACTCATTAAGGAAAGCAGGGGAGTATCCTAGAGGTCAGTAGACAACAGATATTAGAATTTTGATTGGTGATAAATATGTATGGAATAAACTTTAAAGGAAGAGAAGTTACCGCATGATGGAGGGACAGGGAGAGCCTGGAAGCGGTAGTGGAGAGCAAAAATCCCAACTACCCCACCTCTCTTAGTGAAAGTGCTGCCAGTGATGTCAAGAGTGGCCAGGGAGACTGTGTCATCAGCAGGGAGCTAGGGCTTGGTGAAAACCAGAAGATGAAAGAAGTGGGAAAGGAAAAGGTTTAAGATTAAATCTTAATATTGTTTATGGTCCAGAACACATATTCCAGAGAGCTGTAGAGTGAGACCCTGGGGGATGAGAGAGGGGTTGGTTGTGCTGAGGCGGGTGGAATCGGGGATTGGACCGCAAAGGAGAGAGAATGGGATTTGTAAAATGACAGCTGGGCATTCAGGATCACTGGAATAGGCTGGGTGGGAGTTTGCTCATCGCTACTGAATCCATTTAAGAAGGTTATTAAGATCAGTAGGCTTTTGCCCTCAGTGCGGTGTCCTCTCAACAGCTCAGCCTAAGGGACTGATGGGGGGCTTGGATGGCTGTGCTTGAACCCCAGTTTGTAAAGTCACATTTCTCCCTAGCCTCAAATCTCTGTAGCCTTGAAACACTGTCTCAGGCAGTTTCTCTCTGGCTCAAAGGCACTATACTCTAGCAAAATGCTTATCTCCCTTCCTGATGCAGTGGCCAGGACACCTATAGAATTTAGTCGTTTGACCCAGCTGTGTCCTGGCTGAAGCAGCTGTGTACTGGGTCGTACCCATCCTATGTATCCTAGATTCAGTCATATGTATACTCCCTAACTCATCATACACATCCTGAATCCTTTGTTAGCTTGGAATATAAATTTATTCCCAACATCTATCTTGTCTAATAAGACATTGATGGGTGGCTGATTGGTCAGCCCTGACCACTAGCTAACTCAGTGACATTTCAATCCTAAAACCACACCTCCACACAGCCCCACCTTGGGCTATTTCCCAGTGAATTCTAGGCAGCATGCTTGTGCAATAGATACTAAAAATACATGTTCCTTTAAGAACTTTAAGAACTCCTTACCTCCTTGTAATCCCACCCTGACTCAGCTAGTTAGCCTATTTGGCACAGGTTCTACTATAGATTATCCTATATAAACTATAATATACTTCCTCTAAGGTTGCAGGGTCCCTAAGAACTCTAGCTTGCTGTAAAGCATAACAATAAATCTTTGCCACCTCGACTCAGAGAATTCTTGGGTCCATGAATTCTTTCCAGACTGCTTCCAGAGACTCTGGGTATTGGGGTTCCTGGACTCCCTGAACTCCTTGACTCCCCCACCCCTTTGTCAGGACTAGTGGGAGAAATGATGAATTAGAATTTCTTTCTTAACCATGGAGACAGGCCAAGGCTGAAGATAGTCAGAGGGCACACGAAGGAATGGCATCTCTCTGTCCCCTGTGGGCAGTGGATAAACATTTATTAAGCTCCTACTATATTCCAGATTTGAACTCAGGCACTTCCTAGCTGTGTGATCCTGGGCAAGTCACTTAACTCTGTCTCAGTTTCCTCATCTGTAAGATGAACTGGAGAAGGACATGGCAAATCACTATCATTGCCAAGAAAGCCCCAAATGGGATCTCAAAGAGTCAGACATGACTGAAAAAACTGAACAACAATGTGCCGAGCACTGTGCTAAGCTCTGAGGACATAAGGAAAGGCAAAAGACAAACGCTTCTCTGAAGGAGTTCACAGTCTAATGGAGGTGACAACAGGCAAATGACTACATAGAATTAAGCTATAAAATACTGCATGAGTTGAGGGTAGTCTCAGTGGGAGGACGCTTTACAGTAATTTCCCTTGCTCTTCACAATAACTCGGGAAGGTAGGTGCTGTTGTTATCTCCATTTTACAGATGAGGAAACTGAGATAAACTGAGGTTAAGTGACCTCCCCCGGATCACACAACTAGGAAGTGAGCTGAAAAGTACCTTAGAGATCATCTAACCCACTGCCGCCCCCCATTATATTTATACAGATGAGAAAGCTGGGACCCAGAAAAGTGAGGCAATGTGTCTTAAATCATACAGATGTATAACTTGGGCTGGAACACTATGTCCCCTAAATGCTCTTCCACTACACTAAATGTCCTCCTTTGCTATCTTTTTATTAATAAATTAAGCGCATACTAAGGTTTTTAACCCACAAACTCCTCTCAGTGACTCTGGGCAAATTTTTAAAATTCCCTTCACATTTTAGACCAAAGGGAACCTTGATTTTCTGGAAATAAGCTCTAGAGACCTTTGGCAATGAAGAATCAGGTGGTGTGTCTATTGCAAAATTTTGCTGGGAGCACAAAATGCGTTCAACAGCTCCCTGGCTTTCTCTATTAAGATTTTCCTTTTTTTCAGGATTTCAATTATTTGGATTTTATGGGAGTAGTAGGAGCAAAATCATCCATCAATCACCACTTAGCATTCATTAAGTGTCTCTTATGTGCCAGGCACTGTGCTAAGGGCACATAGACACACACACACGCACCACAGTCCCTGCTTTCAAGGACTTCACATTCTTGTGTGTGTGTGTGTTCTTTTTTTTTTAATGACTTCTTTATTTACTTTTAGTTTATAAGATTCAGTTCCACAATCACTTGAGTTTCAAATTTTCTTCCCTCTCTTCCCTCCCCCCCCATGGTAGTGTACAATCATGTATAGGGTCTACAAACACTTTCATATTGTACAATAGTCTGGTTGTATAGAAAGGTTGTAACCAATGGAGTGAACAATGGAAAAAAAAAGAAACAAAACCAAACATAGAAAAGAACAAGAGCATGTATTGCTTCAGTCTCCATTTAAACTCTGGTCTTTCTGGATCTTTCTCTGAATGTAGACATCTCCTTCCATCCTGAGACTTGTAGAGTTGTTTTTTAACTGTGTGTTGCTGAGAAGAGTCCAGTTTATCAAGGTTGGTCATCACACATATGATGTGTCTATGACTGTGTACACATTTTTCCTGGTTCTGTTCTTTTCACTTAACATCAATTTGTATAAGGCTCTCCAGGTAATTATGAAAAAGGACTTCACATTCTAATGGAGGAGATAATTCACAGAGAGATAGCATGAACATTAAGGGGGATTTGGGTGGCACTTATTGCAGCAGGCACATTTTTGGTAAATCTTGGAGGAAGCCAGGAAGTGGAAATGAGGAGGGAGAGTTCCCTGACTCCTTAATCTGAGGTCAGTTCTTCCTTAAAAGGTACTGAGACTATCCTCAAGCTCTGATAGGCTCAGGGGGACTAATGGACTAGGCTATTGACATCACTTCCTGGTCTCCTGAGGATAAAGCAGCCACAAGTTGCTGTGGGATGTCACTGATACTTGGAGGTGCCTCAGGATGGGTGATCTAACCAAGGGAACTCTATCAGCCAAATCAGCTCCTCGGGGAATCCTTGAACATCCTTTTCCTGCCATGGCCTAGTACTTTTTTTAAAAAAAACTGCTAAATGACTTATAAGTGTCTCATCCAACATTGAACCCAAACAACCAGGGGCTTAAAACAGTGGGAGAAAGCTTGCATGTCCCTGATTCTAGCACCCGCTAACCAAGGGTGTGGGGACAGGACTCCCAAGCCTAGGGTCACAAGCTAGGACAAAGGGCAGGAGTGGGGTCACACTGGAGAGCATGAAACAGTTGAATCTTTAATTGCTCAGCCACGGGCACTGAAAATATTCTAAACCTCAGATTCTGAACTGATAGGTCACCTGTATTTTTTTCTCTCCTATAGCGGCAACCACACTGGCAAACCCAGGGTGGCTTCGAACACAGGTTCTTAGATCTGCTTTACTAGGAAAGAAAGCTGTTTAAGGGGTCAACAGTCTTTTTAAAAATTACATTCACTAGTTCAGGAGAAAAGTCAGCACCCTGAACTGCAGAGAAATAAAGACCAACAGACAGGACTCTGACTGCCTGCATCAATTATACATTTTACATATATCCCTGGATCAAGAGAACCCTTACATCTGTGCAGTTAGGGAGCTCTGAACATATGGACACTCAGAATCTTGACCAGGGAATCACAAGATCCTTCTCATAATCAAGCTCCCAAAGCAAAACATCAACTCAGAGTATATATACTTCTCAGAGCCAGAAGGCATCACAGCCCTCATGACCCAGTGCCTAATTAGAACTTAGCAAAAGATGTGAAAGCCTTCCTACAAGCAAGTCTTTACTAAGCAAACTTCCCTTCATGGACTCCACATGAGGCCTATTAATGGGTGGGGAAGATCTTAAGTCCCATTAACTTTACATCTCTTCAGCCCTTACCAACAGGATTTCATGATCAATCTGAGCTTTCTAAGCTTCTGCCTTTGAACCCTAGGGAGTTATAGCTTCTAGCTCTGATTTCTCCCTCTCTAAATAACGTCTTACCCACCCCACATTCACAAGGACAGGGCTTCCTCTCTCACTCTTTGCAGCATCTTCTGTTCCCAATGGACCAGTTCAGAACATCTCTAGTTATGTCATTGTCAGACACTGTACTAAATCATAGGCAGCTATAGAGTCTCTCACTGATCACAGCTGATAGATAATATGGCTGCTTCTGGGGTTCTGATGTCTTCAAACCCAAAGAAAGCATTAGTTTCCTGCTTCTTTATGAGTAGTCTCTAAGATTTCACTTTGTTTGCTCATTCTTCCAGTCTACTTCCTGTCTTTGGACTTGATGGCAGGGCCAGATTCTGTACACTTCTGGAGAAGAGATATGGCCTGGTCCTGTTGCTGCTTTCTTGGAGTATTGAGTGTTATGCTGTTCTAGGCTCTCAAGGATAACTCAGTGTTGGGACCTGCATGTTTTCAGGACTCTCAGAGTGATCTGATCCAGGTCAAAGTCTGTTTATTGCCCCTCTGGTCTGAGCTCTGCAAGGTCCTGATCTGAGTTTATGTCAGAGAAACAGGAGACTATTGGACTCTGCCACT
This sequence comes from Pseudocheirus occidentalis, assembly GCA_028646575.1. Lineage (NCBI taxonomy): Eukaryota > Metazoa > Chordata > Mammalia > Diprotodontia > Pseudocheiridae > Pseudocheirus > Pseudocheirus occidentalis. Next base: position 312,385,241 of record CM053594.1, read on the forward strand.
GACAGCCTCCTGGGAAGCTGTATTGGTTCAGAGTTTTAGAACTGTCAGGCATTCCTGCCCTGGTTATCCCTCTGCAGGCTTCACACAGGGATGGAGGCTGGAACTGATACCCTCCTCTGTTCCTGGGGTCTGAGCAAGCTGAACTTCATCCTTTCTTGATATGCAGTCTAGAGACTGAGATTGTTGGGGTGGGGAGTGGGTGGATGTAATGGCAAGCAAAGCAGTACTTTGCTGCTTGTTTCATCCATTCAAATGCCTTTGAGCATTGCCTTTGATTGTACATGTTGGAAACAGCACGTAGCTTGCCAAAAGAGCACAACAGGAAGGGCAGATCAGAAAGGGTGGAACAAGAAGGAGCAGAGCAGATAAAATCTCCAACAAGGAGCAGGGACTGAGAAGAACTGAGAGAGAGAATGCTTGTAGTTTCAGCACTCTGTTTGTTATTCTGTCTGTTGTTCTGTGTTGGTGTTACTTTGCCAGACAGAAGCACTCTTGTTTGTTGATTTGTATTGATTTCTCAGACAGAAAGTGAAGTGGGATGATAATGTATATAAATATTGTTGTAGCCTGTTGAGTTTTGTTTTCCTAGAAACAGAAACTGTGAAGAGCTTGGAGTGGAGCAGTCCCTGTGAGCTGTGATATGGAACAGGAGTGGAGAGTTGCCTACCTATGAATCCAGGTAAGAGCTGGGAGTAGCTAGCCCATGAAGGCCATGGAGTTTGGAAGTCAGCCTCTAGTTAAAATGAAACACAACCTTTACTTGGGTACTCAGTGGTGACTGATGATATTGTAAGTTACTATGACCTGGGGTGGATGGCCTTTGTACTTTTTACTACCTCCTAAGGATGATTGGAAGCCATCCTGGAGTCAAGATGAAGGAAGACTTGACTTGGGTACTCTATATTGATTGAGGAGACTGTGACTTACTGAGTGAATATGTTTTATTTAAGACTATGTGGCCATCTCAATAATAAGTTGTTACGTTATATTGTGAATGTTGTGCTTTAGTTTCTTGAATGTTTTGCTTTAGTTTATTGTTGAATTAATAGAGTTCACTATACTATTCAATTATATCTTTAGAGTTATTCACAGCGGCTGTCCTCAGGAGAGCTGCTTCTGATTGGTTTTACAGTGAGAGAGGGAGAAAATGTAACAAATGTAGGTTCTCTTGTGAATCTGCCCTGGATCTGTGGCCTGGAACTGGGTTGTGGGCAACAAAGCTGCCAGTTCATACCTGTCATGGTAGAAGTGCCTCAGAGGTACGGAAATGGTGCTCCTTAGCAGTTCACATCCTCTCTCTGAATACAGCATGCTCCATACCAGACCCCTTCTCCACAGTCGACAACCATCTCTGTCTCTATACTGATCTGGGCTGGAAAAATGACTGTGACTTTTTCTTGAATTTCCTTGTCAGGATTTGGTTTAATGAATTTGGGGGGGATATGGGACAGGGAAAAGCTCTTCCCAATACTACTTCTTAGTATTTTGTCATCTTGGTTCCTCAATCCAGATTAAACTTAAAAGTGTGTGATGGATGCATTTTTTTTCTCTCCTGAGTCCTTACAGAGTTTCATGAGCATTCTGATCTTTCTAAGCTTCTGCTTCCTTTTTTTTTAAGAGAGCTGGTTGTTAAATAGCATGCCCCAACATTTTACATAACATGGCAATAATCCATTGCATTCAAGTATCATAATTTGTTTAATATTTTCAAGTTGATGAAGATAAGGTGCATTATAGAGAGAGAATTAACAAGGCTTAACAATATATTAGAGAGGAGAGGTGAAGGAAGCAGAGGAGTCCGAAATATCAACAAGCTTCTCAACTTTTGAGACTGGGTGAATGGTGATGATAATAACCTAAACAATAAACCTAAAGAAGTCAAGAGAATGACAACAGATTTTAGAAGGAAGATAATTGGATTTGGTTTGAATATAATGGGTCATAAGTATCATTGGGACATACAAGTAGAGACTGGAGGAACCCAATCATATCAATCATGATATCCTCATATTATAAATAAAGCCAAAAGACAAAAGGAAGTTGTAGTCATAAATGGGAGGATTTTCCATGGAGAGGCAAAAAAAGATGTGGGCAGAATTGATTTGGTCATGAGTCCAAAGGCAACAAGAAAGATCAACACATGAAATATTTGTATTGAAATGGTCATGACAAGTATTTGCAAGAAGACCACCATGAAAATAACTGCAACTTATGCCTCAACATCTGTTTCGGGGAAGAAAGAGTATGCACATAGAGAAATTTTGTGATGTCATTAAATCCCTGCATAAATCAACAGGGGCATTAGTAACTGATCAACAGTGCTCCCTTACTTCCATGCAAAAATGGGCTTAGAGGAAAATTTAAAAAAACATGGTAGAAAATATAATTCAAAAGTTAGAAATGAAAGAAAGCAAAGACTTATGGATTCTATAGAATCCTTGCACCTACCTGTCATGAACACTTCTTCAAGAAGAGCGTCAAAGGGTGGTAAACATGGTGAACACCAAATCACATCACACAAAAAAATACAATTGTTTATATTTTAACAAGCAGCAGATAACAAATGTTTGCTGATATGGAAGTCAATTTCCAATCATCTGTCTATTTACATTTAGAACGCTGGCTTGTTAGAGCAAACATTAAAATACATACCAAATTAGAAGAAAGAATAAAAATAAGAAAATATGGTAAACAATTCAAGCAATTACAGCCGTACCTGCTCTTAAAAGCTGTAAATGCTATGAAATGGCGGGGGTGTGTGTGTGTGGGAGAAATGCTGAGAGAATATCACATTTATAGCTTCTCAAAAACTAGGAGGTTTGTTGTTTGTCACATGTACAAATAAAGTCAGGAATGTAATCCAGGAGGGATGCGATGACTTTCGCCTCCTGGGTTAACTTTTGTGTTTACTCAGATGCCTTTTCATGGTACAACCTAAATTCCCAGGGGGCGGGGGCTAGTTTTATCTTCTTTGTGTCCCCAGCACTTAACACAGAGTCTGGCATATAGTAAGGGCTAAGTAAATGCTTTTTGACTTTACTTGACTATATAGGAAAGTAGAAAACTTTGGTTCTTCTGATCTAGATAGCCCTCTGTGGTTTATTGGAAAACAGCCCCTGAAATGATTGGAATGAGGTACAGAAATTGACAGTAATTATAGCAGATTTTCTAACTCTAAGTTAGGTGGATGCCTGAGACAGAGATGTTGTCCCTACTAGCAAGAAATTCAAAGAAACATTCAATGTATAGGGGCTCTTATTAGCTGGCTCATTGCTCTGTATTAAATAAGGGCATGACTCTGCAAACTAAGTCTTTAGGAGTCGATAGACCTCCCTCACTTATGAGAGACTGTTAGACAGAAAAAAACAGATTGTCAGAAAGAAGGAACAACAAAGGCAGTAGGATATGGTGGCAGCAGGAGGAATAAACTTCACCGATTAAAGCCCCTGTAGGAAGAAGGCACATTAAGAGTAGCATTGGTAATCATTTAATTATCAATTATATTTGGCCCAATAAGGGTCAAAGTCTTCTTTGCTCTAAAAATGCCCTTTCCTATGTCAGCAACTTCAAAGAGCAGATGAGGCTGACCAGTAGTATTCTTCCTGTTTGTGCAGAATAGTGGAACTTCTCTTAGCTTGGTATCCTAGTGGCTATAGAGGGAAAACACAGATATCCTAGGACTGTAATTGATGCTACTTGGTCAAAATTGTCTTGTCAACTTGTAATGCATATGGAAACCATAAATCTGAGGGACACAGATATCCTGGGATTGCTCTAAAACATATAAAAAGCTTGTCATTCTTTTATCAGATATTAAGAATTTAAATTATGACTCATTGTATGTACAGGTTAGCTAGCTTTGGCTAGCTTTAAGGGAATTTATAAATTCAAATATGAATTTATATGCCACCTAGCCTGTTTGCCTCTTTTAACCAAACTTTCCGGTGGACAATTAGAAAGCTATGAGTTACTGTGCCATGTGCATACTCTGGTCACACATATTCCCTAGGTATATGCAGTCTATCCAATCTATATTCTGATAATGTACGTATATGTGAAAGAACATACTCCAGGTTTATGGGGCCTTCAGTGGTAGCTTTTTCCTGGGAGGCCCCCAGCCCATACTAAGAACATTTAAGCAATGAAAACCAATTGTCACAATGATAAGATGAAAAGAATCTAAAAATCTCATAGGTCAAACAAACATTTAAGATCCTCTCCAAGAAGAAAGATATGGCAGCCAAGCACAATAGTGATTTGGACTATAAACTTATTTTTAATATCTAACAAAGTGTACTAGTGGAACATTATTAGTCATAAAAGCAGTGATAAGTAAAGGAAAATTAAAAACAAGAGTAAAGAAAGATTGGCTGCCAACTAAGACCCAGATCCAAGCCAGATCATCCTGAGGGCCTTTAGGGATAATAGTAGTTTACATTTGCATTGCTCTCTAAAGTTTACAGGGTGCTTTACACATCACCTAATTTGCCCCTGGGAGATAGGTCCTGATATTATTTAATAGATTTTATGTTTTTAAAGATGAGGAATCTACTCTGAGAGGGAAAACAACCCATGGTCCCAAATCTTTCTGAATCCAAGTCCAAAATAATATTTACTCTGCCTCTCTGGAAGGATAAAAACAAGCAGACAAAAAATGGAAAAGATCTGTAAAGAATTCTATTGTTTTCTCTACACTAATGAGCCACCACATTTGTATCCCAATCTAAACAGTCCCCAAAGTACTGCATGAAGAAACTGAAATTGCACTGAAGAAAACAAAGATCAGAAAAGTAACTGAATTTAGCTAAGTATACATAGAAAAATCCACTCATGAGGTAATTCAATTTTAAGGATCTTTCTGATTAGGCTATGATCTCCTTTAGAGTAGGAAATATCTTTTGCCCTTCTTTGTATCTTCAGTGCTTAGCACAGTACCTGGCATATGGTAGGTGCTTAGTATTTATTCAACTGACTGACTATTAAGGGGATGATTCTCAAAATATTTCAAATATATTCTCGCAAATGCTTGAAAAAAAATGAACGGCCTTATTATCTCAAAAATAAAATTGAGAAATTATCAATATGCCTCCTTTCCCATCTCTACAAAATGTTTATGGGAATGACCTACACATTATAATAACTAGCCATGATTCCAAGAAACTGGTGGTCATGGATGCTACCCACTTCCTGACAGAAAGGTGATGGATTCGAGATGCAGAGCGAGAAATACATTTTTGGACACGGCCCATGTGGGAATTTGCTTTGCTTGACTATTCATATTTATTACAATGGCTCAGGGTTTTTTTCCTTTCTTTTTCAGTTAGGAAGGCAGTGTGAAGAAGAGAAAATAAATGTTCATTAATTTTAAAAATGAGATTTTAAAAAGTGAATGATCTGCAATCCTTGATGAAATGATAGAACAGGCTTTTGTCAATTATGGTGCGTGTTCTGAAAGTCTTCCTGCAGTTTTCAGCTATAAGTTTTAAACTCTAAGCTTAAAACGGCATGAAGACTTTTGAAATGCCCTGTATTCAACAGAAGACTGCATCTTTACAATAATACAATTGGCTAAAAGGCACAAAAAAATGTAAGAACCTACTATTCATACTGTTTTCTGGTCATAGAAAAGTATTTAATTCAGCAAAGCAAAACAGTTCTTTCTGAAAACTGTGTCTCCTCTGTATGTATCAAAACCATACTAGAGTCCTTGAAAGATGTACCTATAGATGATGTTGTTCAATGAGCCTCTTTTTGCTACGTTGGTATGGAGGAATAGAAAATGAAAAGAATCTGTGCCCTCTTTACAACTGTTGCTACTATGTGCTGTCCTAGCAACAGGGTTGACATGGTAGAGAAGGAACCCAGAAGCTTATCCCTGCTGTAACCACCACTGCATGTTCCCCAGGTGGACAGCAACAGAGTGGGAGGTTGAGCTCCATCCATTTTCATGTACTTTCCAGAGGAAGAGTCAGCCTGATATTTGCTTCTGGGAGACATAATTAAACAGGCTGAATTACAGAGCCAGGTCCAAAGAGATCTGATCTGGCTGGAATATGGGGCTGAATCTGAGAGGATGAAATGCAATAGGGATAAATGTAATGTTTTACAGTTGGGTTTTAAAAAATTGAGTACTAAATAGGGGAGGCATGGTCACCCAGTAGGTTGTCTGAAAAGATCTGGGCATTTTAATGGACTCTAAGCTCCCTATGAATCATTTGTGTGTGATGTAGCAGCCAGAAAAGCACATACAATCTTAGACTATATGCCAGGTGCTAAACTAAGTGCTGAGGACAGAAAGACAAAGATGAGGCAGTCCTTGGCCTCATGGAGCTTTTATTCTATGGGAGTTGGAAAGGGGGTGGGAGGAGAAGACAACATGTACATAGAAAATTAAATACAAAATATAGGCCAAGTAACTTCCAAGGAAAGGGTACTAGCAATAGGGGAACAGGATGTAAGTAAAACTTGAAGGAAATTTCACTTTGAAGGAAGCTATGGATTCTATTAGGCAGAGATAAAGAGGGAATACGTAAAGAAACAATGAGGGACAGCTTGTACAAGGATATGGGGATAGGAGCTGCTAGAATGTGCATGTAAAAGAAAAAAAAATATTCAATAAGCCTAGAAATAGCAATCAGTCTGGAAGCGTACCATGAAGGCTTTTAAAAGCCAAACAAAGGGGTTTGTAGTTTATCCTAGAAGCAAGAGAAAGCCAGTGGACTGTACTAAGCAGGGAAGTGGCGTGATTGGAGGTACACTTTAGGAATCAAACCAATTTGGTACTTGTATCTAGGGTGGATTGGAGGAGGGAAAGATGAGACAAGAAGACCAATTAGGAAGCCATTGCAAGAGTCCAGGCAGAAGTGATGAGAGTATGAACTAGGTCAGTGGCCATGTGAGTGAAAAGAGAGGAGCAGATTTAAGATATATTCTGGAGGTAGAATCTCCAAAAAATTAGCATTTAATTAGATTGATGGAAAGGAGACAGTGGAGGATGGTGCTCATGTTGCAAACCTGGCTAACTGGAACGAGATTGCTGTCTTTAATGGAAAGAGAAGTTAGAAAGAGGGAACCCTGTTTGGGTAAGGTGGGAGGGAGGGTAGAGGGAGAAGAAAACAAGCTCTGTCCCTCAGACACATTGAATTTGGGAGGTGTCTAGTAGGCACTTAAGTGTTCAGGAGAGAGGCTGGGGCTGGGTGTAAAGATTTGAGAGCCAGCTGTGGAAAGGTAATAGTTGAACCCATGGGAGCTGATGAAATCACCAAGAAAATGAAACATGAAAAAGAGTAGGCCCCATGTGAGAGCCCTGGGCTATATCCATGTATGGGCGTGGACAAGTATGATAATCCTGCAAAAGGGGCCAGGAAGGTGATAGTTCCATCTTTCTCTCCCTTTGTCAGACCACACCTGGAATATTGTATTCACTTCTGGAATCACATTTTAGGAAGGCCATTGATCATATAGAGTTTGTCTGAAGAAAGGCAACTAGGATAGTATAGGTCCACATTACTATTTATTGAAGGAACTTAGCCTAGAGAAGAAAGGAGTAAAGGGAACATGATAAACATCCTTTCCAGGTATTTGAATAATTGTCATATGCAAAAATGCCTTGTTCTGACTCTGCCCACTGGACAAATTAAAAGTTATTTGTAGAAATTACAAAGAATGAAATTTATGCTTATTTTAAGCTAAATAAAGGCAATTCAAATGAACAAGCATTGATTGGTTAAGTGCCTCCTATGTGTTAGGCACTGTGCTAAGCCAGGAATGCAAAGAAAGACAAAAACCATTGTCTGCTCTCAAGGAGCTCACCAAGGGAGAGAGAACATGCAACCAACATGGAGGAAACAAGCTTATATGCAGGATAAAAATGGAGACAACCTTAGTGGGAAGGCACTAGCATTAAGCAGGACGAGGAAAGGCTTCTTGAAGAAGGGAGGGACTTGAAGGAAGGAGTCAAAGATGAGAAGGGAGAGCAATCCAGGGATAGAGGACAAATGAAAAACACAAAAGATGTCCAGAGATGGAGTGTTTTGTGTGAGGAACAGCAAGCAGGCCAAGTCACAGAGTCACAGAATGTGTGAAGAGAAGTAAGGTATAGGAAGACTGCGGAAAAGTAGGAAGGGGTCAGGGTATGAAGAGCTTTAAGAGCCAAACAAAGGATTCTGTATTTGATACTGGATGTAATAGGGAACCGTTGGAGTTTGCTGAAATAGGAAGTGGCATAGTCAGAGTAATGAGCTGTAGGAAGATGATTTGACATCCCTATGGAGAATGGGCTGAAATGAAGAAACACTTGGGAGGGAGATTAATCAGAAGGCTACTGCAGTAGTGCAGGTGTAAGGTGATGACAGATATTATACAGGTAGCATTGATAGGACTCAGCAACTGATTGAATGGGGTAGGGAAGGGGTACACAGGGAAGAAAGTAAGTAAGCATTTCCTAAACATTTGTAATGCCAATCAACAGTAGATTCCTAAAAGAATGCTACTGTGAACAGCTTTTAAGATTTGGATTACACAGTATTAGTGAACACTCTGTTTATTCTATTACAAATCAAGATTCAGTACAATATTCACAGTATCAACAATT
>CM053594.1:312394333-312411083 GCA_028646575.1 Pseudocheirus occidentalis
CTCAGAATTTCACCTTTTAAAGTATCATCTATTCCTATTCAATTGATCCTGTGCCCTCTATGAACTCATATACACACATACTCAGATATGTATTCATACACATATATACCCTCCTATATAGACATATGTGTAGGTATACATACACACACACATACACATATACATATATACACATTTGCATTCCCTTCCCCTATCCTCATACTGAGAAAAGTTTCATAAGTTACAATTATTGTTTTTCCATGTTGGCAGGTAAATAGCTCAACTTTGACAAGCTCCTTATGATTTCTTTTCCATGTTTACCTTCTCATGCTTCTTGTATTTGAAATTTTCTTTTCAATTCTGGTTTTTTCAGTAAGAATGTTTGAAAGTCCTCCACCGCACTGAATGACCATATTTTCCCCCGGAACATTATACTCAATTTTGCTGGGTAGGTGATTCTTGGTTTTAATCCTAGCTCCCTTGATCTATGGAATATCATATTCCAGGCCATTCAGTCCCTCAATGTAGAAGCTGCCAGATCCTGGATTATCTTAATTGTATTTCCACAGTACTCAAATTGCTTCCTCTCAGCAGCCTGTAATATTTTCTCCTTGGTCTGAGGACTCCAAAACCTGGCTATAACATTCTTAGGGGTTTTCTTTTGGGGATCCTTTTTGAGAGATGATCAGCAAATTCTTTAAAGTTCTATTTTGATCTCTGGTTCTAAAACATCAGGGCAATTTTCCTTGAGAATTTCTTGAAGGATGCTTTCTAAGTTCTTTTTCTGATCATGGCTTTTAGGTAGTCTAATAATTTCTAAATTGTCCCTCCTGGATCTATTTTCCAGGTCAATTGTTTTTTCAAGGAGATATTTCACCTTGCCTTCTAATTTTTTTCATTTGTTTGGATCTGTTTAATAGCATCTTGATTTCTCATAAAGTCATTTGCTTCTACTTGCTCCACTCTAATTCTGAAGGAATGATTCTCTTCAAAAAGCTTTTGAGATTCTTTTTGCATTTTGCAAATTTGACTTTTTAAGGCATTCTTCTCCTCATTGGCTTTTTGGGCCTCTTTTGCCATTTGAGTTAATCTATTTTTAAGGTGTTATTTTCTTCAGTCAGGTTGTCGACTCTCTTTTCATGATTTTCTTGCATCATTCTCATTTCTCTTCCCAATTTTTCCTCCACCTCTCTTATTTGGTTTTCAAACTCCTTCTTAAGCTCATCTATGGCTTATAGGCAGTCTTTATGTTTCTTGGAAACTTTTGGTATGGGAGTTTTTACCGTATTGTCTTCCTCCCATTCCATACTTTTATCCTTTTTGTCCCCAAAAGAGAACTCTAGAGTTCGATTGCTGTTCTTACTTTGCTTCCTTTGCCTGCTCATGTTGCGAGTGAATTACTTGATTTTTTAGGTGTGTAGAACTCTGCTTCCAGAGGGGAAAGCTCTGCCCCAAATTGCTGGTGTTTTTGCAATTGCTAGAGACATTGGGAGGTTGGCATTTTGGGTTTTTTTGCCACCCCTACCAGCTTTGGCTCACTGAAAACACCCCCCCAGGACCACCACCCAAGACCACGATCCAGGCACCTCAACGCAAGAGCATTTAGCCTCTGAAGGATCGCTTGGCCCCCCTGCAGTCTGCCAGCTGGGAGCTTCTGAAGCAGCCACATGGAAGCAGCTGCAGGTCTGCGCCTTCTGCCTCTTCCTTGCCCTGGAGGCAGTTTGGCCTGACCGCTTTTCTCCCCCAAATTTAGCTGAGTTCCACTGACCTTTCACTTAGTCCTTGTTTCTTATGGCTTGATAAGTCTGGAAACTGTTACAGCTGCCGCTGCTCCACTCTCCTGAAGACTCCAGCTGCTGCTTGTCCTGGACACCCTGGGGGCAAGCTGCGGTTTCAGGCTGGCCTGGTTTCGCTCCCAGCATGCTGAGATGAGCCCCTCCTGCCGAGCTGCCTTCAGCAGATGTGTTTTCTGTATTTTTGTAGTTTTAGAGCTCTAAAATTTGTTTAGGGTCACATTTTATGGGTATTTGAGGTGGATATGTGGGAGCTGTGGAACCTTGTTGCTTCTATGCCACCATCTTGGTTCCACCCTGTGTTTCAGTTTCATTGGCAAAAACAACCTGCTGCCTCCTACAGGAGGTCAAGGCACTTGTGACCGTGTCAGGCCATTAAGGAGAGAGAGAGCCCTGAGACAACAGCGTGCAAAGTGAGTGAAGGTGAGCAAATGGCCTATTCCACTAGTAACATAATTAATTCACTTGGAAGCAAGCTGTTCATCTACAACATTCTAAAGCACAGGCTCTTAATCTGGAGTTGATGAATTTACAAAATATATTTTGACAACTATATTTCAGTAGAATTGCTTTTATTAAGTAATCCAATACATTTTATTTTAAACATTTAAAAACCTAATTCTGAAAACTCATTGGGTTTCACCAAACTGCCAGAGAGGCCCATGACAACAAAAATGTTGTGAAACCCAGGGGGAAGGCTGTGAGACTGATGAGTTGCTATTTTCCCATATACTTTCCATATATCATATAAAAATAGCAAACACAATAATAGCTAATATTTATATGCTTCCTAGTATGTGTCAGGCACTGCGCTCAATAATTATCTCTTTGATCCTCACAACAACCCTGGAAGGTGGGTACCATTATTATCTAGAATTTCAGATGATGAAACTGAGGGTAAATGACTTGCCCAGGGTCACATGGCTAGTTAAGAGTCTGAGGTCAGAACTGAACTCAGGTCTTCCTGACTCCACGCCCAGCGTGCTACCCATTGCACTACCTGCCTACCCCACCATGATGAGCAGCTGGGAAGCATGAAGCCTCAAGAGAAAAGACAGAGCTTGTCAGTTCAGCATTCTGAGCTTCTGATTCAATTCTGGAATCCCACCCTTGCACTCCCAATCCTAACTCCCTTGCCCATGAAATACATGTTTTGTTCTATTAATTCCTCCCCTCACATCAATGCTTGGCTATTCAGGCCTGGTCTGATATCTCCTCTATCACTCTTGTAGCCTTCCCCCTCCCAGGGTCACCTGTCTCTATGGGGTTGGTTTATTGCTAACCCCTTACGTAAGCTAGGAACCTCTGGGCCTTGTCATTCACCCCACTGGAGCACCCTTTCTCCCAGAGGCTCAACTTTCTTTTATGCGTTGTCTCTTCCAGTTAGAATATGAACTCTTTGAGATAAGGAACTGTTTCATTTTATTTTTCTGATTCTGTTATTCCCACAATTTAGTACAGCACTTAGTGTATAGTAAGTGATTGATAAATGCTCATTCATTCATTCATTCGTTCATACCACCTTCTGACATGCTCATGGACCTGCCAATATGCTCCTCTGTTCCATGTCAAAACTTCCCTGCTTTCATGTAACGCTCTTTACATTTTACACAGCACTTTCCTGGGATCATAACCAAAAAAGAATTTCAGAGATTCCTCCAGTCTGATTTAATTTTACAAAAGATGAACTGAGGCCCATAGATGGGTCTGTCTGCCCAAGGTCGTACAGGAGCAAATAACCAAGTTGCAATTTAAGAACAAGTCTTCTGATTGCAAACCCTGTTCACCTTCTAAGCCCCTCACTCTCAATGGGAAACCGGAAACTTCAAAAGTCACTTGTGTCTAAATAGATAATTGTTCATGATACTATCTAAACCCAAGCTAAGAATGAATAAAACATTTAATCAGGAATAAAACAAATAGCAAAACAGCAGGAAAACAATCACTGCCAGTTCAAGTGAGTACATTCTCAATCCCTGCCTCCCCTTTTGCCCCCTCCACTCTTTACCAACTAGGAATCAAGTTCCCCTTATGCTCAAAATTCCCAAACAGAACAGGCTAGAACCTTCTGTAGAGGTGACCTTGCAATTTACTGCTCAAAAATTGCCCCCACTGTTATCTCCTACCTTCTCTATCATTCTGTATTTCCATTCAGTTACCAAATCGTCAAGCTTTTGTCATCACCTGATTTCTTAGGGACGTGTTCCTTGTGGTCACAAACCCCAGAAGTAGCCCCAACTGTCCTTATCTCTCCAGACATTGCCTCATCATGACAAGATCACTCTGCATTGTAAATAAAGATTCTTATAGGAAATTAAATCCTGAAAATTTCTCCAAATAAGCAAGTATGCTCTTGGCCCAAGTATTCTGGGAAAAGTAGTCCTGAGACACATATACTTTTTATAAACAAACTGTTGCATGAAAAAAATATTTTTTTAAATGAAGATAGCAAAAGTCAGAGTCTGTGAGACTTCCAACATGTACCCTTGGTTGTAAGGTTATAGAGGTCAAACTACAATGGGTCATCTTAGTCATTCCTGAATGCCACTCACAGAAAGGTCATTGGGCACTTACCAGCCCCAGGAAAAGGGGATCTCCTTAGGAACAGAACGGATTCAACTCCAGGGTGACCACCCACTCACCCTCTAGCCCACAGAAATTTGCCTGAGGAAACTAGGCCAGATATATTGTTGTATCTTAGCATTAAATCAAATTATTCAACCAAGAAGAAATTCAATAGCAGTCTAAGTTTCAAATTGAGATTTCTATCATTTCAGTATTAACATCCTCCCTTTCAAGCTTTTCCCTCATTCTATTAAACAAGCCGACACACAGCAACCCAGTCGCCAAACCACTGGCCTAATTGCGGCATAACTGCTTTGGTCCCATAAGGAAGCTGAGTAAGAGCCAGACATGTTTGTGGACCACCAAGCACTCGGGTCTGGGCTGCTCCTGCATCCTGCCTGAATATAAACCCAGACGATAAAACAGTATCTGGCAACCTTGTCAAAGGAATATTGTCTTTAGGCTGGGGAAGGAAATGAGGAATACTTTATGAGTTAGAACTGGGTTTAATATTTTAAAGGTTTACAGCTGCTGTTTGGCAGCTGAAAGGAAACCGCTAATTCTTAGGACATTTGATGTTTGTTGACTGCCCGAAAATTCAATGTTTTGCTTTTTACATAGCTTTTCAGCAGCTCCTTTGAAGAGAGGGACACTTTTATCTGAGAAAGGATCTCATAGGGTAGCTTTTCTAAAGAAGCTGAAAAAAGTCTTAACATGGTTGTGAAGAAATGGAGAAAAAAAAGGAGGAGGAAGAAGAAAGGAGAGAGGAAATGATGTTGGAAGGGGTAGAGGAAGGGAGAAGGTATTCATACATATGTGTTCAACTTCTTTCTACAAACGAGTTTGTCAATATTCCAATGGAAGGAAAAAATCAGCATTTCCCCCTCCCTCAGTTCAGCTCATTTGTCCTAGGTCACTTCCCCTGCCATCATCCCAAGGTCCACTCAAGCTGGCTCTCAAAGGCATGGTGTGCCTATATAATAAATCAGCAAAATCTAGGTTTTTATGTCAGTTGTTAGCTAATACAGCATACTTAATAGCATGTACTAATGGGGAAAAGGATATATACATGCATACATACATTCATACGTACATACATATATATGTATATATACACTTGTGTGTACATATGAATACAACAAAATGTAGGCCATATCCCTAAGATGAGATCCCTTCAAAAGAAAAAAAAAGAATAATGTGTGTTTAATTACTCTATAAAATTCTTAACAACTGAAGTTTTTCTATTTCTTCTGAATCCAATAAATTTTATATTTGTGCATATGATGCCGACTGTCTTCATTTTCATCACTTTTGTTGTCATTATTTTAGTAAGAGTATAATTATTGGGCATGCTCAGGTTTGGTTTAAGCCAGATTTGGGCAGAATCTGTGTATGCACCCCCATTTGTGTGGATATAGACATGCACGTATCGCATTATGGCTCCAGTCAAGACTAGAGTTCAGATTTACAGTGAAGAAATGACAATAAACAAATTATGCTCTGAGTTTTTGTTTGGTTTTCTATTCCAATTACTCTGCCTGAATTTAAGCCATGAGGACATTAGCAGTATATTTGCATTTCAAAAGTATGTTTACATATTTAGAAGTCTACCATTTCACACTAGCATCTGGGCTCACCAAGCACACTTTTGCTAAGATCTTAAACATGGCAGGTTCTTCATAAGCAATTAGCCTTTGCAGTAGAAGGCTAAGCATAAGTATAATTCATGAATGTGGTCATTCAGTGCTGGAGTTACCCAGATCTCAACATTCAACGTAAACATAAACCTAGGATGATCACCAAGAACAGAATTCAGTGAATGGACCAATACAGAATAATGAAACATTACGTTGCCACGACAGAATGGCAGAAGAAAAATGAATGACAATGGTTAGAAATGACCTCACAGGTGGAAAACCTGTTTCTACCCATTCTGGCTACCAAAAATTGATGTTTGCCGTTTTTTAATCTGAAGAACATGCAATATATATGTCTGTTTTTCAGAGAACTGGAACCACTACTAATAGAAATGAAACTGAAATTTTAATAGATCCACCAAATTATGTTTTCTTCCTGTGAGGTCAAAATAGAATGAGCTACCCAGAACAAGAAGTGGCAAGCAAGTACAAATTCTGAAATACAGAACGTGATTGTGGGACTGCTGAAATTCTCAATACCTTAATAAATGGCACAGCTGTAAGGAGAGAGAGTTTTCCCTTATTTTGTTTTATTTCATGAAGTTCAAGAATAATGCATATTTTGAAAAAAAAACCTATGATTTTATATCTATTTTTTGTATCACCACCACTACACAAACACATTCCCACATATGTGCACACACATACACACACACACACACACGCACACACACACACACCCTACATTGACCAGAACTCAGGAAACATATTTTTAAATTGTCAGCTTAATATCAATTTGAAACCATATTTTGCAAAAGTAGTTTTTGTTGTCATGTCTGACTCTTCATGATCCCATTTGGGATTTTCTTGGCAAAGCTGCTGGAATGGTATGCCGTTTTATTTTCTAGCTCATTTGACAACTGAGGAACTGAGACAAACAGGATTAAGTGACTTGCCAGGGTCATGCAGCTAATAAGTGTCAGAGGCTAGATTTGAACTCAGAAAGATGAATCTTCCAGATTCCCCGCCCAGTGCTCTACCCACTGTGTCACCTAGCTGCCCCTCAAAAGCAGTAGGTCTAATTAAATTCAGCCATTAGAAGAAGAGGAATTTTTGGATTTTCTAGTTTGAGGATGTTCTTTTGATAATGATGAATCAAATGATTTACCTGTATGAAGAGAAACCACGTTAATATGTCCTCAAATATTATGGAAAAATTGTGGGTGACAGAGACAGAGAAAGAGACAAAGAGGTGATAGAGATAGATAATAGATACATATAAGAGGCAAATACACATGCATTTACATGCACATATATGGATAATTCCATATATATTTTTATTGCTCATCAGAAATCACAGGATTAGCTGTTTACCAATACTTATCAGTTTCAAGAGATAGTCTTTTTAATTAATTCATTGTAGGGCAATGACAGGAAGTAAGAAAACAGTAAGAAGGACCAACAAAAATTTACCCAGAGTTTGTTTAAGGCAAACCAATACTTGCCTAAGTGTTAAAGTATTATAGAAAGCATATTAACTTTCCACTTGGACTACATAAATTGGTTTGAAAAATCAAAAGAAGCTGCAAATAGTCCATATTTTATGGGGAATTTGTTAACTATGGAAACAGAAGGCTCTAAATACCTAATGAATCATTCCTTCTACTTCCCCCAACATGCTACTTCCAGAATAAAGTCAGAATGACAGTGGAGGAATCTCCAGACACACTGGACCTCTTGAAATTAGAACTTAAAATTGCTGTTCCGCAATTTCTAAATGAACATCAGTGACACTGGCATAAAGGAAGTTTTTACACAGACTGCAGTTGGTTTTAAATAGAGTGAAGTTTTTCATTCATCAAACTATGTCACTTTTTAAATTTAATATTGCTATAAATGAGCTTTTCACATTTGTAGTTCATTTCACTTCACTTTATGCATTTCACTTTATACATATATCGTACTTTAGAACAGAACTACTGTCTAAGCAGTCCAAATCAGCTTGGATGCTGCCTTCCTTAAGGCTACAGAAAGGCAGTATGTCACTGTATAAATTATCCAACAAGGGAGTATCATATCTGAGTTGTTCACTACCTGACCCACTTTCTGAGCCACTAGTCCACTAACCACACAGTAGAACCAGAGAGTGCCTGCATAATGTAGTCTCCCCCAAATGCTGCAATATCTCCTTTATTCCCCCCATTCACCAGAGTTTCTAGTTCTTCCTAAACATTCAATATACCTCACTGTGTTGTGATGACTTACCACTTCTTTCTAGGGCTGCTCATCCACCCTTGGTGTCTATCTGATACTCAGCTCTCACCTGTGGTTCCAAAAAGCTGTAAGCACATACACATCCAAGTAAAACTATCTTTGCAGACAGACTAAACCAAGTTGAGGGTAACTGACAGTAACTGAGAATAAAATGAGTGAGAGTGATGTCTATCCCAAACATGTGAAGATTTCCCCTACTACATGGGCGGATAAGAACAATTTGTTCCAATGGTCATGAAAGTAGCTAAAGTAAGTGCTATAGAACTTGGTCAGACATAACAAATGCCAGCATCATCCACTTGTATCCTGGGCCATTGTTAGTCATCTTGACTTTCGTTTTATCATTGGACTTTGATATCTCTGGAAGAGCAAGGGAGGCTGACAACTTTGGGCAATTTTGACTCATTTAAATTAAATTTCCATGCAAATCAAGATATCCCATGATGCCATCTTTGAAAACAAGAATGATAAAACAAGATTCCTCCACCCATCACTTCTGTCAAATTGTATAGCTTCAAACAGCAGCACTGGCTAATTCAGAATTTGAGCTTAAGTATGACATGAGACACTGCTCAACAATATTTAAAATGGAACTAAATGGATCTATTTATCATCTCATGTCTGGAATCCTCCCAGTTGAACCATACCCCACATTTATAGGTCACACATACTCTCAAAATCTAGTCTATGAAACATTAGAAGGGATCTCAATGATCATCTAGTCCTTACCCATATAACCTAAATATCATATCCAAGCAAAACGGTTACATAGATGATCAAACTTTTTTTAATTTAAAGAAAAAGTGTTAAATATTCCCATAAAAATCTACATGTCTTTAACCATCATTCCAAATTCTTACATTTGTCCTTCAAGTTCTTCAGTGTACTATGAACAAAGATTTCGCTTTGAATAATCTCTACCAAAAATCTCAAAAAAGATTAAATGATGAGTTAGGGACCATATAAAAGGGAAAGCAGGGAAACATGGTGGGACAGAGGTAGTTTCCACTCCATTTTACCAGTAGTTGATTAAATTTTGAAAAGCTGTCCATCGCAGTCACTATAAACTTGCATCTGTAATGCAGTCCCTAATAGCTACAGATTCAGTTGATTGATGTCCTGGATCTTCCTCCACCCATCCTACTCCCTGGCAGGTAGAAATCTCAAGATGTGACAATTTTTGGCCATCATAGCCTGATAATCTCAATCCCAAAGTCAGCTGTTGCTTAGCAACAAGATACTGCAACTCTGAGCTGATGCTAAGCATTACAACTCTCTACTTGGTGAATAGGAAGTCTATAATCTAAGGGGGTTAGTTCAATCACTGAGGTTTCCCAATCCCTGCACCCTGCCAGAAGAAGAAGGTGACTGCAGACCTGTACTTTAGTTAAAAGATTTCATCATATCTGTATCCTTTATGTGTCCTAAAGAGAGAATCTGTGCAATTGTATTCCCTCAGGTCTTCCAATTCTATTTCCCTCCATGATAACTTCCAGGACCCTGTGGCTCCCTACGGAGATGAATCACTCAACAGAAACTCCTATTAGCCATAAATGGCCTTTAACCATTTATTTTGTCATGACATTTAATAAGAGTTTGTTGCAAAGAATTACTAAAACTGCAAAGTTGGGTTTATTTATACTATATTAGCATCCTTCTTTGAATTACTCTGTAAAGTTCAGGTGCTATATGGAAACATGACAGACTATCAAAGGAAACTGTCTAATCATTATACAAATTAATTGTGACAAAATCTCTGGGTTAATTGGTCTTAGAACATAGAATCATAGAACTTTGATTAAAAGGAATCTCAGAGGTCATGTAGTCCATCTTATTCATGAGTTAGAACCCTTAATACAACTCAATAATTAATCATCCAGTCTGTACTTGAAGACCTATAGTAATGGAGGACTGGCCACTTCCTGAGGAAGCTCACTTTGGGGCAGGCACTTAAAGCTCTTAAGAGTTCCAGGTCATAGAAAGTTTCTTCTAGGGGTAGCTATGTGGCATAGTGAATAGAGCACCCGCCCTGGAGTCAGGAGGACCTGAGTTCAAATATGACCTCAGACGCTTGACACTTACTAGCCTTGTGACCTTGAGCAAGTAATTTAACCCTGATAGCCCTGCCCTCCCCCCTCCAAGAAACAAATGAAAGTTTCTTCTAATATTAAGCCTAAAGCAGCCACTTAGGATTGTACCCAACTTACTGTCACCAAGTTCTCTCTATCTCTACAAGGATTCACAAGAAATTCTGTTAAAGGCCCCTCTGAAATCTCAGTATGGAAGGTCTTTGTTATTTACTTGAAACAACATTTTTGTTAACCCTTTGAAAAAAAGTGAGGTCAGTTAGCATGATTTGGTGGACTTATTCTGGTGTAAAGTAATCATGGCTTGCCTCTCTACTTATCAACTATAATTTCAATATTTGTTTTACAAGGAGTCTCCCATCCTCACATTAAGTTCACTCTAGATTCCTTGGAATATGTAACAAATACAACCATGTTCAACGAACCTCTGATCTCAAACATCAGGTAAATCATGGAACAGGGAGATGTCTCTTGACCATAACTTGTTCATCCACGTGATGGAGGAAAAGTCACAGAGGGACTTCCTGTGAATGGTGAGGTCTTTGAGACCTCCAAACCTTCCTGATGAAAAGACCAGAGCTCAACAGAAAATTTGATCTTCAAATACAAGGCTCAAGAGAGGCACAGAAAGGTAAACAGGCAGGAAAGATACTACAACATGTTGTTCGTAGGGGCAAACTGTTTAAATCGCTACAAGGGAAAATGACACTTGTAACTCTTGAAAACTGTATTATTATTATGCCATTTAAAAGGGGTATACATAGAGAGAGGGCATGGGTACAAGTTGACTTTGATGTGATGATAAAAAAAATCTAATTAAGTGGTGAGAAGAGCTCATAGTGGGAGAAGAGAAAAAGAGGAGGCAGACGAGGGTAAATTACAGGCACAAAAACAAATCACAGTAGAAAGAAGGGAGATGAGCATTATTTGAATCTTACTCTAATCAGATTTGTCTCAAAGAAAGAATAAATGCAATCTGCTAGGTATAGAAATCTAACTTACCCTCTAGGAAGTATTATGGGAAAGGGGAAAGAAAAGAGAGGGGGTTGGGGAAGGAAGAGAACAAGTTGTAAGGATAGAAGGGAAGAAAAGAGAGGGGGCTAATAAGAGGGAAGGCAGACTAAGGGAGGCAGTGATCAAAGGCAAAATTCTAACGATGAGGAAAATGGAGAAAGGAGGGAGAAAAGTGTAGACAAGGGAGGGGGGAATTAGGATGGAAAGACACAGATAAGTCAACTGTGCATGTGAATGGGAGTCTGAATGCAAAAATGGAAGCATATTATTTACTTTTCTTCCATTGTTTTGTTTTGTTTCTTCTTTCTTAAGGTTCCTCTCATTAGTTCTAATTCTTCTTTACATCATGACTAATGTGAAAATATATTTAATATGAATATATAAGTATTTAATATGAATGTATGAATGAATGAATGTTTATAAGATTGCATGTCATCTTTGGGAGGTGGTAGCAGAGGGAGAAGGAAAAAGCTTAAAGCTCAAAATCTTATGGAAGTGAATGTTAAAAACCAAAAATGAATAAATTGAGTATACTTTTTAAAAAACCAGATAGAAGGGCATGAGATTAGAGGCTGGTCATACCTGAAAATATCATGATTATCATCTTGATGTGATGGCCAAGGGAGTGAGTTCTGTTATCATGGAAAGAGAAGGCAAACTGGAAAACAAATGAAAAATCCCAATACTTTATCAGCTAGAAATGGTTAAGTGTAGGTGTCATTGACAAATAGAAAGCATACCATGAGTTTACATGAACTTGAATTATATATGGATATTCCAAGGATGTACTGGCAATATCCAACAAAGCAATCAAATGAATCATTTCAATTATAGATGAAGGATTTATACTTATCAAATCCTCAAAATAAGTCATGCAACAATATATCACAGATAGATTCATGATAATCTGTAGAAATAACTTAATCACTAAACATAGATTAGATGAAATTATTGAATTTGAGAAAGTGCTAAAATCTGAAAAGGGTGAATTTGTAGAAATTAGAATAATCAAAAATCTTCATAGCACAAACACGAGAAATTCTGTCTAATAACATTTAAAAATCAATGTCAATGCATCAATCATGATAATGAAAAAAGCATAGTTAAAAACTTCACAAAGTCATTCTTGAGATGGCTAATACAGATGCAATTAGTGGGCCAATTATACTTAAAAAGAGCAATTTTTAGGAATTTGGAATTTACTTTAATTACAAAAAAATTAATCTACTTTCCAACAATATTTGACAAAGTATACAAATACTTCAGTTTTTCATGCAACATGCAACCTTCATCACTGTCGTAATAAGAACCATAAAGAAAAAGGTAGAAACATAAAGTAATAGTTTGAAAGTTAGAAATCAAATATCACCATGGCAAAAGTTCTTTGGGGTTTTTTTTGTATTTATTTACTATTTAATTTTTCCCCAGTTACATGTAAAAAAGCAATTTTTAACATTTGTTTTCAAAACATTGAGTTCTAAATTCTCTCCCCTTCTCCCTCCCCCACCACCCCCAATGAGAAGACAAGCAATTCCATTTAGGTTATACATCTGTAGACATGCAAAACATATCCATAATAGTCATATTGTAAAAGAAAATATACACAAAAAACCCTCAAGAAAAACAAAGAAAAGAAAAGGAAGTTCTGTTTCATTTTTACTTCCATATCTCCAGTACCCAACACTGTGCCTGAAACTGGTAGGTTCTCAATAAATGAGTAGTGATTGATCAAGCCCCAGCCCTTTGCCAAGGAACACACAATCCACACAGGAGAAGTCAAGTGGATATGCCCATTGTCCTGACTATTCTACACATAGAAAAAGGTAATCCAATAGTACATGCTTCAGGGACAGACTGTAGAGAGAAAATGACCTGGACCCAGAATTAAAAAGGGTCAAGAGAGCAGGATAGTGTTTGTGTGTCTGTGTCTGTGTCTATGTCTGTATCTGTGTGTCAGTGTGTCTGTGTATGCATGTGGCAGAGAGGATGTAGGCATCAGAGCTTTCAATGACTTTAAGCTTATTTTCCTCAAACAAAAACTCAGGTTTTCACATCAGTATTCTTTCTGTGATGCCACATTATTAAAAATTGTGGAATTCCAAAATATTTGAGGAAAAAAAATTATGGCTAACCCAGTGGACAATGGAGACCTGTACGGTGGGTATAAAAAGGCTACAATATCTTACTAATTATTAATTATTTTCAAGAAATAATATACAAGATATCAAAGAGATATGTGGGCAGAAAATGAAAGGAGTTAGTCATGAAGTAAGATGAAGGACAACAGGTCATAAGATCCCAAATTTAGAGCTGGAAGGTGGACCTTCAAGGTCATCTGTTCCAAACCCTTTATTTTACAGAGAAGGAAACTGAGAGAGGTTAAGTGATTTGCCAAAAATCATAGAGTCAATAAATGGAAAAGTCAATCTAAAACTCTTTTGAAGGTCTTACAAGATCTGGGATGTGGGGTTGGGGGAAAATATGTAGGTATCTATATCTAAATGTATATGTATATGAACATTTATGTATTTCTGACTAGAGTTATGGGGATTGGGGGAAGAAACATCTCGAAACCCCACAAAGCAAGAGAATTCATAGAAGGAAAACCTCACCCAACACAATGTTACATAGTCCTGATCTCCCCTTAGCAATATAGGATGTGTTTTGTGTGGCTATCGTGAAGGTTAACATGAGACACTAATTGGCCCAAGTTGGTCACTGTAGTCTTTCCCATTGACTTTCAAGAGTCTGGCTCCCCTCCTTGATCCCTCTTCCTGGAGATTTATTTAGCACACAACTGAGATCCCTATTACTCAGGAATGACCCCTGAAATGGTCAGGCCCCACTGAAAGGTCTCTACAGAGGACATGTACCATTTTACCAAAGCTCTCAACAAAAGAAGAAATGGTCTAAAAGTTCCAAAAATCCATGATTAACAATATTTGGGTTTAATTTCTTTAAGTTGTAATAAAAAGGAAAGGGGCCTGGAAATAAGCACCATACATGAAAACAAATGGTACCTTCTAGATTGTTTAAACTCAGCTCATAAGACTGTATTTCTGATATTGTCTCTAAGGAATTAATAACTTTACAAGCCGTTGCACCAGAACCCATCATACTCAGACCACCCACTCTCAAATAAAGGCAATGGGACCATAAACCTGGCAATAACAGCTCATCTTCTCTGCTCCCCCGCCCCAACTCCCCAGCCTTCACCATCTGGGCTGCCAGTCTCCTGTTACAAGCTGGGGCAAGCTTGACACACATACCACCCAGAGCCAGAGTGAACAAACAGTACAGCAGTGTGCCCTGAAAGCAGTAAAGTCTGGAGGAGGTTGTCCCATATGACAGCAGCTCAGCAGGCAGTCCCTCTCCTCATAGAAAGCATTGATCCAGAGCTTTCTTCAAAATTGGCCAGAGCAGAGTCACAAGCCCTATGAGGAGGGGCTGGCTGTGACTGTCTGCATTGGCTCAAGGGGAGCTTCCACAACACTGAGAATTGCCTTCATTACTCCAGGAGCTTCTATGGCAAGATTCCATTTGGATTTCCCTCCAAATAAAGCCTCTATTCAACTGCCCAAGATGAATGCCTAGCATATAACTTTTGATTTTTTTTAACATCTGTCTCAAACCAGCAATGAATACTAGACTGAGAGACAAAAAGATCTGGGTTATTGGACACTGCCGTTTACTAGCTGTGTGAGTAAAACTGCCTAAGCCAGTTTCTTCATCTTTCAGTTAGGAATAATGATAATAGTCATAAGGTTGCACAGTGTGTAGAGCAGTGGGCCAGGAGTCAGGAAGATCTGAGTTCAAACCCAGTCTCAGATACTTACTAGTTGTATGACCTTAGACGACTCACTTAAACTCTGCCTCAGTTCCCTCACCCATAAAATGGGGATAATTGGAGCCCATATGCCCTGTTTTCGTGAGGATTCAGTGAGATAATATTTGTAAACTTTCAACACAGTGCCTAGCACATAGTAGGCACTACGTTAATGCTTATTCACTCCCCCTTCCTTTCCCTTAATGATAACTTTCATGCCCATTTTATAGGGTTGTTATGAAGATTAAATGAGTTGATGGACAGAAAAATACCGTATAGGCTGTAAAGGACAAAGTGAATGCAGCTTGGTTGGTGGGGAGGTGGTGGAAACAACAGATTGGTGTCCTTGTTGATCATTCATTTTTGAAGAGGACCAATGACATCAACCAGGGTGTTGTTTTGACTTGCAAGTGCATTGGATTTAAATGAGGCTGACCTGTGCAAAGTCATCAACACTCAGCTAGCACTGGCCTGGCATCAAGCAGCAGAAAACCTAAGTGTTGCTCTCCCACACACTTGGCGTGGATCCTTGGCTGAAGCCACTTCTTTAAAAGCTGGTTTTTGTTTTGTCTGCCCTCTCTATCTCACAGGCCAGTTGTGGCATTTGGATAATGATAATGATGCCAAAAGATTTTGGTAAATATGCCACACTAGATGACTGTGGGTGGATTTTCTTTTGTTTCAGGTGTAGGGCTATCAACTCAAATGTTGCCATTATATATCTCTCTCTCATTGTCTATTGTCTTCAGTCCCTAAGTTATTCCTTAAGAGGAACCTAAAGCTATACAGGAAACAGAGTGTCTGAGAGATGATATGATAGAGGTGGGTATTGGTCACTGGGCATAATCCTCTTACAGAAAGATCAGGAAGCCTTCTGGCAGCATAGCAGGGTGGGGAGCAAAGGGGGTGAATGAAGGTAGAGCACTTGTGGATAATTGACAACATGGGAAACTAAGAATTGACTGTACCTATGAATGCCTTTCTATGTCACTGCAATATAAGTAGCTAAGTTTTGAAATAAAGAAAAAACCTTCATGCTTATACAGATGCCAGATGCAATTTCAAATCTTTTATCTTTTCAGCATTTTCAACAGCTTTGCATTATACTATATTTTGCTCTATGCATTAGGCCTGAATTCAGCTGCATTTTCAGTAATGAAAAAAAATATATACTGGAACCTTACCAATGCAATCTAATGCTATTTCCCACTTTGACAGCTCCAGTATTAGCGGCAGTGTTTTTGAGACATAATGTCTCTAACAATTCAATTATGTGTATATTATAAGCAGAAACAACTAATACAAGAGAGGCAATGTGTCAGAATGAATTGAGGCAGCCTTGAAGTCAATAATGTTTGGGACTTGTATGTACCAACTACATGACTCTGGTAGAATGGAAAGAGCATGGGCTCTGGAGTCTGTGGAGCTGGGTTCAAATCTCATCTCTGATATATATTCCTTGTGTAATTGAGCAAGTGACTCAATCACCATGGTCTTTGGTTAACATCTACTAAGTGAGGAGGCTGGACTGAATGGCCTCTGAGGTACCTTCCAAGGTTCTAGGTTCTTGATCAT
>CM053594.1:312411583-312473383 GCA_028646575.1 Pseudocheirus occidentalis
GCCGCCTCCTCCTCATTCTTGTCTTCTTTCTCCTTCTTTCCTGCCGCCTCCTCCTCATTCTTGTCTTCTTTCTCCTTCTTTCCCGCTGCCTCCTCCTTATTGCCACAGAAATTACCTCGGGACCCTGGCCATTTACTTAAGGTCAGTTTATGACGTCAGCCCTTACGATTCTTTCCAACTCTTCCCAGTTTTTCAGATATCCTTTCTACCATCCAAGGAAAACATGATCTTACTCCCATGCTACATGTCATCTTTCAGCAATAATAATCCTGGATATAATTTATTTGTATTCCTTAATTCATAGCTCATGTTTTAAAAAAAAATATTTTTATCACCATTGTGATAAAATAGTTAATTATTATGTGAAAAGATTGGGATGATTATTCTGAATTCTGAAAGCCTTATTTTGATATTGATTAAGATACACTTGCATCTGGTACAAAGTTTAGGTATACAAAATATCATTTATAGATTAATATATCACCCAAAAAAGAATAGAGATGTGTCTAAAAATGAAGCAGAAGCCTGAAAATATATCTATTCCCCAGTTCAATATGCAGCACAGACTAAGTATGTCAAAAGTCCATAACACAGTCTAGAAGATGCTTTAACAATTCCAAGCACATCTCCTAAAACTTAGGAATAATAAACAAGTTAATCAATGGACCCAGGAGAGAATTAGGTTGTCAGAGGTCTGTGAGAAACAACCACCACAAAATGTGGGTATCGATGTTCAAAATGAAAAACAAAACAAAACAAAAAAAAACCTTCATGGATCCAAAAAAGGTCAGAAATATTTTTGTCCTCCTAACTACAGCTGTCTCATTACATGGGACTCACTGATCAAGGGTAGGAAACTAATGTTTAAGATCTCTGAGTAGGCTAACTCCATACAATACTTCAGTTTATCCACACCTAAACTACTGTGAGGAATGTTTTCTTTTTTTCTCCACTAACACTAAACACTTAAACACCCCTCTGACATGTTTCTTTTATTTTAATAGACTTTTCTTGGCAAAGAAAATCAACAGAAACTCTATAAGGGCATAGAGTTAAAATGGATAGAATGAATAGAACCCTAGGAAAAGTTCGTCCCTATTCTGTGTGTCCTTGTTTATACAAAGGAGAAGTAGTGCAGGATGGCAGAGAGATGCCAGCCTTGTAATCAAGAAGACAAGAAGACGTGGGTCTACGTTCTGCTTATGAGACACATTAGCTGTGTGTGCATGAACAGATCCTTTAACCGCCTTAAAAATTCCAAGTTTTAAACCATTATCAGAGTCCTTAAGTTAAAGATGAGTTACTGAACTGCAACGGTGGAGAGAATTTCCACACCTAGAGATTTTTAAATTAATTGAATCTTAGTCCTTGAACTAAGAGAAAAATATTTTTTCATATAAATTATCTTTATTTCCTAATTTATTTCCTTCTCTTCCTTCTCTCAGAGAGTTATCTTTTATTTTTTTGGTTTTAAATAGTTTTTTTTTTTTCCAATTACATGTAAAGATAATTTTAGCCTTCAGTTTTTAATGAAATTTTGAGTTCCAAATTTTCTCCCTCTCTTCCTCCCCTCCCTCATTTCTAAAATGTTAAACAATTTGATATAGCCTATATATCTGCAATTGTGTAAAACATATTCCCATACTGGTCACATTGTGAAAGAAGAAAACAGAACAAAAGGGAAAAGATGGGGGAAAAAAAAGCAAAAATAGCATTCTTTGATCTACATTCAGACCAGAGCAGTTCTTTTTCTGGATATGGATAGCATTTTCCATCATTAGTCCTTTGGAATTGTCTTGAATCATTTATTGCTGAGAAAAGCTAAGTCGATCACAAGTGATCATCACACAATGCTGCTGTTACTCTGTACAATGATCTCCTGGTTCTGCTCACTTCATTTTGCATCAGTTCATGTAAGTCTGTCCATGTTTTTCTGAAATCTGCCTGTTCATCATTTCTTACAGCACAATAGCATTCCATTGCATGCCTATACCACAACTTGTTCAGCCATTCTTCAGTTGATGGGGTATCTCTTCAATTCTCAATTCTTTGCCACCATAGAAAGAGCGACTGAATATTTTTGTGCGTGTAGGTCTTTTTCCTTTTTTTACAGACTTAGCAGTGATATTACTGAATCAAAGATTATGCACAGTTTTATAGTTTTAAATTGTTGGGCATAGATTTAAATTGTTCTCCAGAATGGTTGGATGAGTAAAGAAAAAATTTTGTGAAAGTCTAAAGATGAATATATTGGCTGTCTTATACTATATATACAAAGGATTAAAGTACTGGGATAATAAATTTAAAACCAAAAGTATCCTCAGAGGTCATCTAGCCCAATTCCCTCATTTTGCAGAGGGGGAAACTGAGGCCCACAAGATTAAAAGATCACCCAAGATCACATAGGTAGCAAGGGATGGAGCCGGAACTCAAACTCAGGCTGTTTGATTCCAAATTCAGTTCTTTTCTCACAGTTTTGCCAATAGCCTTTGCAGGAAAAACAACACAACCCACTAAGAATAATAATTGCTTGGCAATATTTATTATTATTACTGTTGCTCTTATTGTTCAACTGTGTCTAACTCTTCACAACCCCAATTATGGTCTTCTGAGCAGAGATAGTAGAGAGGTTTGTCATTTTATTCTCCAACTCATTCTGTAGATGAGTGACTAAGGCAAACATGGTTAAGTGACTTGCCCAGGGTCACACAGTTATTAAGTCTACAAGGTTAAATTTTAACTCAGGAAGATGAGTCTTCCTGACTCCAGGTCTGGCATTCTATCCACTGTGCCACTGTAATAGTAAGGGGATTTGAAGACCTCCCCTGCCCCTTAATAAGCCTAAAAGTGAACTTGAGAACCTTCCCTGATTTGAAAATATACTCTGCCCCCTCATAAGCTGCATGTGCTCACCTGGAGCCTGTGGTGGGAGGAGTTTGCTGAAGGGTGGAGCAGAGCCCACAGGGGAAGCTTGCTTAGTGGAGGCTCGTTTTTCAGGAAGGCACAAGTTGTGTTACTTTGTAATCAGGCAGTGAGTCAAGAGGGTTGTGATGTTCTCTGGCCGTGGAGAAGGCTCTCTATACTTCTTAGGTGAGGTTTTGCTTTGGGGCTCACTTTGGGAAGAGGTCTGTCATTTGGCCAGAGGGAACACTGGGCAGCCATTGAGCCCTCTGGCTTTGAAAACCCAGATGTTGGTGCTTCTCTCTCTGGTGACTGACTAGGTATAGATGTAATAGTCAGACAGCTAGAAACCCTGACTATTTAATTGTGTTATTTTCTTTGTATTTTTTGTCTGCTTGTAATTTCTGTTTGTATTCTCTGACGTTCAGGGTCCTGACTTTTCCTCATAAACTAGGTAAATGATGTGTGTTTGTTTGGTTAAAGTAAGATTGTTAACCCATTTTGAGCTGATTTCCTTCAGAAAAGCAGATCAAATAACTTGTTAGCAGCCATCCTGGGTATGCTGGGGTGCTTGCTGCTACAGTCACCTCGCCACCCAATCACTACTATTGGTAATACCCAAACATAATAGCTAACATTCACATAGTGTGTACAATGTGCCGAGCACTATGCTAGGCATTTACAGTTGTTATCTTACTTGGGCCCCACAACAATCTTGGGAAGGAGGTGCTATTATGATCCTCACATCATTGATGAGAAAACTGTGGCAAACAGAGGTTAAATGACTTGCTGAAGGCCACACAGCTAAGAAAACTGGATTTGAACTTAGACTTGTTTTTTATTCTAGGCCTGGCACTCTGTCCACTGCATCACTTGAATTCAATATGGGAAGGAAGTGGGAGGGGGTTGGAGGAGGGTCAGATGGGCTTAAGATGAGTTCTCAGCAATTTCTTATTTGGGCCTGGCAGAAACCGTAAAGATACTTCTAAAAGAGGCTCTTTGGGGAAAGGGAGGTTGCTTAAAACAATCCTTAAGTATCCGGTCTTGAGTACACTTCCATCAACAAATGAAAGAGATAACCAAGGTAAGAAAGATGAGGTGAGAAACAAGTCACAGAAGGTGGAAAGAAGGGGCCTGACGACTCTGATAAGAGCCCCACTTCAAGTTCATGACAAAGGACTTGATTACAAAAAGAAAACTCAGCACCTTCTTTTTGGGAGGGAGAGATCAAAGAGGAGAGGAAGCAAGTTAATTACCAGGTAGGAGAAAATGGAGAAAAATGATGTGGTGGTTGATTCAGCTTTAAAGTTCCATTAAAACAAAGGCGCCTTTTCAAAGTCATTGAAATTTTTTCTATTTCACTTGAAGCAAAAACCAGTCAGTTTAACTTCTCTTTCTCTGTGTCTCTCTCTGTGTCTGTCTCTGTCTCTCTGTCTCTCTGTCTCTCTGTCTCCCCCCCCCCGCCTTCACCCCCTGTCTATTTCTGTGTGTCTCTCTCTCTGGTTTTTCTGTTTCTGTCTCCATCTCTGTCTTTGTCTCTGTCTGTTTGTCTGTCTATCTATCTATCTATCCATCTATCTATCATCGTTCTATCTATCTATCCATGTATCTATCTATCATCTATCTGTCCATCATCTTTCTATCATATTTCTATCATCTTTCTATCTATCTATCATCTACCTATCTATCTCTATACCTATCTATCTATCTATCATCTATCTATCTAACTCCATTGTATTGGCTTTCAAGGTTTTATGAGTTTAAAAAAGGGAAATGATGTACCACACAGATGTCTATTCTCCCAGATGAAGTTCTCTGCATTCAGCAATGAAGGAAGGGCTTTTGATGAGAGACAAACCATCCTTTCCTTCTCATTCTAATTTAAGAATTAATGGCTTGGATTGAGACCCAGATAATCAGCTAAAATTTGCTCAAGATTTAACATTTTTGCCTAGTAAAAATAAATTATATCTTGGCATACTCTGAGCAAAATCATATATTGACGACAACTAGAGACATGTGAAAGTACAGACGACAGTTTCCACCTTTGAATACCTTACAGAGCAGTAGAAACTCAGGGCAAACATTCCCAGGAGTTCCAAAGAATGTCAAAAGAAACCTGAATCATATTGCTGCAGGCCTATGGGAGAGTCACACAACATTTCTGTGCACCTTGAGGCAATAAGGCTGGATGGTTCCACAGCTTATAACACCAAGGAAAATCACCAACATTTCTACTGGTCTTCCTTTAAGGTTATGATCAAGGTCCATTTTACTTCAACAAGGAGGCTGTAATGTAGTCATCACCTCTGGAGTTCCTTGGTTGTTGTGGAAATAGACTTCCAATTAAGGTAGCATCTCTTGCTGCTATTTCTAGCATTTCAGACTCATAACTGTATTGAGAGGATAGCATATAGGTTCAATCTAGACTGCCTTTCATATACAGAAAAAAGCACTCTCTCACACACATACACACACACTCACACACATACACACACACACATCTAGTCTTCAAAAAACAGGTATAAGGCACTCTATGAGACATACTGCCCAAAAATCAAAACTAAAGTATATGATCCCCAGCAATGTTTTTACATTTACCATTCAACGAGAGAGACAGAGACAGAGACAGAGACAGAGACACAGAGACAGAGAGAGAGAGAGAGAGAGAGAGAGAGAGAGAGAAATAGATGGAGTATTTATCAAGCACTTACTTGTGTAACGTCTTAAGCACTAGGAATACAGATAAAATTTTAAAGAGAAAGATTGTTCCTGCCCTCAAGTAGCTTACATTCTAATGAGGGAATACAACACATAAAAAGAAACTGAAAAGGAAAAGGATGGGAGAAGAAGGTACCTCCTCAAAGTCAAGATGGAAAAATCTCAAGAGGCAGTAGCAAAGGCGAGAGAAGAATAAAGGTGTGACTGATTTGAGTATTTTTCCTCAAATAGATGTTTTGAGGAGGAGCTCATCAATGGAAGTGGGAGTAACCAGGGCAGAGGGATCTTCAAGGGTGAGAAAGTTGCAGGAGAAGAGGCATCTTTCAAGGTAAAAAGACTGCCAGATATGGTATAGAAGTTTAGAGAGTGAGAAGTGGAACTGAGAGAGGAATGAAGAGAACATATTAGGTCATAGATTAAAGCATTTAATAAACACATAGGAAATGAAGTGACAAGAAAAAAGCATTTCCATACACACACAGGGTACATAATTTTCCATACCAACAAGAGGGGAGGGCATTCACAAAAAAAGATGAGAAGGAAGGACACATGTAGGGAAAATAAACGGGTGGTAGTAATAGTAGTTACTGTTGAGTCATTTCTGACAGTTTGTGATCCCATTTGGGGTTTTCTTTGGCAAAGACACTAGAGGGGTTTGCCATTTCTTTCTCTGGCTCATTTCACAGATGAGAAAACTGAGGTAAACAGGGTTAAGTGCCCAGGGTCACACAGCTAGTAATTGTCTAAGCTCAGTCTTTTTCACTCCAAGCCCAGCACTCTAACCAATGCACTGTCTAGCTACCCAATGGGTGGTAAATACACACAAAAGAGCACACACCATGAATCGGTGCAGCCATGGTACATGTGTGGAGCATGTAGGCAAAAGGATACGTGTGGACAGAGCATGTGAGCTGGCAAAGCAGCTCCCACCAGTAATGATAAAGGGTTATCAATGCCTTTTGGTGACATCATGTTTCTCTCTGATGTTCTCTTCTGGGTATGGAGGTGTGGGTCATATTACTTCTGTTGAACATCTCAGATGGTCTCATCTGCTACAACATGCAGGATTTTGGTTTTTCAGTATCTTTAGGTTCATCTATTACACTCTGCTACCATCTGCTGTGATATAGTAGTTAGGAAGGCTCTCACTGACAGGGATGAGCTAACTGTACCTTTAGCACATTAACAGGAGCTATAGGGCACCAGGAAAAGCTCTCAGAGTCCCCCAAGCTAATATAAGTTTATTCTTTTGATCATATTACTTCCAGTACTAACTCATGGTCCTAGATTCTAAACAATATGGCTTGGGATTTGAAAATTCCTTTTAATTTCTGTTCAGTACCCATGTCTGCATTTATATCCCCTTCCAAACACAAAACAAAACAAAACATAGTTTTGGAACTTTGTTCCACCCAAACCCCAAAGGAATTTAGGTGGGTAGGACTAGGTTAACTAGGCTTTTACCCTCTCGCAAAACTCCCTGATCAGATGAAAGGACAAGACTGTGTTGTGTTTGTCTTTTGCTTTCAAAGGGGACCATGACACCAAGGAAATGTTGGCATGGTTTACAGTTGATTTTGATTTGAGAGAGGGAGGGCTATGCAGAATCATAAGGGTTGTTAGCCTCCACCTCAGCTCCATGTTCTGAGTTTGATAATGTTTATTTGCAAAGAGCAAAATTGCTGATTATTTCTGCTGCATTCTGACCAGGACAAACCGTAATGCTCTCTCCACATGGAGTTGTGGCAGGTAAGATAAATACACTCCATTGCAGCTGTAGACAGCCTAGGCCTTCATTTAAAAAAAAAGATATTATAATTGAAGCAAAATGAATTTGAGTTGGGGGCTAGATCTAATTAAGGCTACATTGATTAAAACATTGTTAGACCCAACAATGCATGATTAAGGAAAGTAGAATATTCTCACCAGATGGAGGGGGGAGAAAATTCAGAGCTCAAAATCTTGAGGAACTAAATGTTTGTAACACCATGCACAAGCAGATTCCCAAAAGAATGCTATTGTGAATAGCTTTTAAGGTTCGGATTACACAGTAATAGTGAACATTCTGTTTATTCCATTACAAATTAAGGCAAACATTCAACCAATTCATAATACAATAATCAATCTTCCACTCATGGGGCAACCATATATCAATTCAATCAACCACTCAATACAATCATTAGAAAACCACACAAACCCTCCACCCCTTGGTGTCCAGCAAATGTCCCCTCATCCAAGGGGAGGTCTTGCTTCATCTTGACTCTGGGTGGTCTCTCTGATTCCCTGGATCTCCTTCCATGGTCTCAGTTACCTCCTGAATCCACCAAACAGTCACCTGGATTCAGAAGTAGACAGCTCCCAGGTCCTTGTCCAGTCCTCAGGGCAGTCCCTGGCACACACTGAAGTTCACAGGGTCCAGCACATCTCAAACCCTTCACCACTTCTCTTGCTTGGAACTCAAGGATCAGCCAGGCCATAAATAAACAAAGTCTTATCCTGGTCATGCTTCTTCAGTCTTCCAGCAGTTCAGCTGGCCCTAGGACCTAGAAGGAATATCAGCCTTCTGGGTGGCCTTCCCCAGACTCTGGTCTCAGGAAAACTCCATTCAGTTCTCAGTCAGCTTCCAGATACTGGGAGAGAAACTCTCTCTCTCTCTGTCTCTGTCTCTGTCTCTGTCTCTCTGTCTCTCTGTCTCTGTCTGTCTCTCTCTCTGTCTCTGTCTCTGTCTCTCTCTCTCTCTCTGTCTCTCTCTCTCTCTCTCTCGTCTCTCTCTCTCTCAACTGGCTTCAGTCTCCATGAATCCTCCTTCACAAGGAGCAACAATTCTGTCTCTCTGTCTCTAGAATTTCTCTCTGTGTCTAGAATTTTTCTTTATATACAGCACTTGCCTTCTGTCTCAGCCAATAACCTTCTTCCATATCAACAGGGGAGTTCACGCCTTCTCAACAGTGGACAGGGCTCATGCCTTCAATACTTAGCCCTAAGTTACTAAGTGCTACTTAGCCCTAAGTTACTAAGTGCTAAGTATATGATAAACTGATTGCTATTACAATGTTGTAAACTAAAAGTAAATAAATGAATTAGCTAATTTTTTAAAGAAGAATATTCTCACCATAGAGAAGTAACTTTTTTATAAAATATAGCTATCATTATACAATAAATAATTTTTTTAAAAGGATAAAATGATGAAAATCAATTAAAGGGTACAAAAATGAAATATGCAAACCTCCAAGAACTTATGAAGTTAAAACTATAGGCTACCTTTGCAGTAAAATTCAGGAAATTTTGGACTCAAGATTAAGAATAGACAGGTTATCTCTTCATACAATTTCAATTTAAAAAGATGATTTGATGAATGTATCAAACTTTAAAAATAGATATCATAGAATAAAAGTATTTTAGAGTTGTAAAGCATTTCAGTGGCCTCTAGTTCAACTCAAGCCTAGAAGGAATCACAGTTATAACAACCAATAAGCAATCATCCAGCCTCTTACACATTCATCTGATAAACATTTATTAAGCACCTCTTTGGTAACAATCACTGTGCTGAGTGCTGGGGATACAAAAAGAAGCAAAAGACAGTCCCTACTCTCAAGGAGCTTACAATCTGATGGGGGAGATACCATGCAAACAAATATATACAAAGCAAGCTATGTGCAGGATAAATAGGAAAGAATTAAACTAGAGGAAGCACTGGAATTAGGAGGGGGTGGAGAAGGCTTCCTATAGAGAGCAGGATTTTAGTTGAGACTTAAAGGAAGCCAGAGAGAGAGGGAGAGATCATCAGTTGGAACAGAGGAGAGAGAGCTTCCCAGGCATGGGGGACAGCTAGAGAAAATGCCTGAAGCCAAGAGATGAAGAGATGGAGTGTCTTGCTTGTGGAACAGTGAGGAAGCCAGCGTCACTGGATCTGAGAATATGTGTTGGGGAGTAAGGTGTATGAAGATTAGAAAGGGAGGAGAGGGCTAGGTTAGGAGGAGGTCTAAATGCCAAGCAGCATTTTGTGTTTGATCCTGGAGGCAACAGGAAGCCACTGGAGTTTATTGAGTAGTGTGGTGATATAACTGGACTGTGATTTAGGAAAATCATATTAGTGACTGAGTGAGACTGGATCAGAGTGGGGAGTGAGACAGGCAGAGCTCTACCAGCAGACTATAGAAATAGTCTAGGTATGGGGTGATAGATGCCTGCTGTATCAGTGGTGGCAGCATCAGAGAAGAGAAGGGGGCAAAAATGAGATAGGTTTTACCACTTCCAACTTGCTCCTGTTTCTTCCCCTTGAGATGACATTAATCAACAGCGTTTAAGTACCTATTACATGCTAAGCTCTGTGCTAAGTGCTAGAAACAAAAGACAGAAGCAAAAGAGCTGGGGCAGTCAGGACAATCTGAGTTCAAATCTGCCTCAGACACTTAACACTTACTAGGTGCGTGACTTTGGGCAAGTCACTTAACCCCAATTACCCTGTCCTCCCTGCTCCAAAAAGACAAAAAGAAAAAGAAAAAAGAAGCCAAAGAGCCCCTTCCTTTGAAGAGTATGTATTCCAGTGAGGGAGGCAACTTGTACATATGTAAGACATATACAAAGCAGAAACAGGTTTAAGATTGGGGAGCGATTGAATCAATCAGTCCATACTACTTAAAATAACTAAGAAGATAGGTTACAACTTGGGTTATCAGTTGAGAATACACCTATTGACTTGGTCAGTCAAAGGCAGGTTATTTGTGAAACATTCTTAATGAATTTGGGGCAGCTAGTGGCATAATGGATAGAGCTCCTGGCCTGGAGTCAGGAAGAGTCATCTTCCTAAGTTCAAATCTGGCCTCAGACACTTACTAGCTGCATGACCCTGGGCAAGTCACTTCACCCTGTTTGTCTTAGTTTCCTCATCTATAAAATGAGCTGGAGAAGGAAATAACAAACTGCTCCAGTTTCTCTGCCAAGAAAATCCCAAATGGGGTCACGAAGAATTAAACATGACTGAAAGGAGAACAACAACGAATGTTTCTAAGTGTTAGACAGAATGAAGTAAAGGCACACAGGAAATATATTAGAATTGGTTGAAGAATCAGTCATATTCAATGAGGCTTGCATAAAAATAGCAATCTAGTCCACAATCAAGCATATAGATTAGGCCAACCTAGTGTTAAAGCTTTCCAGTCATGCTCCTAGAAGAGAAATCACTTTTGGTAAAGGGGGAGGAGAGGAAGAGAACCTCTCTGTGTCCTCTCCTTTCCCCTAGATCAAAGCATTAGCTTCTCATAAACTTTGAAAAGTTGGAAGAGTTTGGACTTCACGTGGACCTAGTAACAGTGTCTACAGAACAAGTTTTTGCACCAGGAGCCAAAGACAAACTAAGAAGAGCAGATGGCTTAAAAAAAAAGACTACACCATGCCTAAGGGAAGCTTTATAAGAACAAAGGGGAAATAAGGACTTCTTGGAACTAGAATTTATCCCTCTGCTACATGTGATCTGTAAACTTGAAC
Organism: Pseudocheirus occidentalis; assembly: GCA_028646575.1. Taxonomy (NCBI): domain Eukaryota; kingdom Metazoa; phylum Chordata; class Mammalia; order Diprotodontia; family Pseudocheiridae; genus Pseudocheirus; species Pseudocheirus occidentalis. The sequence continues at coordinate 312,422,693 of CM053594.1, forward strand.
ACACCTGAACCCTCTGGCCTCTCTGTATTTGTGGAAGGATATGCCCTCTGGTGTGAGCAACAAAGTTGATACCAATTGTTTTTACTATACCACTTTGGTAAATACCAATTTCTAAAAGCTAACTATGTTTGGTTGACTAACTAATATTAAGTGATAATTAATCAGAGAGCACACTGAAGGGGACACCCCTACATATCAGGATTGTTCATTGAATGCGGAGGAGAGGAGTAAGCAATCTCTGTCCCTGGATGTTTTATATTGGATATCTTGTAGACGTATTAAACTCAGTGTATCCAAACAAAAACTCATTATCTTCTCCCTAAAACCCATCAATCTCCTGAACTTCTCTATTTCAGTGGAGGCCATCATCATTTTTCTGGTGGTCACCCGGGTTTGTAACCATGGTGTTGCTCTCAATTCCTCATTTTGACTCGTCCTACAAATCTAATCAATGGCACATCTTGATATTTCTATCTTCATGACATTTCTGATATATGTCCCCTTGTCTCCGCTGTCACTGGGGGCAGAGACAGTAAGCCCAGTGTCTGCTCTACACAAAGTAACCTTAGCAGGGAAGGTATTAGGGACCAGCAAGGTCTCACATAGAAGTAAGCTATCTCCTGACAGCTTATTCTTGAAGGAAACCAGGGATTCCAGTGGGTGGAGGTAAGGAGAGAACACTACAGGCATAAGGGACAACCAGTTCAAAAGGACAGAAATGGAGGAAACAAATAGGGCGTTATGGCTAGACAGTACTAGAATGTGGAGGTGAGTAACGTGTGAGAAGATTAGAAAGATAGGAAAGGGTCAAGTTGTGAAGAGATATTATGTTAGTAATAGGAAGAAGGAAAATAGCACTGTATCTCACCTTACATAGGGGGAGCAGGAAAGGCAAGAGGAAGCCAGGTTATGGAGTACTTTGAATGCCAAATAGAGGATTTTATATTTGATCTTAGAGGTGCTAGGAAGCTAATACAGTTTATTGTGTGTAAGGGTTAATACTGTCAAGAGTGCTTTATTAAAATCACTTTAACTGCTGTGTAGAGAGAATGAGTAATGTGCGGAGAGATTTGAGACCCAGAACTCACTGATGAGGCTGTTACAATAATCCAGGAGGTGGCTTGAACTATAGTGATGCCTATATGAGCAGAGAGAGGGGCATATATCAGAAATGTTATAGAGACAGAAATGTCAAGATATACCAATTGATTAGATTTTTAGGATAAGTCACAATGAGGAATTGAGAGCAACACCATGGCTACAAACCCGGGTGACCACCGGAAGAATGACGATGGTCTCCACTGAAATAGAGAAGTTCAGGAGACTGATGGGTTTTAGAGAAAAAATAATGAGTCTTGTTTGGATATGTTGAGTTTAACATGTCTACAAGACATCCACTATAAAATGTACAACAGGCAATTTATGATGTGGGACTAGAGAGAGAAACTCAAACTAGATATATAGATCTGGGAATCATATGCATAGAGGTGGTAATTTAGCCCAAAGAAATTAACAATGTGTCTCCTAAACTGTCACCCAGAATTGAATCTAGATACAGTGTGACTAAGACAGAATCAAGTAGGACTATCACTTATTCCTGGAAGTTTTGCCTCTCAGCACAGCACAAGATTGCATTAGTTTCTACAGCTGACCCCTCAGATGACTAACTTATATTGAACTTGTATATTATTAAAATCCTCAGATTTCTTTCAGGCTTAACCATGCCTACTTTAGCTTATCCTTATGAAACTGATTTCTTGAACCTAAGAGTGCAACTTTGCATTTATCACTATTGAACTCACCTTATTAGATTTAGACCTAGCCTAGTCAAAATGTTTTTGAACCCTTATTCTGCCATCCAGTGTATTCGCTATCCCTCTAATCTTTGTGGAAATGACAGGTTCAGTAAGGATCCTGTATATATCTTTAAGTCATTGAAGACAATTGTTAAATAGCACAAATCCCTACAGCACTCCACTGGAGACCTACCAAATTGGCAAACTGATATTAAACCTTTTACAACAATTCTGAGTCTTGTTATTCAGCCAATTCTGAATCCATATTATTTTATTATCATCCAGTTCATATAGCTTCTCTTTTCAACAAGAAAGTATGAATCATTTTATTAAAGATTTGTTTTTTTAAGACCTGTGATTTCAATGGGATACAGAACTCCCAGTGCACAAACGATCTTTACCAATGCACATCAGCCACCTTCTCTGTAACTTTTTTGTTAGTCATTTTTTTTTCAGTCTCTGTGACCTCATTTTGGGTTTTCTTGGCAAAGATACTGAAGTGGCTTGTCATTTCCTTCTCCAGATCATTTTACAGATGAGGAAACTGAAGCAAACAGGGTTAAGTATCTTGCCCAGAGTCACACAGCTACTAAGTGTCTGATGCCAGATTTGAACTCTGGAATGGAAATCTTCCTGATTTCAGACCCAGAACTCTATGCACTATGGTGCCACCTACCTGCCCTCTCTGCAACTTATAGCCTTAGAAAGCTGTCTGGGGTACTGAGCGCTCAAGTGAACTGCCAATAGCTGTCACTTGAACTCAGGTCTTCTTGACTCTGAGATCGGCTTTTTATTCCTTGGTTCCATAGCCTCTCAAATGCTATGCTCGGGTCTAGGCAAGCTGTCTGCAACGATCTACAGTAGTCCTATCAAACATTTTAAAAAAGGAAATAAGGCTGGCTGGCATAGCCTGTGCTTGATGGAGCAGTTCTTACTCTTTCTAATCTCTACCTCCCTTTGTATGCGTTTATTAACAATCTCTTATTTCACCTGGCTTAGAATTTTCCCAGGAATCAAACAATTTTTTTTGAAAATAGGGCAGTATCTGCTTGTCTTGGGTCCCTCTCCCATTTTCTATGACCTTTTAAATATCAGTATCTCAGAAATCACATCTACCAATTCTTGGGCACGTGACTGGAATTTCGTCAAGGGCCTCCAAGTGTCCTCTCTTACTCTGTCTCTCTAATATCTTTAGGTATGACTTTAGAAATATGACCAAAAATATAATGCTCAATTCAGAGGCAAAGATGGACTGTGTAACCTCTTAAAGAAAATTCTAACTTACAAAATGGCAGGGAGGTTCATGTCACAAAAAGGTTATTGATTTGAACTCTTTGTAAGTCCCTTTAAATAAAACTCCTTTTAGCTTTCCAGTGTTTCTTTACATCCTATTGACTCTGCAAAGAGTCTTGAAGACGGAGAAACTCAAGCTAAAAATAAAACACATCCAAAATGATTTGATAAGTAGTGAAAATGAGATTTCATTTACAAAATTTCAATATGCAGGCAACTTTTCATAAGCACATCAATTACATAAAGTGAGGCACACTAGTATTGTGCTCAACTCAACTCATGCAACTGAGATCATTTCTGCTTATGAAGCTTTGCTGTATATCCAGGCTTACCATTCTCCTCCTGGGTAGACTACTGACCTCAAACTGTTATTTTATTTGAAAAAGTCAAGGAAATCTTTACTCCAGCCCTATTCTGACCTTGGTGCTAGTGGAGAGGTGAATGATCCCTGCTTCTCAAAGTTTATGCCAGTGGAGAACCACTTATTGCAAGTCTTACCAAGCTGCAGTAACTTTGAATATACAGTCAAATTTATTAGACACCAGATGATTTTTTTTCACCTACAGAAACTCATAGAACCTAGAGGTTTTGTGATCTGTGTATCTGTCAGTGGTGGAAGAATGCACATCGGTGAAATCATGAATCCTTGAGGCAGTAAGACGTATGAAAGAAACTGAGGAAATTCAAAAGAATAAGGCTAATATATGTACTTGGTATTTACATTGGAAGGGATTCTCCCATAGTCACAACTCCATTATCTTTCCTAGTTGGATACATTGAGCCACAGGAGGGTAGAGGGGAGAATATAAAATATATCCTTAGCTGGTAAGTAAAGAAAACTATCTACATTTTGTTCTTGGTCGCTCCCCAATTTGACAGTGATGCACAGATGACCTTAGAGAAGCAGAAAGGGAAGGGGATCAGCATTTATTAAGCATTGTGCTAAGAACTTCACAAATATCATTTCATTTGATAATTATAACAACCTTGATAGGGAGGCACTGTTATTATCCCCATTTTACAGGTGAGAAAACCAAGGCAAACAAAGGTTAAGTGACTTGCCCAGGGTCACACAACTAGAGAGGGCAAATTCTAACTCAAGTCTTCCCGAAATTCAGGTCCACTAGCTAGAATATCACAGGTGATGAATTTGGAGGAATCTAATGGGAGCAAAAACATGTTGGAAAGCTCAGGGCAGTCCCACTTTACAATAGAACTAAATAAACCATTTACTCCTGGTATCCCAGCCAGTATAAAAAGGAAAAAAATGTTGTAGAAGTGCCCTTTAGAATACTGATAAGTCTGCATTCATCTAGCATCCAAAAGGGAAGCTTTTTTTTCTGGATAGGATTGGGAACGGGTAACAAAGGCAATAATTTTGGAAAATTCCAAGATGGGAGCAAGGAAAATTAGTGACATAGTTGAGAAAAAAACTACCCTGGCCTAGCTCTTGGCATCAGGCACAAGCATGGTCTTTCTCTGCACAAGATTGAAAGGAGTACAAACATTCTTTGGGATAAGTTGAAGACTGAATATAAAACAGACGCACAAATGCCCTTCTGCACTTCTCTGACATTTCTCCCTTTTTCTAAAAATGAGCATTTGCAGGTGGGCTCCACAACTTGGATAAAAATAGCTGGGCCGGGCTCCATGCAACTGCTCTTTCTACAACTAATGGTTATTTGAGGGATTTTAATAGGCAAACATCCCGGGGATACAAACAACATCCGTATTAGCACCATTGAGGAAGGGAGCCAGGTAAATGATCTTCAAACCAAAATAGCCCGAACAGCAGGGACACGATTGCATATTTACACAAATGGCCCACGCAGTCAGGAAATCTGGGCAAATAGGTCATTATAGCCATTTTCAAGTCATTATGAGCCATTAAACAAATTAGACACACTTTACAAGTACTAATGACACAATCCTGCGGCCAGAACATCTCCAAAAACATTCATCCAATTCATATCACTGACAGGCCTGGTTTCATAGTTTGCTAAGGTAGGCAGGTCCAGGTCAGTCAGGGCTGAAAGTTACCGAGGTGTTTCACTTTAAATGAGGAAATCTAAAAATCTCTAAGTTTAGATCCAAAACTGAAGCCTCCTGCACACACACACACACACACACACACACACACACACACACACACACACTCACACTTTTTTTCTCCTAGTTTCAGCTTTGAAATCTCCAAATGATGGATGGCGTTGTGGATAGAGCATTGGGCCTAGAGTCAGGAAGATCTGAGTTCAAATCTGTCCTCAGACATTTACGAGCTATATGACCCTAGGCAAGTCACTTACCCCTGTTTGCCTCAGTTTCTTCATCAGTAAAATGAACTAGAAAAGGAAATGTAAACCATTCAAGTATCTTTGCCAAGAAAACCCCAAATGGGGTCACAAAGAGTCAAATATGACTGAAACAAGTGGACAAGAAATGGTGTCTAGGGGCAGCTAGAGCACTGGCCCTGGAGTCAGAAGGACTTGAGTTCAAATACAGCCTCATACCCTTGACACTTGTTAGCTGTGTGATCTTGGACAAGTCACTGAACCTTGGTGAGATGTGCTAGTTCCTCCTTTGTAAAACACAGGGGATATGCTAGTTGGCCTCCGAGTTCCTTTCCAAATCCATAAACCTGAGTATACTCACCACCCAAGAGGTTGCGACCTTTCTCTTTTCTTCTTTTATTAACAATCATTAGGCTACCCTGACCTCTAAGTTCACCAGTCTCTTCCATGACCATGACTTCCATCTATACTCTACTTCAGCTCTCCACAGGAGCAATTAATTAATCAATCAATTAATTAATTAATTAATTAATCTGAGCCCTCACCATTATCCCAAACTGTTCACCACCCAGACTGTGACTTGGGAAATTACCTTCTCCAAACACTGCCTCTCTCTCCCTCTTCCCTTTTCCCCACTGCCTAACTCCTAAACCTGTTCTTTGTACTCCCTCACATTTTGTCCTCCTGGTCTCACCCTCTTTATCTCCAGCTCCTAACTGCCTTCTTTCTTGGCTACATCCCACCTTCTACAAGAACTGTTTTCTTATCTCTCTTAATGCCAACGCTTTCAATCTATTGATTAACTCTAATTTATCCTGTATTTATCTTGGTGATATATATGTAGTTGTTTTTATGAGATCTCCTCTGCTGGACTGTGAGTTCCTTGAGAGCAGGAACTGGAGTTTTGGTTTGGTTTGGTTTGGGTTTTTTGTTTTGTTTTGTTTTTTTGCTTTTCTTTGTATCCTCAGTGTTTAGCACAATGCCTGGAACAAGGCAGGTGATTAATAAATGCTTGTGGACTTGACTGGAGACTTCCTAGAATCTCCAACTCTCCCTGTCCTTCTATTTTCACCTTCCTTTCTTCCTTTCACAGTCTTGATCCTATAATTAGTCAGCTTTCCTAAGTATTCTCATCCACCCTTGATTTCCTTCAATTATTCAACACCAGTTAATCCTGCATCCTGGGCTACTCTCGTCCATAGGGATCCCTGAGCCACTGAAAGAAGTCACGTAATTGTGCAGACAGCTCACCAAAATCCCTCACTGATTTGTGCCAAGCTTTTTATTCATCTCTGATTAACTCCTTATCTCTCCACCCACAGTGGTTGTTCTAAAACAGGGGTGAGAAAGCTGTGGCCCTTGGGTCCTTCAGTGTTGCCTTTTGACTGAGTCCAAGTTTTACAGAATAGAACCATAGATTCAGGGAATTTGTTCTGTTAAGTTTGGATTCAGTCAAAAGCACTTGAGGACCTAGAGGGCCACATGTGGTTTAGAACTGAAACCTTCTCCTTTGTCCTCAAGCCCCGAGTCACTCTATCTTCAAGTAAAATTGGACCATGTCAAAAAATCTATGTGTCATCTCTTATATCTAGTCTCTGAGCAAAATGTACTTTCTCATCCTCTCCAACTTTCAGAATACTTATCTTCCTTCAAGAGATGCCACATGTCACACTGAATAGATGGGGTCCAGAAGATCCAGGCTCAAGTCCTGTCTCTGATCCATACTACCTGGGTGACCAAGGATAAAACACTTGACCTCTTGGTGCCCCAGATAATTTTCATAACTATAAATTCAATCAACAAGCATTTAAAAAATGTCTTTATCTATTAATTTACGGAACAAAACAAGCATTTCCATAACATAGCATAATAAAAAAGGATAAATGCACATCTATTGTGTGCATTTATTGTGTATGACTGCAAATCTATTGTGACTTGCTATTCCTTTTAAATATGTAATAGTTACTGTGTAATTTTTCTTCCTTTTTTTCCTACCTTGCTCCAGCCCTAGAGATTGCTACCATTAGACACAAATAGGCATACATGTAAATTTCATAAATGTGTAAATTATTCTATACATGTTTCTATTTATTAGTTCTTTCTCTGACTGTAGGGGCAAGGAACTGAAAATTGCAGGGATGCTCAGTGAGCACTCATTAAGCGCCTCTCCACGCCGGGTTCTGCTAAGCACTGTGAATAAGAAGACAAGAATGAAGACGTTTTGTTGATCTACATCAAGAGAAGGAGTTTCCATACCAGAAGTTCCTTAGACCAAAAACTTCCTCCAAGGCTCCTTCTCTGGTACCCCTTCCTCCAGGAGGCCTTCACTGTTTTTTATCTTCAACCGAAGGCTTTCTCCCCATCCTCAGATCTCCACAGAGCACTTTGTCTGAATCAGTCCTTTGTCCCCATCACTCCATGTCCTGTCATGCTTCACCTATAAACTCCCACTAGAGTAAAAGTAAGCTCCAAAAAATCAGGGCCCACACATTTTTATCTTCACGTCTCCATCTTATCATGCCATGCCTGTCATAGTCTCTCAATGAAGGTTTTTTCATTGAACTTTGAAATTTTAAAACTATATACTCAGTCTTCAACGTCCTCTATCTCAGTAGATAACCTAACCTCCTGTTATACTGGGGGGGGGGGGGTTAGGAAGCAGGATTGAAACCAATTTTGCCCTGAGCTAAAACTCTCTGTATCTTCACATGGCTTCTCTTCCTTCCCTCCATTCTCAGAGGATGTAGCCCTTCCTTGTCAAAGTCATTCCTTTTACTTCTGCTATTGCTCCCAATTCATCTCATCCTCTGGTCCCTGGGACCTTGCCATACTGACATTTTCTTTCCCAGTCTTTAATTTCTCCTTCTTTACTGCTTCCTTCCTCTCTTCACACAAACATATTCCAGACCCTCCCATCCTAACACAAATAAACAACCAATTTTTGCTAGACCCTGCTCCCCCACTCTAGCTATTTTATTTTTATCTCTCTTCCCAGCCCCTGTTTGATTTCTAGAAGTCATGTTTGACATTCACTGCTTCCACAGCATTTCTCAACCCTTCCTTATCTAGCTTCAGTCCCTACTCCTCTACTGCAAATGCTCTGCCTATGATCACCAATAACCTCTTAATTGCCAAGTCCAATGACCTTTTCTCAACCATCATCTCTCTGTTCCTTTCTATAGCATTTGACATCATTAGCCACCCCCTCCTCCTTCACACTCATTCCTTTGCTTCTATAATATCCCAGCTCTCCTCCTACCTATAAGATGATGCCTCAGTGTCTTTCAGTCACTGATTCATTCTCAGGTCCCTTATCTTTTCTCTCTATACTCTCTCAATTGGTGAATTCAGCTACTCTCCAGTTATGACCTACATATCAAAGATTTCCAAATCTTTACATTCAATGAAATCTCCATCCTACTGAGCATCTCCATCTGGACAATGTGCTAGCACCCCAGACCCAATATGTCCCAAACTCAACTTCTTGGCTACCAAAAACCTACTCTTCATCCCAACTATGGGATGGAAACACCACTTTTTCAGTCCCCCAGGCTTAAGGCTTTAAAATCATTTTTCACTCTTCACTTACTCTCACTCCTGATGATCAGTTGTGAAGTGCTATGCATTCTACAGCCCAAACACCTATCATATCTCTCATCTCCTGTTCACTAATATCTACAACGGTCTAGACCAAGTCATTATCTCTAAACCTGGACTATCATAGTATCTTTCAACCCATCTCCCTCTCTCCAGTACCTCCTCTTTAATCCATCCTTCCTATGTCTGTTAAATCAAGCTTAAGGCACATTAAAGGGCACGTCAGCAGCAGCTAGATGGTATGGTAGATAGTGTGCAGTTGAGAAGACCTGAATTTAAATCTGGCCTCAGGCCTTATTAGCTGAGTGTCCTTGGGCAAGTCACTTAACCTCTAGTTACCACAGCTTTTTCATCTGCAAAATGGGGACTGCACTCTCAAGGCATCTATGAGGATCAAAAGATATAATTGTAAAGCACTTAGCATGGTGCCTGGCACATAAAAAAGCACTCTATAAATGTTAGTTAACTAGTTAGGCAGGTAGATAGGTAGGTGGATAGGTAATTAGGTAGTAGTAGTAGTAGTAGTAGTAGTAGTAGTAGTTGTAGTAGTAGTAGTAGTAGTAGTAGTAGTAGTAGTAGTAGTAGTAGTAGTAGTAGTAGTAGTAGTAGCAGTGGTAGTGTGGTCATGTTACTCTCCTGTTCAAAAACTGTCACTGACTCCCTATTGCCTTCAAGATCAAAAATAGAACCTCCTTGGCTTGAAAAAGGATAAGCTGGCTCACACTTATTTTCTCAAATTTATTTCACACTATTTGTCTTCAAAAACTTTTACAATCCAACCAAAACAGACTACTAACGAAGCTGTCCTTCAGTCTCTTCATGTCCTCTCCTACTCTCCCGCTTCCTTGAATTTGTGTGGGTTATTCTTTCCCCCTAGAACACACCTGATCCCCCCGATCTCAGCCTTTGGAAACTTCGGTCTTTCTTCAAGGCCCAGCTTCTGTTTTGTGCCAGAAGCCTTCCCTCATTTCCCCCAAAGAAGAATTTTTTTTTCCTTTTCAAATGATCTTAAAATACTTCATCTGGATCTCTCTTCTGCACTCAATCATGTTTCCCCTTATACTGTGCTTCTTTGTGTATGTGTTATATTCTTCTATTTGATTGTAAGCTCCCTGAGGGCAGGGATTTCACTCTTTTTGATCATTATATTCTCACTGACACAGTTCCTTGAACATAATTGACACCTAACATGTTTTTGTTGAGTGAAACTGGATATTCAATTTGTTCATGAAACATATAGCATTTTTCTTCCAAAAATCTTGAGTATTTCCCACTATTTTATAGTGTTCTGCTTATAGTGGCTCCCTGGGCCCAACTGCTCAATTTTCAGCACGAACATTTACACCTCAAAAATCAACAAATGCTGCAAAGCAGTTCGATTTATTGCATTGCTAATTGTCTGAACTTAAAGTAAGGAAATATGCTAATAATGTAGACTAAATGGAAAATTGTCTTATATACTTTTTTTTCAGAGAGTTAATTGTTTAACATCTACCAGCACATGCCTGCCTCCTAGTTGTAATCAGTTTCCTTTCCTGAGTTTATTATTAAAAAAAAATACTAGGACAAACTCCAGACAGCTGGACAGACTGGACTTCCGAGGATCTAAGCATAGCCCTTTCTAATCTAGATAATCCACTGTCCCCCTAAATTTGTGCTTGCCTAATTTAGATAATAATGTTAGTGTTGTTGTTCAGTCATGTCTGACGCTTTGTGACCCCATTTAGGGTTTTCTTGGCAAAGACACTAGAGTAGTTTGCCATTTCCTTCTCTGGCCAGCTAACTTAGGCAAACAAGGTTAAGAGACTTGCCCAGGATCACCCACTAGTAAGTGTCTGAGGCCTGATTTGAACTCAGATCTTCCTGACTCCATGCCCAGAGCTCTACTCACTGTGCCTCCTAACTGGGAAAGGGGGGGTGGAGTAATTCTGAAGCAAGGAGCATTTTGCTGCGTGAGTATTAGGAAGCCTATAAACAAGTCTACAAGGCAGTTTGTTATGATGGGGGGGGATGATAAACCAACCTTAAAAGTCAGAACCAGTCTGGTGAGACAGGAGGGGGATTGGTAGAGATTAGAGCAGGGTTTGCCTGGGTTTATACATGACATTATCCATTGTGTTGATACTAATTTACTGGGAAGACTTTTGCCCCAGTGCTGGATTTTAACCAGAGCTGAAACGTCTATAGTTGCATAATATAGGGGCATGGAACGGAAGAGTAACTTAGGTAAGGAGCCATCGATGGTGTTTTTTAGATAAGAAGGAGGATGCTTGAGGACTTTCTCTCTGTACAAGTGGATAATAGAGTATAAAGAATGGCCAGGAGCTGAGAGATGGAAACCTAAAGGGAGGACAGGTGGGAGGTCCTCAAGGCAATTTTACCTTGGGTCCAGGTTGTAATTAACAAGCCTTGGGACCACATGTTTCACAGTGTCATTCCCTGTCAATCTTTGGTCTGCATTGTAAACAAATATCTCTCCCTATTTCAAGAACCCCGCCTAGAAGTTCAATTTACAGAACTGATAAATTAGAGAACAAATCTAATTTACATAACTCAGGTATGGGATTTTTAGTACTCCATTTGAAATTTCTCTGTAGGACTATCTCCCATCTCCCCAAGTTCCCCTGCCCGGTTTAATGAGTGATGGTCAGCCTAATAGCATCAAGGTATTACCAGAGCCTGTCTGCCGCCTACCCAAACACCACTGCTTCCCTGTCCATTCCTGCTCTAGGAATCACATCAGATGACCCAAAGAGGTGGTTTAGCACCACACTGTAGAACTCAAAAGGAAATCAGAGGAGGCTCTGCTTGCTGCTTGTGAATACTGCTCCTTTTGGCTCCAATGACCCACTGCTTGCTTCTGGCCTCTTCACTACCAAATTGTCACTGATTCGTACTGTGATGCATAGTGCTCTGTCAAGATCAGACCAGCATCACAGATTATAGGACTGTAAGATAAAGGATTTAGAGCTGGAAGGAATCCCAGAAGTTCATAATGTCCAACCCCCTCATTTTACGTTTAGAAAAATACAACTTTGGGGTGGCTAGGTAGCCCAGTGAATAGAGCACAGGCCCTGGAGTCAGGAGGACCTGAGTTCAAATCCAGCCTCCAACACCTGATTCACTTACTAGCTGTGTGACTTTGGGCAAATCACTTAACCCCAATTGCCCTGCCTTCCCCTCCTCCAAAAAGCAAATTTTTAAAAAAAGAAAAATACAACTTAGAAAACAGAGCACCAGAGGGGTTGAACAACTGCTGAGAGGCATATAGTTAAGTATCTGAGGTGCATCTGAGCCCGTGTTCTTGATGACAGGTTCAATCCACTGTAACATGGTGCCTTTCTTGCCCCCATATGCCCTAAACATACACACACATACATATACGTGCAAATGTGTGCATGTTCACAACCAATCACATGTATCCAGTCACAATACATGAGTGTAGCAAGAAGCCAGATCTACTAAGTTCCCATATACCTGGTTGGCCACCAGCTCATTTTTCCATCAAGAGCTCCGTATCAGGTCTCTGCTCCCACACCATCATTCCTCACACTAACAATAGGCAGCAGCAGCGGGTGGACCATACTGAGTCCTCATCACACCAATTTCGCCATCACAATTGGAGTGTTAGGGTAACACTCCTCCAGAACACACTTCATGCCCCTGGTGAAGAACTGCCTGTGGACACCCCACAAGCCTAATAGGACACAATTTTCTGCCCTTTACAATTATGGAATTTTAATATTTGGGGCCTTAAAGGAACCGTAAAAATCTAGTCCTAAAGCCCAGAATCTCAGGAGCTCGGAGGGATGTCAGAGACTGTCTAAACTCATCCATACCTGAACACGAATCCTGCTCTGATAGTCCTAAAAGGCGGCCAACCATCCTCTCCTTGAATTCTCCAGTGATGGGCCCTCATTCCTTTCTGAGGGAGCCCATTTCACTCTCCATTCCTCTCCATTCCTAATCCAGATGGCCTTTACCATCCTGAAGCCTCACCATGCCCCAGCCCTTCATCCTGAAGCTTTGTTCCAGCCCTGGCAGTGCCCTCTGCCCCCACTTCTCTGTATTTGTATTCCTCCCACTTAGCCACAGAGCCTGGGAGACAGCAAGTGCTTAATAAAAGCTTGTCGACTTCTGGACCATTCTAGTCATTAGTAAGATTTTGCTTATCTCAGGCCTAACTCTTCCTCTTTGAAGCCTCTACCTCCTCCTCCTAGTTCTGTCTTCTAGAACTAAGCAGAAAAAGTGTAATCTCTCCTTCACATAACACTCAAATATTTGGGGAAAACTATAGGGCTCCCCCTAAGCCTTCCCTTCTCCTTCACATGATACTCACATGGTCTGACCTTAGGGCCCTTCACTGTCATTGTTACCTTCTCAGAGGAGTCCTTTCTAAAACGTGGCCCTTCAAATGTGGTCTGACCCAGGCAGAGTTCTGCAGAATTCTCACTTCCCTAGTCCTGGACTCAGCCTAAGAATGCACTAAAGCAGTGGTTTTCAACCTTCCTACTGCCGCAACCCTTTAATACAGTTCCTCATGCTGTGGTGACCCCCAAACATAAAATTATTTTCATTGCTACTTCATAACTGTAATTTTGCTACTGTTATGAATTGTAATGTAAATATCTGATATGCAGGATCTATTTAAAATGAACATAACCCACAGGTTGAGAACCAATGCACTAAAGGGTTTTTTGGCTTCCGTATCATAGTAATGTCTCATATTGAATTTGTAATGGATGACTACTCCCCATGCATATTATAGAACAACTGAGGTCTTGTCATGCCTCACTCATCTTGAACTTGCAAAACTGATTTTTTAAAAAAATCAAATTATAAGGCTTCATATTTATCACTATTAAATACCCCCTTATTAGATTTTTCTCAGTGTTCTAGCCTGTCAATCCCTCTTTGCTATGTGTCATAAGTTAAATTTGATAAGTCATCCATCTGTGCCTTTATCCTAATCATGGGTAAAAATGTTATATAAATAAACTATAAAATAGTTCAAGGTCAACGTCAGAACTTTGAGGCGTTCCACTAGGGATCATACCTCATTGGTCATTGACTAACACTAAAAGGTTAATGACTAATTCTTTGGACATTCAACTAGGCCTTGACACTCTCCTCAAGTTTTCGGTAAAATTGCTTTTATCTCTACAGCTTCTCTCTGTTTTAAGAAGAGATACTGCTCCTTATCTTATGTTGTCCATTTTACCTTCCTTGTTTATTTGTTTGTTCGGGGGAGGGGTGTTGGTAGCATCAACAGTTCCTTGATAAGGATTTGGCTTCAGTGACCCAGCTGCCTGTACCATAGTATCTTCTGTTTTTATTCTTTATTTTAATTTGGTCTTGTTCTTGACCTTTGCTCCAACAAGTCAACTGTACCATACCCAGACAGTTGTTTTAGAATTATTCCTACCTCGGTGACCAGCCATTCCCTCTTTATTAGAATATAAGCAGTTTAAAATCATGTGGCATTTGGGCTAAAAGGAACCTTAGAACTGATGTATTCAAGGATTGGTCAGTCAATAAAATTTACGAAGTGTCTACTAATTTCCAGGCACTGTGCTAAGCACTGGAGATACAAAAAAAGGGGAAGACCCCTCCCTTTGAGGAGTTCATCTTCTAATGAGGGAGACAAGTAGACAAATATGTACAAACAAGTTGTATACAAGATAAAGATTAGAAGGGGACCTCAGAAATTCATCTAGTTGAACCAGTCCTGGAACAGGAAGCCCCTTTACCATATCCCCCCAAAGGGGGAACAAAGTTGAACATGCATTGATGGAGATGTTCATTCATCCATGGACCAGGGCATTCCATGCTGGCAGCTTCGTTATTGCCATCCAAGTCCCTTGGGTTACAGATGAGGAGATTCTGCATTCTGGAGCAGTAATTAAAGTCACACAATTAGGGACAGAATCAAAACTAAAGCTCAGCTCCTCAGCCTCTAGGGCGTGTGCATTGGGTTAAATTATCCAGTAATGGCCTTCAGTTTGTCCTGGGACTTTGTGACTGTGCAACAGTGCCCCCTGGCTTTTTTGGATGGCTCTCCAGAATTAGGAGTGACAAAGAACTTGGTAGAAAAAAAGTTCCTGAGAGGATCAAACTTTGAGGTCCTTAGCACCTTCATTAACCACCCCTAGACACATTAATGAATTAGCTGCAGAGGATAACAAGGGTGCATTTAAATTGTAATAAGCTCAAGACCCATCACACACACGCACACACACACACACACTTTACAGACATACACACATACACATGCATACACACATATATACACACAGGCATATACATACACAGAGATATATACATACATAAACGTAGACATAAACACATACACCTATATACACATACAAAAGTATATACATTACAGAGATATACACATACATAGATGTAAATGTGTAGACATGCAAACATGTGTGTACACACATGAAAAGATATACATGCACATGAATATGCAAACACACATGCACAGATATTCACTGCACACACAGCTACATGTACATGTGCACACACAGACTTAGGCCATGCACACATACAGACATGCACACACACACACACACACACACACACACACATCCTAAACCTATAGTCCAACTGTCTCCTACTTGGTTCATTCCTTGCTACCATCTCTGGACAGGAGCTCAACTCCCTTTCCAACCCCAGGTTATTTTTTTCTCTTTCTCTCTCTTTTTTTTCCTTTTGTATTTTTCCACCTTGAACAGGAGAACTGCCGCCAGCCCTGGCTCTCACTTTAATTCCTGATAGTGGCTGTGAGGGTCAAACTGGCTGGAGGAGAGATAACAAAGACCTGCTTGGTGAAGCCAAATTATCTCGTGATACATTTTCATTTCCTGTTCTGGATCCCTGCTGTGTAGTAGCAGCAAGCAGCCACATTTCAGAAAAGGAGAGAAGGCTGGTGGGGGTGGGAAGGAAGCAAAGTGTGAAAGCTTGGGGATTTTTTTTTTTGTGGCTGCTTCTTTAGTGAAAGAGTGTAGAGTAATAGTGAAAAAAAGATATTTTTATGTTAGGCAGACACTCCACACCAGCCTCACATCTGCCAGCTGGTATCCAGATAGCAGGGCAGATGGGGGGTGTCCGGCAGCGTCTAGCTTAGTGTTGGGCTTCTTTCTCCCAATGCCACAGAGGGCACCTATACACATACACCCTCTCTCCTTTCTTCTCCCCTAACCAGAAATCAACACAGCAGAGCAGTCTTCTCTGAAGCTAAGCTACTACTGGTATTTTCATCAACAAAGACTAATTTTGGAGTGGGTGTGATGAGCGGTCCTAATCATTCTGGAAGCAGAGAAAGGGAAGATTCCATAGGCTCTACTACTACTTTCCAGTTTCCTTGGGGAGCTAGCCTTTAGTAGAAAGCTTTGACCAGGGCAGGTCCTGAACAAGGGTGGAACAGCCTAGTGACCTGGGTGGCCTGATGAGAAGACAGTGAAAGGCCTATCCATTTAAAAACACCACCCTCGCTAGCACATCTCATGTCCAAAATTCCTACCATTAATGACCGTTTGGGAATAAGGCCTTGGAAGTTCCTGTTAAAGTGTTGCTGTGCTGACTTGGAGGGAGCAACCCTTACTTTTTTTCATCTAGTAACATCTTAGCATTGCTGTATTTATCTACACAGTGAACCAGGCTACTGGCAAGGCCCTGAGGGACTGCAATGTAGGCTGTCACTTAGCTTGGCATTACTTTTCCAAAAAAAAATGTTATTATGAATTTGATAAATACCATAAACACAAACACAACCCATCTAGACACAGAGATTGGTAAACAAGGACTGCATGTGAAATCATGACTCCTCACTCCAGTTCATCTTCCATTCATAAAGTGATTTTCCTAAAGCAGAGATATGATTGTGTCCCCTTCCTCTTTCCTCCCCTCAATAAATCCTGGTGGTCCCTATTGCCTCCAGGAGCACATACAAAATGCTCTGTTTGACATCCAAGGTCCTCTATAACCTAGGGCCCCCCCACACCTTTCTAGGCTTCTTATACCTTGCTCCCCTTCCATCCAGTGACCCTGGTCTCCTAGCTATTCCTACAGGGCTCTCCATGTCTCAGCTCTGGGCATTTTCTCTGGCCAAACAGAGGCTTTATATTTTATCCTGGAAGTAATAGAGCCACTGGAGTTTATTGACTGGAGTCAGAGGAAGTGGAAGGGTTGATCAAACCTGCATTTTAGAAAGACAAACAGTTGTATAGGCAGAGTATTCATGAGTATGTTCATTTAGAACAGTCTAGGATTGGTGGATAATGTTTGGATCCCTAAGTGAAAGTGAAGAAGAGAATGGCCATGTTTCATTTAAGTAAATGGTGTAGGACTTAATAGGTCACAGACCTGCACGTAGAGACCATATAGTTTAATGCCCATATTTTACAGGTAAAGAAACTGAGCATCAGGAAAGTTAAGTGTCTTGCCTAGGATCACATAGATGATATCAGAGTGTGGATTTTTAAGTCAAATTGTCTAATTATAGATCCAGTGTTCTTTTTACTCCCCCACTCTGCCTCAAGCCCAGTGAAAATGTCTAGTGAGGAAGCACACTGGCTTTGGAGACAAGAGGACATGGATTCAAATTTCAGTTCTGTCACTATCTGCATGACAGTGGATAAGTCACTTCACCTCCTGGCCTCGATGTCCTCATTTTTCAAATAAGAGTGTTAGACCAGATGACCTGTGACGTACCATTAAACTTTGAATCTTGGATTTTATTATTCCACAATCCTATGACCCATCTTCTCAATATGTATTCTCCCTGAGACATTGAATAGCTTAGAATTCTGTGGTTTCTGAGGAATGAGTGAGCCAAAACAAGATACAAGGTAGACCCTAGTGGACTACAGCACATTACTAATGATGGCTAATGCTCATAAAGGGATGCGACCAATATCCTTGAAAATAAGAGATAGGCTTGGAAAAGGAGGTGGGCCAGTTATGTGGCATATACGGAATGACTGCAGATTCAGAATGAAAAGGTTTTCCACTGGTTTCCATGACATGTAAAAAGATCAAGGGGAAGCCCTGCCCCATCCCCACTATTAGCATATTGAATGGATGCTTTGTGGAGGACCCATAAAAGACATGGATAGAAATTGCACAAAATGAGAAAGCATGGTTGGGTTACAGTTCTCTTGAATTATTAAGGGATCAAAAGAACCCTGACATTTGGGGGAAATCTGGAATATGGCTAAACCTTTTAAAGCAGTAATTGGAAGAAACACAATAGGATTAAACTGTTGGGAACAGTGTGTTTGAGGGCAGGAGAGTGGGAGCAATGGAGGAAGCCAAATTCCAGAAAATATGCTTGGTAAAAGAAAGAATGAGAATTTATTTGTGATTTTTTTAGACCTAAAAGGTTCTGAATAAATGGTTTTCATTATAATACCAAGAAGAAATAAAAGGAGGAAAACAGAAAAAGAAAAAAATGAGGCCAGCACTATGCTTTTCCTGTTAGCATAGAAAGAGGCTAAAATAAATGTGGATAATCATAGGTTTGTTGATGACCAGCATCTGAATAACTTGGACTCACAGTCTGGTTCACCAGAATGATACACATATGACATAGGAAGGCTCAGAATTCAGACATCATCAATAGCAAATAATGTATTCAAGTATGCACAGGGACTTGCTATTGTGCTGTGAGGACTCTGCGCAGAGTGAATCATCAAATCATCAAAAGAAATATGCCTGCCTCTCTCTCTTTTTTTGCCTCCCTCTCCCTCTCCCACTATATCTTCCCCTCCCCCAACCCCCTCTCTGCCTCTCTCCATCCCTCTCTCCCCTTGCCTTTTTTTAGCTCTTCTTTCTCATTTCCTTTTCATCTTATCTCCTCTCTCCTTTTCCTATTCTCTCTCTCACATTACCACTCCCTCTTCCCACTCACCTCATTCTCCTCTCCTCTCTGCTCTCTCTCCCCGACTATCTTTTTCCCTTCCCTCTGTTTTCTCTCCCTTTTGCTTTGGATTAGGGTCTCCAACACAGCTCAGATACCACAAGGCTGCTGGCAAGCATACGCAATGAGTTTTGACTCAAAAATCCATAACTATGAGTCTTTTAAAAATATATGTCACATTTGTTCTCTACTTTATTAGCTATATGAGCCTGAAAGCCTATAAACCGAGCTGTCTCATAGCCAAGGAGACTAATGTCACATGGATAGAGCTGTCAACAACCTGGGCAGAATGATTTCAGTTTTCCAGCATCCAGAAGCTTCTCCCCCATAGACCTGTCACAATTCAGCAGCCCTCCTTAAGAGCCTTCAATGATTCATACTATTACTATTTATTGTCTCTTTGAGGCAACAGGGTACTTAAGAATAGGATAAGACAGGAAAATATTAGTGGAGAGGAGAGGACAAGTAAGTCTGGAACAACATAGGCATGAATGCAAAATAAGGGGCAGATAAGGGGTAAGATGGACGAGACTTGAAGGATGGGTAGGAGCTGAATAGATGGAAAGAAAACAGGTGCATTCCAGATAATGGGGGCATCCTGAACAAAGGCATAGAAAAAGGAAAACTCAAGCATGGTCAATAAACAATGACTAGATCAGTTTCATTGAAGCAGAGGGATTATCTTTATTATTTTTATTTAATGTTTTATTTACTTTTTAGTACATTCATTTTTATTATGTTTGTTATTTAAAATTTATTTAACATTATTTTATTATTATTATTATTATTTGTTAAAAATTCTGAACTTAACAAGCACCAACTAAAATGACCATTTCCACCCTTAAAGTTGAATAGAGGGATGGTACTTGAAACTGCAAATCTCTATTACATACAACTTATTTTTCCTTTTAATTATGTAATAAATTCAACATGGGACTTTAAAGAGTATAAGAGTAGAGACCAAACTGAGAAATAGTGAGAGAGAAAGAAAAGAGAAGAGAGACAGAGAGACACAGAGCGAGAGAGAGAAAAAGAGAGAGAGAAAGAGAGAGAGAGAGAGATGCTTCTTGTGTGGTACCTTGCATATAGTAGCTACAGAACAAATGATTATTGAATGAATGAATGAACAAACGAATGAATGAACAAACGAATGAATGAATGAATGAATGTCTAATGCATCTCATTTGTACATAGTTTGTTTCCCCCAAGTTTCCTTCGCACTCATGTAAACTTTAGCTTTGTATTTGAAGAAACTATATGCCTTGTCCTACAGAGGATGGAGCGGGGGGGGGGGGGGAGGAATAGGGAATGGATACTTGTGAAGAAAAAAAGAGAAGGAAAGAAAGGCCTGATCCCAGGTGCCTAGCCTTAGATAAATAAATGTTCCATATTATTTTATTTTACTCTATTAACAGTGGCAATAAGAGAATGAAACCAAGACCTACCCAGCAGACAAGACAGGGTTGCAGAGAGCCCGACCTCACCCCCATATTGTCTCATATACTTACATGGAGGTTCCACTTCTTGCATGTTAAGACTGGATAGTACACATAACTGCAAGCCACATTTACAACAGTGAATGTTTCTGACTTCAAAAGGCAGCAGCAAGCAGAGCTAAAACTGTAACCTTGACACGCGTGCCAAATGTAACCAAGAAGATATAAATCACTACAAACTCTATTTAAAAGAGATGTACTTTTAAAAAAATTGTTGTTTTGTGGGATTTTTCATAAACCTTATTAATTCTGACATTCCTGCCATGGAGAAGACTTGGATTTTTATGCCTTAGGAAGACAATTTCATGTCTAGCTCAAAGTGGAAGGAGGTATATTAGTCCAATTGATAATCTTCAGATGTTAAGGATTAGTCAAGGAAAATACCACTATGCCCACTGCTAGGTTAAATGAAGTTATTTATTAGGTAAAGGATACCAAGACAGAGTACTGTTGATATCGTGCAGTCAAAGCCCAAAGCCCTCCCTTCTCCTCACTCACACCCTTCTCCCAAATCATATCCAAGGATTCCTGAAGTCTGGGATATGTAGCAGCACAGATGCCACTGGAACATTCCCCAAACATGAAACAGCTAAGCATAATTTGGGACTAGTTGAGGTAGTCCAAGGGATGACTTGGATGACTGTGGATGAAGGGTTTTTAGGCAGTTTCAAGTAACATAAATCAGTGCTACTCCTATATCCATTGAACAACAGCCCAAAGGGGATCAGTCAATCATGGGGAAACATTCAAGGCTGACCGATGGACACTAGGGAACAGTGCATGCTCTACTCAAGGCTGGATGTGAGCTCTTTCAGTGTGGGGACGTCCTTTGTATCCCAAATGCTTAGCACAGCACCTGGCATAAAGTAGACATTTAATAAATGCCTGTTGACCACAAACAGAAAAAGAAAGAAGTCAAAGGCTAAAAGACTGGGGCAAGGCACAAAAAAAAACCTTCAATCAGGAAACACAGTCTACTGAAAGTGAGGCATAAACCTTTAGGAGGTAAGTCCTCTCACCTGCCTCAGGAGAATGGGGAGACATTCTTATATAAACTGCCCTGCTCCGGTAATTCAGTTATGTCTGACTTGGCAGTGAAAAGAACTCAAACACGATCATTTGGGAAAGTACAGCATCTATATGGCCCAAATTTTCCTTACCAAACAAAACTGAGTCCCTGCCACCGTGCTCTCTGTGCAGAGGTTAGTAAGACAAGTCTTGATTCCCTCGCGTCACTGATCATTATCCATTAGCCTGAGTTTAGGATGCATTGATGGGCTACTCTTGAAACACCTCGCTCACTTTATAGGAAGCTGGAGCCCTTCACAGATAAGAATTTTCTGTCTTTCCATTAGCAACTCATATTTTTAGGAACTTCTAATGGAGCCATTAAAAACTTCTTTGTGAGAAAAACAAGAAAATAATTCAACCCCAAATGGGGCTAAGCACTTTGAAGAACTTATTAATAATTTAGTCTTTTAAATTACTACTTTATTGTAACTGATCTAAAGAATCTGTCTAAGCTGTTTTCTCTACCAAGGGGACTATGTTAAGCGATTTTTTTTCTCAAAGAGAACTGTGGGGTCTTTTAATAAAAGGCTTAAAATCCATAAAGGACAACTTTGAGCATATTTTGCCAGATGTCTCAGTATAACTCTTTGGAATAACGACGTGAATTATATATCATTTGATCAACATTTACTCAGCTACCTCTGTGTACTACTCTATGAGTTCTCAGGAGAGACAAGAAACAGAAGGGGTTTCTTACCCCTAGAGAACTTGCCATCTTTCACCCCTTTTCAGCCAAACTCCTTCAAAAGTTGTCTATATTCACTGGCTCCACTTCTCTCATTCGCTCCTCAACTCTTTTTTTTTTCATTTTGACTTCTGGCATCATCATTCAGCTAAAATTTCTCTCTTACTAATGCTTCCTTAATTTCCAGATCTGTTGGTCCTGTCACAATCTTTAAACTTTCTACTACATTTCACAATGGTGACTTTTCTCCTTAATAGTCTCTTCTCTCTAGGTTTTCATAACAAAACTTTCTCACTTGACAGACGGCTCATCAGCCTTTTTGTCTGTCTCATTATACCATCACACACCCTATGAAAGGTCCCTAAGGTTCTTTCCTAGGCCTTTTTCTTTTTTCCCCTCTGTGCTTTCTATCTTGGAAACCTCATCAGCACCCATGGGTATAACTACCATCTTTGTGAAGATGACTCACAGATATACATATCCAGCTTCCCTCTCTTCCCTGTGCTTCAGACCCACGTCACTAATTGCCTAGTGACCATTTCAAACTGGATTTCCTTAAATTCAACATGTCTAAAATTGAACTCATTTCTTCTAGAATTCTTTTTTAGAAAGATACAAACCCAGTCACCACCCATTCATTAACCTAGTGGGGGAAAAAAACCCATATCTTCTTCACATCAGGAAGTCTGTCTGTTTCTCAAAGCCTTGAATGGAATGGAAGTTTCTTCTCCAGAATGCTTTCTATTACACCAGGCAACAAGCTATTTGGAATATTTGAAAGAGCTGCCCCAAGGTCGTTATTGACCTCAGCTTTAATTCTCTCTTTTATGTTTTTTATTAGTCATAAGGGATGGACAGTGAGGTGGTTCAATGAATAAAGTGGTAAGCCTAGAGACAGGAAGACTCATCTTCCTGGGTTCAAATCTGGCCATAGAAACTTCCTAGTTGTGTGACCCTGGGCAAGTCACTTAACCCTGTTTGTCCCAGTTTCCTCATCTCTAATAACTCAAGTAGGAAATGACCAACCACTTCAGTATCTCTGCTAAGAAAGCCCAAAATGGAGACATAGAGAGTGGACACAACTGAAAATGACTCAACGACACAACGGAGGCTTTTCTGTCATTGATTCTACCCTGAGTTAAGGTAAAAAAAAAATCATGATCTAGCATAGGAAATTACCTCAGAGACATCTAGTCCAATTCCTTTTACATATGAAGAAACTGAGGCTCAGGAAAACGTCAGTGACTTGCCCAGAGTCACAAGGCTAGTAAGATGAAGTGTTGAAATCTAGCTTTTCTATCTCCATGACCAACAATACTCTTCTGGATTCTAACTTTCCCCCCCAAATACATCATAAGCAATAAATACAGGTGAGACAACTAAGGGAGAAAGTGTGTTAAGAGAAAAAATTACTAAAGACAGATTCCTGTATGTTATCTCTTTTTCCAAGGCTGTATGTGATACAAAAATGATAAGACCCAAAAGGAAACAGAAATAAGGAGGTTCAGGTGGTGACTAAACAGGAGACAGAAGATGGTCTTCGGTCACTGTTATGTCTATGTCTCAAAGGCCTGGCTTCTGAAGGCTTCTGGGATATTCCAGTCCTGCCACGTCATGTTTCTCCTTTGCATCCCAAAGGTCAAATCATACAGAGAAAGAGCAGAGAAACAACAAAGCCAGCTCTCAACTCACCCAAAAGGAACCAAAGTGGAAGTGCACGGTCATTCAGAGAGGAAGAACACACAATTAAACCACATTAATGGCCTCCGCTGAAGTCCTTCTTCGCTGCGTGGAGGTGGCTTCGGGTTCCTAGAAGTTTATGCCAGTGAAACACAAGCTCTGGCAGCCCTGAGAGACTGGAAAGATGTCCAGCTTGAGCCCGGTGATATATTATATATGCCTATTACTCAAGAACCAGGCTAGCGGAGGTCAGAGAGGCTAGTCACCAGAATGACTCCTGGGAGATGGACTCTTGGCCATGACAGGTCTAAAAGACAATCAGTTACACAACGGTGGGATTTTCATCTTCACTGGTGACAGAAACACCTACATAAACAAAATTGGAAACCCTTGATATGTTGAGGTCTGTAATATTAGATCTTGAGGGATCTTGGTCATCACTGTCATTATCAAAAAAGTTTATTAAACACTTAAAATGTGCCTGTCCCCATACTTCATGCTTGGGATACAAAGAAAGGCAAAAAAAATGATCTTTTCCCCCAAGAAGCTCACATCCTGACAGGGGAGGTGCCAATAATACTAATAGTGATGTTTATATAGCATTTCCTTTGAGCTGAGCCCTTTGCAATAATTATCTCCTTTGAGCCTCACAGCAATTTTGGGAGGTGGGTGCTATTATTATCCCCATTTTACAGATAAGAAAACTGAGGCAAACTGAGATTATATGACTTCCCCAGAGGCATACAGCTAATAAGTGTTTAAAAATAGATTTGAACTCAGGAAGATGTCTTCCTTACTGTAGACCTGGCACTCCGTCTGATCTGCCACCTAATTACCCTGAGCAAGCTCTTAATAAATGTTTTTTTCATTCATTCATAGATTCATTCATGGTACCTAAGGTCCTTTTCATGTTCAAATCTATAATCCTATAAACACACTTATTTTCTTTTCTCTTTTAAAAAATTTTATTTATTTTATTCTGAGCTATAGGAATATAAGTCATTCCCCAATTGAAAAACTGACTCATTTTATATATGAGAACACCAAGGTCTAGAAAAGCAATATGGTGGGTCCAGGGTCACATAGAGAGTAGGTAGTAGAGACAGGATTGGGGCCCCATAGAAGGGAAAGAAAGACATTCTGACAGTAATACTGTGAGTCAAGTTG
Organism: Pseudocheirus occidentalis; assembly: GCA_028646575.1. Lineage (NCBI taxonomy): Eukaryota > Metazoa > Chordata > Mammalia > Diprotodontia > Pseudocheiridae > Pseudocheirus > Pseudocheirus occidentalis. Next base: position 312,447,691 of record CM053594.1, read on the forward strand.
CAGATAGGGAAAAGAAAGGAAGCAAAAGACATGTTGGGGGAACGGGGAGGGGGGGAGTATTGTGACCCTCCCACCCTTCTCCTTCTCTTAATTACTTCCTCCCTCCTTCTTTTCCTTTCAGTTGTCTAACTGTTATATGTTGTCAGGTTAAAATCCACTGTCTCATCCACAAACCTTTCAGTGATACAAAATTACCCTGCCCCAAAACGGCACGCATTCAGTCATGCGAGGGAAAGGCAGCCTTACTTCCCTAACAGAAAACACATGGATGAGAACACAAGAACCCTTAGGAACATGGTGACAGCTAGGAGCCAAGTGAGCTACCTAGGAACACACCTGTTCTCTGCTCAGGGGCTAGCTGAGGTCACCTTACTGAAAGGATGTACAACCCTGGCTTACCAGCAAAGAATTCAGCTAGTGGGTTTTTTATGCAGTAGGTCCTGTGATGCACTTATTAACATTGAGATGAAGACCTGCAGAAAAAGGTGGTCAGCCACATGCCATGCATGTGGCTTCCGCTTTGTTATCTGTCATCTTATTTAGTCTCTCACACCAAGGCTGGTGGGATGTGGATGAAGTTCCAAAGGTACCCAGGGTTGTTGCAATGGGCTTAATATGTGCATTGCTTTTCATTGCAAAGGAAGGCACCTAGAGAGGAAAGGCAGGTGGCAGGCGAAGGGAGGGAGAAAGTGAGTGTTTTCTAGGGAGAAATATTTCCTTGAAGAGAAAGAGAGAACTGAGTCCCTTTCTCCTTTTCGATCATTTCCCCAGCTTTGTTACTTTTAGCACCTAAAGCCTTAGCTTTAGGCCAAACATTCAGAAGATTAAAGAAAAAAAGGGGAAAGGGTCAGTGGAACAGCTCAGCTTTATTAGATACGCTTAGACATCTTACTCCTCTGGGAGAGCAAGTTTCTCTTAGCAAAGGCTCAAGGGACAGCGGGTAAGAGTGGAAAGGCTAGACTGGGGTGACAAGATCTAGCCTCTAGGCTTGCCACATAACCGTGATTTGGGTTCAAAACATCCCTTTCCCTCTCTGGCATCATTCATAAAGTTATTGAATTTAATGCACTGAGTGATCTCTGAAGTCCTTTCAAGTTCGGAAAATTTTAGGTTTCTGAAATCTGAATGGCAGAAGCAAAAAAAAAAAACCACTACGTTGGTGGGGGGCAGGTAACAATAATTAAAATAGCTAACACAGTGGAGAGAGCACTAGGCCTGGAGTCAGGAAGACTCATCTTCCTGAGTTCAAATCTGACCTCAGACACTTACTAACTGTGTGACCCTGGGCAAGTCACTTAACCTTGTTTGCCTCGGTTTCCTCATCTGTAAAATGAGCCGGAGAAGGAAATGGCAAACCACTCCAGTACCTTTGCCAAGACAATCCTAAATGGGGTCACAAAGGGTCAGACATGACTGAAACTGGTGAACGACAACAATAGATTTTATTGTGTTTACTGTATGTCAGGCCCTGTGCTGAGCACTTTGCAATTCTGATCTCGTTTGGCCTTCGCAACAAGCTTGGTAGGCAGGGGTTATTATTGCACCTATTTTACAGATGGAGACACTGAGGCAAACAAGATTTGTCAAGAGATAATTTTAATTCATTTTTATTGGAGCCTTTTGTCTTCCTATCACATTAACTTCTGAATATGGCCTCCTCTGCTACAGCTCTTCTAATTAAGATATTTTAAAAAGAATCAAGCGCAGCTAACATTCTGCCATACCCATAGTCCTCCTAAGTCTTCACCAAAAGGAAGAAGATATATTTTCTCTTCTCTGGGTTCAAAATTGATCATTATAAGGAGTGGCTAGGTGGCACAGTGAATAGAGCACCAGCCCTGGGGCCGGGAGGACCTGAGTTCAAATCCGGCCTCAGACACTTACCTGTTACTAGCTGTGTGACCTTGAGTAAGTCACTTAACCCAATTGCTCTCCCTTCCCCTCTCCAAAAAGACCAAAATAAAAATGGTCATTATAACTACAGTGTTTAGTCTGATTTTGTTACTGTTTCCACTTGAATTAACATACTCATTGTATACTTCATTCCCCTATTTATACTTAGTTCACTTCCAGAAGCCATGTAAGCATTTGCCCTTTAAAGCTGGAGGGAGACGTGGAAGGTGAAAGAGAACAGTGATGCCACCAAGCAGGGGCTGTTTTTGCCCTGTCCCTTAGAAAGGATGTATCCTCCAAAGGATGTATTGCATAAAAATTCCTCCTTCATTCATTCATTCTACAAATCTCCTTAGTGCCTGGCACTGGATTAGGCACTTGGGATATCGAGACAAAAATGAAACCTCCATTGCCTCAAGGAGTTTACATCCTATTGAGGGACAATTTTACATTCTGTGCCTTTGAAGTCATGAACAGTGACCCAGCACATCATCTGCCGGATGTGAACCAGGCTTATCTGAGAATAGAACCTAGTGTGGGAGTGAGCAGCTCATGGCATGGGTGATAGTAATCGTCAGGAACACCCTCACCTCCTGCAAGTCATCTTCCATCCCCTCTTCCTTTTCTCCTTTTTCTGACTTTCCCTCTCTTGCACTTTTGTCTGTGTTACAATATTACTGATATATTAACAAATGTTTACTGAGCGCCTTCTTTGTGCCTAGCAGTATGCCAGATCCGCCAGTGGCATCGCTAGACCTCCCTGGGCATCGTTCAGCCCTGCCTTTCACAAGGTTCCTATGTGAGACTTGCTCAGTATATGAGCTGCAGACTGGAAAAGGAGGGAGGGAGTGGGGAGAAGGACTTGCTGATTGCAGCCATCTGCATCATTCCCTGGAGTAAAGCATCACAGCAGCATCACATAGCAACCAGGACAAGGAAAAAGAGAATTGCACTGCAACATTTAGTTACAGAGCCTGGCCTATAAAATAGCCTCATGAAGTTTTTTTTTTCTTTCCTCTCTTTTATAAATGGCTCATAACATTTACTTTTTCTGGCAAAGTGTATCCTTGTGGAGGTTAGGCTTGAAGAAGATGGAGTGGAGGAGAAGGTCTCCTTTCTCCCTTACATACATACAAAAATACATTTTGCTTTTCCTTTCATGAACCAGACTTTCCCATTGACCCCCAGATGGAATTTTTATTGTTCATGATGACTTCTATTCAATCTCATAGCCTTTGGTTCACAATATTAAAAGTTGGAAGGATCCTTTGGGATCTTTCAGTCTAACTCCTTCATTTTACAAGTGGGAAAAAAAACCAAGACCCAGGAGACTTAAGAAATTTCCCTGAAGCCTGATAGCTAAAGTGGAAGAGATGGTATTTGAACTCTGTCTTCTGACTATAAACCCTAAGCTCTTTCCATCACAACAGAATCAGCACCTCCACCTATAAGGAGGCTGGAGAGAGTGACTGAAAGCATTCTTAAATTTCAGCATCACAGTTTACAAAAGAAAAGAAGCACCAGACTTTTTGTGGAAAGAACTAAGTGAATTCAAATCTAACCTCAGATTTACTAGCTATGTGACCCTGGACAAGTCACTTGTACTGTATCTGCCTTGGTTTCCTCATCTATAAGATGGGCATAATAATATCATCTACCAACCAGGCAATCGTGAGGATCAGATGAAATAATATTTGTAAAGCAAAATACTGGCATATTCATCCTTAATAAATGCTTATTTCCTTCCTTCCTGTTCAAAACACCTAGTTTCCAACATCCTAATTGTATGACAATAAACAACCCTCTCAATTTCAATTTTGTCATCTCAAGAATGATGACAATAATAATGACTCTCCTGCCATGTTGCAGTAGAAAAATCACTAGTGGTTGCTGTTGTGGTCATTGTTTTTGTTTGTCTGTCATTCTCAAAGACGACCATGACATCCTGGAGGCGATGCCACGTCATGCAATGAATTGGATTTAAGTAGGGCAGGGCTGTGCAAAGTCACCAGCCTCACTTACTTCTCCGGAGCCATCTGGGTTCAGTGGCCAGATATGGATCAAGACAACCAGAGACGGCCCCAGATGCAGTCAGAGGCCTTGGCCTTTAAAAAGGCTTAAAAGCTAAGGTCTTTCCCTGATCTTGGTTTGACTAAAGTGACAACCATTTAGTGATTAAGGCTAGAAAAGAAATGAGCCAGCAAATAGCCTCTTTCACCTAATCCAAAAAAATAATCAATCTGGTCACATGACTTGGAGTAAGAAAACCAGGATTCCAATCCCAGACTGATGATCTGCTCTCTGTACGACCCTGGGCAGGTCTGGACCTTTCTGGACCTCTGCTGAGGGATTTGTCCTAGGTCATTTCTAGGGCACCTTCTGCCTTAAAACCAATAGTTCAGTAAAAAAAGATCATGTGTGTGAAAGCTACTGAGACAAGTAAAGCCATTTATAGCCACATATTATTGCCATTAAAGTCAGTCTGATTCAGGGCCCTTTGCATTTATAATGTAGGTGAGCCTGACAGATGAGTGACTAAGGATCAGTGGGGGAAATGAACCAGATTAACCCAGGAGAAAAGGAAGAGGGAAGGGTATTTGTTGTTGCTAAGTCCTGTCTGACTCTTTTTCAAGAGCCCATCTGGGGTGTTCTTGGCAAAGAGCCTGGAGTGCTTTGCCATTTCCTTCTCCAGCTCGTTTTACAGATGAGGAAACTGAGGCAAATGGGGTCAAGTGACCCAAGGCAGGGTCACACAACTAGGAAGTGGCTGAGGCCAGATTTGAACTCAGAAGCATGTCTTCCTGGCTTCAACCTCAGCACTCTCTCCACTGCACCTCCTAACCACCCTGCTTGAGATGCAAAAGGCCTAAAGACTTCAGAAAGCTGAGTTCTAGCCCCTCCTCTACCACAATTTAGTTATTCAGTCTTTGGCATCTCCATGTTCTCTGGACTTCATCATTTGTCATAAGTAGAGAGCAGCATAAATCATCCCCAGGGTCCTAATTAGCATCAATTTTCCATGATTCTCTAGAAGTAATGGTGGTCTGTTTTCAGAGTCTTCTATTAATCCAGTCCTTTGAGGTTCTCGAATGATTCCTTCAATAGGATGTTGGAAACTAGGTGTTTTGAACAGGAAGGAAGGAATCAATAATATGAAGCTAACTCTGAGTCGATGTGAAGAATGTAGAAGTTCAGAAGAAAAACATCTACCTTTTGAGTATTTCTCAGATCCTTGTAAGTTGGGACATCCACAAATGGTGAAAACAGTCACCCTGTTGCTGGTGCTTAGAGGAGGTTCCTAATGAGTCATTGTAAGAGATATTCACTGAGGGATGGGAGACTGAAACCAACCCTGGTAATAAAAGTCCCCAAAGCCAAATGGCCAAAAGGGAAGGGGAGTTGTAATGTTTCTAGGAAGCTGGTCAGTCATTTGAGAATAACATTTACTGGATTCTACATCATCAGAACTCACCATTTAAAATGAGAAGTTACTTTAGAAGTCATTAGTCCAAACCCTTCATTTGACAGATGGGGAGACTGGGAAGACTACCGGTCAGAGAAACCGTCACCCAGGTAGTAAGTGTAAGGTTTGGACTCAGGCCTTCAGGCTCCAGCTCCACTGCTCTATCCACTCCCCCACATTGCCTTATTTTGCTTACATTTGTGGATTTTTTTTTACTCTTGCAAGTGGCTTGAAAACAAATTTTTCACTTATACTGAGTTCATTAAGTTATGCTAAACAAATTAACCCTAGTCGTGTCTAACATTCCTAGAAAGATGAGCCATTGCATATCACGCAGGTGCTGATAAGTCTCATTTATCTTTAGCTCACAGAGCAGCCCCAGAGACACAGGAAACATCGCAGCCCAAATGTTAGGCCACAAAACACCTCCATTATCAGACTCAACAAATCAAATCCTGTTACAATGAATTCTGAGGCCCTGTTTAAATGTGCCAAAACTTTCTTGTATCAAAAGGAGTTTCTAGTAAGTGATCTCTCAGAGGAGCTTTTTTTTTTCTGGTGTGACAGATAATTCTGGTCTTAATAGAATTTGTTCTAGTCACATGGCTTCTAAACCTCAATCAGCTTTTTTTATTTAATTTTTTTATTTTGAATTGAAGAAATAAAATAAGCATTTCCATAACATAGTAGAATAGAGAAAGATAATTACATATGAAACTACAAATCTATAATGGACAACTTGCTATTCTTTTTAAATATGTAATAGTTATTATGTAACTTTATTTGTTTCCCTTTTTTCTTCTCTCCCCCAACTGTAGAGAGGGCTACTATTAGACACAAACATAAGTGTGGGTGTATATATGTGTGTATGTATGTGTGTATATATATATAACATACATATATGTACATATACATATAGACATATGTGTGTATGCACACACACATACGCTTCTATTTCTCAGTTCTTTCTCTGGATGCAGAGGACATCTTCCTTCATATGTCCTTTGTAGTTAATTTAGGTATTTATAATAGTCAAAAATCAGATTTGACTCTTACCAACCCCACTACCACCACCAGTAACTTTCACTCCTACCTAAATCCAGTCACGAGATCTTGTTGATGTTTCTCTTGCAAACGTCTCTAATGTCTGTCTCTTCCTCCCAATGCCTACTGTTGCCACCCTGCTCCAAGCCCTTGGTACCTCAAGACTACAACTTCCCTCTTACTGGTCTCTAGTACTGCACCGCCTACTGCCTTCAAATCGTCACTGGTATCCTCCATCAAACTTGAACACAGGATCTCACACATGTTGGCACCCTTTCCACTCATTCTTCCCCTTCTTGGGTTTCTTGTCTTTAGTCCACATGTAAGTCTTTATTATTATAATAACAGCAGTTTACAGCTACATAGCAATTCAAGATTTATAAATGCTTTACATATACTATCCCACTTCAACCTTGTATCAATCATATGAAGTCGGTGTCATTATTAAATGTGTAGCAGAGGATCTCCTTCTATGTTGGAAGTATTCTTTTGACCCTTCTCCCATAGTAGTAACCTATTCCAAGTGGGCTGTCTATCTGCTCATTGGCCTTTGTTGTCCCTACCTGACTTATCCATCTGTTTTTCTAATGCTATATACTCTAATTATGCCCTTTACTCTGCTTCTTGCACAGTAATTGTCACTGATAACATGCTTTATATCATTTGTGATAGTCACTGTCAAGCTTACTACACTTATTCCTATTGCCCTTAGAAGATGACCTGAAGTTGTGATTTTTTGGAAATTGTGGTGTTCTACAATTCCCATTCCATAGTCATGTGATGCCACACATGATATTGTTCCTTTGTGCTGCTGATGCTTTGCTGATTGCATCAAGTCCTGGCCTTTTTTGATCCTATTCAATGAGATGCACAGGATGATCTAAGCTGATGGTGCCAAACTCCAATAGAGACAAGGACCCCTGATTCATACATGAGGGTTCCCGAAGGCTTCATATTGATTTAGAAAACCATATGTCAACATTATCTATGTTCTATTGCATTTTAGTTTATTTTGATAAAATATTTCCCAATTACATTTTAATTTGGTTTTCAGCGGACCACAGTTCAATACCTCTGGTCTAAGCAATGCTTACAGAAAAAGCCAAGTGGAGAAAAATATATATTGGCTCATTGTGACGTATGATTAGACAATCAAACCTTTGAATTGTTATATCTCTTTTTTCTTTTTTTTTCTTTTTGGAGGGCAATTGGGATTAAGTGACTTGCCCAAAGTCACATGGCTAGTAAGTGTGTCAAGTATCTGAGGCCGGATTTGAACTCAGGTCCTCCTGACTCCAGGGCCAGTGCTCTATTCACTGCTCTCTCTAGTCACCCCAAATTGTTATATCTTGACAAACATCTTAGACAAACACTTAAAAAGACAACATGCTGGGCCCAGAGTGGATTAAAAGGAAGATAATAGGCTAGATTTATAGAACCATGCATCACTTTCAACACTCACAAGATAGGTTCTTATACAAAAGGCTCATCTTCCTAAAATGCTCATTTCACTTTTCCTGCTCATCTCTTCTAGTGTTTTTGCATTACAACTAGCTACTCTAAATTAAAGCCTGGGATCCAGTATTCTCCATAATTTGGTACCACTCTATCTGTCAAGTTAGGTAGCACAATGGGCAGAATTTTAGGCCTGAAATCAAAAGATCTGGGTTCAAATCCAGTCTTGGACACTTTCTAGCTGTCTGATAGCTAGGCAAGTCTATTAATCTATTTACCACAATCTTCTCATCTGTAAAATGGGAATAAAGTACAGTACCTGCCTTCCAGGGTTGTTTTAAGGATCAGACTTGGCACATAGACAGTGCTATATAAATGTTATCTATTTTAATTATACACTGCTTGGAGGTTGATACTTGAAAACATAAACATTAAGCAGTTTATAAGACTGATGATTAGGCACTTTGTATTTCACCTCAACTCTGTACTATACTATCTCCCTCAAAGTCCCCATCTTTTTGCAAGTCAGACCAAGAATTAAGCTTCTTCCCCTGTTGGTGGCACCCCCCTCAATGTAGAAATGACCCTTGCTTTCAATCAGCTCCGTACAACGGACCCCAAAAGCCTAAACTTCTAAAACTCACAAAGTCACTTCTAAGCCTAGACACATCCATCTCAAGACTGAGATTCAGTTGCCTTTTTCAGGGAAGTAAATATAAAGAAGAAAGGGCAGGCAGACAAAGGTCCAGGCACAAGACCACCTGACCGAGTGTGTCTATTTTAGTGGTCAGCATGCAACCATCATGAAAGAAGAGCACTGCCCTTCTACCCGTTCCCACACAGGAAGTCTCAGAGTCACATTATACCACCTGGTGAATCAAAGGAAGAAGTAAGAGAGATGTGGCCTCTCTTTTTCAGCTAATACATGACCCTCCTGTCACAAGATGGGGGAAAATCCAAGGACCACAAAGAGTTTATCATGTAACACCAAATCTCCAATCCTCCTCAGGGCTGAGTCATACCCCTGTGGTCAGCTGGAAACAGAAAGGGTCAGTTTTTCATATGCCCTGAGAGAGCCCCAGTCAAATATATTTTATGTAGTCTTATAAGTGTAGAACCATTTCTCCCGATGGAATGTAAGCTCTTTAAGAATAAGAGCGGTTCCATTTTTGTCTTTTGAATACCCGGCACTCACTTGGTTTTTCTAAATTCACAGAATCAAAGAATCTCATAGTTGGAAGAGACTTCAGAGATTAAGTAATTACTTGAAAGGGGATCCCTCCCATACTATTCCCAACAAGTGCCCAAATGCTTGAAGCTCTCCAGTGATGGGAGGGAAAGTATTACATTTGAAAGCAAGCAAACTATTCCATATTTGACCACTGTGCCTAAACAACAAGATTTCTCTTAATTCAGGACAAAACGTTCCTCCCTGCAACATCTACCCATTGTTGCTATTTTTTTTTTCCTTTTGGAGCCAAGTAAACAAGTCCAATCCCTTTTCCATACATAGTACTTCAGATATTTGAAGACAGTCATCACGTTGCCACGAGGCTCAATATCAACGTCCACGGTTCTTTTCTGACACGGATCTGAGGTCCTTCATTTTCCTGGTTGTTCTCTTCTGAGCAAACCCTAGTTTGCCAAGGTCCTGCCTCCAGGACAGAGTGCAGAACCGAACTCTGTTCTCCAGCTGTGGTCTTACTGAGAAAGAGCGCAGTGGGACTCACCTTCTTCTCTAGGACGTGACACTTTTCTCTGTGCACTTAGCATCATGCTCCTTTTTTTTTGGTTCCCACGTCCCATCGTTGAGTTCTATTGAGTTTGTGATCCACTAAAACCACCCGGCTCTTTTTTTCACATTAAGACCTTCCCCATCCTAAACTTTTGCAATTTCATTGCTTACTTTGGTTCTTTTATAGCATCTACCCCCATAACATCAACCTACGTGCTCGTGGTCTGCCTCCTCCCAATTGTGAGTGTCCCAATTTTATTCTGACTTGGACTGGCTTAGGACCCTGCACTGCCCCAGATAAGCTCTTGCCTCTCAGTCTGAAGATGCCCTTTTCCAATCCTCCTAGGGGAAGTTTCCCATTAATCTCTGTCGTTGCAACTCCAGCCTTTTTTCCTGATATATTTTGTTTCTGGAGATTCCTCCTCTAGCACCCAAGAAGGGCCCTGAGCTCATCCTAGGCCCGAGTCTATGCCCAGTCTCCTGCCCAGTCAGGGAAGGAGTTCCCAACTGCCCTCTTATGTAACATCCCTGTACTGGTCACCTTGTTTTTGATGTAAGAAATGTTCCTGTCTGGTAGAAGTGGTCTTCATCATAAACTTTTAAGAAGGCAGGATCTATAGCTCTCATTCTTTTGAGTTTCAAAACAAAATATTTAAAAGAAATTTTGGAAATAATTGTAACATTAAAATCAGAGTCAGTAATGCGAATGTTAGCAATGACCAGAAGGCAAGAACAGGGCCACCTGCATTAAATATACACAGAATTATGATCTAGTTTGCACCTTCAGGGCCTCAAACATTTCTCCTCAAATATCTTCGCATCTAAGATACATTGCTCACTCCTTTGGGGTATGGTAAAGGTTACTATTAAAATGCCAATGTACAGATAAGAAAATAATACTTTGCATAACTTGCCTCACTCCCTGAATGTCTTACTAGCCATCAAAAACCAAGTCTTAGGGGACTTAACCCTTTCATGCCCAGAATTCACGCATTTATGTATTTCTTTTTTTAGCTAATACAGCAACACATCAAAATCAGATAGGAAGTACATTTTAATCTGGTTCAGGGTCCCACTTGGGAGTACTGTGGATATGAGACCCACATCTCTGATCCAGTCTATCCCCCTCATTTTGCAGATGAAGACAGCAAAACCTAAAGATAAAGTGACTTGTATGGGTTCACATAGCTAAGTGCCAGAGTCAGGGCCTGGAACCAGGTCATCAGACTCCAAGTCCAGTATTCTTTCTACAGCATTTCAATGATGAAAACCAGAGCAGAATGACTGATACTTTGCCTCAGATAACCTTCATCTGTGAGCTCCTCATGGTGGTCCTTCATTCCACTCACTTTATATCATGTGGATCAACAAAACAGATAACATCCTTCCCTCACCTGACCTTGAGCTGAAGATTTTTTACCTTCAATCCTAATCTACCTCCAAATCCCAGGAGGGGAAGAGGGAAGGAGAAGAGATGAAGGAATAAAAGAAGAGGGTGTCTGGCAGGTCCCAAGGAGGGTATATTATAATGGCAGAGCCCTTGGGGTGGTGGGACAAGGCCGGGGGAGACAAGAGGAGTGCATGAAAAGTCATAGTATGCTAGAGGGTTCATGGGCCAGAGAAGGTTAGGAAGCCTGCCCTCAAAGATGGAGATGGAAAGGCCTGGAGAATAAGTCAGCCCTTCCTCCTGGTTAAAGCTGTGGCTTATTAAACCCAGGCCACCAGGATCAGTAGCCATAAGAGCACACTCTGGCCACAGTGGAATCTTAAGACCTCTCCACATCCAAGTGAGCTCTTCTCCCTTTCTCTCTCTCCCTGAGCACCACAGTTATAATCCTCATGGAATCAAACTTCAGTCACACTTAATACTTACTAGCTATGTGAACTTGGGCAAGTCACTTAACCTGATTGCCCTGCTCTCCCCCTTCCAAAAGGTAAAAAAATACAATGAAATAAAATAAAATAAAATAAAACTTCAGTCACATCATAATTTTGCCCAAGGTCAGTTCTATGCAACAATATAGTCCTTTATAGAAATACAAACTTTCTGTTTAATCATTTACATATGTTTCAATTAAAAAACATAACATGAAATTGTGGTGGGTTTAAAAAATGATTAACAGAAGTCTGGCCAGGGCTTCAATCATTCCTGAATTTGTTCAACGTGGTATTTACCATTTTATAGCAGATCTCTTTCAAATCCTAGTCCAAACAGACTGATGGTTCTGAATTAAGGCTGAGGCAATTATAGCCTACATCTACAGACTCATACAGAGACTGTCCTGCTTTCGACAAGGGTAAAATGATGTGAACAGTTCTCCTCAGCTCTGAACAAACTTGCATCTCCCATGTGTGGTCTTCATAGGCCTTTGCATGTCTCCTGGTTTGCCACAGTACATCTGTCCAAGGAAGTCAATTCATTCTGAACCCACAAATTTAAATTCTGTAAAAATTCAGAAAAATCGGTTTATATTTATCTTTGAAATATCCACACAAAAGGGGCCTCACTAGGCAAATTACTGGTATGAACAAGTTTTTGTCTTGTTTTCGTTCCTTTTCTTGGAAGGCAAGAAACAATCCAGAAGCAGGCAAATCGTAGGATCACCAGGTAAGAGCCGAAATAGAATCTGAAAGTCCTCATGTCATTGAACTCCCTTTCTTTTACAAATGGGAAGAGTAAGGGAAGAGAGATTCAAGTGACTTGTCCAAGGTCAAAAAGGTAGAGTGCAGCAGAAATTCAATTCCATACCAGTCCCTCTGACTTTAAATTGATCTAAGTATCTAAGAAAGCAAACTTGTCTTCAGTCAATTCTTAGAATCATAGTATCATAGCCCAGAGATGGAAAGGAACAGAGAGACCATCTAGTCCAGGCCCTTGTTTTCCAGGTGAAGAAACCAAGGCCCTGGGAAGTTAGGACTTACCCAAGAACACTCAGATAGTTAGTGATTAAGGTGGAACTCAAATACAGGTCTTCCAGATTCCAAGTCTGCTACCCCAACCCATCTCCCTGAGATGAAGTCCATATCCACTATGCCATTCTACTTTCCATTTCATTTTTCTGTCACCCCATTTCTCATCGGTAAAATGAAACAGCAGAAGGAGAAGGGTAGCCAAATGCTTCCAGCATGCCAACAGTACAAAGCATAGGTTCCCATGCAATCATTAAAGACTTCTTTTCCTGGACCAGCCTTGACTGTTTTGCCTCAAGCTGACTTTGAACTAGAACTCTCAGCCCACTGGCATTCCCATTCATTGCCCTGCAGTCTAGCTGCTCCAGTCTTGCTGTTATCTCCCCTGTACTCATTATGTACTTGGTCCTCTCCCTCAGTGTTCCTCCTAGCACACAATGGGCAGATTGGACAAATAAACAAGTATGTAATGAGTGAGCTTTGTAACTTTAAAAGTTCTTTTGCAACCGATAAATAGAAGGATGTATAGAATAATGTGTGTATACATGTGTATATATGGATGTGCACATATACATACATACATTTCCATATATACATACACATATACTACATGCATGCATACACACATTTATTTATATCTAATGACGGCCATCTCTAGGGCAGGGGAGCAAGAGAAGGGAGGGAAAGAAAGGGAAAAAAGAAATTTCCATGATAACTTTGTTGTATAATTTAAAGTAATAGCAAGTTGTACATAATAGATTTACAGTTTCATGTGCAATCATCTTTTTTTTAATTATACTGTTCTGGAAATGCTTGTTTTATTCCATAAATTAAAAAAATATATCAATGTCTTTCCTAAAATGTGACCTACAAATGAAATAGAGTACACAAATGGGGTATGGGATTAGCTGTGTAATGTATTCTTAAACTGATCACAGTTCATTTCATTTAAAATATTCCAAAACAGAAATTTTCCACTTAGTCAGATTGTTCTCCAGCTTCCCTGCCCCAATGAGTCTTAGTGAGGTTTGACCATGCTACTTTTCCTTTCTGTCCCATGTGTAATACACAAAAGATACTTATTATGAGAATTTGCTTTAGGTTCTATTTTTTAAAGCCAGCAATTCACCATGTGCAGCAGCAAAGAAAATATTTGATTCTGTTGTATTCATAATTGGAGACACTTTTTTCTACTCCTAATTGAAGAACCATACAACCCTGAAGCTGGAGGGTTTTTAAATAGAATTCATTTCTCTTCCTTTCAAAGACACATAGGGCAAAATGCTGGTAATAATTAGACCTAACTTCAGCATAATTATCATAGCTAATCATGGGTTATTACATATAAAAAATAATTATTTTCTAAATGCAAATACTTGGGTTTTAAATGTTTTAAATTATATTCTTTTATACACAGGAAATACATGAGTGAAAGGTTACATGTAATACAAAAGAAAGAGGGCTAAAAGTCAGCTTTCATCTTTTCCTCCATGTGAAATGTTAATTCTGACTCAGCAACGCCCATGAGTTCAGTGAGAGGCAGAGGTTTGATCAGGTCATTATGATGAACTAGTAAATAACAGACCAGAAGCCAGAAAAGGATGGAGTTAAAGAGGAGGCAGATTCGAGTCACTATGAAAAGTAGAAACAATTTATGACTCCTAACCCTGGCCCTTATCCCAACACGCCAACTCCTTCACCATACTGTCAGTGACACAGTAGATGCCCCATCTCTCCCACATGCATACACTGGTCTCTGTTATTCAGGAAGCATCAGGCATGACCAAGTGACAGCCCTGGAGCTCTGGTTAACACCGCCAGGGACAAAAGCATCCAAAAGGCACCATTCCCCACAGGGCTGTGCAGGAGGGAATGTAGTTTGCCCACAATTCTTATTTGGGTAAAGAGCCCAAGTAGAGAAAAGCTAGTTAGCCCAGTTACATACTGTCTCTGGTATCTTCAACATGGCTTTCATTTTTTACTGACTCAGACACATGATACTTTCCTGACTTCTCACTTTCTGTACCTTATGATGGTGGATGGCATCTGTCAGAAAAGAGATAGACTTAAAAAGCTTTGATACTTCCAAGCTTTATAAGATATTACTCAGGATTACAGATTTAGAGCTAGAAAATCTCTTACAGAGCATTGAGTTCAACAGTCACATTTTACAGATGAGTAAACTGAGACCCATAGATGTGAAGTCATTTGTCTAGGCTCATACAGCTGAGAAATATCAAGGGCAGGATTCAAATCTTGGTCTTCCTGAGATGAAGTCCATATCCACTATGCCATTCTACTTTCCATTTCATTTTTCTGTCACCCCATTTCTCATCTGTAAAATGAAACAGCAGAAGGAGAAGGGTAGCCAAATGCTTCCAACATGCCAACAGTACAAAGCATAGGTTCCTATACAATCATTAAAGACTTCTTTTCCTGGAACAGCCTTGACTGTTTCGCTTCAAGCTGACTTTGAACTAGAACTCTCAGCCCACTGGCATTCCCATTCATTGCCCTGCAGTCTAGCTGCTCCAGTCTTGCTGTTATCTCCCCTGTACTCATTATGCACTTGGTTCTCGCCCTCAGTGTTCCTCCTAGCACACAATGGGGTCTGGTTCCTGTCTCTCAGCTGCTTTAATCAATATATGGTTGTCCTCCCTGCTCTAACCCAGACCACTGCTCCCAAGACCAGTAATTGCACTGACTGGATCCATTTTTCTGGGTTCAGCTGGGAAGGACTTTGTTGCCCTCTGTTGGTTCCTAAGAATAATCTCTCTCCCAAAGTCTAAGTTTAACCTTATAATTGCCGTTGTTCTAATAAATAACACTACCTCTACTGCAGAGTTGTTAGATTGGACAAATAAACAAATATGTAATGAGTGAGCTTTGTAATTTTAAAAGCTCTAGATAACTGTGAGCTATCATCAATAATTACATTGGAGAGGCAATGTTTCTTAGTCATCTTTTTGAGGTGATGGGGTTCTGTAGCTATAATCCTTGGTTTCACCTTGGTAGTTGAGAAGTTAACTAGGAATTATGGAGTGCTATGGGTGGAATAACATAGGCCCATTAGGACGTCCAGAGATTCCAGATTGGCTGAAAGTATGGCTGGAATCCCAAATATGAACCACTGGGGTCTATCCACAGACCCCAGGTGGGAAAATCCCTAAATGGGCTTGAATAAAGTCTAAAGAGAAGATGTTATTTTCATTACTAGGGACTAAAGGTAGACACACAGCCTTGAGGGAACGAGGAAAGGCCTACCTATGTTATTTGATCTCTCTGGTCTCAGCTTCTTAAACTGTAAAATGAAGAGAGTTGTACTTTACTAATATTTCTACATTTGTGTGTTGTGAGAAAATGAACCATCAAGGGCCCAGTCCTTATAACATGCACAAATCTGTGGAGGCTTGGTGAGTCTGCTTTTGGAAATGAATAATGGAGAACCCCTTTCCCTCTCTGGCTCAGAGAAGACATGGGTGGATTAGAATTGCTTCCTCTCTGTGTTATCTGGTTGTTTTCAGTCGTGCTTAGCTCTTCGTGTTCCTTTTTGGGGTTTTCTTGGCAAAGATACTGGAGTAGTTTGCCATTTCCTTCTCCAACAAATGGAGCAAACTGAGGCAAAAAAGGTTAAATGACTTATCCAGGGTCACACAGCTAGTCAGCGTCTGACGCTGGATGTAAACTCAGGTTTTCCCGACTCCAGGTCCAGCGATGCTCTATTCAGTGTGTTACTTAGCTGCCCATAAAGACTAATTACAACCATATTTGTGAACTACTCACTCTGTATGCCTATTTCTTATAGAAGACTCTTTTGATCATTTGTTCATGGGGATCCAAGGTGACTCAACACAGTAAGAGCATAGACACTTTGAGCAATGAAATCCACACTCCTTCTTTACTTACCATTTCTATCTCTGTCTGAAAGACTGAGCCATGGACTCACGTAGCCAAATTTTCTACCTCTTCAACCATATATAGTGGATTTCAGTCTGTAAATCTACGTATTTTTCACCATCCTTCAACAAACATTTCAACATAACATTTGTTGTGTGTCACATGCCCTTGCACCTTTTTTTTAACCAGTGTATTTTCTACAAGTATATTGTCTCTCCAGATCCTCTCCAGAGCCCTCCGTCCAGCTATAATTAAATGTGTCATTAATATTGTTGTAAGTTTTATCTTATTACAAGAGTAAATTCTACATGCATCCTTACGGCGTCACCTTGGAATCAATATTACTATTTTGTTGCAGTCAGTTCCTAGGTCAGTGCTTTGCCTTTAAATACACTAAGCCCTGGGTTAAGTTAAATAGGCACTCTTCATATACTTCAGTCACTTGCTCAGAAAACTTAGTTGTTTGCTCACAGCTTATAAAAAGCTAAAAGGCACGTTTCCTCCAAAGGGGCTCTCTAGTCTTTCTGAGACTCAGTGGTTCTTTTGTCACCTCTATTGCCCAATATAACAACCTCCTACACAACCAGAAATAAAAACTTTCAGCATAGGAACTGCTTCATTTTGGGAGAAATGGAGGGGAGCTTTTTGCATTCTAGTACAAGAGCTTTGCACACAGTAGGAACCTAATAAATGTTTGTTTAGTGATCCATCTCATATGCTTTTCCTGGCAAGAGGCTATATGGTTATCCATTTCCCTCTCCCCACCCCCGAACGACATTTAATCATTATATTTAAAGAAAACTCTTCACTCTTAACTCTTCCCAGTCTGTTTTTCTCCTTGGGGAAATCAACAATGTTGTTGTAACCTGGCATCATAAAAAATATATTTGTGTATATTGCTCCAAGCCAGTCCACTCTCCCTCTATGGTATCCCCTGGAAAGCTTCTGCTTCTTTTTTTTGTTGTTGACTTTTCTTCTTCAGTTCTTCAGGGGATTGCATCTTGGTTGCTTTTATTAAAATGGGGGGGAGGGGTCATCATTTCCTTGCTTGGACATAAGCCAACCACTACAAGGAAACTTTCAAAACTACAAAGACCTAAGCAGCTGGCAAAGTTTATTCCACAAGGATCAGAAAATGATCCCCCACCTACATGAGAGCACCTGAAGACACTGCTTCTTTTCTTTCTAAGATCTCATCCAGACCACTGCTGATTTTAATTTGAATGTAGCGGGGAATTTCCCTTTGAGTTGAGAAAAAGAGGAAGTTCCAGGCCTCCCCACCCACCTCCCAGTTCTTGATTAAATATGTGAGACCCTGACTTCTCCTACTTCCACATTTCAGAAGAGCAAGATCAAAGATACAAAATTTGCTGTTGCAAAGAAAGATTAGAAGGAATCTGAAAGACACTGTCTCTCCTGAGTTAGCTATCAATATAATCTATACATTATTTCCCAATTGGACCCAATTTCATGAACTGAAATAGATGCTTTAATCTCAGAAAGAATCTTCTCTGTTTTGTTCTAAGAACTGATTAATAAGGTGTCAGTAGCTGGCTCTTTATCTTCCATCTTGTCCTTATGGCAGGTAGGGTAGAGCATGGAGGAGGTCCATTTTTGTTGTTGATGGTCAGTCATTTTGGTCATGTCCAACTCTTTGTGATCCCTTTTGGGGTTTTCTTGGCTAGATTCTGGGTTGATTACTTTCTACCTGCATACTTTCTTCCTCAAAAAAAAGCCTACTGGGAAACAAAATATCCCCATCTGCTGGGGCTTGGTCATCATAATTTTCCAAATGATGATATTCCTCCAAAAGGAATCAGTATTAGGCCCAAAGACTCTTTAAGCAGCTTCTCAGGCAGGGTTCACCTGCCCCTATCTGGCCCTTGACTCTACTACCCACATATCTCTAGCACAATTGGTTTTAAGGAGTCACACACAGACATACATTCTTCTCAGTCTCTCTCAAGGTGGAATCAGCTCTGAGGAGCTACATTTGAATTGCTTTCCTGATTCCCCCAGCTACAAGTGACTCCTTTCCCTGCACCGAACCTCTATTTATATTATGTACATTTTAAATATTTCTCTGTCTCTATCTCTGTCTCTCTCTCTCTCTCTTTCTCTCTGTCTCTCTCTTTCTGTCTTTCTCCTCTCTTTCTCTGTCTCTGTCTCTCTGACTCTCTGTCTCTCTCTCTGTCTCTGTCATGTATCTATCTATCTCTCTACCTCCCATCCACCTGTCTATCTGTCTGTCAGTCTATCATCTATCTATCCATCATCTATCTATCTATCCAACTGTCTGTCTGTCTATCATCTATCCATCTATCCATCCATCTACCTATCATCTATTTATCTCTCTCTCTCTATCTCTCTTTCTATCTTTCTGTTTACATGTTGTCTCTCCTAAAAGAGCCCAACTCCACAAGGGTAGGTCTTGTTTCATATTTGTCTGTGCATCCCCAACTAGCCCAGTGCCTTACATATAGGAGGTGCTTAACAAATACTTATTGATTGATTAGATATCCCTGCTCCCTCATGCTTGTCCCCTAATATTCTCCAACTACTCAGTACATATTCAGCAAATGATCCAAGCCCTCCCGTGTATCTGACTTTCCTCATCTGTCTGTATCCCTGTCCATCCTTCTGGTGAAAGTTGCCTTGTATTGTCTTCCCTATCATGTGAATGTGCCTTGTCAAATTAGTTCCTCATGGGTGGAAACTATTGGTGTGTAAAAAGGAGCGTAATATTAGAAGTAACTCAATGGACTAAAAGTCAAGAACACTGAAAATTAGTTCCTGCTTTTGATGTTTATTAGCTGTGTGACCATAGGTAAGTCATTTAATTGCTGAGTCAGCTTCCTTACTAGTAAGCTCGGGATAAGCATACATGTAGTCCTCACAAAGCTGTGGTAAGGCTAAAATAAGATAGTACAAAGTGTTTTGCTGGCATTGAATAAATTTGTTGGATGGCCAAATAAACGAATTGTGTTCTTGTGTAGTCTGGGGATGAGGAGATATGGAAAGAGACATCTTTTTAAATGGAATTTTGAAAAACAAAATATTATCACAACATCATTAACATGCCCTTGTATTTTTGTTGTTGTCTTACAAGTAGAAGGAGATCATCCTGGATTGCAACTAGAAAATTATGTAGGCATTTTTAACTATTTCAAGCTATCCGCTACCACAAAGGTTCGTTTTTATGCCAATACTTTCCTGATGCTTTTGTACAGCTGTATGTCAGGAAGCACTACAGTCTCAGAAGGATCATAATTACAGGTGAGTCACAGGACAATGCTTAACAAGCTATAGGCCATGACCAATGACTTGACTGAGAGAAGTGGCACAAATGACATTATCAAGGACATGTAGTTCTGATAAAGGAGATGTACTGGCCAGGTAGAGAAAATGAGAGATGTGATGGACAGCTTGACTATGCTAATGTCCTTGAGATGTAAAAAGAACTAAGTACTTCATCATGTTGGATGCATCTACCGTGGAGGATTTTGTGGATAGGCATTGGCAAGAATCATGGAGGATGTGATGTTTCAGAGGATGTCTTGTCAGAGATCCTGGGTCCACAATCCTCCACCTGGGTCCATCTGTGTAGCTTAATATCTAGGTAAGTCCCAGAAACAATGGTGAGAAGTTGGGCAATCTGGAAGAATGTAACTTGGAAAGGATCTCTGAGTGAATCAAGACCCTAAGGTACTCCACCCAATAATTGAGTTAGCTTTCATACTATGAAAAGATATAGTGTTATGTCTAATTCATCACATATGCTATTGTCTCCATGTTACAATCATAACTATAAATCCAGATGTGTAATGAGAATGTTTCTCAGTACTCCACTGGGTAGAAATTCCACTTCATATTCCAGCCAAAATATACTATGAGCAAATGGAACACATACCCTTTGCATTAGAGCACTGTCTGACAACATCACACCCTAACCTCCCTGGTCAATGGGTTCATCAACACTTCTGCTAATCCCTCTAGTATTAGAAATTCTCTTTGACTTTCCCCCTCTTCGGGATATTGGCAAACAGAGTTCTCTTTGGGTGCCAATTGGGAGGTTAATTTTGCTTAACAGAGTGATTGATGGGTCTCCCGCCTGCAGTCTCATGTGTTTGGGTGACCATCTCTGCCCAACACACAGAGTGCTGCTCTTCTGAAATGGTGTGGGCCTGATTTCATTCTAACAGAGGTTTGGTTTAGTTCCAAGAAGTTAGTCTGGTGTTTGCCCAGCCAGTCACTCTATAGCAAACATAACTGTCAGTACATCTATTGATAAAGACCCGTGGCCCTTTTACGTTTCCCTCAGTCTTCCACTAGCTCAGTTCGTCCCCTCTCTCTTCTACCTCCTTCTGCAGGAGTCTTTAATCTGTATTCTGTCACTTTAAAAACATTTTGATTGTTTTTTAATATAATTATCTTCTTTTGTAACATTATATATTGTATTTTATGCATGTAAAAACATTCTGAGAAGGAGTCCATAGATTGCACCAGAGTTTTGCAGGTGTCCATTGCAAACACGCACACACACACATACACAGTCAATAATCCTTGATTTAGGGCATCAGTCATGGCTGATGAACGAGGAGGAACACAGAAGAGAAAATTCAAGAAGCAATAGTAGCAATCATAACACCACTTTGAACTAGAAATAGTCTATTGATGGAAAAGGAAACACTATAAAAAGGTCTGTGAAAACATGTCAGGCAGAGGGAAAGCCCCATGGAAATCCTGGTGGAGTTTCTTGTGTTAGAACATCGAGCCAGAGGAGACGTTCCCCAGGAGAGTGATGAGAGCAGGCTGGACTCTCCTCTGCCAGCACCGGCGAGGCTTGGCCTTCCTAGAAACACGAGAATAGAACAAATCAGTCACAAATACAGCTTCAGCAAACAGTAAGATACATGAAAATGGTTAGATCACAAATTTGTGAATGGCAAACGAGGTGTCATTTGTTGCTCTTTAGTTGTTTTTCGGTATTGTCTGACTCTCTGAACTCATTTGGGGTTTTCTTGACAGAGATACTGGAGGGCTTTGCCATTTCCTTCTCCAGATCATTTTACCAATGAGGAAACTGAGGCAAACAGGGTTAAGTGACTTGACCAGGATCACACAGATGGTAAATGTCTGTGGTCAGATTTGAACTCAGGTCTTCCTTAACTCAGGCTAGGCTCAGCTCTATCCCTTCTAACCACTGTGCCACCTAATTGCCCCTGGTAGTACAGTGAATAGTGATGAAGTGACTCAATGGATACAACATTTAACTTGAAGTCAAGATGGCCTGAGTTCAAATTCTACCTCGGATACTTCTTGGCTCTATGACCTTGGGCAAGTCACCTTTCTAAGCCTCAGTTTTTGCATTTGTAAATGAGGAAGTTAAACTTCGAGGTCACTGCTAACACCAAATCTGTGATCCTTCAGTGCTGTTGGAAGGGCCCTAGGTATATACCTAGATGCTAGTCCTCATAAGGACTTAGCCATGTGACTATAGGCCAAGTATTTTGCCTCTCTGGGCTTCAGCTCTCTTGTCTATAAGATGGGGATCATATACATGTAACATAGTGGAGTTTTTACATAGAGGAGTGTTTACCTTAAAAGATTATCACAAAAGTGCAAACACACTTCCATCTCCCTACCCCAGCATGAAGGGGGAGTGATCTTCCTTCCCGCTTGCACCACCTCCATCTCTGAGGAAAACAAGGACTTAGGTTCATGGCCTGCCTCTGTTCCCGTGGAGCACAGTCCCAGTTTCACACCCCAAACCTCCTGGGTCTCAAGGCCCAGATGCCGCGACTTGTCAGGACTTCTTTTCTGGAAGCCTGGTTGGCTGCACCAGCCCACCTGCAATCCTGGCTTCTAGGTCACCATCGTTGGACCTTCCCATGCAGAAGAATCACCCCCAACACCTAAAATTGAGGACCAATTGCACAGATCATAAACGAACACCCCATTTCTCAGAGCAGGGGTCAAAGAAGGGGAGAAGAAGAAGGAAAGGCCTTCCCCTCGCCCTGGTTCAGTTCACGAAGGCCCGTGCAGGGTACCTGGGGGCAGAAGATAGGAGTCATGGAGAAGAACGATACCAAAAAGACAGTCGAAAGAGAATAATCAGCTTGTTCTCACTAGTTGTAAAGAGGCAGGCAGCCTATCAAAGGCGGCTACAACACTCACACAGTCAGGGACACAGAGGGTGACATGTTAGGCAAACTGGGCATGTGCCAAGCTGGTCCCACTTGGTCTTTGTATTGTCTACCTTAAAGGGTTATTGCATAGAAAGAACTGTGAATTGTTGAGTCTCGTTTAAAGCTTCTTTTTTCTATCAGGAGCTGTGATTTTATTGATATAAGCAGCTCCCCGATGAAGAGACTCCCTCACCCAATGCAGGCTGATACCTGCTTTGCAATGACCTATGATCTTAGAAAATCATCTAGAGCACAACAGCATCACAGATAACATTTCTATAGCACATGCTATCTGCCAGGAGCAACGCTAAGTGTGTTACAATTACTACCCCATTCCATCCTCATCGCAGCCCTGGGAGGTAGGGGTTATTACCATCTATATTTTACAGATGGGCAAACTGAGGCAAACAGAGGTTAAGTGACCTGCCCAGGGTCACTTAGCCAGGATGTATCAGATGTGGGACTTGAACCTATCTTTCTTACTCAGAGGCCGCTATCTACTATGCACTGCTGTTGATTTAAAGGTCATTCACTCTTATTGTCTGTATTCTGGTCCTACTATCACAGCCTCCGCTCTGCTTTACCTGTCCCATTGGTTGTATGACTTAGGACATGGTACATCTTAGGGCAAATGGAGAGGCAGCGCTCCTGCCTGAATGGACCTATAAGAGCATCCTCATGTGAACATTGCAGACTTCCGATGTGTAAGCATGCACCTACCAATCAGTAAACACTTATTAAGCATCTACATCTAAGCTAGGCACAGTATTAAGTACAGGACTGACAGGTTCCTTCACTTTGATCAGAGGAACTTGTAGGAGATTTTTTTTTCTTTCTGCAGGTAGCAGAAGGAGATGTGGATGTAGCACATTCTAGGGCACAGTATTAACAGCAAACCAGGAACAAATGGAGAATTAGTATGATGAGTAAGGTAAGTTTCTCATTGTAAATTGTCTCTATTTTCTTTATTTCTATTTTCTATGAAATTTTCTATATTTTCTAAAAATTTCTATACAATATTTCTACTTTCTTTAGCTTTTTTTTTTACCTCTTTCAGTCCAGATCTATAATTTCATTGATACAGGGAACTCCTAGGGAAGAAATTCCCGCATTAATGCAAATAAGCTTCTCTTCTCTAGCTCTAGAATTTCCTGACCTATTGAGGAGTGGAGCAATTCATCTGAGGTCCCTATATGAGAAGTGGCCCTTGAAGCCTGGTCTTCCTGACTCTTACACCATCTTATATTCACTGTGCTATATTGATTCTGATTTGGATGTGGTTCCAGATTCACTGAGATTTAAATTAGTAATAAGAGTAGTTTTGTTATGACCAGATTGTATGACCTTTGGGCCTTCCCTGTCTTACAACTTTCCCACTCAGCCTCCACCCACATTCATCCAAGGATTCTGTCATTTCAAACAGTGTTTCAAAAATTCTTCTGAAACAATGAAGGGTTGTGTTGCTGGAAAGCACCGCAGGAATACCACACGAAAGTCCCTAAGAAAGGAAAGGTCTTGTGTAAGTCTCTTTTTCCAAATTCTCAGAGGTGGAGAGGAAATGAGAGGGAGCAATCATGTAATCAAACACCAAGGGCCATCTTCTTCAGGAGGATGCTGTTGCGTATTCCACTTCTGGTTCTTTTTCAGCTTTCGCCAGAGGAACAAAAGACAGTGGGAATTTTGGCTTCAATTCCTGTCATCAATTAAGGGTGATAAGTAATTATATGCTACTCACTTATTTCTTTATGTTTTTTCAATTTTAATTTATATATCTTCTTTCCATAATATTTTCATTGACAAATATATCCCTCCCACTCTCTATCCAGTGAGTAACAAAAAGAATAGAGAAAAAAGGAGGGAAGGGGAAAGCAATTCAGCAAATCTGTGTCTGACAGTGTATATTGTATTCCACATCCATACCTCTTCATCTCAGCAAAGGAGAGAGGGAGGTCCATTCTTTTATTGACCACAAATGTACTTATTATAATTATTCAAAGTTCAGTTTAACTTTTTGTTCTCTGAATTTACTTAGTTTTTGTCATTTTGTATAGTTTTCCTCTTTTTTTCTCCACTCTATATCAGTTAATATGAGTTTCCATGATCCTCTTAATTCTTCATAGTCACCATTGGACATTCAGGATATTGGATATTCAGTCAGGATATTCCATTATATTCAGAGGCTGTGTTCTGTTTTGTTGTGTTTTTTTTTAAGTCAATCTCCAATTGATGGGAATCTATTCTATTTCTAGTTCTTTACGATGACCAAAGTGCTAGTAAAAACATCTTGGTGTAAAGGAAACTTTTTTTAACCTCTTTGTATCTCTGGGTCAAAGGATATGGACACCTTAGTTATTTTCTTAGCATAATTTGAAGTAACTTTTGAGAATTATCCAATTGATTCACTGTCCTATTAAGAGTATATTAATGTGCCTATCTTTCCATAGCCCATCCAACATTGTCTCTTTTCATTTTTTCCATCTTTTCCAATTTACTGTATATGAGATAAAACCTCAAAATTTGGTTTGATTTGCATTTTTCATATTATTAATGATGGGGCAACCTTTAATATGGTTATTAATGAGAAATTCTTATTTTTAATTTTTTTGTTTATATCCTTTGATAACATCCATTGGGCAATGTGCTGGGCATTGACTTTTTTAAAGCTGGTTTGGGGTTTTTAATAAGTATTTTAAACAGTGCTTGGTTTATATCTTAATCATGAAAAGATGTTTGAGGGATTTCAGTTTTAGAATAAGCTTTACCTTAATTTCCATAATTAATTTTACTAAGCAGTATGACATGAAAAAAGTTTTAGATGAAACAAATTGCAACAAATTTACACTATTAAATTAGAATTTGCTCCAGAATTTTATGACCTCTAGACTGGATTCTATTAATAATTGAATGCATAGCCCTTAGATTCATGAAATACATTGGGAGAGCCAAAACTATGAATTTAGGTCAACATCTGCAAAGGAAAGTGTGAGTAAGTCAGCACATCTTGGAATCTCAACACAAACTAAGGGGAGAATAGTCTTTCTTTTTAGCAGAAGAGTTGAGGTAAAGGAGGCCTTTAGAGGAACAGCTTGTGTGAATTTTTCTTTGTCC
>CM053594.1:312473883-312495798 GCA_028646575.1 Pseudocheirus occidentalis
CAGACTATTGTACGATGTGAAAGAGTTTGCAGATCCTATACATGATTGTATGCCACCATAGTGGGGGCGGGGGGAGAAGAAGGGGAGAAAATCTGAAACCCAAGTGATTCTGGAACTGAATCTTGTAAACTAAAAGTAAACAAACAAGTCAATAAAAAATAAATAAATTTTTAAAAAATAATAATAATTCCCACTGTCTTCGTCCCAGGGATTAATGTTGAGATCAAATGAGATGATGGATGAGCTATGCTTTGTAAACTATAAAACCTATATAAATACAGGGCTATTGTTAATGTTATTATTATGCCTGTGAAAAGCTTTGTATTGTCCTCATTTTCCATTTAATAACTTCTATTTATTCCTTTTTTAACCAAAGAATTTCTCTGTATGCCCCTTGTTACTTTATAATATATATATATAGAATATATATATATATATATAAAATAACCTTGTTATTTTCTCTTATAACAAAGAAAAATATGAGTAAAACTCAATGAACAAGAGATTACCTCTGATTATATATATATACAACATTCCTCACCTGTATATGCCACTTCTCTACAAAGAAAAAGAAGGTCTATTCCTTCCTCTTTTCTCTGGGATAAAGACAGGTCAATGCAACAAATCTTTGATCAATAGAAATGGTTTACTGTTTTTGTTTACATTATTAGAGTCATATAATAAGAGAGTTCTATTCTCATATAATAAGAGAGTTCTATTCTCTTCATTCTGCAATTCAAGGGCCTGAGGCTACACGAGGTTATATGACTTTCCAGTCTCATGTTACGGCAGCATCAGAGCTGAGAATTCTTCAGAAAATATGCTTAGCTGTCACGAGGACACATTTACTAGTTTTAAAGAAGGGGTTTAAAAGTGAGTTTCTTAATCCAATCTATTTCTATGCTTCTCAGCTATGACAGAAGTATGGTACACAGCACTAAGCGTGGGTTTTGAAATGCCGTTGGGCTGCTATTTTTGAGGTGAATATATGAGTGCATGCAGCGCATAACAGCTTTTCACTTATTTCATCCCGTGATTGCTGCCTATATTTTGTATGTGCTGGTTTGGGTGGGGGTAGGGGACCAGCTGGGTGAGGGTGGCAGGAAAGGCAGCAGGGACCAGGATGGGCATTGTGTTCAATCCTGCTGATTCTGAATTTCCTAGGAAAGCTCTGATGCTTTTGTCTCTGGCCCCGGCACTATTTTTGAGTGTTCATTGTTTTCAAAGCCTCTCATCACTCATTCTTTGACTTTACTGTTTCTGGACTAAGATGTAGGCTCCTTTTCTTTGTTGTTATTTTGAACAAGCAGCCAGGTCACACTCATGAGACCATCTAGTCACTCAGTTTCTCTTAGGAAGCCCTTCTGCAATGTTAAATGGAAATCTTAAGGCTTGTGGAATCTGCTTTGACAGAACAGAAATTAAAAATGAAACTAAACAAGATAAACCAAAGCTAAACTCCATAGCCAGCACCACTCTGAGTCCACAGGATACGAGGCCAAGCCCTTCTATTAGAAGGGCTTTTTAAGGTAGGCAGGAAATCCCTCTGGGAGCCATAGAGATTTAGAAGTGAAATGTGGAAGTTTGGAGCCAGAAGCCTGCAAATCATGACAATTTGGTTCAAAGTAGAAATAACATGGAGAAAATGAGAAGTTACAACAGGAGCAACAAAAGAGGTCAGACCCGGAAGGGGTCTTAGAGTATAAATAGTCACTGACGTCATCTTTGAGGCCCTCTATTCCAAATGGAGCCCCAGTGTGATGATGTCATTTTCCCAAGGTAACAGCACCAGAAAGCAATAGAACTGGACTTCAAATTCAGTCCTTCTTATACCAAATGCAGTGCCCTTTCCTCTAGTCTATGTTGCCCCTAAAGGGGGAAGGATAGCTTGAGTCACATCAGTATCCAAAAAGTTGGATATGCAAAAAGTTAATGAAATTTTTTTACCACATTAACTGTTGGTGTAACCTAACAAAGCTATATTTTTATGGGAAGAGCATATATTCAAAGAGTTCAGGAAAAGGATAGAAAGGAATCCAAGTACTAAAAGTCTACAGGAGAAGTTAGGCCAGGATAGATGGGGATTGCTCAAGAATTAAACTTTGAAGACACCGAGAGAAACAATTTTGATGAGGAAAAGCACAAACTGTCTGAAGGAATCAGTTTAAATGAACAATCGTAGAAGGTGGAGGTGTCCACAAGAAAAGCTTTGAGGTTCTCTGTGGGTCGTTTTTGATGAGCCCCCACTAGTGTATCTACCTTTTCTAATCAGCCAGAGGATGCCTTTACTAATCAGCATGGTCACTGGCATAGGGTCATAGATTTAGAGGTAGGAGAACTTGAGAGACCTTCAAGGCCAACATCTTCATTTTATAGATCAAGAGATAGAATGACTTGCCAAGAGTCACATAGCTACAAAGTGCGTGGGTCGGGATTTGAACTCAGAGATTCCCGACTTCAAACACAGTGATCCACCCACTACTATACCTGAGCCAAAGTCTCTTATTGATATCAGTCATTGTATTATTCCTACTTATTCCTGCCACCCCTATTCCTCATGATTAGTATGTACTTGCAATTGCTTAACAATTGGCTGTCAAAAAATAAAATGTGTATACAATATGCTTTTAATTTTAATCTGCCTTGTTAACATTTTCTCCACTTTCTAGACACTCAAAACAATGAATAGAACCCTAATTTGGGGCTCTATTTCTATTCTATTCTATTCTATTTCTATTTCTATTTCTATTTAGAAACCAAGCATTTCTTGGTTTCTGAGTTATAACTCCTCACACTGAAAATTTAACAATCGATTCTTTCCCCCCCCCAAGGCAATCAAGGTTAAGTGACTTGCTTAGGGTCACACAGCTAGTGTGTGAAGCTACATTTGAACCCAGGTCCTCCTGACTCCAGGGCCAGTGCTCTATCCACTGGGCCACCTAACCACCCCAACAACTGTGCCTTGCGAGTCAGTATGAGCTGGCTGTAGCATGCCTGTGATCATGATCATATGAACATGTATTTAGAATGAGAAGGAACCCTAGAAATTTGCTACTGGTCACATATCCACATGAAACCCAAGAATGAAGCTAGGCAGGAATTAGACAAATGAAGTAATAATACTAGAAAAGAGAAATGGTGATCACAAGGAGGCAGTAGGGCTTCTTCAAGAATAGGACATCCCAGATGCAACTCGACCTTTTCTGACAGAATCATTAAACAGGAGAACAGATAGAGTTTAGTTTTAATCTGATCATTTGATAATGCATGTAATGATATTCTTATAGGAAAGATGAAGAATTATGTGCTAGGTGATGATACAGTTCCATAAAGTCAGAACTGGTTGGATGACCAATCTCAAAGAGTGATCATCAAACTGATGTCAACTTGGAAGGAGGTCTTTGGTGATATGTCTGAGAGGCTGGTCCTTTGGTCCTGTGCTTTTTTATAGTTTCATCAATGACTTGAAAACTGGAATAAATGGCATGCTAATCAAATTTGCAGATGGCATATATCCAGAAGGGTTAGCAAATACACACTGCATGATAAAATCAGGATCCACAGGATCTTGACAGTCTAGGAAATAGGTAGGGAACCTCAAATCTAATGAGAAGAAACTCAAAAGGAGTATAAAGTCTTACCTTTGTTCAAAAAAATCATCTTCACAAAAGCAAGATAGTCAAGGCATGACTGGATAGCAGTTCATTTGAAAAAGTCTTGGGCTTTTGTTATATTACAAGCTCAACATAAGTCAACAGCATATTATGGTGGTCAAAAAAACCCTAATTCAATCTTGAATAAAGCTAAGAAATTCATAGTTTCATGGAACAGAGAGTCCATGAGCTCTCTTCTTTGCCCTGGTTAGACTACATCTGGATGTTGTATTTAGTTCTGCCACTACAGTTTAGGATAATGATGATGATGATGATGATAACAATAATTTAATTAGCTAGAAAGAGAATTTCCAGGGGAGAATGACCAGAAAGGTGACAGACTTTAAGTTAATGACTTAGAAGGATCAGCAGAGATTTTGGACATTTTTAGCCTAGAGAGGATTCAGGGAAAATGTGATATCTGTTTTTAAGAATTTGAAATATTGTCCTGTGGGAGAGGGATTAGATTTGTTCTCTTTCCCTCCACAGGGCAGAACCAGGCACAGCAGATGGAATTTGATGTTGACTACTAGATATTAGGGGAAAACTTTCTAACAATTGGAGCTATCAAGATTTGAAATGGATTCTGGGATTCTTACTAGAGGTCTTCAAGCAAAGGTTATGTTATTTCTCGAAAATACTATAGAATGAATTTTCATTCAAGGGCTGGACAAACTCCTGTCACTGGGCCTTTCCACTGACTGTCCCTCATACCAAGAATGCTCTTCCTCCATGCCCTTGCCTCAAAGAATCCCTTTCTTTGGACAAAATGAAGTTTAAGCACAAATTTATACATGCGGCCTTTCTAATTCCTTCAACTGCTTGTTCCCACTCTCAGATTCCCTTTGTATTTATTTGCATTTATTTTGCATATGCTTATATATGCCCCTGTAATCTCCCTGTTTAGAATGTAAGTTCCTTGAAAACGGGAGCTATTTCATTCATCATTTGTGTATCCCCAGTGCCTCCCATAGTGTCTTGCTATTAGTGGGTGCTTAATAAGTGTTTCTTGATTGATTGTTTGATTGGTTAGACTAAATGACCTCTGGAATCCCTTCTAACCAAGAGATTTTGTGATAATACAGTTCATCTCAGCATTAAGCTTGGGATACAAAGATTAATTTACATTTACCAAAACCTGGAATCTTTTATTTGTAGGACTATGACAAAAGAGAAATGAAAAGCCCTTTAAAATATCAACTTTATGTTGAGGTATTTGGTTTAAGCAGATAGTAATTTGTGGAGAGTTTTGTTGATTATTGACCACACTGGGCATAAAGGAGCAGCACTTTGAAAAATTCTGTTCCAATAACACATTGGAATACTTAGGAAGATTAAGTTTGGGGCTATCTATATGAATATAATGAGGTTATGAGTTAGAGGAGAACTGTTTCTCCATTTTTTCCATCATTGATTCTTTATCCCATCAGTAGACACAGACAGCTTTTGTGTGCAAAAGGCATGAGTATGGTCCAGGCCTGTGATTTCTTAGGTGTAGCGAACATTTGATAAGGAAGTCCCCTTTACCAGTGCTGATCAGCAATAATTATGCAGCTTAATAGTCTTGGAGGGTGGCGTTTAGGCAGGATTATAGTCAATGTATGTCAAAGTGAGGACTGGAACTCAAGTCTTCATGATTCTGAGGTCAGCTCTATCCATTCTTCCATGATGCTTCCCCTGGGCTGACTAAAATAGACAAATATTAGACAAAATAAACAATAGAAGTGACTAAAATAGACAACACATCACACTGTAAGATTGTTCTAGGAAAAGAGTTAAACAACATTTCATGCAAATGAGCTTGGGTTTTGTTTCTTTTCCTTCTAGTTCAGTGGTTCTCAACCTTCCTAATGCCACAACACTTTAATACAGGTCACTGTGTTGTGGTGACCCCCAACCATAAAATTATTTTTGTTGCTACTTCATAACTGTAATTTTGCTACTGTTATGAATTATAATGTAAATATCTGATATGAAGGATGTATTTTCATTGTTACAAACTGAACATAACCCAATAATCCACAGGCTGAGAACCGCTGTTCTACCATGTGACCAGGAATGGAGCTCTCAGGGTGGGTATGGTTCATGTTTGGTCCCCTGACTTCTGAATCCCAACGGGTGGGTGAAAGGGACTGAGGCTAGAAATGGGTCTTTTCTCTTCTGTGAGAGTAAAATGGCAGGAAATAGGGCTGTTTGGTTGCAGTAACTGGCTCCTGCGGCAAAGAAAATTCAGAAAGAAAGGAGATTGGCCTTGGCACAACAGTTGTCTTTTCTGGCTCCTCCCTCAGCCATTGAGAACCCACAAAATTCTTACAAGGTTATCGGCCTGATGCTACATTGTCTTCTCATTGACCTTTTCTGATAAATTATAAAGATCAGGTAAATAATGTCAAAATGATCAGTTTCCCACATTAACTGCTCCCCCACACACACACACACTCCCAGAATTCAGTAAGGCATTAAGTCACAAGACACATTAAATGGCCACACATTCACATGAATGAGACAACTGGGCCTGAAGTCTGGAAGACTTTAAATCTGGCCCTGGACACTTCATAGTTGTGTGACCCTGGACAATGCACTTAACCTTGTTTGCCTCAGTTTCCTCACCTGTAAAATGAGCTAAAGATGGAAACAGCAAACCAGTCCAATATCATTGCCAAGAAAACCCCAAAAGGGGTCACAAAGAATTGGATATGAGTGAAACAACTGAACAACATTCACATAAACAGCAATATCAGGAAAGGGGAGGGGTGGACAGGCAGAATGGAAAGAAACCAGTTGCAGTCATCACTATTCTTCCATTTAGACCACATGAAGTTGGAGACTAAAGGTATTATTGCTAATTTTCTTCCAGACATGTGGTATATAAATTGTTGCCTTTGTTCCTACTTTATAATTTTCAACTTGGTACTATTTTGCAGCAACTGCAATTTTAGGCTACGCCTGGAATATAAAATTGCTTGTGTCTATTAATTTACAGGGGGAACAAGTTTGTAGTTACATGTTTTAAGGGATTTATGTGTAGAAAGGCCAAAATCTATGAAATCTATAGGCGACCAGGAAATGGAGAAGGGAAGATTTTTAGGCCAAACTGTTTGATTTATCTGATACCCTAGAACAGTTAAATGTCCTGTGAAGAAGTTACAACAAAGAGCAAGATTCTGCCTAGTAACCAGCAGATTGTTTAATTTTTCCTGAACGGACACAGAATTCATCACTGGAGTATCAAATGTTGCTGCTTTGGGAAGTTATAATCAACCTACTCTCTTTTCCAGTTCACAGAAGAAGGAAGTCACCACAATCTAATTTCTTCAGAAAGAAGGGATTGTTCTTGGCTACCTCAACTGTCAACCCTAATCAGACCACGGTTCTTAAATCTGGACAAAGTGTGCTTTGCATGAAGGCAAATTAGCCCTCCCTTGTCTAGTAAACCTGCCTGTACTTCTCTATGCTAGACAAGGTAGCCACTGTTGTGGCATTCCTGAGAAAACACGATTACCCTGACCCCCCCCCCCAATTTATGGGATAGACCTAACAGGAAATACAATAATCAGAGAGAGTGTAATTTGTTAAAATTACATGTGAGGGGGAGCTAGATGGTGCAGTGAATAGAGCACCAGCCCTGGAGTCAGGAGGACCTGAGTTCAAATCCAGCCTTAAGACACTTGACACACTTACTAGCCATGTGACTTTGGGCAAGTCACTTAACCCCAGTTGCCCTGCAAAAAATAAAAATAAAAGTACACGTTAAAAAAGGATTTCTTCAAGATACCCACAGAAACATTTGATTGTGTTTTCTCTTCCATTAGAGTCTAAGCTCTGTGAGGATAGGGCTTATTTTTGCCTTTTCTTTGTATTCTCAGCCGTTAGAACTGTGCCTGGCAATTAACAACAAATTTTGGTTCAATGATTAATTGCTGTTACTTTGGCTAGAAAAAAATGATAGCGTCATAAGGTCTAAGATGAATCTAAACTGTTAGTATCTGAACGTTTGCACGATCATCATAATAACTCATAGGTTTGCGTAGCACTTTCTTTACAGTAACCATGTGATGTTGGGAGTATGTTGTCATCCCCACTTTATATCTGGGGAAACTGAGGACTTGAGAAATGAAGTAATTTAAATTAAGCTATACAGCTAGTAAATTGCAGAACCAGGATTTGAACTTGGGTCTGCTCATTCCTCATCCACCATTCTTCATACCTTTCACCATCCTGTGCCTCTCCCTGCCTGAACCCTCTCCATCTGCCCTAGGAACACCCTTCTTTTATCCTCCCACATATAAAAGAACTGATTATTTTCAAAAGAATAGTGTGAAGCTGATTGGTATTTCGTAACATAAGGATCATAAATCTCTCTGAAGGGTTTAGTTTACATTAAATAACATATATTTTCAGATGAATTCAAATCTTAAAGTTCAGGGGAAAACCCACAAAAGATTTTAATATGAAAAAAACATCAGTTACTTTTTTTGAACTGAGAAAACAGTTTTGAACTGCATTTGTGAACATGAAACAATTGGCCTTGGACCCAGGTTAGATTTCCCTGGGAAAGTCTTTTTTAGGTGAAGTAACCTAAACTATTGATTTAGATCTGGAATGCAAGAAAGGAAAGGACCTTGCCTCTGATATTTAACTACCAATATAATCTGAAGCAACTCACTTCACCTTCCCTAGGCCCCAGATTTTTTCATTTATAGAATGAGAGGACTGGGTCAGATGCCTTTTGAGGTCCCTTT
The DNA here is from genome assembly GCA_028646575.1 of Pseudocheirus occidentalis. Taxonomy (NCBI): domain Eukaryota; kingdom Metazoa; phylum Chordata; class Mammalia; order Diprotodontia; family Pseudocheiridae; genus Pseudocheirus; species Pseudocheirus occidentalis. Next base: position 312,482,279 of record CM053594.1, read on the forward strand.
TATCTCCAGATCTTCTCTCTGGCTATTTATTCATCTCTTTTAATTGGCAATAACAGTGCGTGCTTACATGCTTATAATATTTTATATGGTTCATTCTGTCTAGGTTCCCTTGGCCTCCAAAATGTGAATTATGATCCCAGGGTGCCTTTGGGAGAGCTTCTTTAACATCTGTGTGAGCGTGTGTGTGTGTGTGTGTGTGCGTGTGTGTGCGTGTGTGTTCCCCTTTGGATATAAATTAAGTAAAATCAAAGTAAACTCCCCCAGAGATTTAGCAAAGGATGGCTAAAAAGTAAATGATGAATAGAAAGTGAGAAATGTTACATAAATGCCTAATAAGAATGTAATTGAGTTTTCAAATGTGGGTGGGTGAGGAAAAGAGGTAGTACATGTAGCTCCACTGGAATAATGCTAAATGAGTTATTTTCTTTGCTTACATGTTTACAGTTCTTCTTACACCATAAAAAGAGTCCTGGAAAAACATTTTGTTGCTCTCTAGCCCTATTGTGGTGGAACCTTTTTGCCTTGGTTATAGAATTTCATGAGTGGATGCTTTCTTCGATAAGTACCAATTACAGACTCATTATGACTTTGGTGACCTGAAGTCCCAGATGGACAAGGATTGGGTTTCATGTTCTTGGCTTCCTCCTCAAGTAACTGGAGTTAGTTGCTGTCTCTGAATCAACATGTTTGAGGACACAGGAGGTTTCAGTGACCCATGAGAGTTCATGTCTGTACTCTTGCTAATATTTAGTAATTGTGTGTGTAATAATAAACATGGCACTTCTGATTGATATTGATTGCCAATGTCCAATTACCAATATTGGTTATTATTGATTTATATTAAGTACCAATGTCTGATTTATATTGATTCCTGTTATTTTTTTGTGATTTTCAATTTTTCTTTGAACCATTCTTCAGTTTTTCATTATTCCATATTTTTAGGGAATATATAAGATTTTGCCTTGCACCAGACCCTAATAATGTGTACATAAAATGGATATTGTTCTCCATCCTAGAAGAGAAGGATAAAGGGTTGGAGACACTCATCTCTACTCTTCAGGCTATCGTGGAGAATGAAATGCTTCATGAAAGAGAATAAAAAAAGACAAAGATACTTAAGAAGCAGAAGGGAATCCTAATCTGTGTCAGGAAATTGGAACATGGATGAATATGACACAGTAGAAGGGGAAAAAAGAATCAATGGAGCTAAGATATGAAGCTCTTCCTATAGAGGGGGGATCCAGGACTCCATATGAGAAGAAACCAACTCTTTATGCTCCAGGAAATGATATTGTGGACATAGAGATCCCATCAGAGGAAAGACTGTTCCTTCCTTTAGAGGAAGAAGAGACTGGTCCCTAGGTGACATTTGTTCATCTGAAATAAGACAGAAGCTAGTTGTCTTCCTGGGTTATTTACATAACAAAGACATAGTGAAAAGCCTCCTGATATTTTTCAAACCAGAAGACCACTACCCACTACTGGGAATCCACGTGTGTATTAATAGTATTGCCTCTGTCCTTATGTCATAACTAAAGATCATAAAGTGCTGGGTATTGAGGGCACAAGTCGAATTTACTTTACTGTTGTTCACTGAAGGCAGGAGATTCAGAAGAGAAAGGCAGATTAGAGAAGTGAATAGCTGAGTCACAAGTGGGCATTTGAGAACAAGGATTGGATTTCTTGGCTATCACTTAAAATATAGGTACGATGGACTGTTGTCCAGGCATGGACTAATTGGGGTTGTAAAATACATATTTACCTGGAGTTTTGTGAATCTCATCAGGAAGGTTTTAAACTTAAAAGGAGCAAGAGGGAAAATAAAACAACCCACACATATCTGCCAAGGCTAAGTGCCGCCTGGAAGCTGGTACAACATAAGAGGAAGAATAGCAAAAAATGAATAAACACACACACACACACACACACATGCGTGCGCGCATGCGCAAACACACACCAAACAACAAAAAAACACCAAGAACCCAGAATAGTATTTCAAAGGAAACAACATCCCAAAGGAAAGCCAGAAATAATACCCATGTCTTCAGGTGTCTGTATACTAATGTACAAAATATAGGCAATAAATAAGGAAAATTAGATATTCAAAATGGAAAAAATAAAGGGGGCAGTAGAATTAGCATAGAATATGAGGGCTATATACTCCTGTAAGGAAATCCAGGAACCTGAAGGAGGAAGGATGATAGAAGTCATATGGGTTAGGGTCAACAGAGGGGAAAACAGCAGTCTTATTGTTGTGGGAGTGTATGACATTACAAGGAACTAGTTTAAGGAAAATGGTCACAAACCTAACAGGAAGGCATCTTCAGAAGTGTTAAACATGCAAATTGGCTGCATGCAGCTCATAACAGTCCTGAGCAGGACCAGAACCAGATTAAAATGTGATTGGGAAATATTTAACAAAATAAATAAATTAATTAAAAAATGAATTAATAAAAACATATATAAATATGTATTGTTTTCTGCATAATTATGTAATCCATAGGGAGCCTTATTTACAGTTCAATGAACCTTTTTTCTATTTGAGCTTTATACTCTTGATTTAGAGCTTGTAGGAGACTTTAATTAGCTAGATGTCGATTGAAACTCTCTGTTAAAGGCAGATTAGTGGATCCAATTTTTTTCCAAGTTTGTTCATTGATTTTAATTTTTTATTGGGAACTCTGATTTCCAGTCTGTATTGATTACTAATTTCTTTTTTTAATTAACTTTATTTCCCCTTTAAACCATTCTGGAGTTTCTCATTATTCCCTACTTTTGGGGGAGTATATAAGATTCTGTCTTACACCAGGCATTATTGGCCTTACTTTTCTTCATTTTGTAGGAGAGTTTTTATTCTTTAAGGCTTTATTCATCCTCCCTCCTATTTTTATGATTCTGTTGCTTTGCCTCATTTTGCTTTGGCCTTTTATTGAGGTTGAGGTTTCATCTCATGATATTTTGGTGTTTTAGTTATAGACTCAGCATTGGTATTTTGGGTATGCTTTGTCACTTGCTTTTTACTCCCTCTCCCTTCAGAGTAGATTAGCAAAAACAAGATTACTTTAGTCTTTCCAAGTTGGGCAATAGAAGGTTTGGTAGCCTAGGTCCCTATCCTGAGTAATCCTGGGGGAGACAGTACTAATCCCAGCTGGTTTTAAATTGCCCTTTTTTTCAAACTAAATAAAGCTACCTACAATTGTCCTTTTCTTGATTCTTTTCTCTGCTCTCCTCCTTTTCTTCTTGTGGGTGGACAAAATTAACATCTGCTGTTTCTTGAACAGGAGAGAGACAGACAGACAGACTGACAGAGACAGAGAGGAAGAGACTGACAGAGAGACAGAGACAGAAGCAGACAGAGATAAAGAGAAACAGACTGAGAGACAGAGAGGAGAGAGAGAGATGGGGAGGGAGTCTCCTTTAGCAGTATTGAGAGATCTCAAAAAGGCTCTAGACACAAGCCTGTAAATTCTATTGTGCTCACTGACATGGGTGTTTAGAAGGTATAAGCTCACTATGCATAATGTTAGTGGATGAAAATGAGAAGACAAAATTGTTCAACTCTTTGTTTTTGCTTTTTCTTCCACAGGGAATGATATTTAGCTTAGGAAGGATATAATCAAAAATGTAAATAGTGAATTAAAACCTAAGAAGTGAGGAGATAGTAAAACAGTATCCAACTGCCTGCCATAAACTCTAGCCAGAAGACCCAGAAAACTGCATATTAGGACCCTGAAATTAATGACAAATATGATTGCACTGGACATATTGGTAATCTGTTAAAGACTGTTGAGGGTAGGAGAAAGACCACAAGTCTAGAGAATGACAAAAATTGCTACAATTTTCAAAACAGGAAAGAAGAGTTTGTAAACTATAGGTTGGTGAGTTGGACTTGGATTCTGGGAATAATTCTAGAATTATTAAAGGGATGGTTTGAGCATATTTAGAAAGAGAAATGATGATCCCCAAGAGCCAGCATGGCTTCATCAAGAATGGGTCATAAGAGACTAACTTCATTTAATTTTTTGGCAAGATATTCATGTTGGTAGATATAAAATATATTTAAATTAAGTGAAGCATTTGGCAGTCTCTCCTGCTATCTTTGTGGGAAAGGCAGAGAGAATGTTGGCTGGATTACAACACAATTAGGTGAATTTGACCCAGGAATTGGTCAATGGCAGCTTGGAGGGAGGGCTCAGGTAGATCCCTTGGGATCTGGCTTCATCATTGTGCTATCCAATATTTTTAACAGTGACTTGGATGAGAACATAGAAGGCATGTGTCTCAAATTATCAGATGACCCCAAACAGGAAGAGATAAGTAATTGGTTCTGAGTTTAAAAAAGATTGATGGTTTAGAATGATTCAATAGGAGTAAATACTAAGTCCTACATTTACCTGGGTGGAAAAAATTCAGCTTTTGAGTTCTGGATGGGAAAGCATGACCATCCAATAAATACTCTTGGGGCTGGCACAAAGAAGTATTGGACACATTCTACTTGGGCCTAGACACAGGAGCAATGGGTAGAAGTGTCAAAGAAGGAGATTGTAGCTTAAGGTCTCACATAGTTATAGAATTCTATAACCTAGAAATTGAAAGGGATCTCAGAGATCATCTTTGACCTGTATCTGGCCCAGAATCTACCACTACTCTGGCCCAAAATCCACCACTGCTGAGAAGTCCCTCAATTTCTGTTTAAAAACAGAGAGAGAAAGAGAGAGAGAGAGAGAGAGAGAGAGAGAGAGAGAGAGAGAGAGAGAGAGAGAGAGAGAGAGAGAGGGAACCCACCACCTCTTAAGATACAGCTGGGCCTCTAATTCATGGGAATAGCAAATCTGCCAAAGTAGTATCGTCATTCAAATTCACACTGAGTATTTACATGGTGCTGGAACCAATGACCATATTTTACATAATTATACCTTTGAATAGTATGAATTTGATTACAAGCTGGACATTTCAGGGGATTCATTATTTGCACTAATCAGAATCTGTCTGTTGCCCATTCCATGTTTAGACAGCTCTAATTATTAGGAAGCTTTTCCTTAAGTCAAGAGGCAGACTGGTCTTTCCAAAGCTAGTTCTGTCCTCTGGGGATGATCAGAATAAGTCTACTTATTGCCATTTTCCCAAGATAGCTCTTTAAATGCTTAAAGACTGCTATCATGTGCTCATTGAATCTTCTCCAGGTTACTCATTGATCTACCCTCTTACAGTACGTCCCCAGGCACTTCACTCAGGTGTTGTTGACTCCAAGTCTGGGCTCCCTCTTCTATACCACCTGACTGCCTAACAAAGCAACACATTGGAAAGTGAACACCATGTAATTGGAATGAACAGAAGATATGCCAAGCTCTTTTGTTTAGCTTTTTTGTATACTTCTTAAAACATGGTCCTCAGAGCTGAGCCTGGTGCTGTAGATGTGTGGTGAGAGGGCAGAAGCCAGCAGCACCTCCCTCATTCTGGGCACCATGCCTCTCTTAGTGCACTCTAAAATAGTGTTAACTCTTTTGGATGCTATGTCACACTGTTGACATAATGATCTTGCAATCCACTAAAGCTCCCAGGTTTTTCCCCATTGGAGCTGTTATTCAGGCACATGAGGAAGCCAAAAAATCAATTAGTTAGGACTGCAAAAGTCAATCAATTGAAATGCCGATTAGAACTGTCCCAAAGTGAAATCGGCTATAATGGGAATGAACGGATTTTTGCCTCACTAGGCAGAACAGAAGGAATTCTTTAGGTACAGGTGGAATTATGCAGACCCTGAGGATCCTTCAGACTATGAGATTCTGTGAAGTATTTTTCACCTGATAAAAGTGGGCATCTGTGTAATCACTCATTTCATTCACTAATCTTATTTAAGTGCTTACTGCATGCAAAGCAAGGTCCAAATGTTGCAGTGACTAGCTATAAAAGAAGCTGGGAATCTGTAAATAAGGCAATCAGTATCACCCGGTGTTGTGGAAAGAGCACTGACTTGGGAAATGGAGGAACAGAGTTCAAATTCCAACACTATTGCTACCTGTGTAACCTTAGGCAAATGGGCAGCTACTTGGCATAGTGGATAGAGCAGAGCTCCAGGCCTGGAGTCAGGAAGAACGGAGTTCAAATGTGGCCTCAGACACTTAGTAGCTGTGTGACCCTGGACAAGTCACTTAACCCTGTTTGACTCAGTTTCCTCATTTGTAAAATGAAAAGATGGAAATGGCAAACCACTCCAGTATCTTTGCCAGGAAAACTTCAAATTGGGGGAGGAGCATACAGAGTCTGAAACGACTGACCAACAACAACCCTAGACAGATCGCTTTGTCTCCCTAACCCTCAGTTTTCTCATGTTAAAAAATGAAGAGGATTTTTGGTAATCTCTAATATCTTTTCCAGCTCCAAATGTTGATTATGTCTCTATGTTGAAGTTAATAAACTGTTCCTACCATTTCCTTTCATATAAGCAAAACAACTACAATGAAATAATAGATATTCTTGATTCGTGGCTATTTATTAGTTTCTGGTATTTCTCAGCTTCCCTGGCAGGTGATGCCCTAGCCCAGCCTCTGCTAGAGGAGAAGCAGAGCAGTTATTGGTAGATGATGACAAAACGTTCTTTACCTTTGAGAAGGAAGAGACAATTTGGTGGCACAGTGAATGAATGGCCAAGCCTGGAGCCGGGAAGATCTGAGTTCAAATCTGACTTCATAAACTTGCTAACTATGTGACCCTGATCTAGTCACTTGACTTCTCACTGGTCTGCCTTAGTTTCCTCAACTATAAAATGCAGATAATGTGAACCTATCTCCTAAAGGCTGTCTTGAGGATCAAATGAAATAATATTATTTATTATTTTAACTAATTATTAAATATTAATAACATACTAATGAATAATCATTAATAAAAACACTGATATAATGTATTATGTTAATTATTATTTATTATAATTCTTCATATCTTATTGACTATTTTAAAATTCTGTAATAATTATTAATGATTTCTTAATAAATAATATTCTTTCTTCACTTAGCACAGTGCTTAACATATAGTAGGCATATAATAAATACTTTCCTTCTTCCCTCCCTCAAAGGTAATGTTGGGAAGACAAGTCAAGAATTTATCATATAATATCCTTTCAGGAGAATGAGATTTTCAAAGCATAACTAAAGGCCAGTATCACAATTGTATCTTGCCTTTGTGATAATTTCATGATTTTATTAGGAAAACACTTTCTGACCTGGTGATTTATATACCCCTACAACGATATCGCTTCTGTTGATAAAAGTCCATCTGACTAATCTTACCCATGGATTTCAATTTTCTTTGCTCTTCCTGTCTCCCTTTAACATGGAAAATCACAAGATTTGTTCTATAATTATTCAAAGGTATTGATTTTATTTTAATGCAGTTTTGTGGTGCAGAAGGAATAATTTCTAGACTTTGGACCTACCACTTGTTTTTAACAAAATATATTGATGGGAATCACATGGTACAAGGTCTCTGAGCATGAGTTACATAGTCTGAAGACTGAGTTGTAAAAGCATTTAGTGTTGATTTGCCCATGTGTCTGTATTCTACCATCTTTGCCGACAGGGTTTTTGTCATGGGTTTTACTTGTGCTAAGATTCAAGAGTTGTTGGGGGTTCAGATCTAGACCAAATGTTGCTTTATTTAGAAATGTCTTAGGTAATATCCACCAATACTGTTCCTAATTCCCAGGAGGGAGTTCAAGTATAATTGGTGCACACTTTCCATTTGAACAGTGACAGATTACTTTTGACGCCGCCAATGAAATGTTGGCTGGCTTGAAATGATATTCCTTACCGATCTCAGCCACCATGATTTTTTTTCCTTGGCTCCTAGATCACAGAGAGATACTGTATGATTAGCACCTGTAATGGATTATGCATATTTGCATGAAGGAATGGAGCTGAGGTTCAGCCACTGTCATCAAAACTTCCCAGGCTTATTTTCCTGACAGCAGTAGAGTAGGAGTGGGAGGAGGAAGAGGAGGCTGTCACATCACAGGAAAACTAATCATGTTACATGGCCCAGGAAGGGAGTTTTAAAGACACAAAGGGTCCTTTTCAGCAGCAACCAACTCACTAGATCTAACAAAGGGCAAGAAAACATGATAAAGATGGCTGGTTTCTGAAAGGTCACCTTATAGCTAGGTCCAATTGACCCACTCTGATCACATTCTGGGGCTCTTCAAAAATGTAACAGCCATTGTATTTTAGCTAGGATGAGAGTTCTACAATCTGATTTATGCCACTATGGCATCATCATCACATAAATATTTATTGGAAGGATATTCTATTTTCTGAAACATTTAACAAAGTAAAGTGAAATAAGCAGAACTGGGAAAACAACATACAACAACATAAATGGGAAGCAGAATAAAGCAAGCTCAGAAATAGTAGTGAGCATTTATATGGGGCTTTCAGCTTTATAAAATGCTTCACAAATATCGACTCATTTAACCTCAGAACAACCATGAGTAGTTTCTATTATTTTCTCCATGTTATCGTCTTATGAGTTGTGATTTTTTTAAAAAATTATCACTGTGACTATCTCACACGTGACTTATGTGTCCTTCTCAGGGTCACACAGCCAGTAGGCGTCTGAAGCAAGATTTGAACTCGAGCTTCCTGACTCCAACCTAGAGTTCTATCCACTGTGCCAGCTACTTGTTGAACAAGGCAGCAGATTGGAAAGTGAACACTGTGTAATGAGAATGACCAAGTTTGATCCAGAAAAAGAGATTCGAAAATGCATCTCTCTCCCTTCTTTGCAAGAATGGAGGACAGTGGATGTAGAATGTTGCAAATACTATCAGACTTGGTTTATGTGTTATTTGGTTTTGCTCAACTATCTTTCCCCCTCCTTTCCTATAAAGGGTTGGCTTTCTGGACCAGGGAAAGAGAGGAACATCTTGGGAAATTAAGGTGACTTAGAAAATATAGATGTAGGTGTGGATGTGGATGTGGATGTAGATGAGGATGTGCATGTGCATGTGGATATAGACATGGATGTGGATGTGGATGTGGATGTGGATGTGGATATACATATACATGGACATGTACATATACATATACATATACATATACATGATATACATGATATACATGACATACATGATATACATGATATACATGATATACATGATATACATGATATACATGATATAGATATAGATTAGATATAGATTAGTACATTTTTAAAAGAGGTATTTCACTGGTGTGGGTGTGTGAGAGAAAGATAGCATTTCCAGAGCTATTGTCCAGGAATACTTGGCAGGTGGGAGTGTCGGGAGGGGGTCTTTTAATTCTTCTGTAGCAACACATGTTACAGAGGCTAGGGCAAGAATTGGAGGAAATGTTTCAGGTCACAGCTGCTCTTCAATATTGGAATTAACTGGAGCATAGGTAATGTGAAGAATGAGATTGGGCGACAGCAGAAAGGACAGCAACGGGGAGCTGTCTTTGTCCATTGGGTTCTGGTCATGAGGCAGCCCTGATCCCCTACTTAAGGATAGACCCCTTCCTGGGAATTGTGTGACTGAGGACTCTGCCCCAGCCAGCTGGTTGCCCAAGATACCCTGGAAGTCACACAAAAAGATGAACAGCTTTCTCCAGGTTGAAGATACAGCCAAAGCCAGTTTCTTGCCTTCAAGAAATCCACAACTTTGGAAGTAATTTTTAGAAAAACAAATACAACAATCAGGAGTCAATCAAAGCTTATACTTTTTGTCCTATTTACCCACCTTGATGGCTTTCCTCTTTTTCAGTCTGTGTTTGGAATGCTGGAGCTCTTGTAACATTGAGCCTTAGAAAGGGTTTCAGTTTTTGGGCAAGCAATGTACTTTGATGCTTACTTAGGAAATCCCTTAAGGCAAGGAGGGGGCATGTTACTGCAGTAGCCTATATGAGAAATTGTAGCTGAAAAGAATTTATTTTCTATGAAAATAACAAAAACTCACATTTTCATAGTGCATTAAGGTTTACAAAATGCTCATTTCACCATCACCTCACAAGAGATTTAGTACAAGTATTGGCCCCATTTTTTCTGATCAAGAAACTTGCCTATTGTTCCATAGTCAGTGAATGACCAAGTCAAGAATCAAACTCAGCTCACAGGTTCCTAGATTTAGAACTGGAAGGGGCTTCAGATGTCATCTCATAGCCTCTGCTTCCTCTTCTCTCCATTGACCCCTCAATTCATTACAATCTGGCTTTCAGCCTCATTGTTCAACTCAAAACTGCTCTCTCCAAAGTTACCAAAGATCTCTTGACTGACAAACTGGATGGATGTAGCACCTCTCAGTCCTCATCTAGAGGACCATCATCCAGATCTTTCTGCAGCATTGAACACTGTTGACTGCCTTCTGCTCCTGGATACTTTGACCCTTTGGGATTTTCAGCATGCATTCTCATCCTAGTTGTTTGGCCATTCTTCTTAGTCTCCTTTGCTGGGCCATCATTGGTATTTCACAGCCTAAATCATAAGTAAACTCCAAGACTTGACCCTTCTTGCTTGTCTCTATACCATTTTTCTTGATGATCTCCTAAGTTCTTATCACTATGCAGATGACTCCCAGATCTGTACATCACGTCTACTTTTCTCCTGAGCTTCAGTCTCATGCCATGAAGTGCCTAATGGATATCTCCAGCCAGATGTACTAGAGTCATCTTAAACTAACATATCCAATGCAAAACGTACCATCTACTGACCCCCACCCCTTCAATTCTTTAAAGCTTCTCCATTTCTCTCGAGGAAGCAGCATCTCTCCATATTCTCAACCTTATTGTCATACCTCATCCCTCACTCTCCCTCACCCCAGATTGTAATATTTGTTGCATCTGTTCATTCCTTTCTTCTCATGTGAACACCAGTTTAATTCAGGTCCTCGCTACCTCTCTCCTGAACTATTTCAATAGCTTTCTATTCGTTCTTCCTGTCTCACATCTCACCTTTATTTAATCTATCCTTTTCACACAGCTGCTAAAACAATTTCTCTAAAACACAGATGTGACCATGTCACTTCCCTGCTCAATAAACTCCTAAGGCTCCTTATTTCTTTTATTTCTGTCTACATATTCCTCTCTTTCATACTTAAAAATGCTGGGTAATCATCTAAACCTAGGGAGTAGAACCCAAAAGAAGTCCCCACCCATGAATGAAAGAAAAATATCTTTTTTAATACCTAAACAGAGGACTAGGGAGTGTCTCTCAGAATTTAGAGTAGTCCAATTATATATGCTTTTAGGCTTACACAATAATACTAAATTGGGAAATTAATAGCCAAGCAGATAAAGCTTAACCCCCCTTTCAACTTGTATTATTTATAGAAAAGCAAAACTTAGACATGTAACAGAAGGAGCCTTAAGCTAGAGTACAAAATGTCTATGCTTTAGTTGTCTAATATTGTTAGAATATTGGTTTAATTTTTTTTCATTTTTATCCACAAAGGCTTTTACAACCTGGCTCCAACCTACCTATTTGCCAACTTTAAAATACATTATTTCCCTTCATTTATTTTATGGTCCATCCAAATCATTCTTCTTCCTATTTCTTACACAGAATATTTTCCAATCCCATGCCTTTACATAAGGTATCCTCTACAAATGGAGGAAACTCCCTCCTTAACCCCAATTTCTTAGAGTCCCCAGTTTCCTTCAGAACTCAATTCAAATTATCCCATCCACATGAGGCCCTTATGGATCCCCACCTCCTTACCATCTGCTTTCCTGATCCCCCCCACTTCCACTTCAAAATGTACCTGGTATAAATCTCATATAAATTATATCATATAAAAAATATATATAAAATGTGTTTGTGGGTGTGTGTGTGTATATATATATATATATATATATATATATATATATATATATATATGGATACACATAAATATTGGCTTTCTCAATAATTTAAACTCATTGAGGACAGGAACTATCTCATTTCTTTACTCATTATGCCCATCACACAAGCAGTATTTAATAGTTAACTGATGAAGCCCAACCCTTTCATTTTGCAAATGAAGGAATTGAAGCCCAGAAATGTCAATCCACTTGTTCAAAATCACTCAAGTAGTAAATAGCAGTCAGTAAATAGATTCCAACCTAGATTCTCTGACTCCAAAGTTAGCTCTTCTTCACTACACATACTAACAAGTTGACTGAGAATATGTATAAAGTACAATTCCCATAGGACAGAACACTCAGAACCAACCAAAGGATCCTTTGCTTTCTCTGTCATATCTTTGAAAAGTTGCCCTCAAGACCAGGCTTTCCAAAGGACAAACAGTACTATCTGAAATATGAGGTAATGTTTCACTCTGTGTCTATGCCAGGGATGGAGAACCTGTGACTTCAACGCCACATGTGGCCCTGTAGGTCTTCAAGTGTGGCCCTTTGAATCCAAACTTCACAGAAAAAGGGGAGTTTGGATTTCATCACATGTGGCCTCAAGGCCACAGGTTCCCTACCCCTACACCAATAACTGGAATGGATTGGATTCCTGAAATGGATTGAAACTGGATTGGATATCAATTTTTCAACCGGAAGCAAGTTTCTGAATTCCAGGGAGGACATCAGTCCCAATCATTCTGAAACAGGATAAATTCATAAGAAATAATGAGCCTAGAGAGGGGGGTGGAACCAAGATGGCAGCGTAGAAGCAGCAAGGCCCCACAGCTTCCACACCACCACCCTAAACACCCATAAAATTATTAGCCCAGACAAAGGCTAGGACTCTCAGACTCACAAAAATACAGAAAACACATCTCTTGCTGAAGGCAGCTCTGCAGCAGGGGCTCAGCGCAGCAGCTGGGAGAAGAGACTGGTCCAGCCTGAAGCCGAGACCGGGGCCAGGGCCGGAGCTGTGGGAAGGAGCCAGGCTGAGCCGAGCTGGCAGCGCAGCAGCCAGTCTGCGGAGGAGAGGATCTACAGCCTCCAGCACCTCCACATCTGCCAAGGCGTGAGGAATGGGAAGGGAGAGGGGCAGCTCCCAATGGAACAGAGACCAGCCCAGCCCAAAATCGCAGCTGTGGCCAGGCCAGGCCCCAGGGCAGCCAGGGGGAGCTGAGCCTCTCAAGACGCGGCTTGAGTCTACTTCAGAGAAGATCTAAAGCACCTGCCTGAAGGGATCTTAAAATCCTGCAAACCAGGGTCTGAGATGGTTAGTGAAAGTGAAACTCTGAAAACTAATTTGGGGGAAGTAAAGCAGTTCAGCCAATCTGCCCCTGGGGCAAGGAAGTAGTGGGGGAGGGGAACTGCTGGAACCAGTAGGATGCCCCCACTGGGCTGTTTCAGAGCCCCTGGCCTGCAGACTCCACATGGGGGCTGAATTGATTGATCAGGGACAAGTGCTCTTGCGTTGAGCAGCCTGGATCCAGATCATGGTCTTGGGTGGTGGTCCTGGAGTGCACTTTCAGCAAGCCAAAGCTGGGGGGACTTGCAACATCCCCCAATAGCTCCGGCAGCTGGGAAAACCCCAGCTATTTGGAACAAAGCTTTCCCCCCTGGAAGCAGAGTTTC
>CM053594.1:312496298-312509050 GCA_028646575.1 Pseudocheirus occidentalis
TTGATCACTGTCACAATATGTCCACTATGAAGATGTCCTGTATAATCACACATCCACGGCCTGTATTGAATTGATTGTCCTTCCAGTGGGGGTGGGGGACAAGGGAGGAATCAAAAGAATCTAGAATTTAAAGTTCTGCAAGACCTGCAACTAGGAATTAAGATATACAGGGGCTGGGATAGGGAGACCCTCCCTGCCTGACCAGAAAGTAAGAGAGCAGAGCAGGGGAGGGGCTTTACAGTGGGATTGCTATTTTTGGGTTGGGGCAGGAGCAAGACGGGGAGAAAATTTGTAATTCAAAAATGTAATGAAGATGAATGATGTAAACAAGAAAACAAAAAATATTTTAAAAAAGAAAGAAATAATGAGCCCAAACTCTGCTTTGGGGGGGCTCATTTTTCTAACTTGGTCTTTGGAACTTGGGCTACTAACTTGGTCACATGGTTTAGAACAAGATAATATCCATGGAGTTGTGAGGCTAAAGAGCACTTGATTTCAAATCTGAGGAATACATTCAACCTCACCTCTCTTGCTCACTACTGTGTGACCTTGATCAAGTCACTTCTCATCTCTGAGACTTAGTTGCCTGACCTTAAAGATTGCTCCCAGTTTCAAAGCCATGATCCTATGAAGTCTGTTGTTATTGTGGAAATATTAACCGGTAATAATATCAAGAAAAATATATCAGAGTGGGACTCGTGAGTGATAACACCAGAGAAACAACCTCCAACGACTCAAGGTTACCCCTGAGTTACTTTAAGGGGAGTAGCGAAATTCCTTTGGGGATGCAATCTACTAGTCAAGACTATGGGTTAAAATAGTTCCAGTATAAATGTTACATATGAGAATTTTTCCCCTTAACATTAACTATAAGTCTTTTCTGTTGTCAAAAATGCATCTGATCTTTTCAAGTGTTATTGTTCCAAAGAAACACATACCTAACACTTAATAGTATCAAAGGAAGGATAAGCCATTGAAGGCTGGGTCCATCTATCTGGAGAAGTACAGAAAAGAAGTAAAGAATTATTACCTGCTGAACTACAATTGAGTTAATTCGAGGTAAGGAAAGAAGAGTATCACTGAAGGAGATAGCTCAGAAAATCCTTCTCATAGAAGAGAATTCTTTAACTGTTCCTTGAGCAAAGGGTAGGCTTTTGGTTGACCAAGGACAATTGGACAGACATTTTAGGAGCACAAGAGGGGGATAAGGACAGTAGGAATGAAAGTAGAAAAGTGGGAATAAGCCATGTATTCACAGAAGAGAGCAGAAAGGCCAGTCCCACTGCAGCAGAAGGGAATATAGAGAAATGCTCATTATAGAAAAACTTGTTTTGAAGAGGTTGTTGGCTAGTTATTCCCTTTGACCCATCCAAAGAGAGTCAAACAAAAGAAAATATGCTTAAATTGTGGCAGATTCATGTAGATAAAAGGGAATTCTTAATGGCAAATGTATTCAAACACTGGGAGAGATTGAGAGAAAATTATGCAATTGCCACCTCCACAAATCTTTAAAAATAGAATAGACAACCACCATTCTTTGTATGGTGTAGGCCAGAAGTTGGCAACTTTTCAAACACAGTATGCCAAGGTCACTATTGACTTCTGACATGTGGACAAGGGGGCAGAGGCAGAGTGAAAAAGACATGTGTGTTGATCGTATTCTGTAAGGTTATAGAGGAGGCATTGGAAATGGGTGTGAGCCCCCATTGCCCTGTGATTTTCAGGACTGACAGGCTCTCAAAATGGTCCTCTGGGGCAACTGCAGCTAGCTTATGAGCTCTCTTTGTTAATATGACCTAGGATACTGACCCCTGTTTCAAACTTTCAGTTACCAGATTTTTTTTCAGGTCCTTCCTGGTTCTCTTTAATTTTAATATCTATACTATAGGTCATACTTGACCATTTACAATTTTTTGAACCAATGGAGCACTGGCCTTAGAGTCAAGAAATTTTTTGCTGTTGTTCAGTTTTCAGTGGCATCCATGCTTTTGTTACAATAACCCAGTGAAGTAAATGGTTCAAATTGTATTCCTGTCTTACAAGGAGGTACTGGAGGATCTGAGAGTGTGTGACTTTGTCTTCAATGACACAGCTAGCAAGCATTAGAATCAATATTCTATTTCTCATTAGGTCATGACTGTTACTATCTTCTCATTTCCTTTCATTTAAAATTACCCATAGAGTGTCATCACAGCTCTCTATATAGGGTCCTAGATAACCTCTGTTTGCCTCAGTTGCCTTAACAAAAAAACAGAAATGATAATCACAGCCCCTGCCTCACAAGTTTGTCGTGATGCTCAGGTGAATCAACAAGATGTTAGCTGCTGCTATGTATCGTTAAAAATGGGGACACCAGACAGGTCTAGAAGGGGTTGCTAGAAATCTGAACCTATTATCAGCAGTTGTAGAGGATGGGAAAAGGGCAAATTCAATTTAAAAAGACAAATAAAAATCCTTTTTAATGTAGCTTCCTTTTTTGTAATGTTCATCAAGATCCATTTTAGTTCCCTTCTCCATTGTAAAAAGCTGAGTCTGTATCCTTATCACCACCATTCAGAGAGTTGCTCTTGAATCTGTCTCTGAAAAAAGCTTTGAATAAGAGTTGCAAAAAGAGACAAATTTGGACTGGTTCTAAGAAAAAAAACTTCCTCTAGAGCAGCAGTTCTCAACCTGTGGGTCATGACCCCTTTGGGGTTCAAACAACCCTTTCACAGGGGTCACAGGAGTTGCCTAAGACCATCGGGAACCAAGACACCACTCCTCTATCCATCTCCATGTGAGTTCACCCACATGCAGATACACCCACATACAAGTATTAAAGGGTCACAGCATTAGGAAGGTTGAGAACCACTGATCCAGAGCATGGGTGGGGAACCTGGGCCTCAACAGCACATGTGGCCCTCTAGGTGTGGCCAGGCCTCAGTTGAGGACCTAGAGGACCAGATGTGACCTGGAAACCGCAGGTTCCCCACCCCTTCTCTAAAGTTTTTCAAAAGCAGAATGGGACAGGGGTGGCTAGGTGGTCCAGTGAATAGAGCATGTGGCCCTGGAGACATGAGTTCAAATGTAGCCTCAGACACTTGTGACCTTGGGCAAATCACTTAACCCCAATTTCCCTGCCTTCCTCCAAAAAGCAAAAAAAAAAAAAATCAAAAGCAGAATGGGCCATTTCACCCTTTTCTCCAGTCAAACTGGCCTTCTTCCTGTTCCCCACACATGACACCCCATCTCCTCTCTGTGTACTGTTTGTCCCTCCTACTTGCAATGCCTTTTCCTTCTCCTCTATGCCTGTGGTTTCGTCCAAGACTCAGATGGAGCCCCACTTTCTGCAGTGAGATCTTTGCTGTCCCCCCTTCCAGTTTCTCATGTCTCTTTCCTCCTCTTTATCTTGTATCTGTTTTGTACGTGTTTTGTATCCATCTGTCTATGTACATGTTGTCTCCTCTATAATAATGTAATCTCCCTGAGGGCAGACACTATAGCCTTCTCCTCTTTATATTCCTGGTGCCTGGTGCAGAGTCTCTTCTGTAGAGAGTGCTTAATAATTGCTGGTTGATTGATAGATGTTGTCACCTCCTTGGGATTTCAGCCTTCTCTCTCTTGCTTACTGAACCATGTTGCCATAAGATTCCCTTTTCTCCAAAATTTAAAAAAAAATTGGGTTCAGAACTGATTGAAATTTGGAACTCTTTAGGACTAGTATCCCCAGTCCCAATGGGAACAAAAGTCTTTTATACAGCTTTCAAAGTCACTAGCTTATTGTAGACAGTCCCCATCAGTGAACAATAAAGCATTGCTGTAAGCAGGAGACAGAAAATTATGCTGAGGTTGGAGGGTCCTTTGCAGGAGGATGTGTGCAGAGTTAAGGCCAGAGGGAAACAGAAAGAACTCAGCCAAGCCCCTTTCAACATGCCCTTTGTGATCATGAACTGGTCCTATAAACCCTTCTGATTGCTACCTTTGCTCTGTTCTCCCTGGGATTTAATACAGACAGGAATTGAATCATAAGCAATGGCCCACCCAACCAGTTCCAATAGGTTCCTTAAAAGCCCTGGAAAAGAGGGAGCTGTCCCAGCCCCAAATGGGGAACAATTGCTCTCTTCAGGCCTGAGCTGATGAGGGACACAAGTGTGACAAATTCCTCCAAAGTAACGTTGCCACATTTCTCCAAGCCAACATCAAACAAACCAGAATCTAAAGAAAAACAGCGAGATATGTAATTCTGTCTTACAAAAGGCTCACAGATCAGTGCAGATCAGGCTGATATTCAATGCAGGCGACCACATGATTTGAATACTGAATTATGCAAAAACAATAGTAGCATAGATATTTGAGATGGAAGGAGACCTTTCAGCACATGGAATTGGTTTTTCTACTGGCACAGGGAAGGCAGCGTGTGTGCACACGTGTGTGTGTGTGTGAGCACGCGCAGCAGCATGCAAATGTTTATCAATTATGCAGGCATTGTCCCCGATTTATACGTTTATACATTTATACATCTGGGCTATTAATCAGCAAGTAGAGGATATGTAAAGGACCAGACTCTAGTGGTTTTAGAGTGGAGGAAGGAAGCCCAGGGGGTTTTTAAATCAGGGATCTTTGGGGTCTAGAGGAAGGGGGGAAGATGAGCCCCTGAGGTATGTGGGGCTCATTAGCACATGGCCGCTGCCATTGGGAATTTCCTTCTCCTTTCAGTCACGGTGTGCTCTTCCTTGACCCAAAGTTTGTCACCTTTCTCATCTTCCCTATTACTGTCTCCCCTGGCTCACAACCCAGAGCTCTAACCAGGAGTCCTCTTTGTACATGGGGCAAATTCAGGTGTGCAGAGCAGGGGTGGCAATACAAAGGGTACACAGCTGGACTAGAGAGGGGGTATATTTCAATTGCACTGGGAGAAGGATGCATAGTCCATATCCCATAGAGTTTAGGGGACAGAACGGCACTGTGGCCACAAGACCCTGGTCACAGAATCATAGAATCGGAAAGTCAGAAAGGACTCCAGTGGCCATTTAGTCCAATCCATCCATTACAGCAATTTCCACTCTGACATACCCAACATGTTATCATCCAGCCTCTTCCTAAAGACCTCCAAGGAGGGTAGGGAGCCCACCATCTTGTGGGGCTTCCCATTACACTCTTGGATAGCTCTCCATCTTGCCTAGATTTACCTCCCTACACTTCCACGCGCTATTCCTGGCTTTACCACTGGGGCCAAATGGACGATGTCTGATTCCTCTTTCATATGACTCATGAAACACATGCAACATAGTTATCATGTCCCTTTGAATCTTCTCCTCTCCAAATTAACCATGTCTAGCTCCTTCAACCAGTTTTCACATGGCATGGACTTAGGACCTGGTTGCCCTCCAGCTCTTCAGCTTACCAGTGTCCTTTTAAAAATGAACCGAGGCCTCTAGAATTGAAAACAACACTCCCCATGATGTTAGAGGACCTTGTAGTAAAGTGTGGAGATAATAGCTACCTTAGGGAGGAAGTACCTCTCTGTCCCTTCACTTCCCCCACCCACAGGAAATAAACTTACTAGAGTATAGTTTCAGCTACCTGGAGCTAGGTAGGGCTCTGCTGCAACCCTGGATAGAGAAAAAGTGTTTGTACCTGAGATTGCTAAAAATGTGGAGGAAACTCTGTGTGTGTGTGTGTGAGAGAGAGAGAGAGAGAGAGAGAGAGAGAGAGAGAGAGAGAGAGAGAGAGACAGAGAGACAGAGAGAGAGAGACAGAGACAGAGAGAGACAGAGAGAAAGAGACAGAGAGGAGAGAGGGAGAGGGAGGGAGAGAGAGAAGGGGAGGGAGAAGGGAAAGAAGGGGAGAGGGAGGGGATAGAGAAGACTATGTAAGTCATTGAGGGTTATGGGATTAAAATGTTAGTGATTCATTATACTCCATGTTTTAATCAATACTTTAAGACTTCTTTTTGGTTTGAGTTTTGGGTTTTTTTTTTGCAGGGAGAGGGATAAGGTGGGACAGAGGAAGATCTAGACATGTGATTTAATAGGAAATTCCCAGTGTGAAAACTCCAGTTGTTCTGGGTATTGAGAGGTAAATTGGCTTGATCAGGATTGCCCAGACAGTATATGTCAGAGGCAGGACCTAAATCCAGGTCTTCCTCACTCCAAGGCCAGACCTCCATGCACTATACCATATTCTCTTTTAGGAATTCTCAGGGCTAAGCAAATTAGTTTTTGTTCGGTAGTTATTGTTACCATACACATCACTTTCATGGGCCTGAATCCTAGTATCTAATTAGGGATGAAGCCCCAACATGGGTTCCCCAGGACTGAAGTGTCATTTGCAGAAAATTGGTAAACGTTCAATGTTCTGCACTGAATCAGGGCACACTTGAAGAATGGCCACAGGCAATCAGTTAAAGATGTATTGAAAGGCAACTTCAGAAGGTTTCCTTTCGCCTTGGTGTATAGGAAACAATGGCCTGCGCCCGTGCTTCTGGTCTGTGCAGAGCTGGAGAACTGGGGAGCCAGTTTGCAAAGGCTCGTGGCAGATGTTGAGTGTTAGCAGCAGGGAGGCTGAGGCAAACAATGGAGAGCTCTTCCAATAGCCACTCCAGCTGCTCACCAAAGCCCGGCCTTTATGTGTGCACAGCTTGGAACAGGCTGATTGTTTGTCCTTTGGGCTCTGCTCCATAAGACCAAATGAGTCCTTTCCTATTAGGAGGCAGCATCTGCGAATGAGGATATACGGATATGTGTGCACGTATGCTTCTAATGTTCTTTGCAGGGCAGACATGTTTCTGAAAAGTCATTTGGAAATGGAGTTTTTGAAAAATCAAAACATTTTCTCAGTGCACTAAGAGATTTCTATTTTAAAGGACTCTAGCAAATCCTTTTGTAAAGAATCATTTTGTAATGTATGTAATCAATACTAAATTCATCAGTTGGGCAAATCTGAATTTTTCATACATTATATTTGCAAACACACATACATTAAGCATAGTCATTAACTAGGAGCATCCCCCATAGATAGATTTCTCTGGAGTTAACTGATATATAACTGCCATTCCATGAGTTTATCATACTCTGTCTTCAAATGTTGTGAATATATTTTAATTAATAGTGCTTCTATATTCTCTTTGCCTATTTCTTCCTTTATATAATTGATTTCCACAATTAATTATAGGATTCATCTAATCAAATGTCTGCCTCTTGAAATGTATCAAGCTGATAGGGAGTCACTTGGAAATCTGCTTTAGTAAAAGCTTCCAATCTGCCTCATTTTCTACAATTCCCTTAACAAGATCAAAAAAGGAGATAGTATAAGACTGTATAACAGTAAACAGAGATGTCTGATTAAATTAAAAGTGCCTCTTTTGTTAAAGAGAAAGCAAAAAGGAGCAGACATCTATTAGGGCCAGTTAGTGGCTGGAAAGAGCTCAATAGAGTTTTACAAATATTTGGCCACAAGATTTATGAAAGCCGCAAAATGTGATGAAAGAATAGCAGGGTGAATAAATCATATGGTATCACTGAGGCATGGGGTAAAGCTTCTCTGGAATAGGCTGCTCTGAAAAATGGAGAATTTGATGACCTGTGCAGTTCCAGCAAAAGATATTAAACACACACACACACACACACACACACACACACACACACACACACACACTTCTCAACAAATTGGATATAGAAGGTGGAATATTTTCCTGGTGAATTATTGATCCTTCTCTATTTTTCTCCTAAACTATAGTTGCATGCTCTTTCTCTGCCTCAAATACACATCATAATTAATATTTCATGTTTCAATTATGCATTGGGAATGAATTCTGATTTTTCCTGACAAGAAATTCTACTTTTTTGCAAACTTTCTCTTACTATGAAGATAGGGATTTGGAGAAGAAATAGAATTATTGTTGATATGGGTGGCATTCATGGATTCAAATGTAATGTAGATATTATATAATACAGTATGTATACGTTAGGTGAACAATAATAACTAACAATTACATATTGCTTTAAGGTTAGCAAAGCATTTTACATACAGCAAGTCATTTGATCCTCACAACAACCCTGTGAGGTACCTGTTGCTAATTACCTCCATTTTACAGATGAGAAAACTGAGGCTGAGAGAGGTTAAGTGATTTGCTCAGTCACATAACTAGAATCTGAGGATAGGAGATGAAATTTGAACACAAGGCCTGACTCCAGGTCCAACACCGTCCACTCTCCCCTGTACCACCTAACTGCCCTACTCAAATATGTTACTCACGTCCTATTTCTTATTACGTATGTATGGGTGTAACAAGGTACTTCCATATGCATTGTATTGTGGGTAGCAAAAAAGGCCAGGGGCCAGGACTAGGTGAGCCAATAGAAGGCAAGGCAAGTGGGGTGGGGGGAAGGGGTAGCCATAAAAGCAGGGTAGGTCATGAGGCTACTTAGCCAGACAGAGACATAAAACGCCATATATCCAGGCAGGAAGAAGCTGAGTTCAGGGAAGTAAATGAAGACAAAGAGGTCTAGACGCCCAGTGTCTAAATTCCAGGAAGTATGACAGCCCAGTGAGAGAGAAGCTCTTAGAAGCAGACCACACTAAAGGTGAGCCCTGGCCCCAGGGCAGAGATGGTTGGTTTTCTGCTCAGTTCACTCTGCCCTCAAGTACCTGAAAAGGTGACCCCATAGTTGTTCATGGCAGACAGGAGCACAGAAGGGTCCGAGAGATTAAAACAGGGAATCTATTCCCTGTGGCAACAAGGGAAGGGACACGGGGAGTGTCGCCAGGAGGTCTTCACCATACCAGGGGTGACTTTGCCTTTTTCTGAAGGATTTGGCTTTTGGGGACTGATATAATGGAAGGCCTGGTCCTACATGGGAGTCAGGTTGGTTGTGCGGTCACACCCTTATCTGGACAGCTAGGTGGTACAGTGGGCTTGGAACCAGGAAGACTCTTTCTTATGAGTTCAAATCCAGTCTCAGATCATTGTGTGGCCCTGTGCAAGTTACTTAACTTTGTTTGCCTCAGTTTATCTCATCTGTAAAAAATGAGCTAGAGAAAGAAATGACAAAACACTCCAGTATCTTTACGAAGGAAATCCCAAAATAGGTTCACAAAGAGTTGGACATGATTGAAAATGACCAAACAACTTTTATCAAGATTTCAGGTAAAAGAGACGCTGTATGTGATGTAACCTTGAGCCCTTGAGAAGGAGTTAGCCAGGCAGAGCCTTGTCTCCATCTGGCTAACTAGGGGCCAAGGAGTGTGACTCACACGCAAATTCAGGGGTGCCTAGAGGGGGGGCCAAGTTGAAGAAGGAGGGATACTTGGAATGCCTGGTGACTCTCAAACAAGTCTGGGGGGCATGACACATCATGCGCACATCCGTGCAAACACAGATCTGTCATCAGAAGTCACCAAACCAAGCTTAGCTCCTAACAGATGCCCTTTAAAAGATCATTAAATCCCTAGCTGCATGGTACAACTGAAAAGGCAAATATATTTTGACTAATCTAGTGTGAGATTTAACTGCTGGAAGGCTCTCAAAAGTGACTGACAGCAACCCTGCCTGCCTGTACTCTCCTGGAACTGCATTTACATAATTGCATAAAGTGATTCAAAATTGACCTCACACATAAAAACCAGCAACAGATGGCATCCGAATTTGATGGCGCAGGAAGGCACATTATGGAAATAGCCTGCTAAAGCAACAGAGCAGACTATTTTTTAAAGACTACAGAATTGGTAATCATCTAATTGGCTGTCGCATGTATTCTCCTCTATATAAATGACCACAGGCTATTTTGCAATCTCCTATAAAGTCTGCAATTTACCTTTTAGCTTATTTACTTAAGTTGGAAGGGGAGGAATTGGGAGGGGAGGGGCTTAGCAGAGAGAAGATTGTTATAATACTTTGCAAACCACACAATTAAATCCATCTCACTCATTATATCCCATCTCTATACTCATCTGTTCTGAATATAAATCTGTAATTGTCCTCAGCCAGCTAACTTCTGCAGACCCACTGAGATTTCCCCTCATTGACGTGGATTTAGTCTGTGGTAACACATATTTCAAGGCCATTTTGTTGAATGAATGTTGGATACAAATGGGATTTTAATTATGCAAGCTTGACAAGAGAGTTCAGCTTATTAGTGGGAGGCAGGGCTGCACTCAAATGGCATTTGTTCAATTCAGAGATCACAACCTTTGCCAGAGACAGAGAAAGAAACAGGGACAGAGACAAAGAGACAGAGAGAGAGAAGAGAGGGAAAGAGACAGAGACAGAGACAGAGACAGAGAGACAGAGAGGGAGAGAAGGAGAATGTTTCTAAGCTAAACAATATGTCCTCTCCTATAAGTCAGTATGGACAGTGGAAAGGGATGACGTGGATTTGAATTCTGACTGCCACTTATTGCCTTGGTAATCTTAGGCTTCATTTCAACTCTGGTCTTTAGTATGTGTTTTTTTAATGTCTTATTTTCTACAGGGAAAAAATATCCACCAGGATTAGGACCTACATGATTTAAGTCATTTCTGGAAAACTATCACCAATCCCTAGCCTTGGTTGCCCAAGAAGGCATTGATACCATTGGAAATCCTGCAACCCACAGATATCAAAGAGGAAAAGGATCCCTATGTACAAAAATGTTTATAACTGCTCTTTTGTGGAGGCAAAGAACTGGAAACTAGAGAGGGTTCCATCAGTCGGGGGATGGATGAATAAATCATGGCATGTGAATGTGATGGAATATTATTGCACAATAGAAATGATAAAAGGGATAGTTTCAGGGAAACCTGGAAGCATTTGTATGACCTGATGCAGAGTGAAGTGAATAGAACCAAAAGAACAATTTCTACAATAACATCTTAAATATAAACAACTTGGAAAGACTTAGTAACTATGATCAGCACAATGACCAGTCAGTTCTAGAGGATGCATCATGAAGCATGCTGCCCACTTCCTAAAAGAGAACGTGATAGGCTCACAGTGTAGGATGAAATATTTGTATTTTGGTCAAGGTCCATGCCAGAATTTGTTTTGTTTGACTACGTATAGGTATTCAAAGAGCTTTCTTTTCCTTGTTCCAAGGGATGGGGAGGTGGGCGAGGGGAGAAGAGAGGAAGAAGGGAAAGAAAATAAATTTTTGTTCATTGTAAAAAATTATTTTAAATAAGTTTAAAAGTTTCATTGAGCTTCCAATTAATTCCAAATGAGAATTTTTTTAAGGTAAGATGATGTTCATATGCTGCACCAATTAGAATTATAGGTCAAGACATTTCAAAGGTCCTTTTTTGTTCCCCAAGTTCCCTTCCTTACACATCTGCCTCCAAATTCCTGCCCACATCTGTCACGTGCTCATAGAATGGCATCCCTTTCTCCTCTTTTAAGACCCCCTTTACACAGAGTTTTCTGGTACCCATTCCCCAACACCTCAACCCAGTTTCTAATCTACTTTTTCTCTTCAATGTGCTTTTGTAATTGTGGGGATTAAATTGATGGAGTTTTTTTTTTCTTTTCCTATTAAAATACTTGTTGACTGATTGACCCAAATCCTTCTTGGTTCCTACTATATAATACTATTATGATTTGTCTTTCAGTGACTACTAGTAGACAGCCGCCCTGCTTTTAAAGCTCTCTGGAGGAGGTTCTACAGCCTTCCCTATATAGATGTTTCTTCCTGAAAAGTCTCAGACAACAGAGGGATCCATCAATGGGGGTTCA
Source organism: Pseudocheirus occidentalis (assembly GCA_028646575.1). NCBI lineage: Eukaryota > Metazoa > Chordata > Mammalia > Diprotodontia > Pseudocheiridae > Pseudocheirus > Pseudocheirus occidentalis. Next base: position 312,507,986 of record CM053594.1, read on the forward strand.
AGGAGAGTTTGCTTTGCTAGCCAAGGACAATCTCAGAGAACAGCATCACCAGCCCCCCTGTTTGACTGCCTTTGTCTTCCTTGCCCTGAGAAGGAAAGAACAGAAATCACGAACAGGTTAGCAAATGCTTTAAAGGTAAGTGACAAAGGACAATACTATGAACACTACTGGCAAAAGGAAAATCAAGCAGCTCAAATCAGTTGGTTTCTTCATTCCTTCCAGAAACAACACTTTCTATACTGCAATGCAGAGCCGGGATTAACGAGAAGATGCTGGCCAGGTTCATGGACGAAGGCTGCAAAGCGGAGCCTCTGTCTGCTCAGAGTCTAGCTAGGCTCATTTTCCCCCGGGGCTATAAGCCAGAGAAATACTTCCCTTCACTTCACCCCCAGCTCACCTCGGGACCGCTTTCTGGAACCGTTTAAAGCTGTCTGGGTGGCAGCCCTGAAGGTGACCAGAATGTGGGGGGAAAAGGGGTGAGAAGAGCGTTGTGGGAAGGTCTCATCTTCCAACAGGAAGCTGCTCCTGATAGAGGTTGACCCAAACATGTGGAAACTTTCTAACACTTCAAAGGCTAGTCACATTCTACATACTCTCCAGCACTGATCTTTTCTCTGCCCCATCTCTCTCCCCCTGAGACTCTCTCTAGACCAGTGACCTCCATTGTACCTTTATCATCTGCTCTACTCTCTCCATCTTATCTCGAGCATTCTCTTCCAGGCCAGAGTAAGGACTTCACACAGGATGTGGAAAGATCCCAAAGCCTGGAGCCTGGAGTAGCTCCAAGGAGCTTTCTTGTTGAACTGATTTTCTTCTTATTTCTATCTCATGTTCTTCTCTGTCCCTTGACCCCCCCCCAGCCACTTTCTGTTTTTGTCTTCCTAGCTCTCTCTCTCTCTCTGTCTCTCTCTTTCTCTCTCTCTTCTCTCTCACTCTCACTCTTTCTCTCTTACTCTCTCACTCTCTCTAGATATATATATATTTCTCTCTTTCTCTCTCTCTCTTCCTCTCTTCCTCTCTGTCTCACTCTCTTTCTCTCTCTGTCTCTCTCACTCTCTCTCTTTC
>CM053594.1:312517870-312546620 GCA_028646575.1 Pseudocheirus occidentalis
GGGCTTGAGGTGCAGTTTTTATAACCATAAAACTGTCAGTCAAAGGCTAATTATGCTAACTAGGTGGGTAAGGGTGTAGTTTGGGAGGAGTTTGTGAAGAATTTAGGAGTGGTCAGTGCTTAAAGGGACATGCACTTTTTGTATCAACTGCTCAGGCAAATTGTCCATAATTCACTGGGAAATCTCCCGGGGGCGGGGCTATCCAGAGGTGTGGTTTGGGGCTTGAAATGTCACTAGGTTACTTTTGGTCAAGGATGAATGAGATATGTCCAATATGGCTGTTGGGAAGACAGGCTTGATATTTTCCCAAGTCTGGGAACTAGACTGATTAGGAATACAGGAGGTACCATATTGAGATGGAGTTGTCTCTCCAATAATGTTGTTCAAGGCTTTTGGGTACAGCTGACCACTTAGAACAAAGGCGCTATACATTTCTCTAAGGGTTTGTTTATAGATTACTATTGAAGGCTTGTTTCTAGGCAGACTTGCTAGCTCAGACTTTTAGGCTGGGGGAAGGGGAGAGGCAGAGTTAGTGCCTTTATGGCTGGGGGAAAGTGTGACTTTTACGACTTAACTGCACAGGCTTGTTACAAATTGATGTTACATACATAGGAACCCAAACATAAGTGAGATTTTACAAATTGAGGTTACAGACAAAAGCATCCCAGACCCCATCACTGAGACAGTTTTACCAGTGTATGGTTGCAGCACATGCTACAGCTTCTTGAAGCCATAAGTAAGAGTTGGGTGAAAGGTGGGTAGCAAAGGCAGATGGGTAACCCTGAAAAGCAAGCCTCCATACCAGAGGTGCTAGCCCTCCGTGAACACCCAGCTTGCTTAATGAAGAAATATGGAAGTCCTGTGCTTGGCCCCTAGTTGCCTGGACAAGAAAATTCCTCCCCTATCAATGGTGTTACCCATCTGGTCTGCAAAATCTCCTCTTCAGGACATCATGCTTCCTTTACAAAGTCATGAATCTTCTTTCACCTTCCTAGAGATGTAAACAACTCTGACCCACTGAAGTTTTTTCTGTCTCTCTGTCTTCCTTGAGACCACCATGACCTCCTTCCCTGTTGCTTCCCAGCTTGGGACTTCCCAAAACTTACTCCTTCCTTTCTCTTTTTCAAGTCTGTCCCCCTGGTGCACCTCCCTGGCCTTCTAGAGCAGTGGTTCTCAACCTGTGGGCCATGACCCCTTTGGGAGTTGAACAGGGTCACCTAAAACCATCAGAAAACACATATTTCTGATGGTCTTAAGAACCAAGACACTGCTTCTCTTTCCTTCTCCAGATGGGTCACCCACATGCAGATATACCCACAAACGAGTATTAAAGGGTTGCAGCATTAGGAAGATTGAGAACCACTCTTCTAGATAATAGAACAATGGGTACTTTTTCTTAGCCCAGATCTTCCTTCTATCTACCTCTCTCTGTTCAAATACTAAATGACTCTTGTGCTCTTTCCACAGGAATATTTTTTTTCTAAAATTCATATTCAACAGTAGGGAAAAGAAAATTTTGAACAAATTATAAACAATACTAGGCCATTCTCTCAACCAACAAGAGCAGAGAGAGATGACACACAAGGGTGGGTGGAAAGAAAACTATATTGAAAGGTGGAGAGCATTCATTGGAATCCTGACAGCTCTTACTCACTACTAGTGTTTGCTTTGACAAGTCATTTCCCTTCTCTATTTCCTCATTTGTAAAATGGGAGGGTTAGATTGATTTCTAAAGCTTCATTCCAGTGATAGGTCCTGTGAATTATCTGTACCATTGCACAAGCCATTGGATGCTCCCCCTTTTTGCTATCGCTTCTTAGGTTTCCTCAGTTCCCTCAAAGCCCAGGTTCATTTCCTTCCCTCCTTTGAGGGGCCCCTTCCTGATCCCTCCCCCATCCCTGGGTGCTAACATCCTCCCAGGATGTATTTATTTTTTACATATTTGTATCAAATAATAATAAATGTGTTATTTCCCCCAATAGAATATAAAATTCCTTGAGGTCAAAGACTACTTAACAATTTTTTGTCTTCATATCCTCAGTACTTAACAGGATAGTTGGCATACAGTTAGTACATAATACCTGCTGATTTGATTGGTGACATTAGTGACACTAATGGAGTGATTTCAGGAGTTACAGGGAGCCCTAACAATGCCCCCCATGGTTAAGGTTCCTTCTTGTAAAGCTTAACCCTTCCCTCCCTTCAAGATCCAGCTCAGATACTACCTCATCCATGCAGCCTTCCCTGATCACCCTAGGTAGAAATTATCTTTCCCTCATCCAATCTCCTGGTTGTGCCTGCTTAGAGATCTCCCCTGCATATACCACTTTCTACCTTGTACTTATATAAACAACTTATCACCTCCTATTAGATTATACCCTGTCTGGCCATCCGCCAAGGCCCTCTTGTCATCTGCCTGATGTCACTGCTCCTCTTTTCCTCAGCCGTGGGCCTCCATACCCTTGGGTTCTAGAATCCATGTTCCCTAGTCCTTGGGGAATTGAATCCCTTTAACTTTGGAACCCCTGTTCCAAAGTCTAGAGGTCCTGATTGGTTATTCAACACAAACTATCCCACTAGCCTACTGTTTAGATGACCCCAGACCCCAGACTGTGTCACCTTCAAATCCCATCCAGTCATCCTCCTACCCCAACTTGCCAACCCACCCCCTGCTACTGATGCCTTTCTTCCTTCCCCAACCCTTTTCTACTCTTTCTCAGGCACAGAAATATTAAACCAATAATACCATTGTTTCAGGAAAGGGTATGCCAATGAACTGCCATATATATATATATATATATATATATGTATATATGTATGTATGTATATATATGTATGTATGTGTGTGTGTGTATGTATGTGTATGTATATGTGTTTGTGTATATATGTACATATATACACATATGTATAAATGTGTGTACTTTTATATATATAAACTTACCAAGCTGGGCAATACAAACCAAAACTTTATTCCCTGGCTAACATTTCCCTATTAGTGTTTCATATAATGCAGTAAACATTTATTAAGCACCTATTCTGCACTAGGCACAGTGTTAAGTACTGGGGATGCAATGTTTTTTAAGTCTCTGACCTCAAAGAGCTTACAGTCTAATGGGGAAAATCAAACACAAAAGGAAGGAGGGAAGGTGGAAACAGAAGGGATGATAATGGTGAGGATGATAAATTCAAAACCACAGAGAAACCAGTGGTAAATGAAGAGATAGCTGGGACTTTGAACCTTATTTAAAGGAAGTCTATGGGAATGAGTTTTTTACTCTGCCTTTCAACCTTCCAATTATAGGAGCAGAAGCAAACAAGGGTGCTGATGAGGTATGAGTGCCCAGACTGAAGCAGCCTCCATGATGCTGGGTGAAGAGCTGAGCTTGGCGGTGGAGGAAGATTGATGGTGGTGGTAGAGTTAAAACAAAGCAGAGCAGCTGGTGGCAAATGAATTTGAATGAATTTTCAGTTCAGTTTTCAGTCATGTCCAACTCTTCATGATCCCATTTGGGGTTTTCTTGACAAAGATACTGGAGTGGTTTGCCATTTCTTTCTCCAGCTCATTTTACAGATAAGGAAATGGAGGTAAACAAGATTACATGACTTGCCCAGGGTCACATAGCTACTAAGTGTCTGAGGCTGGATTTGAACTCAAGAAGATGAGTCTTCTTGATTCCAGTTCTGGTATTCTATCTACTGTACCACTTAATTGTCCTAAATGAATGAATAAAAAGCCATTTATTATGCTCTTACCTTATGCCAAAAACTATGTTAAGCATTGAGAATTCAGATAAATAGTCCTAGATTTCAATGAGATTACATTAGTAGAATATATGTGTATGTATGAATGTATGTGTGTACGTGTGTGTGTATATACATGTATGTGTATATGTGTGTGTGTGTGTGTATACATAAAGAAGTGATAGCTACAGAATGGTTTTTGGTGTGGAAATCACAGGGATGGTGAAGAGAGCCACAGGAGTGTGTCCGTCGATATGTACTTTCTAGAAGCATTGGTAGTATTGATTTAATAACTATTTCAAGACCAAAAGGTAAAAGGAGAACTGAGGAGGAGAGACAGAGCAGACATAGACAGAGGGAAATGTCAAGAAGATGATCAGAATAGACATTTAGATGGAATGTGAAGCATGACTTGAGGGGTGGCACACACTAGGTACAGCAGACAAGGTGTGTTTGTAATGGTTTACTAACTGATCAGAATGGCATGTTTTGTCTCCTCTTATCTGGATATTAGTTCCTTGAGGACAGGAACTGTTTTTCTCTTTTAATTCATATTTTCAGTGCTTATAACAGTGCCTGATACATTAGTTAAATACTAATACATGCTTACTCATTCATTCATTCACTCATTCATTCATTCATTCATAATTCCTTAAAAGCAGGGACTGTGTCATATTTCATCTGAGAGCCCCTATCAACTGGCATAGTGTATTTAATAAATGTTTGATGAATTGAGTTCATTCAATTCTTACAGAAAAGGCTTTGATCTCTGTTTAAGTGTAAATGCATCTGGTGGACATAGCATTTTATAGAATCGTAGAATTTTACAGATTATCTAGTCCAACACGATTTTATGCAGTAGGAAGCTGAAACCTAGTGACCCACAGTTACCTGTCCAAGGTCATATAGCCAGTTCAGAGAAGTAATCATCACATAAATCAACTGAATTCTATTGCTTTGCCTGGCCATAGTAGGACCTTAATAAATATTTGTTGCCTGACTGATTTCTAAATAATGACACAATGGAAACCAAAATCCAGGGTGTTCTTTCAACTGTAACATCCTACTTCTGTCATTAGTCATTTACACCTTTACATGGAAGATCTGAGAGCAGTTTGTTGCTTTAGGTTTTTTTTGAGGTAATCAGGGTTAAGTGACTTGACCAGGGTCACACAGCTATTATATGTCTGAGGTCAGATTTGAACTCAGGTCCTCTAGACTCTAGGACCGGTGCTTTATCCACTGCACCATCCAGTTGCCCTTAAGAGCAGATTCTACACCATACTGGTACAGTTGGGAAAAGAGTATGGAGCAGGGGTGGGGCACTTGCAGCCTCGAAGCTGCATGTGGCCCTCTGGGTCCTCTGACTTTGAGTCAAAGGGTTGCACTTAAGGACCTAGAGGGCCATATGCAGCCTCGAGGCCGCAGATTCCCCATGTCTGGTATAGAGCACAGACAGGTAGCATGGCATGGTAGTTAGAAAGCCAGCGTTAGAGACAAGACCTTGGTTTGATTTTTGCCTGTGAACTACGCTGTCTGTATTATGCAGTGACTTCCATCCTGGCAACTCTCTGAGGTCCTAAGTGGCAGAACAGGTGCCAATCTGCATCAGTGCAGGGAGTTTCCTGAGTGTAAGTTCCCTACAGTGATAAAATCAAAGTCAAGCACAGAAATAAACCCCAAACCCCATAGATTATTTGATATGTAGCAATAGTAATGCAAAGTGGTAAGCAGAATGGTTTAGTCACTGTTCTACATCCCAATCCACTACTGACTCATTTCCTAGGTCATTTTCCGAGGATAAACATTTTCTCCCTGTTCTAGAAAATTATAACAAATGAATTCATAATTCTCTCTCCTTTTTTCACCTCTGAGTCCCCAGCCAGGAAGAATAACATGTTTAAAACACTGGACTTTTTAATCTATCACTCTCTAATATACTGGGACACTAAATTGTCTTCTTCCCAATAAGTATACCCAAATCAGCAACACCTGTGGTGCACACCACTTATCACACACAGCTCTGGTAAATTCTTAAAACAAAGAAAAATGAATAAACTTCTGATGAACAGACTTGCCCTGTGACTAAAGGGAAAGACTTTAAAGTTACCAAGAAGGGGGACAGAGGAAGAAAGAAAATAATCATCACTTTGGAATCTGAGATCTGGATGGTATCTGTGAGAGAAAATCCCATTACTTTTCAGATCCTATCAGATCATGGATCTTCCCTCCCAGAATCCTGCTACCTTCTTCCCATAGCGGCCACATCTACTCAGACTCATCCTTTCCGGTCCTGGTATTCTATTTCTTCTTGCATTTTATTTCTTTGGTACCATAAGTGCCTCTTGGAGTATTCAAGAAATGTTGATTCAATTCCATTCAATTTAACAAGCATAGACTGAGTATAAAGTACATGCCAGGGATGTCATTGGGGGATAATCAACACATGACCAGTTCTTTGCAGCATTTGGTCCTGCCCTTAGAGCAGTGTGTTAACAATTCTCTGAGAAACAGCCCAGTGACAGCAATAGCCATGTGCTAGGGACAGTATCCACAAAGGAAAAGAGTGGACTGTCTGGAAAGATAAGAGTGGTTATGAAATATTTCTTATTCTTTAGTCATTTTCAGTCATGTCTGACTCTGTGACCCCACTTGGGGTTTTCTTGGTAATCTGGAGTGGTTTTCTATTTTCCTTCTCCAGCTCATTTTACTCATAAGGAAACTGAGGTAATCGGGGTTAAGTGAATTGCCCAGGGTCACACAGCTAGTAAATGTCTTAGGCCAGATTGGAACTCAGTTCTTCCTAACTTCAGGCCTGGCAGTCTATCCGCTGCACCATTTAAAATATACCCCCTCTGAAAAATATCTGAAGACCCTGAGGTTAGTAGCATGGTACAGAGGAAAGAAGGTTAGATCTGGAATCAGAAGACCTGGGTTTAATCCCATCTCCCACGCTTGCTATTTGTGCGACTTTAGGCCGGTCACTTAAACTCTCTGGGCCTCAGTTTCCCCTGATGAGGAAAAGAGGAGTCTGGACTGAACAGCCTCTGAAGTTCGGCTGCAATCAACCTTTCGGGATTTATTTCATGTATCTTCTTATCCTCAGGAAGGGGCAGCCAGATGGCACAATGGATAGAGCAGTAAGCCCGGGGTCAAGAAGACCCGAGTTCACATTCTGCCTCAGGTATCTACTAGCTGTGTGACCCTGGCCAAGTCACTCAAACTTTATCTGCCTCAGTTTTCACAACTTCAAAATGGGGACGACCTTAATAACACCCATCTCCCAGGAAGTTCAAATGAAATATATTTGGTAAAGCACTTAGCAGAGTGAATGGTACATAAGAGGCAGATAATGAATGCCCATGTATTCTGAGCTTCTCTGGGCATCTTCTGAGCCAGGCTGGCTTGGCCGTCATGGAGCCTTCTGCATCCCTGGAACATGGGCAGGAAGAGCCACCTGATGAGCTTCTGGAATCTTTAAAACTGGCTGCTCTGAGCTGGTCCATCTTTTTCACCACCCTCTTCCCAATATTCTCTCTTCACTCATTATCTCATTTCTGCCATTTTCCCACCCTCTTTTCAGACTCTTCTGCTGCATGCAGCATGGGTGTCATGGCCTGAACCAGGGAGAGACTTAGCTCCCCTGCTCCTTCTTTGACCCTAGCTCTGAGAAATGGGTTTGGGGATATTTGTTGCTGTGTTCTGTGTTACCCTGCCCAAAGAAGCCTGGACTTCCCTCCCTCTGTTCCTCCATTCCTCCCTTCTTTCCTTTCTCCCTCTTTTCCTTTCTTCCTTCACTCCTCCCTTGCTTCCTCATCCCTTCCTCCTTTCCTTCCTTCTTTCCCTTTCTTCCTCTCTCCTCTTGTCCTTCCTTCCTTCTTCCTTTTTTCTTCATCCTTTCTTTCCTTCTCCCTCTGTTTCAACCAAATTGAACTGTTTTCTACGCTCTACCTCAGCATTAGATTCCCCACTTCTCTCCTTTTGTACAGGTCGTCCAGGCCTGGAATATGCTTCCTCCTCACATCCAACTCTTAGAAACCTTGGTTATTTTGCTGATTTCTCTAGGAGTTACCGCTCTCCTCTCCTCAAAGAATGTCATAATTATTTACCTGTCCAAATGTTCGTCTCCTCAGAAGAGGAGAAGCTTTCTAAGGGCAGTGACTTCTTGTGGATTTTGGCTCCTTCTATCTCTAGAAGTTACCATGGTACTTTGCTCATAGTTAAGACATGATAAATGCTTGTTGAATTTAACTGAATTTCACACAAAGTCCTTTGTAAACATTAAAATGCTGCATTAATGTCATCTACTGCTTTCTCATTCCTAAACCAGGTTGCAAACGTGGCCGTCCATTCTTCAGGGCTAATTTTTCTTTGTCCATCTCCATCTTCTCAATTATGAATTTCAGACCATTCTTTACCTGTTAGAAATAAAAGCTGGTGGCAACGGAGTGTGAGAAGTATTTTTATGTGCTCAAGAAATAGCAGAAATGACTGAAGGAACTTTCCCCTAAGTTATCTTGCCAAAAATCCCCCACCAAAGCAATGCTTGGGGGAACGAAGTCAAGTAGGAAAATTTTCTGCAATGAAGTAGATTTCTTTCAAAGTGCCCAGATGACATTCTGTTCTTCTGAGGAGATTGCCTATCCAAAAAAAGCAAAGTACCCCAGGTACAAATCTTTGGACCTCTCTGGATCACATTTCAAATTATACGCTTCAATCAAAAACTTGGGACAATTTCCAAACTATGTCCTGTAACTATAATTAGAGTTTCTCCCTAATTCTCCATCCTCAATCCCTCCAGGACTCCATCTCAGCAACTTGAAAGGCAGAAAGTATTAGGATCACCACAGGGCTTAGGCCCTTCTCATTCCCCTCCAGGTCCCACAGATCTGTATTGCTTTCCTTACTTAGTTACCCTAAGAATCTTAGAGGAAAGATTGCTCCTTATTTTACTTTAAATGTTAGTACTTTCATCTCATGCAGATGCTGAAAGAAATGCAAAAAAAGGAAAAACATGACTCATTTCTTGAGTGGGGGTAGAACATTTGTCTTAAATCAATGTTCAACTAATCACCACTAATGAGGGAATAAAATTATTTTTTTTATTTTTTAAGTAATAAATAAATGCATTTTTTTATTTCTGGGCATAAAATAAGCTCTTGCACAGATAATTCCAGGTGAGTAAGTTAAGATATCAGAGAAAATAGCCTAGTAGTTCCTTATCTCCTACAGTTCATCCTCACAGGATTCCACCTCATTGCTTTATTTTTGTAATGAAAGGAGGAAAAAGGAACCTTAAAGGCAATAAAGGAGGCCATTTGATCATCTAAAAGGAACCTCTGTGTGTGTGTGTGTGTGTGTGTTATTGACTGATCAATACAGAAAACATTTACAATGTAATAGGCTCCTGGGACGGTTGTGTCTGTCTCCAAGTAATTAATAACTGGGGAATGGAGCTCTTAAGTAACTTGCAAGGACTGTAGGCTAACTGGACTTGCTTTTTCATCACCGCAACCTCTCAATTTACCTAAAGTGGCTAATGCTATTGGATCACCTTCCAGTAAGTTGACTATGGAAGTTAGAAAGAAGGCAGATTTCTGGAGCAGGTTAGGCCTTGCAACACAGCTAGAATCTGAGCAGTGATCTGAGGTACTAGACTCTGAAATCACTCTTATGAGGCAGCATCATATACCTACTAAGGTAGCTCCACACCTCAAGGAATCAACTCAGACCCACCTAGGGAGCCCTACAGTTATTTAGCATTCACCCCATTCTCCAACCAAGCTGAGGCATTTTCTATAGGTATTCATTCATCTTCACAACTGAATTTCTTCAAGAATCAACAACTCTAGGCAAGAAACTATCTGCAATCATGGTTTCCTCTATGGCCTCCCTGAGTACTGCCCAACATCTCTCTGTGCACCACTGACATCATCATTTTCAGGCTGAGAAATGAAAGTTGACAGAGGATCTAGTTCAGCAGGAAATTAAGGAATTCATCTTTGGACATATCAAACTGGAGCCAGGATATTCAACTGAAAATACCCTGTGTGAGCTTAGTCAGCTAATTTAAAAAATATTAGTAGAAATTGTACATATACGAACTATGTTCCAGTTTTATATATGCTTCCATGGATTATTATCTTGCATTCATTTAATAAGTGTTAAGCAACTTCTATTTGCAAGGGACCATGCTAAGAACTGGAGATACAAAACCAAATCCAAAAATAGGAGGGGACATTTTGGATGAACCTTGGAGAAAGTTAAGGATTCTAAAACATAGAAGTGAGTTAGGATTTCAGTAAAGACAAAGAGACCTGTTCAAAATCATGGAATCAGGGGCTGGAATTTGGTGTTTGGAGATCTGCAAAGTACTTTACTTGGGCTGAAATTTATAGGGTGTGAAATAAATCTGGAAACATAGGCTGGGACCACACTGGCATCATATCAAATGCTTTTAAATCTTCTTCATAACTTTCTCCATTCACTTTTGCCTACATAAGCTAACTTTGTCCTTACATTAATATTCTGGATTTTATTTTTCATAGTGTTCCTAATTAACCTCCCATTTGTCCTGTCTCTTTTGATCCCTTTCTCCACATTAAAGCCAAAAATATCTTCAGTGTCAATCACAAATACCAACATATTTCTTACCAATAAGGTTGTATAGTTGTGGTGGATTTTTTTTTGTGGGGGGGAGGGTTAGAAGACTGGAGAGGAGTGTTTATACCCCTTGGAACACTTTTTCAACTCTTCTAGTTTTCCCTGGTTCCCATTTCTTATTCAGTATGACCAAAGGTAGTATGACAAAGAAGGTTAGCCTTAGAGCCAGACTATGGGACCCTTGGTAAATCATTTAACTTCTCAGTGTTCTCGGCAAGTTGATGAGTTGCAGAGAATGCACCAACCTACATTGACAGAGGCAGCTTCTTCATTGGGAATCTCTTGATACAAATGAAACTACAGTACACTCCCTTTCTCCCTAACCAGTTGTAAAATGTCTACTTGTTTTCAGTTTAATGTGTTCATCTAGTCAATAAATATTTATTAAATACCTGCTATGTATTGTGTTTTTTTCATCCTGCTCTGCTTTTCTGGGGTTTTTTCCATATAATTCCCTCTATTACGTCTTCTACCAACCCCCAACAAAGAAGGGCCTTTTGTCTTTCTCTGTATCAAATGTTTCTTCTATTCCTTCACACCAGTCAGGTGTCTGGTTGCCCTCTCTGTCAGCAAGAAGATGAACATGCAGACCTCTAAGGGTCTCTTCAACCCTACAAGAGCTCCATGAGGGCAAGGATTGTCTTTTCCCTCTTTTTGCATCCCCAGAACTTAGCACAGTGCCTGGCATAGAGTAGGTGTTTAAAAATATTTATTGAACAAAATTGAGTTGAATTCCACTCTCCTGCCTCTCTGATTTCTATAGAACACTCTCAGCAACATTCCTGGAAGGTTTTGTATAAAGGTTCTTAGAATTAACAAGTTTTCTGAACAATATTCTACTGGTGACAGGAGCTGTTCCTTGGGACTCTCCAAAGCTGCATTAACTCTGCTCTCCTTTATAATTCATTCCCAACATGTCCCAGCCAGAGCAGGGCAGCTATGCAGCACAGCTTCAATGTGAGCCTCCCACTCAATTATTGGTGCCCCTCTCTTGCCAATTAAAGTTAAATATGACTCATAGGAGATGCTGATAAAAATTTTGCAAGAAGCTAGATGCTCTGGCTAGATTGGAGTCATTCCAGATTTTACAGGAATATATAGAAGGCCAAACACTGCAATTGTTTGGTAGGTTTTGAGTTTGCATCAGTGATAGGAAGGGGAATGGAGCTATAATTCCATTAGTATGTGGAACCTTCAGTGAGGAAACTCATTGTTGCCAATGCAGAGAATCACCCCCTGTGATGTGAAGAGTTGCCCAGAGTCCTGGAAGATTAAGGGATTTACCCCAAAATCACACAGCCTGTGTATGAAACATACGGGATTTGAATCACTTGGGTCATCCCGACTTCCAGGTCAGCTCTCTATCTACTAGGGCACATTGACTGATGATGATGATGATGATGATGATGATGATGATGATGATGAAAAACAATAACAATATAATAATAATAAAGCTAAGACAACATTATGGATAGAGTTAAATACTCGGGTCTTAGTACTGTCTCTGACACACACAGGCCTCATGGTTCCAGGCAACTCCTTTAATCATTCAGTGCTCCAGCAACTTTGAATGATTATAAGTTACAGAAGAAGTGACAGTTTGCAGGGGTAACAGGAGTTTCTGATGCAGCATACTGATGAAATCACATATCCAGATCAAAAATAACAAGAAGAAGAATGATACAGGGTCAGCTTTGGGGCACATGGGGCATATTGCATGTTATACTTACAAAGTGGCTTACACATATAATCTTATTTGACTCTTACAATAGTTCTCTGAGATGAGTAGGACAAGAATATGACAACCCATTTGAGGATACTGAAGTTCTTTTTATTATTATTATTTTTAAAAATCAATTAACTGTCTCATTCTGACATCCTGAATTTTCCTTTTCTTTCCAATGAAAAATGTCAAAATAAATATTTTTTTCAGTAATGATGGTAACACCCCAAAAGAACTACAATTAAAACTATTCCTTAGTTCAAACATACTATTGCAATTTTCAAAAATTCAAACCAACTATAATAATTACATTATGGGTGGTTAAAATGATACTTCTTGAAAATAGTAACATACTAAAGTTCTTATAGGCTCAGGGACTTGCCCAAGGTCCTACACCATAACTATGGAGTAGAGAAGCTAAGATTGAAGCCCAAATCATCATCATCTTCTTCTTCTTCTTCTTCTTCTTCTTCTTCTCTTCTTCTTCTTCTTCTTCTACTGCTACTACTACTACTACTACTACTACTACTACTACTTGCTATTCTATTCAAAAGCTTTTCATTATTCTTTTTTTAATTGTATCTTGTTTTTAATTTATGAAACAAAAAAGCATTTCCATAACATACTAGAAAAAAAGATGCAAATCTATTATGTACTACTTGCTATTCCTTTTAAATATACAATGAGGTTATCATATAAATTTTTCCATTCCCCTTTGCCCTAGAGAGGGCTACTATTAGACACAAATATGTATATGTATGTAAAATCATTCTATATATGCTTCCATTTATCAATTTTTTCTCTAGATATATATACTATCTTTCTTCATAGGTCCTTTGTAGTTAATTTAGATATTTATAATAGTCAAAATGACATAGTCACTCAGTTTTTCTTCAAACCATATTGCTGTTACTGTTTCATTCTTCATTATTTCATGCAAGTCTGTCTATGTTTTTCTTATAGCACAGTAAGATTCCATCACAATCATATGCCACAGCTTGTTCAGCCATTCACCAATTGATGGGCATCCCTGCAATTTCAAGTTCTTTTCCATCACAAAGTGAATAATTACAAACGTTTTAGAGCATAGAGGTTCTTTTGTACTACTAGTTCTACTTCCATAGTCATATACAACATTCTCTTGGTTCTGCTCATTTAGCTCTTCATTATTTCATTCAAGTCTTTTCATGTTTTTCTAAAACCAAAGAGTATCAACACTAAAACCCTTTCCACTCCCCCTGCTGCTTCTCAGCAGTACAAACCAGTATCACTAAGGTTTCTTTACTCAGTTTTGATTCTAGTCAAGAGTAGTACATAGCAGAATTCTCAGCCTTCTCTACCTAGCTACATTCATTTCTCCTCAGGCACTTCTGAACCAAAGGCTGTCCGCACCCAGTTAATAAACGATATGGCTGTCAGAACAATGGAAACCCAACCTTCTTCAGGTTTGGGCTCACTCTGGTGTTTTACTTAAGGTTGCATCTTCACCTACCTGTCTTCAAGGGCAACGTGTCTTTGCTTGCTTTGACACTCAAAATCTGATTGCTCTTTATTTCATTTCTTGACTTTCATACACTTGGCCTGCTTTGGCCTTCCAGAAACCACTGGAACTTTAACTCCCAGGTCAATAATCTGTGACTCTGACCCCTAGTCTGATTTTCCCAATCCTGGATCTCCACCTGAGAAGCTCCCATCCCATTACCACCCACATCTCAGCATAATAGTCAAATCCTTATGGGAGTATAGGCATTACCTCCTTTGATATGATACCTGATATTTTGTTGACTCTATAGTAAACATGCCAGCCATTCAAAGGATGTGCAAGACTTCTTGATACAGTTTTCATTTCTTTATCAATCACAATATAACACACTCTTCCCCACTTTAACAGAGTAATTTCATTTTAGATGACAGTAGACACATTTGATTACTGAAAATGCCTTTCTTCTCAGTCCAATCATTTTCTCATCATATTTTTTGATTTGTTCGAAATTTAACTGGCCCCAAGAAATTAATAATTTGTTTTCACACTGGAAGAATATTTGGTGCTTTCTAGATTTCTCTTCAATTTCTTTTGCATAAAATATAACTTATTTACCCCTTCCCAACATAAAGCACTTGGTTTTTATAAGGTTATCTTAAAGAATATTTCCAATCTGTTTTTGTCAGGACAGTAAGGCCTTATGAAATGAGTTATGCAAGTGCTCTCTCTGCCACTGCTGCTGGAAGGCCAATAGCCCTCCTTGCAGCCTGCCACATATCAATATTCTCCTTTTGGCCTATGGGATCAGAATCTAGCTTGGGCCTTGCATTCTGTCATGGCTGTTATGTAGGATTTGTCCTCTAGTTTCCAAAATGGCTCCGTCAGGATTGGCAAATCCATGTATATAGCCATCTTGTTTCTCTTATTCTCCTCACCCTTTATCATCGTAGTCAGGAAACTTCTTTCAAATCCTACCCACCCCCAAACCCACCCCCGATCTCTCCATCACCACGGAAATACCTACCATACCACAGAAACTACCAATAGTGAATAAGCTTACCCCCTTCCAACAGTGTGTCATTAGATACAGCAACTACTACTATTACTACCACTTCTACTACTAATCATCATCATCATAGCATTTATATAATTAATGCTTCAAGGTTTTTGAAGTGCTTTATAAATATTATTTTATTTGACAATTATATATTTAAAGATGAAATAATGTTCTCTCCCCCTCTCTCTCTTTCTCTCTCTCTCTCTCTCTCTCTCTGTCTCTCTCTCTCTCTCCCTTCTCTCTCTCCTTTTCTCTCCTCCTCTCTCCTTCACTCTCTGTCTCTGTCTCTCTCTGCCTCTTTCTGTCTCTCTGACTGTCTCTGTCTCTCTGTCTCTTTCTGTCTCTCTCTCTCTCTCTCTCTCTCTCTCTCTGTCTCTCTCTCTCTCTTTCTGTCTGTCTCTCTCCCCCTGAAAAGAGTCTAGAAACACATCTCCTCTCCAGAAGCAAGCAGGAAGAAAAATGTCTCTCCTCTCCAAAGTTATCCTGTCACCAGCTCCCCCTCATACAGTACAGGGACATAGCACCCAGTCAGTCATGATTCTTTCCACCAGTAAGTAGAGTCTTATACAAATGTTCCAGGCTTGAGATCTGGCTTACATAAGTATACATATTTATAAATTACATGCATAACTATTCTGTTAATATATGTACATATATGCAAAATAAAACAAAATATTAAAATTATAAAAGATAGAATAGGAATAAACTATATTTAATGTTTTATTGATGGCACAAAAAAGTATTGCTCTTGAGTGCAATATGATTGAATATGTATCACTATTTTTGAAATAGTGCATGTCACGTGCATGCCCCAGGAGACTATTTGTAAAGAAAATTTTAAAAATTACTAATTGGTTAACTCATCAATGTAGCAAGCATGTGAATTTATTTTAGATACTTTTTTATTAAAAGGTTCCCAATACAACAATCAAATAAGTCAGAATAGTTAGTAAGCATACCAGTTTTCATCAAGTACCACGTTTCTCTGTATTTATATATTCACAATATACATTGCAAAAGCAATGACAAAAAAGTGAATTGGCTTTGATTTCAACTCATCAGAGAGTTTTCCATCTAAATCCATCACTTTTTCTTTATATGGTTTTGCTTGAAGAAGAGTATCATAACTAAATTTCCTATTCATGTTTGAGTATTTTAGCCATATTTTTATATGAATGTGAGAAATTGACAAAGGGTCAGTTTATCTGGACACTTGAACGAAAGGAAGAGAATAATATATTTAAAAGGTGGAAAGGCATGTTGGGAACAAATTGTAGGAAGGGCTTTGAATGCCAAACAGTGAAGAAAGTTTTTATTTGATAGAGGTAATCAGGAGCCACTGAGGTTTATTGAGTAAGGAAGCAGGAAAATCTCTTCAGGAGATGAGGGATTGAATAGTGGAGAGAACTGGAAGAGACCAGTTGAGAAATCAAGTTGGTAGAATAAAAGGAAACAGTTTAGCTTAGTTGTATCTCATCATTAAATAACTTAATTACTTAAAAATTGGTCCTTAAGACAAGGGAAAGGGAAGGGGGAAAAGCATTTTTAAGAGCCTACGATGCACCAGGCAGGGTGCTAAGCACTACACAAATATTATTACATCTTATCTTCATAGTAACCATGCAAGTTAAGTACTGTTATTATCCCCATTTTACAGTTGAAGAAATTAAGGCAAACAGAGATTAAATGACTTGCCCAGGTTCACACAGCTAGTAAGTGTCTAAGGCAGGAGTCTAACTCAGGTCTTCATGACTCTAACTAGCTGATGACACAGCCGATAAAGTGCTGGTTTCAGAGTCAGGAAGGTTTGAGTTCAAACCCTACCCCTAATACTTACTATGTGAACCTGGGCAAACCATTTAACCACCGTCTGCCTCAGTTTTCTCAACTGTAAAAAGGGGATAATAACAGTATCAATCTTGCTGCATTTTTGTAAAGATCAAATGTTATATTATTTGTAAAAAGTGCTTGTCACAGCACCCAAACCATAGTAGGTGCTCTATAAATGTGTATTCTCCCCTTTCCCTTTCTTTCCC
Source organism: Pseudocheirus occidentalis (assembly GCA_028646575.1). Lineage (NCBI taxonomy): Eukaryota > Metazoa > Chordata > Mammalia > Diprotodontia > Pseudocheiridae > Pseudocheirus > Pseudocheirus occidentalis. Next base: position 312,534,574 of record CM053594.1, read on the forward strand.
CTATACCTAGACACAAAGGTCCCCTTAAGCAAAATGTGAGGAGGGTTTGGACTAGGATGGTGGTTACATGAGTGGAAAAGATAGGACAGAAGCAAGAGATGTGGTAGGAGGTCCAGCTTGAGTCTTTGGTTGTCATTCAGGTTAAAGCTTCCTTCCCATGGAGAGCCTCTACTTCAATACCGTGTTTCAGCCACAGACTCACACTATTTTCTGTTCCCCAGATTCGCAATGCAGGAATCCCATCTTGGACGCCCCTTCCAGGCTCTCTAGCCTCCATCCCCTTTTGTCCTTTGGTTTTCTTGCTTTCCAAGATTTCCAAGAACATAACTGGGGTTCTCTGTCATCTCAAGGCTGTAAATGTCGCCTAAATGATTCCCATAGCTCCCACTCCAAGGGCCCCAAGTACTGACTCTTTGTACATTAGAGATGGAAACCATTGAATGAGGCTGTAAAAAGCTTCCAAGGGGGAAACTATGGTCACAAAGAGCATTATACTTTCCCTTTCTTGATTTAAAATTTCCATTTTAAAAAGTATTCTTGTTGGTATAAATGGGCAATCACATCTAACTCATGTGTAAGTCTTTTATTAACTTGGATTCTAAATTGTAAATAGCAGGGTGGTTTTTCTCCTGCTACAGAGATCAAAATGGAAACCAAAACATGAATTCCACCATTATGCAGTCAACTATAGAGGAGTCTCTTCCAGCCTGAGGACTTCTCTGAGACTGGCTCTAAATAGTGATCACAGCATAACCATGAAGGATGTAATGGTGTTTGGTCCAAGAGCGTCACAGGTGTAAAGCTAGTTTTCCTTCCTTTTGTTCCCTTTTAATCATATGGCTTCCATAACTCTGGTGTCTTTAGCATTTACCCAGCTTGGGGGGATTAGGTCTCTAAATGGCAGCTTAATTAACATCCCCCCCAAATTGCAGGGGCTAATTAAAAACAGTTTTCATAATAACCAATGGACAAGAACCTCTTTGAAGAAACCAAATGCACAACAGAGGGTTAAATGACTTTGAGCAAAATGACAGATCAGCCTCACTCTGAGTGTGTGGCATACATGGCTTCTAGTTGAGACAGCACTTTTTTTCATGGAATATTCCCAAGACACAGCTTCATCAGTTCAGCATCTGGCATAGTTTTACTTCATGCTGTGCTGGGCTCAGTCTCTTGTTTCCATTGATATGGCTTTGATTCATCAGGAGCTTTTGCAAGTAAAGTTTTGCACTAAATGCCATTTGATTTTTTTTTTACATTTTGCAGCATAAGCATGTGATAAATAATGAAGTGGGGAGGTGGGCAAAAAATATTGCAGGGGTATCATTTTTAACCATAAAAATGTTATTTTAACCCAAAGTTCTATTATATTGCTTAATAGAGAAGCTAAAAAACCAGAGGCAGTCAGCTGTGGTGGGAAGAGAAATTGTTTAGTATTGTTTATTCCAAGATGGACAGCTTTGGCGGTGACAGAAAAAGATTAAGGGAAAAGTCAGTTCTGGTAGGAGAGCAAGAAAAGTGTCACTTGGAGAAGCACAAATTCTAGCCAAATGTAGTCTTCAAGGGGGAGGTTTCAAAGGTTCATTAAAGAAAAGAACAGCAGACAACATGCAGAGTAGGATAATTCTGTAGTCACCCTGAAGAGGAAACCATGGACTGGATGAGCACAGTCTGGTGTTACCACCCAACATCAGGAGGCCCCCTGGGCAAAGGGCCAGGACCAGCTCTGCAGACTCGGAGCTGGAGGATGCAATTCTGTGCACCAAATAGATTGGATACAACTCTAATGAAACCAGAGAGTCATGCATGAGAAATATGGGCACTGATAATGATTTTGTTTTATAGAAGCACTGACAGGCGAGATTACTTCCTGTTTTGACAGTCTGTGAAGGGAAAACAGTAATGAACTTCCTAATTCATTGTTATTGCCCTACTAAATGTATAATATGTTACGAACTGTCCTGGTCTTCTTATAATACAAATAAAATAGAAATTAATGCTTCTTATGAAACTAGCGCAGGATGGCAAGTCCAGAAATGAGAAACAGAATAAGTACCAAGGCAAGTACTATTGTTTGGATACTAATGAATACAAAATGATTTAGCTTTACTTTCTTAATATAAAGGCTAAAAATACTTTAAGGACCTGGGCTTTGTTTTGTTGGGGATTTAAATATGGGTTTTCTAGTTATTGTACCTAATATTATTTATTTTAATAAAAGTCATATCATCTTAGATGCCAATGAATGGATAATATTTTAACTCCTAATTAGTATCGGGCACCCACAAGCATCCAGAAGAAGTCTGGCAAATCTGCAAACCCCTGGGGAAAGGGCCTAACAGTACTTTGAACACAAGATTTTGGCGAATGTTTGTTGATTTAGGATGTAAATCCAGAAGGAAGACTCTGAGTCACTTCCTTGGTGCTCTCAAGTCTTCTCATCCATCATCTTTTTCTGACTGACTTATCTAAAGATAGATGATTTTTGTACGTTATCTTCCACCCACTAGAATGTAAGTTCTTTGAGCACTAGCTATTTCTGTATTTCTTTTTGCTTCTTTTCATATTCCCATCATTTAGCATGTTGCCTAGCACATAGTAAGTGATTAGTAAATGCTTGTTGTTGACTGGCTTTTTAATAATCCTCACTAACTTCATGTTTAATGGGTTCAAAATTTTGTTTCAGTTGTGTCTGACTCTTTGTGACCCCATTTGAGATTTTCTTGGCAAAGGTACTAGAGCCATTTCTTTCTCCAGCTCATTTTACAGATGAGGAAACTGAAGCAAACAGGGCTATATGACGTGTCCAGGGTCATACAGCTTATAAGTGTCTGGGGCCAGATTTGAACTCAGGAAGATGTCTTCCTGCCCCCAAGTCTGGCACTGTGCACTATGGGACATTACAGCACCACCTAGCTGCCCTTCTGTTTCTATCAAATATCTCTAAACTATGCACAAGGTGCAAATGAGATTCTGATTAAAGTTGTCAGTACTCCCTCAGCTATGAAATTGTTTTTATCCATTACATTAATTCTCACAGAGATATCCACCATGGCTAAGGGTACAGTATAAGGGACTATCATTGTACAAGGAACATGCAGACCAGTGCACAAATGCAAACATCAGTATTATACACCATCAGAAGTCTTAGCTCACATGAAGAATTCTTTCCCCAAGGGCAAATTAGAGGATGGAGTCGTTATTCTCACAGTACTGCCCACATTCAAGCCTTTCATCTTTTTATATTCCATATTGCATCACCATATTTATCCAGGGTCACTACCATAGCAGCCAGACATCCTTATGTGGGTTTCCTAATTACAGTCACGACTGGATTTGGTAGCCAATTTTCCTCTTTATGATAGAAGGTCTACAAAATCATTATTAACACCTAGAAGGAGACCCTAACTGGGAGCACTAGGAGGGTGGGGTGTGATGTAATAAGATGAGGCATGGGTGGAGTCAACGGGCTTCTTTTAAAAGCCTCTTGTCACACCTTAAGTGTTTCTCTCCTGCAGTACTTCTAGAGAGGTTAAAGTTAATTTTACCCTCTTTCCTACTCCCATAGACTGATTCCTACCAGTGTATCTTCTGCATTTGAAGTCAAACCACACTCTTTGCAAGATCCAGCCAACACCATGACTGATGATGACCTGTCTGCCCTGGTAGTAGATAATGGGTCGGGGATGTGCAAGGCAGGCTTTGGTGGTGATGATGCCCCACGGGCTGTGTTCCCCTCTATTATTGGACGACCTAAACACCAGGGTGTCATGGTAGGCATGGGCCAGAAGGACAGCTATGTTGGAGATGAGGCCCAGAGCAAGAGAGGAGTTCTTACTCTGAAGTATCCCATTGAGCATGGGGTGGTCACCAACTGGGAGGACATGGAGAAGATTTGGCATCATACTTTCTATAATGAGTTGCGTGTGGCCCCTGATGAGCACCCCATTCTGCTCACTGAAGCACCCCTGAATCCCAAGATCAACCGGGAGAAGATGACTCAGATTATGTTTGAGGCCTTCAACACACCTGCCATGTATGTGGCTATCCAGGCTGTCCTGTCCCTCTATGCTTCTGGACGGACGACAGGCATCGTCATGGACTCTGGAGATGGAGTTACTCACACTGTGCCCATTTATGAAGGATATGCTTTACCCCATGCCATCCTGCGTCTGGATTTAGCAGGTCGGGAACTGACAAATTATCTCATGAAGATTCTCACTGAGCGTGGCTACAACTTCACCACTACAGCTGAGCGGGAAATAGTGCGTGATGTCAAGGAGAAATTGTGCTATGTGGCCTTGGATTTTGAGCAAGAGATGGTCAGTGCTTCCATATCATCTTCACTGGAACGGAGCTACGAACTCCCCGATGGGCAGGTAATCACCATTGGGAATGAACGGTTCCGATGCCCTGAAGCCATTTTCCAGCCATCCTTTCTGGGCATTGAGTCCAGTGGGATCCATGAGACAACTTTCAACTCCATCATGAAATGTGATGTAGACATCCGCAAGGACCTCTATGCCAACACTGTGCTCTCTGGGGGCAGCACTATGTACTCTGGCATTGCTGACAGGATGCAGAAGGAAATCTTGGCCCTGGCACCAAGCACCATGAAAATCAAGGTCATTGCTCCTCCAGAGCGTAAGTATTCAGTCTGGATTGGTGGCTCCATTCTGGCCAGCCTGTCTACCTTCCAACAGATGTGGATCAGCAAACAAGAATATGATGAGTCTGGTCCATCTATTGTCCACAGAAAATGCTTCTGAATAAGCTTCTGGTTACTGGCTCCTTGTATTCCTGACTCTTACTGGGCTTAGAACTACCCCATTTAACATTGTTGAGTGTTGGGGGAAAGGATGGAAAATGACCACCGTGCTGTTGATCATGCCCCACCTTTAATTCTTTATTTGAGGTAATTTATCCAGTGTTCTAAAACTCCCAGCTTCTAATTCAGGTCTTGTTCCTTGCTTTTGGGAGAAGGGGTGAGCATATCCACAACTGACAGGGGCTATACTATGGTGGGCATCATTATGCTGGTAGAGAGATTGGTGATGGAGTCTTTTGAAGAAGACGCCTGACTGAATTGAAGTCTTTCTCTGATTGACCAGGGCAGAATCTCAGCTACTAAACCAAACTTTCTTCCTTGACCTTCAGGGTGCCAGGAATTTAAAACTGTATGGAAATAAATGAGTGCTTAGAGTCTAAATAGTTCAAAAAATTAGGATGACTAGAAGAGTGAAAAATGTCATCTCAGTGGGTAGGACTTGACTATAAGACATGAAAAGTGATTCTTGCTTGTTTTCTGTTAAATATATAACTATGGACACCCATATAACTTTTAGAACAATGTGCTTCCATAGATAAGGAAGGTTTTATTGACCTCATGTCCTCATGTTTCCAATCTTTGAATGAAGATATAGAGTGAAATTGGCTAAGAGCATTTTTATATCAATACTGAGGAAATAAAGCATTATATTGTACTATGTAGTGATTTATTTTGGCAGTCTACATTGCTAGTATCTTTCTTTTACTTCACAAGATTTCCCATTTTTAGAGGAAACAAGTTCTAGATCTGGAAGGGAACTGAAAGGTCCTCTGGTCCAGAGGCTGACAAAGTATGACCTGAGGGTCAAATCCATCCTGCAACTGGTTTTTGTAAGACTTGAGAACTAACAAATGATTTTGCATTTTTAAATAAAGTATTTAAATATGTATCTATTAAATAAAGTATTTCTTTTGAAATAAAGTATTTAAAAATTAAATAAAATATTTTAAAATCATTCTTAGTTCATGGGCCATACAAAAACAAACTTCAGGTCCCACAGAGCCCTGATCTAATCCAACCACTTCGTTTTACGAATGAGGAAATTGGGATCCAGAGAGGTTAAATAATGACCCCAAGGTTACAGAAGTAGCGATCATGAGAACTAGGATTCAAACCCTGATCCTCTGATTACAGAACTAATGGTCTTTCCACTATTTAAATTATATTGTTTCAATAGTTCTTTGCTTAAATGGTCCCACTTAAAAGAGGAAAAAAGTAGGTGTAGATTCCTCCTTGGAGAGTCATAAACTATTCTAGTTCTTCAACACTTAAAAAAAAAAAACCTGAGAAGAAGCTTTCTTCTCCAAGGAAATGACTCGCATCTACAGAGAATTATTACAGGCATTTACTTAATTAGGGCTAGGATTGACCCTCACTTGAAAGCCAGCTAATTTTTCATCTCTTTAGAGTCTTTTTACAGAGCATTTCCTCTTACATGGGCATTCCAAGTGTTTACTTTGGGGGTTTTATTGTCTTGTGTGACTTGCTTACATAATAAGAAAATTGTTTTTAAAAAAGATACATAATTTAGTTAATGCTAAGATTCATAAGATTTAAAGCAAGAAAGGACTCAAGATCCTAATTTCGTCAGTTTTAGAGCTGGATTGAAATTTCGATCTCACGTATATAAACTTCTTTTAAATATAAGGGTTTTGGATCCAGAAAAATGAAGTCCAAAGTCACACAGGGAATTAGTGACCAAACCAGGATTCAAACTTAGTTCTCCCGACTAAATACACTTAGTACCCTTCTACCAAATTTAGTCCCACTTCTCATTTCATAGGTGAGGAGACTAAAATACAGAAAATTATTCAAATGCCCTAAGATCACATAGGCAGGAAATAACCAAGCCAAGATTCAAACCAAGATCTTTTGTCTGAAGATTCAGGGCCTTTTTAAAGGATAATTTTGTTTTTTATTCCTTAGCACACTGGCAGATGTATTTAGTAAATACTTTAAGGACCATTTTTATGTACTATAATGAAATTCATCTGCCATCTGAGGATTTTAATAAAGGAGAATATAGGTAGATGTCAGTTGTTCGGTCAACAGGCATTTATTGAGCATTATTATGGGCCAGGCATTGTGCTAAATGCTAAGGATACAAAGACAAACACATGGTCTCTACCCTCAAGGAGATCACATTCTAGTGGGGTAGGCAATGGCCAATCAATCAATTAATATTTATTAAGTATTTACCACGTGCCAGGCACTGTGCAAAGCTGTGGACATACAAAAAGAGCCAAAGGAAGTCTCTGCCTTCAGGAAACTCATAATATAATAAGGAAGACAGCAAACAAGCCAGCTGTATACAGGATAGGGCAACTAGGTGGAACAGTGGATAGAGTGACAGCTTATCTTGCTGAGTTCAAATCTAGTCTCAGACATTTACTAGCTGTGTGACCCTGGGCAAGTCACTTAACCCTGTTTGCCTCAGTTTCTTCATCCATCAAACTTAGGTCACATGGCTAGTAAGTGTCTGAAACCTCATTTGAACCCAGCAAGATGAATCTTCCTGACTCCAGGCTTGGCACTCTATCCATTAATTAACAGAAGGAAAACACTAGAATTATGAAGGGTTGAGAAAGGCTTCCGGTAGAAGATGCAATTTTATTTGGGACTTAAAAGAATTGACAGAAGCCAAGAAGTGGAAAGGAGGAGGGAGAGCCTTCTGAGCATGGACGACAACCAGGAAATGCCCAGAATGGAGGGAGGGGGTGTCTTATTTGTGGAACAGCCAGGAGGCCAGTGTCACTGGATCAAATGTGCAAACAACTGCAAACATATACAGCATATACAGAGCAGGTGGAAGGTAACACATGAATAGAGATTCTTAGCCTGTGGCCTGAGAACTCAATTCAAGGAGTCTTTGAACAAGTACAGGGGGAAAATTATATTTCAAGAAGTTGGTTTTCTTATGTATTTTACTTTCTTATGTATTTTATTTTATGCTCTTAAAATAATGCTCTGAAAAGGGGTACATAGGCTTCATCAGACTTCCAAAAGTGCCCATGACACACAAAAACTGTTAAGAATCCCTGAGAGAGAAAAAAAGGAGGGGGGAAAAGAGGGTCTGTGTAAGAGGAGGGCATCCTAGGCATGGGAAAATGTCAACACAATGCACTGAGTTAGAAGATGGAGTGTCACTTGTGAGGTGCACCAAATGGGCTGGGAAAGCTGCATGGCAGACTGTGTGAAGGGGAGTAAAGTGCAACATGACTGAGAAGGTGGGGAGTGGCCAGGTTACAAGGGGCTTACAAGGGCCGACTGGAGGATGTTGCATTGGATCTTGGTGGTAATAGGAAAACCACTGGAAGATACTGAGCAGGAGAGGAACATGATCAAACTTCTGCTTGAGGAAGATCACTTTGGAGGATAAATCAGGGAGCAGACACTGGAGACAAGGAGAACATTTAGAAGATTATTCCAGTAGACCTGGTGAAAAATGACAAGAGCCTGACGAGGACTGTGGCTGTGTGAGTGGGAGAAAACATCTGAGAGATGTTGTAAAAGTGACAAGATGTGACAAGAGATCGGATATGTGGGCTGAAAGCCGGTGAGATGCAGAGGAGGGCGCTGAGGGTGTGATTCAGTGTGATTGAGAGGGAGACGGTACGCTGGACAGTAACGGGAAAGTTGAGAAGAGGGGACAGTTTGGGGAAAAAAATAGTGAGCACTCTTTTGGACTTCTTGAGTTTGAGATACTGATAGGACATAAAATAGCTAGCAGACATGGGACTAAACACAGGAGAGGAATTAGGATTGGATCTGGAAGTCACCTTAAGATGAAAGCCAAGGCCATGGGAGGTGATGTTACCAAGTAGAATTGTATAGAGTAAAAAGAGGAAAGGTCCCAGGATAGAGCCTTAAGAAAACCACGGTTAGTGGTTATCACCCAAATGACAATCCAAATATATAATCATCGTTAATTAATTTTACATTTACATAACAAATTTTACATCTGGAATAGTGACTTGAATTCCGGTTTTGGTCAGCCTTGAGAATGATTATGTGCTAGTATTTCGAGTACTTGACAATATATTCTCCCCTTATGCCTTTCTTTGGCATCATCTTTTGATGTATTAGAGGATTATTTTTGGAATTTCCTAATTTCCTTAAAGGATCCACAAACAATGATTTGTTTGACATTTTTAATCACGGCATATTTAACTTGACCCACAATGCAATTTTTGCTTACTAAAATGAAATATGAGAAGATTTTTAAGTCCAGCGTTTTTCTTGGAAATTTATTATTTGTCTTTGATTAATGGGTTAGTAGATTCTTGAAAGAAAGAATCTCTAATAGATGGAATTTCACAAGCTCATCTCAGTCCTTTTCCCTTTGAATGGGGAAAATGTTACTTAAATTCAACTTCCTAAAATTGAGTTTTAAAATATCCATTTGTTGCAAAAGCAAGATTCCTATGAATTTGATTTATATTTACTTCCTTCTTCTGACAGCATAATTTAAAAATTATAGATAACCAACACTAATGAACCGGCACTTCATTTATATTCTTTTTCTTGGCACTAAGAGGGCCTTCTCCTTTTATTTTTTTACCCTAAATTTTTTCTAAGGAAGTAGAACATTAATGAGAGAAAATATTCCCATCTGTCTGCAGAAAATCTCCACCCATATGCTCTTAGTTAGCTTCTACATAATGCTACATTTGGACACAAAGGACTTGAAAAAAAAAAGAAGGGGAAAGGGATGTGGCCACATAATAGGGGAACTTTACTGTACTTTGAAAGAGGGTCTTGGCTGTGGTTGAAACACTAATCTTAATATAATTAGTAGGCTGAGATAATAATAATGATGATGACATTACAGATTTCTATGCTATAATGCTTTCCCCTGCAAGAGGCAGGAATCCTCCCAATCATCCTGACCCACATTCTTAGCAGCAGAAAGTCCTAGCTCACAATGCACAGCGAAGTCCTGGTTCTAGAAAGACGGTCTTCACAGAGAGAGTCTACATCACTCACTTAGACAAGGCATTTGCTGATGCAACCAGAAGTGAAACACAGGGACACTAGACAAAACCACTTTAATTGATACTGAGTGACTGTAGGATAGAAAAACTTAAAGGGGGGAGGGGTTGATGGCACAGTGAATATAGTACTGGCCCTGAAGTAAGGAGGTACTGAGTTCAAATCCGGCCTCAGACACTTAACACAAAAAAACTAGCCATATGACCTTGGACAAGTCACTTAACCCCAATTGCCCTACCTTCCGCCCAAAAGAAAAGAAAAATTTGAGGGGAACTTAGATCAAACAGGACTTTATATGCAAATGTTAACCCAAAGGGACTCCTGCCCATATGATTTGTGTAGTTCTCCCAGCTGAGACCCTAATACAAGTTGTGGAATCTTGGGATTAGAAAAGTCTATGTATGATGAACTAGTCTATATTTCTAAAGATAGTACTGCACCTAAACAATCCTAGAGAAGTGAGTACTTTTGTTATTCTTAGTATTTGTTAGATTGATTACACAATATACAGAAGCAAATGAGCACAGTAGCCCAAAGATCCTAGCCATTTGAATGAGGATTCACTTTGTGAAAAAAATTCCTGGGAAACCTGGAAAGTAGGCCAACAGCTCACATCATGTGCTAAGATAAGTTCAAAATGGGTACATTTTAGATATAACAGGTAATATCATAAGGGAATTGGGATAACATGGGGAAAATCACCTGTCAGATCTATGGACGGGGGCAGAGTTCATAGATTACAAAAATATTGTGCAAACAAAACCAAGGCAGGCAAAATTGGAAGAAAAGCAGGAAACGATTGGGAGATGCAGAACTTTGCAGAATGTTTCACCCACAGAGGAAGGTCTCATTTCTCTAATATATAGAAAACTGATACAAATTTATAAAAATAGGAGCCATTCCTCAATTGATAAATGGTCAAAGGATATTCAAACACACAGTTTTCAAAGGAAGAAATTGAGCTGTCAATAGTTATATATAAAATTGCTCTAAATCAGTAATAATCAGAAAAATGTAAATTAAAAAATTCTGAGGTATCATTTCATAACCATATAATTTGTTAAGATGACAGAAAAGGAAGATGAGAAATGCTGGAGAGGATATGGGAAAATAAGTACATTAATGAACTGTTGGTGCAACTATGACCTAGTCCAACCATTGTTTTAAACAATTTGAAACTCTACCCAAACATCTATAAAATTTTGCAAAATTTTTGCCCCAACAATACCACTAGTAGGTCTATATCCCAAAGAGATCAAAGAAAAATAAAAAGAGATATATACAAAAATATTTATAGAAGCTCTTTTACTGGTGGCAAAGAATTGAAAACTGAGAGGATGGGGGGTGGAGCCAAGATGGCGGCGTAGAAGCAGCAAGGTCCCGCAGCTCCCACACCACCACCCTAAACACCCAGAAAATATGAGCCCAGACAAAGTCTAGGAAAGTCTAGGACTCTCAGACTCACAAAAATACAGAGAACACATCTCTCGCTGAAGGCAGCTCGGCAGCAGGGGCTCATCGCAGCGGCAGGGAGCGGAGGCCCGGAGTGGAAGCCAGCCTAGCCTGAAGCCAAGATCGCAGCAGCCAGGCCCAGGGCAGCCGAAAGGAGCTGAGCTGAGCCTAGCTGAGCTGAACCTAGCCAAGCTACGCAGCAGCCAGTCTTCATAGGAGAGGAGCTACAGTGTCCAACATCTCCACATCTGCCAAGGCGTGAGGAACAGGACAAGAGAGGGACAGCTCCCACCTGAAGAGATTGGCCCAGCCCAAAACTGCAGCCATGGCCTGGAGGAGTGAGCCTCCCAAGCAGCAGCTTAAGTCTACTTCAGAGATCTATTGCACCTGAGGGAATCTTCACATATGCAAACCAGGATTAGAAGGTCAGTGACAGTGAAAGTGAAACTTTGAAAATTAATTTGGGGGAGAAAAGCAGTTCCCGCCAATCTACCTTGGGGCAAGGAAGCAGTGGGGGAGGGGAACTACTGGAACCAGCGGCAGTGGCCCCCACCAGGCTGCTTCAGAGCCCCTGGCCTGCAGACTCCACAGCGGGGCTGAATTGATTGATCAGGGACAAGTGCTCTTGCGTAGAAAGGCCTGGATCTGGATCATGGCCTTAGGTGGTGGTCCTGGGGTGCGCTTTCAGCAAGCCAAAGCTGGGGGGACTTGCAACACCCCCCAATAGCTCCAGCAGCTGGGAAAACCCCAGCGATTGGAACAGAGCTTTCCCCCC
>CM053594.1:312565946-312606000 GCA_028646575.1 Pseudocheirus occidentalis
GTGTTGTCTTCCTCCCGTTCCATGCTTTGATCCTTTTTGTCCACAAAAAAAGGATTCTAGAGTTTTATTGCTGTTCTTATCTTGCTTCCTTTTCCTCATGTTGGCCAGTCAATTAATTGGTTGGGTTTTTTTTTAGCTCTGTGGAACTCTGCTTCCAGAGGGGAATGCTATGTTCCAAATCACTGGGGTTTTCACAGCTGCCGGAGCTATTAGTGGGGTGCTGCAGCCCCCACCAGCTTTAGCTTGCTGAAAGCATACCCCAGGACCACCACCCAAGACCACAATCTGGATCCAGGCTGCTCAATGCAAGAGTCCTTGGCCCTGATCAATTGTCTCAGCCCCCCCTCCCCCGAGGGTCTACAGGCCCGAAGCTCTGAAGGAGCTGGTGGAAGACAGATCCTGAACTTCCCACCCTTCCTTGCCCTGGGCGCAGATTGGCTGAACTCCTTTTCCTCCCCCAAATTTAGCTTGAAAGCTTCACTTTCACTGACCTTTCTTTCTCTAATGGTTATTCTTCCTGGCTTAATAGATGTGGAGATTGCTTCAGGTGCTATAGATCTGCTCCCCAGGGTAGACTCACTATGCTGCAGCTCATCTCCTCCCGACTACCCTGGGGCCTGTCTGAGGTTTTGCTTTTGGGCTGGACTGGCCTCGGCTCCCAGCCTGCCACAGTGAGCCCCTCCTGCCGAGCTGCCTTCAGCAAGAGATGTGTTTTCTGTATTTTTGTGAGTTTGAGAGCCCTAAAATTTGTTTAGAGTTGTATTTTATGGGTATTTAGGGGGGGCTGTGTGGGAGCTGAAGAGCTTTGCTGCTTCTATGCCGCCATCTTGGCTCCGCTCCTGCTCCAATCTAATTCTCAATCAATTATTCTCTTTGGGAGCTTTTAAAATTCCTTTTCCACATGGCAAATTTTGTTTTTTAAGGCATTCTCCTCCTCATTGACTTTTTGGGCCTCTTTTGCCATTTGAGTTAACCATTTTTTTAAGGTTTTGTTTTCTTTAGTCAGGTTGTTGGCTTTCTTTTCATGATTTTCTTGCACCATTCTCATTTCTCTTCCCAATTTTTCCTCTACTTCTCTTACTTGATTTTCAAAATCCTTCTTGAGCTCTTCCATGACCTATAAACAGTTCATATTTTTCTTGGAAGCTTTTGATGCAGAATTTCTGTTGTCTTCCTCCTCTTCCATGCTTTAATCTTTTTCGTCCCCAAAAAAAGTAATCTAAGGTTTCATTGCTGCGCTTGCTTTGCTTCCTTTGCTTGCTCATGTTGCTACTCACTTACTTGACTTTTGAGCTCTTTGCCACAGTAAAACTCGGCTTTCACAGAGGCGAACTTTTTCCCAAATTGCTGAGTTTTTCACAACCTCTGGAGCTATTAGTTGGATGCCCTCTCTGCTGCCCCCAAAATCTCTGGCTCACTGGTCACACACCTCAGGACCACCACCAAGACCACAATCCAGATGCAGGCAGGTTAAAGCAAGAGCAATTACCCTCTGAATGGTCGCTTGGTTCCCCTACAATCTGCAGGCCAGGAGGTCTGAAGCAGCCACATGGAGGCAGTTGCAAGGCCTGTGTTCCACTGCTTTTCTACTGCTTCTTGCTATGGGGAAAGAGGTTGACTCTTTCCCCCCAGTTCCAACAGAATTCTACCCTGACCTTTTACTTTGTCTTTGGCATTAATGGGTTGATATTTCTGGAAACCACCAAAGCTGCTGGTGGTCCACTCTCCTGAAGTATGCTGCAGCCACTGATTGAGGCCACCCTAGGGCTAAAACCACAGTCTCATGTGGGGCTGTACTCAGCTCCCAGCATGCTGCTATAGATCTTATCCACCTCTGGCTGCCTTCAGTGGGAGATATGTTTTTCTCTTTCACTTTGTGGGTTCTATAGCTTTAAAATTTATTCAGAGTCATATTTTATAGGTATTTGAGGTGGTTATGGGGGGAGTTCACAGAGTTTTCCTGCTTCTACACCCCCATCTTGTCTCTGAACCCTACATGCATTTTTTAAAAAAGCTGAAAATCTCTCTTATGGACCACTACAAGGGAAATACCTATGGAAGTAGGAAGCATAAAGACCAGAGCAGGGGCTGCAGAGTACACGACCCTGGGGGGAAAGAAGCAGGCCATTGGGGAGTATTCTATTTTAACTAATTCTTCTTGGTATGGTGTTAAATGTAGTTGATTCTGCCTTCTGAAAGAGTATAAGTATTGCCAGATCCTTTAAATTATCAGTTCCCTGCGACAAATACCTGATTGTGCCCACATTAGTTATGTATCTCTACCTATAAAGTTTTCATTGGAAATTCTCTGCATGAATACCCTCCTGAGGAGACGAAGATGGAAAGGGAATGGGCACTGAGTCATCAAGAATTCCTAACAATGGTGCAATGTGGCATAGAGGTCAAGGAGAATGACAGCTGAGAAAAGGCCACTGAGTCCAGTGATTGAGAGATCTTTTAAGAAGGCATTTCAATAGCATTTTGAGGGTAATAGCCAGGTGGCAAGACATTAAAGAGTGAATGTGTGCTCAGTTGTTTCAGACTCTCTGTGACCCCATTTGCGGTTTTGTAGAGTGGTTTGCCATTTCCTTCTCCTGCTCATTTTATAGAAGAGAAAACCGAGGCGAACAGGGTTTAATGACTTGTCCAGGGTCACCTAGCTAGTAAGAGTCTGAGACTGGACTGGAATTCAGGTGCTGTATCCACAGAACCACTCCAAAGAGTGAGTAGTGGCAAGGAAATGGAGGGACTGAGGGACTGAGTGGAAATTGTTATTTTAAGATATTTGATGGTGAAAGAGAAATAGGACAGTAACTTAAAGGACTGGCACAGTTGAAGAAAGCATTTTGTTTTGTTTTTCTTCTTGATTTGACTTTAAAGATGAAAGAGATTTAAATATGCTTGTAAATAGGGAATTTGAGCAAATGCCTATGATGGTACCAAGAGCAGCAAGGCATTAACCATTCCTTCCCCACTCCCTGATAGTTTGAAAAGGACAGTAACTCCTCAAGAAGCTGCTCAAAATGTCTGATAACCCTCAGGGACAGACCAACCTTCTTCCTTGCACACCATCATCCAAGCTGATAAGACTCATGGGTCTTACCTAGGTTTTCTCAGAGACACAAGCTATCCAAACAGAAGCTGGGGGAGGTTGGGGAAGTGGGGGGGAGGGGGGGAAGACGGCCAAGGTTTAGTCTAGGAATTCCAAATAAGGAAACTTTCTCTAAGTAGGCATATTAGAAACTGTTTTGCAACTTCTGGTTTGCTGGAGAAGTCTGTGAGGTAAAGTTATTTGCATACAGACTTTTGGGTCTTCCTGACTCTGAGGCAACTCTGTCCACTCCACTGCACCACACTGCCTTTCATAAACAGGAGATATCACTGTGATAAGTAACATGGGCACATAAAACAAAAACTGGTTATGGTGCTAATAAAAAAGTCTGATTTCTATGGACAAGCCCAAACTGCCTAGTTTATTTGGGGGAGGAGGCCAGAAAGAGATCTTTAAATGGAGCTCGTTTTATAATTTCTTCATGGCATCAGAAACCTGGGCTCTGGACTTCAACATCTTGGGTTGTGAAAAAGGTCACACCATCCAAATCCCTGCTGTCTCATTTTTCTGTCACCACTGTCTTGCCTGATGGTGCCAAAGAAAATTTTTACATGTACCTTTATTTTTTTGAAGACAACTTGCTCTGAGTGATAGAAGATAAACCTTTTACTTCTTTGCTATAAAAATATTTATTTGGGAAGCGTAACTGGAACGCTATTCAAAACGCTTTTCCTTGGACTAGGGATGGAAAATAAACTCAAAGATTCCTTGATTATAAACTAAAAGAATCATTATTCTGCATTTTTTCTGGCCATGGATAGAATCAAATTGAACAACAAGGGGCTAATTCAGTCAAGCTGCTGTGGGTTTTATAAGATTTTTATGAGATTCCCTGACGAAATTACAATTTCTTAATTCAATTTTTTTCCATTCAAACTATTGTTTTAACAAGTACATTTCCAGATGGAAAAGCAGGTCTCTTAACAAGGATATTTTGGGGCCAAAAATAATAAGATCCATCAACATTTAAAAGAGAGAAAGAGGTTCAAACAGCAAAAAGTTCTGAGCTCCATAGCCAAAGAGGGATTTGGACAGGGTTTGAGCTGAGCCGTAATGATGATTAAAGGCCTACGGAGAAAGGCTAAAAGAATTCATCCAAATTTTTTGGATCACACAAGAGAGACTGAAGGGAAATGAGAAATGGTCTTCCTATATGTATCACTTTTACCAAGAGAATAGTGATGACTCCACACAAAGCAAAGTATCTCCTCCATACAGCTCAGTTTCTTGCACATAGTAGGTGTTCTTTGGACAGGTAGGCAGTGCAGCAGATAGAGTACTTGAATTCCACTCCAACCTCAGTCACTTACTAGCTGTGTGACCCTGGGCAAGTCACTAAACACTGTTTGCCTCAGTTTCCTCAGGTTGGTAGAATATAATTGAATACAATGAAATGTGTTGAATTTGCAGCCTAAGGAATTAGAGAATATAGCCTGTAGGGTAGGAGAAGGAGATGATCAAGATGCTCCTGATCAGTTAATTTTTGTACCTCTCACCCTTAGCCCATGGAAGATAAGAGTGGGAACAAAACTAACAAGGTATTAAGGTCTTAAATGAATTTAAAGATTGGTTTATGCTTTATTATTCTTTTTAGAGATGTGAAGTTATTTTATTAGAATTGATGATATAAAAGAGGTCAGTTTTAGCCATTGGCCCATCACTAATTAGCCCATATCTCTGGTGGGCCCCTTATAAAGCCAGAGCTCCCTCTACAAGTCAGCCAAGAGTGGAGACTTTTTGGAAGGGCATGATCCCTAGAAGCAGAGAAGATAGCCTAAGGAATTACTCCTCTCTTCTAGGTGAGGGAGTTACTCTCCCAGGAGGAAACATTGTACCCAGAAGGGAATGGACTCAGGAATTAAAAGTCAAGGCAGGAAATAACTTTGAGGGATATGAACTTTGTGGTTCAAGAAGAGAAAGAGAGATAGGCTTGGCCATATCAAGTTAAAATGAGAAAAGGCAAAGGTGTAAGTGTAATAGAAGAAATTTTAATTAAATCAGATTAGAAACAATATGATAGAAAAAGTACTTCAGTATATGACAGCTATAATTTGATTCTTTAAAATTAGGTTGAATTGGGAGAGCCAATTTATTTTCATGCTTAATCAGAATTGACTCAGCATGTAGTAAGTCCCAATGATGCTAAAATTAAAATTAGCTGAACACATGCCCAAAGCTTCTCCCTGAACTAAGAGGATTCATACTAAAAAGTTCTAATAGGCATCCAAGTAGGACTATTGCAAAACAAACAAACAAACAAACAAATTTGATAATGGTATAAGAAGACTTAATTTCTCAGAAGACTGTAAGCCAAAGGTATATGTTAGAAAGGTGCCAAACAGGGCCCTAGTAAAGACAGAAAGAGGACAAAGAGAGAGGCAGAGAGGGAGACACACAGAGAAACAGAAAGGTGGGAGAGGGCAGAGAAAGAATGAGGAAGAGAAGGAAAGAGGAAAAGGCAGGGGAGGGGAGGGGAGAAGAGGGAAAGGGAGGGGAGGGGAGGATGGCTAAAGGAGGTACCTGGGAATGAGGTAAGCAGCAGCAGTAGCAGAGGCAGGACTGTTGGTCCAAAGCCTAAGGTTTTCTGAGCCACAGGCTTTCATATACAAAAGAATCATGGAGATCTGGTTGTCCTATGTGCAGATTATATATGAATTAATTAGTTAATTAATCAATGAAAGGGAAGTGTTTGTTAATCACTCATTATAAGTGAGACACTGAACTAATCTTTAGGCTACAAATACCAAAGTGACAGTCCCTGTTCTAAAAGGAATTTGCATTCTAATAGAGAGAAACCATACATCTAGGGGAGTTGTGGTGTCTGGGAAGGAAGTTTTGGTCTGATGAGTAAGAGGGATGGTAAGCTGTTCTACTAGTCAATTCACACATACTTTCTTTTTTTTTTAACAGAAGCATGGTCGTATTGATTTGATTACTCAGAGCAGGAGATTGAAAGCAAGGACAGATAGGCACACATTGAGAGGGCAGATGGTAGATAGCTGGAGCAGACTGATTGATGGGTTTTTCTGGAGATCCAGTCTGTATGGTGCTGTTCCAGGTAGGCATAAGGAGAGGCAAATACAAAAAGGATGAGACTCTAAAGGGAAGCCAGAACCAGGGACAAGGTTTGTTGCCCTTCATTCTTGGAGAAGACCAAAATGACATGACTATGCTCCAGTCAAGTTTCAGTATGTCCATTTGTGGCTGATCAGACCAATATGAGCTTGGAAGGCTCTACCATAGGTCGGGCACAAATAGTCCAGGTGAATATTTGGGGTGGATTCTCTAAATTTGTGCATCATTCATTTCCTTTGAGTTGTTTCAATTCTGCTTTTCTCAAATCCACAGTGGTAGATTTTGAGAAAAGATTATCTGGTGGAGGCACGCCATGTTGAGTGGTCCTGTGCCAGTATCTCCCATGTCTCACGGTCAATTCCAAATTTCTTGAGAGAGACCTTGAGCATGTCCTTGTATGACTTCCTCTGACCACCATGTGAACACTTGCCCTGTGTGAGTTCTCCATAAATAGTCCTTTCGGCAAGCGCACATTTTGCATTTGACCAATGCAGGCAGCCCATCTGATCTGCACTGTCTGGAGCAGAGTTTGAACAACCAACTATCTTCAAAGCAGAAGCTCCAAGGGTGCTCACTTCCCCCTTTATACCATCAATTTGATATTTTTCTAAATATGCACCTGAATCTCATTTACATTTTTAATGTGTTTTGTAATAAAGACAAAGTATTTAAATTCAAAAATCCATTCTTAGTCATCTTGGCTGCCAGCAGGGAAACAGACTTGACTATCCCAAAAGAGTTCATTTAAGAGGTTCCCAAACTGATTATATATGTGGGGACAAAGTTAGCCAAGAAGAGGATTGTCAAGTCAAAAAGTGCATCCGTAGGGGTGGCTAGGTGGTGCAGTGAATAGAACACCAGCCCTGGAGTCAGGAGGACCTGAGTTCAAATCCAGCCTTAGACACTTAACACTTACTAGCCGTGTGACCTTGGGCAACTCACTTAACCCCAATTGCCCCCTCCAAAAAAAAAGCAAAAACAAAAAAAGAAACTGCATCCTTGTGAGTCCAGTTTCAATAATTAGCTCTGGGTAATGTAAGGAAGAATTTTCTATCTAAAAGGGTTCTTCTTTGGGGAGTGAGTAAGGAAGAGAAAAAGCATTTGTTGAATGCCTTCTGCATGCCAGGCCCTATGCTAAGCACTTTATAATATTATTTCATTTTATCCTTACAACAACTTTAGCTCTATACTGATTAATTAGGATTATGCAGGGAGGTGGTAATCCCTCTCTAAAGGTTATCTATAGTCTCAGGATCTAGAACTGGAAGGAACCTTAATGACAATTAGACCTAGGCCTCTCATTTTAGAGATGAGTTTTGAATTCTAAAGCATAGTAAACCATCCCTCTACTCTTCAGTTATTTTTCCCAGAAAATCTACTGACTTCTGGGCCCCATACATAGCCAACTTTCTTCTAGGTTCTTTAACAAAGTACCTTAAAAAAAAAAGTGGAATCTCCAATCTGGTTGTGTTTACTGGTGATATTCTGGCCCTGCTCTTGTGTCCTGAGGCCTGGGCAATGTGTGGATTTTTTTACAACTCTAATAAATAATTACATGTGATGCTTACTGAAGCTGATTCCTATTACATCAGATCTCATTAAAAACATGGGTAAGAAAATGCCATTTCTACTCCCAGGATATCGCATCCTGTTCTATAAAATGTTTCCTCATTAGAAAGAATGAACAAATAGATTGGCAATTCTTCTTCTTTAAAAAATAAATAAATAAGAAGACCTTTACCCTCTGACTTAAATAAAACCTTTCTGATTCAGAAACCCTTTGAAGAACTCTTTATGACTTATTAGTTATGAAAGCCTTGGCTAGTCCAGGTTTTAGCCATGACTAGTTGAACTAAATACCAAAATCAAAACCCTTTTGATGGTATCTACAGTCATTCCAGTTAGAACTGGGAAATGTGCCAGATTTGTGTTATTACATTGCCTATATTATATTATATTGTATTGTATTACATTATATTACATTACATTATATTATATTATATTATATTATATTATATCATATCATATCATATCATATTATTTATTATATTTTCTTCCCATGCCCACCAGTGAAAGATGTCTTTCATTAACGAGAATTCAAATTTATCTATCATTTAACAAAGTGCCATATAGATCTATAGAGAGAGATATAGATATATAAAACCTTACCTGATACCTGAAAAGTAAGTATTTTGTGCATTATTATCCCCATTACAGATGAAGAAGCTGAAGATCAATAAGGTTAAGTTAGTAAAAGAACCAGAACCCAAATCCAGACCTTTTGACTCCAAATCCTACATTCCTACTATACCATGGCCAGTCTTCTTGACCAGAACTGTCAAACTCAGGTCAGGTTCACATAACTCCAAGTGCAGGACCAGATTAAAATGTAATTGAGAAATGTCAAACAGAGTAAATAAAAAATATAATATGATATTGATCATGTTAATTTGTGGTTTTTAATCAATATACAGCCTATATAGATCTGTTTCTTTTTGCATTTGACACTACTCTTCTAGACATATCAGTTTCCAAGTACTCTCCAAAACTCCCTGGAATTTAGAATAGTCTAATGGTCCAGGTAACTTACAGAAAATTGACGTGGTTCTTTCCATTTCATTATATAGTCTGTAAGTACTTCGCATCTCCTCAAAGTATTCATAGTAACCTAAAGAATGCCCACACTTTCCTTATTTCTGTGACTAGTGACAAGTGACAAGACACTCTTTTAACTAAAAGTCTTCTTTGTGGTTCTAGGTGCATTGCTACGCACCAGTGTTCCAAGGATGCAACCTCCATGTTAACCATATCAGCTTCCATACTCAATATGGACAGACTAATACAATGGCTATCAGGGATTTTTCTCAAAGCAGAAGATCTGAGTAATGAAGAAAACACTTCAGAAAACTGACTGACCTTACAGTCTGAAAACAAAAGAAAAATTATTCATTGTTCCTCGAGTGGATCCTAGCAATGCTAGAGATTTCATTACAGAGATGCCAGATGAGCCCTTACATTTGTACTAGCTTGAGTAGGCTGAGGGCTGGGAACTTTTGATGGAGAGAGAATGAGTGAGCAGGTATTCAGAAGGTTTACTCTTTTGTGTGCCAATAGGTAAGGCTGTGGGTCTAGGTATAAAAGAGCTAGAGATGTGTTAATAAGAGATTCATTGCCTCAGCCACTGTAGGAACTACAGCATTCCTATGAGGAAGATGAAATAGATGGTTGTAGACAGAAATATCAGGGCCAATCCAAGACGCAGCTTTGGATGCTGATAGGCCTCCATAATCCCCAGGACATGGAGCTGGGTTTGGGTCTGCTGCATCACCATGGAGCCAGCAGACTAAATTAGGAGTCTTCTCAGAAAAGAACCCGTATCTTCCTTGGGAGGGGAGGGAACACGGGAAATTTGGATCCGACATGTAATTGATGAATGACATTGATATAAGCTAGAATAAACAAAATTTCTGAAAAGCCATAAAATAATAACTTTTGGAATGATGCAGTCAGGTCACTTCAAAGCCTAAAGCTACATGGCAAAGGAGCTTGTAAAGACAAGAAAGGTAATTTGATGGTGGTGGCATACCAAGAGAAGTATATACTATAGTCACTCAGTCTGACATTCAGCATGAAGGGGAAATGAATGGGCTTCTACATGAACTCAAATAAAGAGACACAACAAAACCCAAGGAAGCAGATAAAGTCTGCAGAGTAGGTGTGATATTTCATCAGGAACTGAGGTCACACTTAACTGGTCTTAAATCTGAACAGGAATTGCCAGATTTGGATCAGATGCCAGAAAGAGGAGGTCAATCTGAAAATGATTAGAGAGCCTTAAAGAGTCATCTAACTTCATAAATTTCAGCTTGAGTGAACTCCAGAAATCTTCTCTATAGGGCACAGAAGCAAGACACAAGACCAACACTGTTGACTCAGACACAAAATCAAGAACTTAGAGAAAAAAATTCTGAGAATAGAACAATGGTTAGACCTCTCCTTGGAGAAGCCAGGGGTCAGAGGATTTGTGGTAGATGAAATATCCTAATGCTCCTCCTTCCCTCCATGCAAGTTAGGTTAATTTCTCCTTAAAAGGCAGGGAGACTATCTTAAAGTCTGGATTGGTTTGGAGGACTATATGTTCAGGCTGTTGACATCACCTCCCATTTGCCTGAGCACAAAGCAGTCCCAAAGAACTCTAGGAGCACTCTGGAGGGTTAGCGCTGATGGAGACCAGCTCTGGATGATTTGAGGTATAAGCAGCACATTGGGGCTCAAGAGCCAAACATCTTAAGTGTCATCCATGTGACCGGGAAGGAAGATTATAGGAAAACAGAAGCAAGAAAGGGCAGGGGATATAGCAAGTGCATTGATTCCTCCAACTCTGGGGTAGATCCAGAGAAATTTGACTTTGGTAATTCTTTAGTGCCTGAAGAATAGAAGGACTGGTTGAACCATAATTAGATGTTTCAGAAGGAGAGTAGAGCTAGAGATCCATGATCTTACAGGTGATGCTTCCCACCTGAAATCCTTCCTTTCCTACTTCCTTACCTATCCCAAACTCTAAGGTCTCAAGCAGAAAGTGCTGTGGGTCAGCATAGCTTTAAAAAGAACCCATGGGGTTCAGTGCTAGGAAGTAGATAAAGTCCACAGGACATTAGCAAAGAGTCCCTTGGAATTACTAACTGAATCCTCGTTGAGTTTTTAAAAGGGCTCCTAACTATTTGTACCAAAAGGACATAATGAGGCTGCATAGTCTTTCTGCCCTTGAGAGCATCTTGGTTATGATTCTGGTAGAACCTAACTGGGCAAATCCACATTGGGGTTTTGTTTTTGTTTTTTATTTGTTGGGTTTTTTCGTGAATGGCACCCACGTTCCATGTCTCTCTCCATACTCAAGCAAATCCTTCTTGATTTTACTAATTCCAAGGCTGCTTCAAAGACTCTTGGCTCACTGCTCACCCTCCATCCATTTTATAAATAGCAACCAACTGAGAAGAAAGCAAAGAAGGAGGAGGAAGAGAAGGAAGTGGAGGAGAAAAACCTGTGAATCTTTGTTCATTGAGTTGCTTCTGTCAGCTGACCTCTGAGCATGAAATAGCAGTCTTGCAGGGGGCCAGTGGTCTGAGTCAAGCAGGGAAGGAAGCTTTACTTCATGCATCCATGTCAACCCCTAACCAATCCTTAGCATGGTCACATGAGGGAAAAAGTAGAGCAGGGGAAGGATGAGCCAGAGTTATTCAAGGGGGAAGGACGTCAGCAAGAGGAAGCAAAAAACCCTGGAGGTGGAACAGTGCCAGCTAAAAATGAACAGTAAGTGGGCAAGGGGAAACATACAGTATTCAAGTGACAATTCTTTAAAAAGCCTTTTCTCTTACCATGCACTGGATGGCAACGAGATGTGGGAATGTGCCAAGAACTGGCAGTGGAGATGAATAAGATTCAGGGGTCTATTTATATTCAGTGCAAACCACACACTTTTTTTAAATCAATGCCTTTTAAATATATATATTTCTATTCTTTAAACCTCTATTTTTCCATTTTTGCCAGGAAATATTTACTCACTAATATTTTTTGCTTGAGAGAAAATCACTTGCCCAGAATACTATTCCTCTCTGAGTCTCTGTACCCCCATTTATAAAATTTCTCTGACTTAACAAAGAGTTGTTAAACATCCATGTGGGTAAGGCAGTTCTCTGGGTGCTAGGGATACAAAAAGGAGAGAGTTCACCCCTAGATCATAGATCATATGATGATAAATTATAAAGCTGGAAGGGCCACAGGAAGTCATTAAATCTAATCCTCAGATGTGGAAACTAAGGCACAAAGAGGAGTCACTTGCATAAAGTCACACAGCTAGAAAGATTGAGTCAAGATTGAAACTTTGATCTTCTTGACACCAAGGTCTGTGCTCTATACTTGCCCTCAAAGGGATTACATTTGACTCTTCAGTCAAGTAGCTATGCTCAAAGATCCATAAAGACAAAATAATTTGAAAGCAGGGTGGTGTGGGAGGAATGTGGGGGGGCAGGTATTCAGAGAAGCCTTGGCAAGGAAAGAAGAGACAATGAAGTTGAACTTTGAGGAAAGAGAAGATTCTCAAAGACAGATGGTGACAGAGGGTATTTTTAATACTGCCTATCTGTGACCGAGTAACATCTTTCCCCTCCTTTACTTGTGAAGTTTTTTAATTTGTCATGGATATCACATCTATGACTATTAATATTTTTATTAGATCTTATTAAATTCAATCCTTTTTTAGCTTTTTAAAATATTTTGCCTCCTTACTTTGGCATTCAAACTAACTAACAAGCTATGAGTGTGACAACTATTCCCTCCATACCTTTACTCAAGTCACTGAATAAATTGGTAAACATATATTTAAAAGACAAACATCAAACAGAAGGGCTAAAGATAGATCCCTGAATCACTTCATGGCAGACTCCTCTCCATTGACCCATTAATTTTCTCTTTGGTCTTAGCCATTTAAATATTTCCAAATCTACTGCATTATCATCTAACGCATGTTTCTCCATCCCATCCACAAGGACAGCAAGAAAGACTTTCTCAAATACTGTGATGAAATAACGGCATCTCCCAGTCTAGTAACCTTGTTCAAAAATGAAATTAGAGATGTCTGGCATGACCTGTTCCTGACAGTGCCGTGATTGCTTTTAGCATCGTACTTTCCCTTTCGAAATGCTCAAAACCATACGTGGAAGAATATATTCTAGAATTTTACCAGAGTTTGTAGATGCTGCCCCTCTCCGTTTTTTTTAAATTGGGTCATAACTTGGAGCCCTTCTTGATGGCATTTTTTTCTTCTCCATATTTTTTTAAGATAACGACCAGTGGCTCAGCAACCCTCTCTTGTCAGGCATTTCTCGTCAGTCTCTTGGGAACTGTAATTTGTCTAGTCTGACAACCCCAAATCATTGAGGGCAGCTAGACAAGCCCTTGTCATCACCTTGCTAATGTTCAGTTTCAGCTCCCTGCTAATCACTTTTATCTTATTCTAATCAGAATGAAAAACATTTCCTTTGACAGAATCTACAGACACAAAAGAACAGCCAAGTTGTTTTTTCATCTTCCCTTGGTCTTTTATCGTTGTCTGACCTCTCCCCAATAACATTCCCATCTCTTCTCTGATCCTGTAGCTGAAGAAATCTTTTGCCACTGGATCCGGATGATCCTAGATGAGAGGGTGAGGTTGGTGACTTTGCACAGTTCTGCCTCACTTGTTGTTTTTCCACTTAATAGTATTTTTTCCCAATAACATGTAAAGATAGTTTTCAACATTCACTTAATAAGATTTTGAATTTCAATTTTTTTTCTCTTTCCCTCTTGCCCCTTTCCCCTCTCCAAGATGACAAGCAATCTCATATAGCTATGCCTCACTTAAATCCAATTCACTTGCAAGTTGTGGCATCAGCTTCCTCATGTCATGGTCCTCTTTGAGAATGAAGGACAGACAAGACATAAACCTTCAGTGCTCTTCTCTCCCTTTGTCATCATTCTGTGCCTTAGGAGTCAAGAACACAGAGTCGCTCTTTGTATTCATCCTCCGTTACCTGCTTTTTTTTCCCCCAATCTACATAGGAGGTGCATGGTCATGGGATGGGAGGAGAATGCTGAAGGAGACCACCAGGTCAGGACCCTTTATCTCCTGCCTGCACTAACATACTTTTGGCAATCCCAAGCCGCAGTTCTAAGAGAGTGGGAATGGATGGGGCACAACAAAAGAAGTAGTGAGCTTGTTCCCAAACTAAAATCTCATTTTCAGTAGTGAGACTTCCCAGGCCTGGCTTGGCACTAGCACCTTCACTCTGGCATTACCTCCAATTATCCTGTGTTTCTCTTGTATTGTGTATTCTCTTGTATTGTGTATTCTCTTGTATAACGTAGTTATCTGCATGTCTTCTTCTCTCACTAGAATGTAAGCTCCCTAAGGGCAGGGGCCGTATTTTTGCCCAGAGCTTAGCACAGAATAAACATTTAACACATGCTTATTGACTTGACTTGACTCAGAAGACACACCCTGAAAAGTAGATGGGGAAAAAGGACATGAAAAACACCCTGTTCCAGCTGGGGTTGAGCTGGAGATCTTCACACAAAGGGACTGGACAGACAATGAAAAGAAAAAGAAGAATGCAGAAAGCAACAATAAAAGATAAGACAGGGAGAAGAGGAAAGTTTCACAACTGACCAAGTAACTCCTTTAGCACCACATGAAAAAAGTGAGAAATGCAAAAATAACTACCCTACGTAGAGGTCGAGAGCTATGGTCCAGGCTGACTTTTTTTTTATTTTTAAGGTTACATCTTTATTTATTTTGCTTTTATTTTTGGAGGGCAGTTGGGGGTTAGGTGACTTGCCCAAGGTCACACAGCTAGTTTTGTGTGTGTGTTAAGTGTCTGAGGCAGGATTTAAACTCAGGTCCTCCTGACTCCAGGGCTGGTGCTCTATTCACTGCGCCACCTAGCCATCCCCAGGCTGACTCTTAAGGAAATAATTCTTTTTTTTTTTCCTTTTTGGAGGGCAACTGGGGGCTAAGTGACTTGCCCACGGTCACGCAGCTAGTTTTTGTGTTAAGTATCTAAGGCCGGATTTGAACTCTGGTCCTCCTGACTCCAAGGGCCAATGCTCTACTCACTGCGCCACCTACCCCCCCACCCCCAAGGAACTAATTCTTAAAGAATATTAGCAAGTTTCTCTTTCCACCAAAACTTGCAGGGAAGAGGCCTATTAGTGAATCAACAAGCATTCATTAAGCACCAACTGTGTGCCAGACTCAGTACTAGAATACAAGACATAAAAGCAACCACCACTGCCCTCAAAGAGCTTCCATTCTATCAGTGTTAACAGACAGCAAGCACATATATAACTATATATAAATTAAGTGTGTATAAAATATTCACAAAATTCATATAATCTAAAAGTTAAACCCCATTTTGGATTTTCTTGGCAAAGATACTGGAGGGGCTTGCCATTTCCTTCTTTGGCTCATTTTACAGATGAGGAAACTGAGGCAAACAGGGTGAAGTGACTTGCCCAGAGTCACACAGTAAGTGTCTAAGGCCATATTTGAACTCAGGGTTTCCTGACTCCATGCCCAACCCTTTATGCGCTGTGCCACCTAGCTGTCCAACATGCACGTGTACATATACACTAGCCAGAGGGCTCGCTAGTGTACACACACATGCACACACACGCGCACACACACACATGCATGTCTATATATTATATACACCTGTATGTATATAATATGTAATTAATATACACACACGTTTTGCATTTTTCTATATCCCATATATCAAACTCAAGCCTAGTGTGGAGGTCTAAGGTATGATGGAACATTCCAGCTCCATGCACAGCCGGGTGACACAGTGGGTAGATTACAGGCCTGGAATCAGGGAGACTTGACTTCAGATTTGGCCTCAGACATTTTCTAGCTGTGTGATCCTGGCTAAGTCACATAATTTCTGTTTGCCTCAGTTTTCTCATCTGTAAAGTGGGGTTAATAACAGTACCTACCCCCCAGGGCTACGAGGGTCAAATGAAATGATATGTAGGAAGCACTTAGTCCAGCATCTGGCACTAATTAGTGGGTGCTGTGTAAGTGTCAGCTGTTTTTAAGTCACTTAACCTTTCTCAGCCTCAGTTTCCCATCTCTAAAATGGGGATAGGAAGAGCCCCGATCTCGTAGGGTTGTTAGGATGATCAGATGAGATAACACATGGAACTACATAAATGTCTTTTTTACAGCAGTCTTAACAAGTCCAACTTTTCTTCCTCTTATGAATAATGCGCAACATCAGAATTTCATTTGGGGGACCTCCTCATCCCCCTTGGCTTAATTTCACTCATAGGACTTTAGACCATGAAATCCTTCATATCCTTCTCTTTATCTTTTAGTATTTTTCCTCCGTTTCCCCTAGTTCTGCCTCCTGGGATTAAGAAGAACAAGGAGAGATAAAGTCCCCCTTCATATACCTATGCCTCACCTCAGTATCAGATTTTCACACTCCCGAGTCTTCTCCACAGGTGTGCTCCGTCCCCACTGCCCCCCACCACCTCCTGCTTCCTCAGTTACCTCATGTGAGTATGTCTCCTTAATATCCTATGGTCCTTTTTACCTATTATGTTCCTTTTGCAGAAAGTGTATCCCTCTGCAGTCGTTTGAGTATGCTGCCTCGAGTCAGGAAGATGTCTTCCTGAGTTCAAATCTGACTTCAGACACTAGCTAGGTGACCTTGGGCAAGTCACATAACTTTGATTGATTCAGTTTCCTCATCTGTAAAATGAGCCGGAGAAGGATATGGAAAATCACTCCAGTATCTTTGTCCAGAAAACTCCAAATAGGATCATGAAGAGTCAGACGCAATAGAAATGACCAAACAACAAAATTTCCCATCCCATGGAGACGTTGATTCCTAAGAGAGAAAATTTACCTCTCCAGTAACTTTCATTTCTTTTCCCTGGCATTCAAGGCTCTTCTACAATCTATCATGCCCTTATTTTTCTAGCCTGGCTTTGTATTGCTCTTCCCTGTATAATACTCTATACTACAGTCCAACTATACTCTCTCCTCCAAACCTGACCTACCTCTGCTTTTCCTAGACCTCGATGAATCATGAACTCCCTTCAAATCAATCCCCAAATCCCTTTTGCTTATACTGTTCTCTAGACTTAGAAAATCCTCTCTCTCCATTTTCTCCTATTTGATTTCTATCCACCCTTTAAGGTTCAACATGATTGCCACCTACTCCTCAAAACCATATGTGACTTCCCTGAACCCTTCAACTGGCAGCCACCTTTCTCCCCTGACCCCGTTCATACTTATTATGTAATACAGGGTATTACAGTTACCAATGTTTAATTTTTGTCCTCCCTCCCATAGACTATACTCCATGATATCAAAGACGGTGTCTTCCTTAAACTTTGTGAGTTCTTTGACGATATATGCATTTAATAAAGATTTGTTCAATTGAAACAATCAATGAACACTTACTAAGCACCTATGTGCCAGGCCCTGTGTTAAACCTGGGAATACAAAAGACAGCCCCTGCCCTCAAGGAACTTAAAATCTAATGAAGGAGACAACATGCAAATAAATACAAACAAACCATGCACAAAATAAATAGAAAATAATTAAGAGAGGGAAGATACTAGAATTAAGAAGAGCTAAGAAAGAAATGGTAAAAGAAGAGAGTTTAACTGAGACAAAGGAAACCAGGGAATCTACCGTCCTTGTGTCACCACGTAAAATATGTCAAAACTTTCTCAAAAGTCTTCACTTTAGAACCAATTAATAAGCAGGAAATGTATGGGTTTCTCTGGGGGTTAATAACTACATGATCATCTCCTCGTGGGTGGAAACCATAATGTCTTCTACTTTTGTAGTCCCATAGTTTCTAATCAACCAATGAGCACATATTTATTACCTACTGTTGGCTTTGTACCGTCCTAGGCACTTTGGGATAAAAACATGAGAGGGAGGCAGTGTTTGGCCTGATGAGCTCACTTTCTAACAGAGAGCTCAATACAGGGTAGCTGCTCACTTAAGCCTTTCTAGTCCCTAGTAATGTCTGACATGACCAGACAGCCATTTTCCCCACTCATTTATTTTTTCTATGGCAGACAAGCAAAATGCAAAACCATTCTAAAGCATAACCTTACCTCAAATAGAAATGATTAATTTAACAAATGATTCATAGGAAAATAGGGTTTTGGTCTGGGAGACAAGTTCTGCCCCTGACACCTACTGGTTCTGTGACCCTGGGCCGGTCACTTAAGCTCTCACTGCCCCCAAACTACTCTCTAAGACTGTGAATCACCGACCAGTCACAGATCTGAATCTGTGGAAGAAATTTCCAAACTGGGAGTCCTCTCATGCTGATCAACTCACAGGTCTGGACCAAAATTACTATTAAAAGATTCAAAATCTAGAGGAAAAATATTAAATATTCAGTTCAATAAATTGTTAATCAGCATTTATTAGGCACCTAATATGATAGCATTTGCTAAGTTTCTTCTTTTCAAGGTACTGTATTAGGTGTTAGGGGAAGAAAAATAGAAGGCAAGACCCATCCACTTGCCCTGAGGAAGTCTATAGTAGGAACATGCACAGGTAGCTATCCATGGCATAAAATCACAGTCAATAGCCACGAAAGATTGAAGCCTAAAGAAAGAGTAGCTCTCTGGGTCATTGTGGACAGGAGTAGCCTGTATCAATCAGCCTCCATGCTCCAGTCAAGACCAAATGTCAGCCTTCAAAGCCTCTGGCATTTAATCACCTAAAAGTTGCCATTATCACATAAAGAGAGAAATGTCCATGACATGAGTACCACAACTGTGTAGTAATGGAAAGCACATTTTGGAAGCATTTCAGTAGGTCCTTGGTTTGTTTCCAAGTAAGTCCCTGCCCAGCCAGTTTGGCATCCCTTAAAAAGAAGATGATAGATTGAATATAAAAAATGTACACAAGCTCTAGATCAAATATAAAGTCAAACAAGTTACACTCTTTGAACAGCAATGGACCAGAAAATGGATTCTCATGAACAGCCCTGAAGGCGGGTGAGAGTAAAAGTCTGAGCATTAACAAAGCCAAAAAAAAACCCTGCCCTTCAATCTGTCCTCTCCCTGCCAAGCCTTGTGCTGTGTGTCCTTTCCTTCCTGACCCTTCCATGCTATTATATTGTCTACGTCTAAGCCTTTCCCTCCTTGAGGACGGTGATAGCTAAAATTGATATTGCCTTTTAAAGTTTTCAAAACATTTTACATATATGATCTCATCTGATCCTGACAATAGTCCCATGAGATAGGCACTACTAGCCAAGGAGAGATTAAGTGACTTGATTAGGGTCACCCATCTAGAGAGCACCTTGGGAAATTCAAACACAGGTCATCCTGCCTCTAAATGTAGGACTACTCTATTCAGGCTGTGAGGAGGCACCATAGTGCACAGAGTGCTGGGCCTACAGTCAGAAAGACCTTCCTTCACTATGCCCAAAGGGCTATAAAAAGTGCATACCCATTGACCTAACAATACCACTTCAATCCTAAAGAGATCAGAGAAGTGGAAGGAGAACCAGTATGTACACAAATATTTATAGCGGCTCTGTTTGTGGTGGCAAAGAATTGGAAATCAAGGGGATGCCCATAAGTTGGGGAATAATGGTGGAGCAAGTTGTGGTATATGAATGTAATGGAATACTATTGTGCTATAAGAAATGAGGAGCAAACAGACTTCATCAGGTTATTACCTGATGCTGAGCGAGGAGAGCAGAACCAGGAGAACTTTGTACACCATTACAGACATGTAGTATCTGTGATGACCAACTTTGATAGACTGGGCTCCTCTCAGCAATGCAAGGTTATAAGACACCTCCAAAAGACTCGTGATGGAAAAGGCATATCCACATCCAGAGCAAGAACTTCAGAGTCTGCAGACTGAAGCAAACTACCTGCTTTCTCTCTTTTGTGTTTCGTTTTGTTTTGTTCCTTCTTTCTCATTATTCACTCCATTGGTTATAATTCTTTTTACAACTTGACTAATGTTTAGTGTGAAGGTATTTGTAGATCCTGTGTTTGATTGCATGCCACTGTGGGGAGTGAGGGGGAGTAGAGGAAGGGGGAGAAATTTTGGAATTCAAGGGATTGTGGAACTGAATGTCATAAACTAAAAATAAATAAATTTTTAAAAAGAGAAAGACCTTCCTTCAAAAGCACTTAGCTGTGTGATCTTGAACAACTGGCTTAATCTCTGCCTCAGTTTTCCCACCTATAAAATGGATATAATAATAACACCTACCTCCTAGGGTTGTTATGAGAATAAAATAAGACAATATTTGTAAAATGTTTAGTATGGTGACTGGAATAAGTAAGTGCAATTTAATCGCTTGTTTCCTCCCATCAACAAAACAAGAAATCAAGTGCCGGTTTGTAGGGCTTGCCAGTTTGGGAGTTATAAGTGCCTATGTGAGAAATTTAACCATTATCTCTCCCAAGCTAGCCTCAGCACACCATGGACAGGGACAGTATTTTATACAAACCTTGCATTCTCCAGAAACAGGTTTTCTATGGTTCTCTATAAATATATGTTGGCAATAATTTATCTCTAGTCCAAAGATGCAACAAAGTTCTAAAAAGCCCCTCACCAGAATCTTGGCCTCCAAGGGATGAATTTTTTTTAACCATAACGACTCATGAAACATTCAAGTATGATGAGCCGCTAAGAAGTCATTGTGATAGGAACTGGTAGATGGAGTATTCATCCCAAAAGGATGCACCAACCTTCCAAAATGAAAATCACAAAATGAGCAACCAAGAAAACTTACATACAGTAATAGCAATATTGTTTTAAGAACAACTTTGAGGGGGCGGCTAGGTGGCGCAGTGAATAAAGCACCGACCCTGGAGTCAGGAGTACCTGAGTTCAAATCCGGCCTCAGACACTTAACACACACAAAAAAAACTAGCTGTGTGACCTTGGGCAAGTCACTTAACCCCAACTGCCCTCCCCCAAAAACCAAAAAAAAGAACAGCTTTGAGCAACTAAGTCATTTTGACTATTATAAATACCCAAACTAACTACAAAGGACATGTGAAGGAAGATGCTTTCTAGATTCAGAGAAAAAACTGACAAAGAGAAAATGTATAGAATGATTTTACATTTTTTTATATTTATTTATATATATATACATATATGTATGTGTATGTGTTTTGGATAGACAGACAGACAGACAGACAGACAGACAGACAGACAGATAGATAGATAGATAGATAGATAGATAGATAGATAGATAGATAGATAGATAGATGGATAGATGGATGGATGGATGGATGGATGGATGGATGGATGGATGGATGGATAGATAGACAGACAGACCGACAGACAGATACAGATATAGATACAGATGATACAGATATAGATAGTTAGACATCTGTATAATAGAGATATCTATAAATAGATAGATATAAAAACTTGTGTCTAATAGTAGCCAATCTCTAGGGCAGAGGGTGGGAGGAAAAAGAGGGAAAAAAGAAATTTATATGATAAATTTATTATACATTTAAATGGAATAGTAAGCTATACATAATAAATGTGTAGTTTCATGCATAATCATCTTTTTTACTCTGTTACGTTATAGAAATGCTTATTGTATTTCATAAATTTAAAATGAAATAAATAAGTTATTTTAAATGCATATAAAAGTCAAATGAGGTACTGTTGGTATTGATTTTCCAAACTCTGACAGTCCTTATATTTCTTAAAATTTTAGACTTGGATGACTGGAAAGGACCTCTAAAAGTTTTATGTCTACCTTTCTATCCTATATTTGCATGACTTTTTGCAAATTATTATGTGTTCTCCCCTTCCGTATCTCCATGGTTGAAAATGACCAGGGTGGCCCAAGCCTGCAAAATTGAGGACCTTTACCTTCAGAATCCTTAGTTCCTCTCCCTTCTCCTTTCTCTCCTTCACTCCAGCAGTAAATGGAATTCTTTGACCTCAAATTGGACCTCAAAGTCAGGTCACAGAGGGCAGAAAAGGGCAAAAGAGAGGAATGATGAGCATGACATCAGGTGTGGAGGATTCCCTGGGAAAAAATAGAAACAAGTAGTCTCCTACTTGGGCATGTTTGACTTAAGGTCTCTCTATAGACCACAGGGGAAGGATGGAGGAGCCCTTCCAGATTCTGGAGTCTATTCGCAAGACATACTGGAAACATCTTACTATTTCATTCACACCCTGTATGTCACATTCTTAATTTAAGGTTGTTGACTAGAGACCTATTAAGCTTCCAAGGTGAATCCCAAAGATGATCAAGCTATTGTGGTACTAAAAAAGTGAATACTTTTGTTTTAAATAGTTATTACCAGCCATGCTATCAGCTCTCCTCTTGGTCCATCCCTACCAAAGAATGGGACTCTATCACCTCTGAACCACCCTGAGCTTTAATAAGATAAGCCAGCCTTGGGTTTGTATTGCTGGGTTCTAGGCCTCTATCTACACTTCCTCAAATTTCCTGCCATACCACTAGGGTATATCTCCTTCCCTCCCCTAGCCACTCTATCCCTCCCCACAAGCTTCATGTATAGGCATATCTTGTTTTATTGTGTTTTGCTTTGTTGTGCTGCACAGATAAAGTGTTTTTTACAAATTGAATATTTCACAAATTGAATGATAACCCTGTTTCTAAAATATCTGCTGGTGCCATCAATGTGCTCATATTGTGTATCTATGTGACATTTTGGTAATTCTTCCAATATTTCAAATATTTTCAATATTATTATATCTGTTATGGTGATCTGTGACCATTAATGTTACTATTGTAATTGTTTTGGGACACCATGAACTGCACTTATATAAGTAGATGAACATAATCAATAAATGTCTATGTTCTGACTACTCCTCCTACCAGGTGGGGTTTGCTGTTCCCCATTTCTCTCCCTTTCCTCAGGCCTCCCCATTCCCTAAGACATGATGATATTTAAATTGGGTCAATTAATAACTCTACAATGCCACTAAGCGTTCAAATGAGAGGAAGAGACAACTGATGCAACAAACTTCACTGTTTTCTTATTTTGAGAGATTTCCTCAGCCACCTCAACCTTCAGCACCCACCCACCTGGTCAGTCAGTAGCCGTCAACATGGAGGCAAGACCTTTTACCAGCAAGAAGATTATGACTTTCTGAAGGCTCAGATGATGGATACTATTTTTTTAGCAATAAAGTTTATTTTAATCCAGGTACATACTTTTAAAAGATGTAATACTATTATACACTTGATAGATTACAGTATAGGGTAAACTAACTTTTATATGCACTGGGAAACCAGAATTTCTTGTGACTTGCTTCGTTGTGGTATTTGCTTTATTTGGGTGGTCTGGAACCCAACCCTCAATATGTCTGAGGTATGCCTATATTTCCTTCCTTCATTAGAATGTAAGCTTCTTGAGGTCAGGGACTAATTCCTTTCATTGTATTTGTGCTCCCAAGGGCTTAACATCATGCCTAGCACAAAATAAGTCCTTAATAAATGCTTTTTTCCTATCTTTAACTAAACAGGTACCAAAAAAATCAACCAGTCTTCAGAAACTTTATTCACAAGTACTTGGTCCAATGAAAATTGTAATCATCATTTGAGAACTGCATTTCTTGTGAGATGTATAGCCCCCCACAGTTTTGATGAGGTTCAAAGACTTTAGGGGAAACATCTTATCTTAACTCTGTTGCTTAACTCTTCTTAGCTAAGTAAGGTTCTCTGAGACTCAGTTTCCTTCTCTATAAATTGAGAGAGTTGAACTAAATGACCATAATCCCATCATCTCTGACTCCAAACACTTGGCCATTAGTTGACCTCTCCCTTCTAATGTGGTCCTGAAATGGAAGAGGAGAAAGAGGGAACGGAAAGTCTCAGGATCAGATTTCCTTATAAATTAATTTCTTCTCAGCAATATTTCTACTTAAATTCTGGCCCTAAGACTGCATAATGTCTCTGGCACCCTGGTACAAACCAGGCTGTTAGCAGATTCCTTTATTTCAGAGAGCAGAAAACAAAGCCACCTCGATTGAGTTACAGTTCATTTCAGCCATTATGCAATAATTATTGTCTTTCCAAAATTGGTTATGCTAGCTCTTGTCCTCATACTTGGGATTCAGTAATGCTTCATTCCATCCATTAGCTCAGGTCACTATGGATTCTTGGCCTGACAGATTGTATCAGACCTCTCTAATTGGTCATCAGCTTTAGAAATCCACCTTTTAAAGCTGTTTACCATATCAACTCTTGCTCTCCCTTAACTAAATTTCTCTGCAATGATTTCCAGGGGCAGGAAGGACCTTTTTCCAGCCATTGTTAAAAAGTTTGTTGGCAATACATCTCATGGGGTGTTATTTATATATGAGGTTACATCTTTATATTTACAGTTTTTGTATTCTTTATATTTAAAAAAATCACAACCTCTTTTTATAAGTTATTTCTTAAGCCAGCCTCATGAAATGAGGTAACACTGTCCCCATTTTATAGAGCTAATCAGTGGGTGAATGGTTTTCAAGGCAGAAGTAGACCATCCCCTTCTCCATATGCTTTTCCTTCTCCCTAAGTTCCAGGAGGGACAGCTAGGTGGCATAGTAGATAAAGTGCTGGGCCTGGAGTCAGGAAGACCTGAGTTCAAATCCAACCTCAGGCACTTACTAGCTGTGTGACCCTGGGCAAGTCACTTAACCCTGTTTTATTCTGTTCCTCATTGACAAGGAAATGGCAAACCACTCCATTATCTTTGCCAAGAAAAATCCCAAAATGGTATCATGAGGGATTGGACACAACTGACATGACTCAACAACAAAAAACCTGCAGAAATACTTCTCTTTTAAACCAGTGCTTAAAGTCAATCTGAGATGATCCTCATTACTTATAGTCTTTTTTTTAAGGACGGGTTTAAGAACAAAAATAAATAAAAAATAAAACAACCTCCCATTTCTAGAATAAGTGTGGTCTCAGACAATGTATGACTTTGGACAAATCCATTAACTTTTCAGAATCCTCAGTTCCCTCAACTGTTGAATGAAGGAGTTAAGATGTTTAAGATCCTTTCCAGCACCAAAGCTAATATCCGATGATCCTATTATTTCATCTGTCTCAATGGATCAATCATTAAGTGCCTACTATACTCCTTAACATATCAGTAGGTGCTATGAGGTGGGCTCGTACACACACACACACACACACACACACACACACTGACACAACCAGCTTGACAACTAGTAGACCCAAGTGCTGGGCTCTGGGGAAGTTTCTTCCTCATCTCTCCTCCATCTTGATTTTTGTCTTGCCAGTGGGTTCCCACGACTCTGGAAAAGACAGTGAGGCTGACAACTTTGTGAAACTGCCTCACTTAGACCCAATCTTCTCAAGAGTCAAGACATCTCCCCGTAATGTCACTGGTCCTCTTTGGAAACAAAGGACAAACAACAGTAATATCAAAGTCTATTCTCTTCTCAAAACCCACTAGAGAAGGGTGACCTCCTCTGGTAATCCATTCCATCAACTAAACATCTGGATAAGTCAATGGCATATTTTGCTAATTATCCCTTTGCATGGAAAAAGCGCTGACTCCAAGGATCTGGGTTCAGATACTCATTCTGATGCAAACAGTTCTTGGGTAAGTCATTTAACCTACCAGGCCTCTGTTTCCCCATCTGCAAGACAAGAGGACTGGACGACCTCTGACATGCCTTCCAGCTCTAGGATTATGATCTCTAAGATCCTTAGGGGTAGGAAACATGTCTTTTACTTCTTTTACCTACCCATGAGTCCTCATTCAGCAATTCAGCACATTCAGACTGACTGAAACAGGGCTCTATTAAAAACTCAATACTTACCGTATCAATAGCAGCCAACATTAACACTCCTGAAGGCTTGCGAAGCACTTCCTATCGATTATCTCATGTGAGCTTCACATCGATATTAGATTAGATGACTTTAAGATCAATGAGACAAGCACTATAGAAGGTTTTTATGTCCGTTTTACAAATGAAGAAACTGAGGCTCAGAGAATAACTTGCCCAAAGTCACAGAGCCAATGGTGTCATTGAGTGTGACTTCCTCATTCTATAGAAAATGAACCTGAGCCTCCAAGTGGCTAAGTCACAGCCAAGGTAAGTTAAGGAGCAGAGTCAAGATGTTTCCCTTAGGGGCAGCTAGGTCGCACAGTGAATACAGCACCAGCCCTGGAGTCAGGAAGACCTGAGTTCAAATCCAGTCTCAGACACTTACCACAAAAAACTAGCCGTGTGACCTTGGGCAAGTCACTTAACCCCAACCTCCCTGTATCCCCCCTCAAAAAAAGCAAAAAAATGTAAAATTAAAAACTAAAATAAGAAGATGTTTCCCTTAAAGTCCTTGAGCCTCACCAAAGCTGGGGGGGGGGGGGGGTAATACATCTCACAAACCCAGGTCCTCTGGCTTGGATCCAGGATTCTGACTGCCTGCATCGCCAGTGTGGTCTTTAGTGTATTGGAATGGATAAACATGAGACAGGGAGAAAAGAGGATTTGGCTAGGGGAAATCACATGATAGTAAATATTTCCCACAGTGGAAGATGATATCAATCAATCAATAAAGCCCCTACTATGTTCTAGGTACTGTGCTAAGCTCTATACAGTAGAAGTAACATTTTAATTAATCAAAGTACATGAGGAATGAATTATATTGATCATTCCCCAAATATTCTAGCAAATTTAATTTTTTGGAGCCTTGAGCATTCACTAGAAAGGCATTTGTGTTTTATTCCTTGTGGAAAACGCTTCTAAAACATGCTAGTCTGCTTTCAAACACACTTGAATCTTTCTTTGGCAGTCTGGGATATGGCAGTGCCTCAGTGTGGTGGTTCCAAACATAAATTCTGATTGAAGAGGACTGAAGGTATCATGATCATGGATTTAGAGCCAGAAGGAGCTTTAGAGATGTAGTCCAGCCCTTCGTTTTACAAATGGGGAAACCATGGGATCCATGGCGTGGAAAATATATGTGTACATATGTGTGCATACATGTGTGTGTAAAATAG
Organism: Pseudocheirus occidentalis; assembly: GCA_028646575.1. Lineage (NCBI taxonomy): Eukaryota > Metazoa > Chordata > Mammalia > Diprotodontia > Pseudocheiridae > Pseudocheirus > Pseudocheirus occidentalis. The sequence goes on from CM053594.1 coordinate 312,592,705, forward strand.
TGTATATACGTATCTTGTTGTTGTTGTTATTCAGTATTTTCAGTTTCATCCAACTCTTCATGACCCCATTTGGAGTTTTCTTGGCAAAGACAGTGGAGTGGTTTGTCATTTCCTTCTCCAGCTCATTTTACAGATGGGGAAACTGAGGCAAACAATTACGTGACTTGTCCAGGGTCACAAGCTAGGAAGTGTTCAAGGTCAAATTAAACTCAGGAAGATAAGTCTTCCTGACTTCAGGCCCAGTACTCTCTCCACTGTGCCTCCACTGTGAGGATAGGAAGATGAAAGAAAAAGACAGAGACAGAGAGAAAGACAGACAGACAGAGAGAGAGAGAGAGAGAGAGAGAGAGAGAGAGACTAGATTTAGACATATGTGTGTTATATATGTACATAAATGTGCATTGTATGTATTTCATGCATATGCGTGTGTACATGCATGTGTACGTGTATGTATGTGATGCCTGTATGCCTGGCTCTATTTCTTTCCACCCTGTCTCCTGTCATCATCCACCATGATGAACTAACTCTGATCTCAGGACTCCTCAACCCCCTCACTTCCAATGCCTTTCCTGCCCACTTTGGTTGAAGCAGTCAGAAGCAGAGTCCAGCTCCAGCTCTTGGTATGACTCAGAGCTTCTCTACCTCTCACCCACCTTTCTTTCTTGACAGCAGAGCAGCTCACAAATCTTCCCCAACTTCTCACCTGCCCAACCCCATTGTCATTGCCTTCTAGTTGGTCCTCCTTGGGTGCCAAGTGCTGGGGGGCTTCCTTCTGCATCTCCTTGGGTATTTAGTTGAGGATCTCCTTGTGTGTGGGTTGCAACAAAATTAGACTTTAAGATATCCAATTGATAGTAGCTCAGTATGCTTTAAGTAGCTCAGTATGCTTTAACACATAAACCTCACATTGGTTTCTGCTCAGGAAGATACCAGAGACAAAGCTTCTCCGTTTCTCCATGCATTTCTACCCAGTCACTATCCCATGTCTTAGAATTTGTTTCTGATTCAGTTAAATTTTGATGGTGACTGTTTTTTTCTATAATAGCTTTGTCTTATCTAATATAACACTTTTTCTGGTAAGAGGAGCATTCTTTCAAGTTGACAGAAAAGTCCAATAAGACCCTTTCAATAACTAATTCCCAGTAATTTATCCCAAGGTGGAATACTTGAGGGAAATCGAAATCATGATATTAACCTGTGAAGAATGAACAGGGCCAATCCATAAGCAGGGGGTGCGTGAAAGGCAAGCTTTCCAAAATAAATGGCTTCTAGGAAATGTCAACTCTCCCAGAAAGTTCAAGGTCACATGATGAAATACTTTGGGTTTTATGGCATCACATGTTATTTTACTAGATCAAAATAATCAGCTGAACTAGTAAAAATGAACTGGACTCCTCCCAAAGCATAGTCTCTCACCACGATGAAGGAATTTTATCCAAGCAAAGATTCTATAGTTCCTTGTCTAGAGCCTACATTTCCTGTTCTCCATTCTGCTAAAGTGAAAAATAAGTGGGGTGAGCATGTATTAGCCCATCATTTCTTCTAGCTCCATCTTCTCTCTGTCTCTGTCTCTGTCTCTGTCCCTCTGTCTCTGTCCCTCTGTCTCTGTCTCTGTGTCTCTCTCTGTCTCTCTCTGTCTCTGTTTCTCTCTGTCTCTGTCTCTCCCTGTCTCTGTCTCTCCCTATCTCTGTCTCTCCCTCTCTCTCTGTCTCTCTCTGTCTCTCTCCCTCTCTCTCTGTCTCTCTCTGTCTCTCTCTGTCTCTGTCTCTCTCTGTCTCTCTTTCTCTCTGTCTCTCTCTCTCTCTCTCTCTCTGTCTCTCTCTGTCTCTCTCTGTCTCTCTCTCTCTCTCTCTCTCTCTCTCTCTTTCATCATTTTCACATGTAAAATAAGTGTAATTTATAGGAAGTTGGAAACTCTTTTCTGTTAGCTCCACATTTCTCAGTCAATGTGCTTATATATTTGCTAGACATGGAGGTTCAGTGCCCTAACACAAACCGTCTGACTTTAAGAAATCAAACACAGTGAATCAGCAACAAATGATCATTGGGCATTCCCAGAGTTCATTACTTTGAACACGAATGTATCCTGCCTAGTAACTGTTCACGAAAAATTCACGAAAGAATTGTCAGGCTTTTGTGGATTTTTTTTTCTTTTTCAAAATCTAAAGAATTGAAAGGGAGGAATCTATCACTTATTAGTTGTTAAATTCTCCTTTGCCCTCCTCCCCTCCTTCCTACATACTAAGAAAATCATTCTTTTTTTCTTCTCCTTTGTCTCTCTCTTCCTTTCTTTTCCTCTTTCTTTTCTCTCTTTTTTCTATCTTACTTACTTCCTTCTTTCCCCCTCCCTCCCTCTTTCTTTTTCTTCCTTCTTTCCTTTTCCTTTCTTTTTTTCTCTTTTTGTTCCTGTCTTCTTTCTCTTTGCTCCTTTCCTTCTTTCTTCCCTTCTTTTTCCTTCCTTTATTTTTTCCTTTCTTGCTTCTTTCCTTCCTTCCTCTTTTTCTTTCTTTCGTCCCTTCCTAAGATAGGGTGTCCCTATCTTACCAAAGCTGGAAGTGCAACAATCACTTATGGGTTCATTGTCAATGCTGATGGGTACAGAAGCCTTAACTTGTTCCATTTCTGTCCTGGAAATTTATACCTCTTACATACCCTGGTGGCCTCAGCTCTTATGGAGTGAGGAGGGGGTCACCATACTGGGGTCAGACAGTGCAGACACTAATTGGCTTTTGGTGCAACACCTACTAGCCCAGCAGTAAGGAACACAGGTATGCATCACCATGCCCAGCTAGTCCTTTCTTTTTTTTTTTTTGCTTTTTTTTTTGGAGGGCAGTTGGGGTTAAGTGACTTGCCCAAGGTCACACGGCTAGTTTTTTTTTTTTTTTTGGTGTGTGTGTGTGTTAAGTGTCTGAGGCCGGATTTGAACTCAGGTACTCCTGACTCCAGGGCCGGTACTCTATTCACTGCGCCACCTAGCCGCCTCCAGCTAGTCCTTTCTGAATTGGGAAGTTTGATGAAGTGAGCTGTGATCAGGTTCAAAAAGGGGTGACTGAATTTTTTTCACTCTGTAGAGTTTAAAACATAGCAACCACAAACAGAATGCTCCAAGAGAAGGAAGGCAACACTGAGTACAAACGACTTGAGTTTCCTATACATCTTTCTAAGAGTGAATTTATTTTTATGATTTTTTAACAACTGACTCCCTAGGGATGGGGTGAGCAGAGAAAAACATATACACAGCACACATTAAAGTTTAATTTTTATTATTAACATTTATTTCATCATTTTGTTATTTTTCATTAATTTACTTCATCATTTTCTTTGGTCTAGGCAATCAACAAAATAATAAATCAAGCCCTGATTTATAGCATTATGGACTTCTGAAGTGTTGATGTTCATGCTGACAATTTAACAATGGGCTCTCTCTGGTTATTTTGATTTAGTTCTAGTACATCCTTGGATTGTATTTGTCAGGATTCTCCCTTGGTGGAAAAATTTATCTCCCTTAAAAAAAATTTATTTTAAGTTAAAGTGGGGAAAAACACAACTGTAGAGTGGGAGGTCCTCAGTTCAAATCCTACTTCTGAAGTTGCTGGGGTGCGGCTAGACAAATCACTTAACCTTGATACATATCAGTTTTCTCATCTGCAAAAGAAGGAAGTTGACTTAGATAGCCTTTGAGGCCCCTTCCAGTCCTAAGTTTATAACCCTAAGATCCAATGAACTGGTTTCATATCCTGAATCTGCTAGTTACCAGCAGTTGGTCTGGAACCGAGCTATAAGGTGCCATTTTTTTACCTGGAGCCAAATGGGCAGGAGGAGAAGCCCATCACTGATGTGGTCACCTAGGAAGGGTAGAGACTGTTAAATGGGTGTGTCTGCCAGGGGGAAGGAAGAGTGCTCCCAGGATGGTACTTCTAGATTTTGGCACCCTTTATAGAGCAAGTCGGGGCAACTATGTGCCTCAGTGGATAGAGCACCAGGCCTTGGAGTCAGAAAGATTCCTCTTCCTGAATTCAAATCAAGCCTCAGATTCTTCCTAGCTTTGTGACCCTGGGCAAGTCACTTAACCCTATTTGCCTCAGTTTCCTCATCTCTTAAGTGAGCTGTAGAAGGAAATGGCAAACCACTCTAGTGCCATGAAAACCCCAAACACAGTCACAGAGAGTCAGACTCAACTGAATGACAATGATAACAAAAAGCCTCTGTTAGTCATTGTTTCCTAAGAGAGCACTTTTTTTCTGTATCACCATATTTTCCATGTAGTTAAAATCTTCCATTCTATAACTGTGGAAAGCTTCTAAAGTTCTGAAAAAATTCTCTTGGACCAAACAAACAATTCTGCAGATTTCCACCAAGGGAGAATCCTGACAAATACAATCCAAGGATGTACTAGAACTAAATCAAAATAACCAGAGAGAGCCCATTGTTAAATTGTCAGCATGAACATCAACACTTCAGAAGTCCATAATGCTATAAATCAGGGCTTGATTTATTATTTTGTTGATTGCCTAGACCAAAGAAAATGATGAAGTAAATTAATGAAAAATAATAAAATGATGGAATAAATGTTAATAATAAAAATTAAACTTTAATGTGTGCTGTGTATACGTTTCTCTCTGCTCACCCCATCCCTAGGGAGTCAGTTGTTAAACCACCATAACCCTAGATTACAAGGCTCAGGCTTGGAAGTACCTACCAGAACTTGTATTTTATTGGCATGGTTTTCAAGGACTCGGGGTCACCTCCATATCCTGAGGAAGCATCAGAGAAGGCCTTTGATGAATGTCGAAGTTGTGATGAGATTTTTACTAAGAGAACTGTATTCTTAATCCAAGCAAGGAACTCTTTTCTCCATTACACTGGGATGATTTTCAGCCATGTTTGCTTTGACCCAGGCTTCAGAAATAAGAAAGATCAATTACACTCTAAGCAGTCTGAGAGAAGATCCAGGAAAAATAGGTTATTCTTAGTACTGTATATATTTTAATTTCTTTGTTCCTGAAGATAGGGCTCTCTTTTATCTCTAGTCAATAAAATTTGAACTAAATCAAATGTAAAAGGCCATATCCTATTAGTATGAGTTTTACAGATGATTTCTCCTGCAATACGCTCTCTGTTTATGGTCCAAAATTGCTATCCCTGAACAACATCAAATTTCATTTCTTAAATCTCCTGAGCTAAGTAATAGAGTAAATGAGACTGATGACATCAGCATGTATTTAATCATGTTCCAAAGGAATCTCTAGCCACTGTCTCCTAAGATGAATTATATGAAGGCAGATGAGCTAGCCAATGTGTTTTTTCATCACTGAAAATACTAATAAGCTGAGTTAGTTATTAAAGGATAGCTTCTAATGGAAAGAAGGTAAAGTGGATTTTTCATTTGTTGCCACATTCATTCCTAGGAACTCTATTGTAGAATTCGTAACCATAGGTGGGAATGATGAGACCCTAGGGGAAAAAGCAGCCACTCCATCTCAGAATGACTATTCCACTTCAGCTAAGGAAGAAAAAAATTGGGCATAACCTCATATGCACCAAATATTTTAGAAGAGGAAGCATCATTGAATACCAAGGAGCTGGCTATGAGGGTCAAGGAAGGCTTCATACCAAACCTGGCTCCAGCTGAGTGAGGAAGTACAAGATTCCAAGAAGCAAAGGTGATGGGGATAGGGGGTGGAAAAATATATGCTGGTAACTGTTGAACAACTGGCTCTCTGAGGAGAAAAAAATGTACACTGACATACTTTTAAAGTTTAATCTGCCTTATTAACATTTCCCATCATTTTCTTAAGTCTAGAGAATCAACAAAACAATAAAACAAGCCTTGATTTATCACATTTGCCAGTTTTCAAGATGCAAATGCTCACATAGAACATTTAACAGTGAGTTCTCTCGAGCCAGTTGGACCTGGCACCCGCAGACCCCTGATTCCAGGAATGGGGAACAATGAGTATAGAGGCATGGAGATGGAGCGTTACTTGTGAATAGTGGTAAGAAGTCTGGTTTGGCCAGATCATAGAATGTGTGAAGAGGAGTAATGTGTCAAAAGATTGGAAAGATAGATTTGGGGCTCATTGTGAAGAGCTTTAAATGCCAAACAGAAGAGCTTACATGCTATCCTATAGGCAATAGGGAGTCACTGGTAAGACCTGACCTTTAGAAAGTTCACTCTGGCAGCTGAGGGGAGGATGGATTAAAGAGGGAAAAGGCATGAGACAGGGAGACCAATGGAGGCTATTGTCATAAACCAGGTGTGAGATAATGAGAACCCATACCAGGGTGGCAGCTTTGTGAGTGAAGAGAATGAGACGGATGTAAAAGACAGCATGGAGGAAACAATGAAAAGATTTGAAAGCTGAATGGATATGTCAACTGAGGGAGAGTGAGGAGTCAAGGCTGACGCCAGAGTTAAGAGTCTGGGTAATTAGGAGGAGAATGATGCCCTCAATAGAAACAAGGAAGTTCAGAAGAAGGATGAGTTCAGGGGAAAAAGAAAATGAGTTCTGCTTGAGTTTGACATACCAATGAGATGTCCAATTTAAAATTCCTATAACCAGTGGGTGAGGTGGGACTGGAGCTAAAGAGATAGACTACGGTTGGTTTTATTGGCTTGGGAGTCATCTACTTATAAATGATTAATAATTAAACCCAGGGAAGCTGATGACATTGTCAAATAAGAGAATACAGAAAGAAAAGAGGATGCAAGACAAAGCCTTGGTGCACAGTCACAGTAAATAGGCAAAATGTATGAAATGATATAGCAAAGGAGATAAGAGCAGCTGGATATGTTGTTGTTGTTGTTCATCCTTCCTTTCAAAAAGAGCCAATGAGAGCATGAGATACTGACTTGACTTGTGCGTAAATTGGATTTAAGTGAGGTAGAGTTGCAAAATGTTATCAGTTTCACTCTGTCTTCCAGTGTCATCAACGTTCAGTGGCAAAACAAAAAGTCAAGATGACTAGTGGCAGTGGATGACCTTGGCATCTTCAAAGTCTGACCAATCTTTAAGTGTTCCACAGCACCTGTGTCAGCCACCCTCATGCCCATTGGAACAAACCACTCTCATTCACCCATTCTACCAGGAAAAGTCTTCACACGATTGGGATAAACATCTTCCTATCTTACTGATGGGTTTGAGGCCCACTGGGTTACCCTCAACCTAGTTTAGTCTATCTAGCCAGACAGTTTGCCAAGATGTGGCCAGTGTGCATATTACAACTTCTTGGAGCCACAAGTGAGAGCTGGGTGATAGGTGGACACCAAAGGTGGATGAGCAGCCCTGAAAATGGTTTGGTAAGTCGCTACACCAGAGGTGCTAGTCCTCTATGGACACCCTATATACCTCTGCTGGACATGTAGGAGAACTGAAAACGTATTCAATAGGGTCTAATGCTGAAGAGAGGTTCAGAAAAGATGAGAACTGAGAAAAGACCATCAGGTTAGAGAAGCCCTTTTGCAGAGAGTCATTCTGGTTCAATGATGCCCTTCCGTCAGTCTTATCTAAAATTCAGTAGAGGCATTTGACTTCCCTTAGAACTTTGAGTTCAGGTAACAGTAGGATCTAGTTTGCTGGTCTTTCCAAACAATGCAAGTCAGCTACAGTAATTTGGTTTTGGTTGGAGTCATATGAATCTTTATAGCTTATGGCGTAGAGAAGTCTTAAGAGTGCCCCATGGGGTACTTTACTATACATAGTTGTTTCTAGCTTTGAGGATATTACAGTAGAAGAAGCACTGACTTTGGAATCCTACTTCAAACATGTACCATTTATGTGTCCTTGGACTAGTCACCTCCTTTAACCCACACTTCCTCACCTCATCTCAAATGAGAAAGTCGGACTAGATGACTTCTGAGATCTCACCAGACCTTAGATTGAGGGGCAGAGGAGAATAATACAGACAGCACCGAGCAACGAAAAAAAGCACTCTGCTGGGGCAGCTAGGTGGTGCAGTGAAAAGAGCACCAGCTCTGAAGTCAGGAGGACCTGAGTTCAAATTCAGCCTCAGACATTTAACACATACTAGCTGTGTGACCTTGGGCAAGTCACTTAACCCCAAATTGCCCGGTCTTTCCCTTCCAACAATTAAAAAAAATTTTTTAATTGTTTTAAGCACTTGTGTGGGGGTCAGAGAACTGGATTTTAGTTCAAATTCTGTCTTCATCTCTTAATAGCTCTGCAACCTTGGTCAAGCTACTCTTTGTGCCTCCATTTCTGCATCTATGCCATGAAGGGTTTGGATTAGATGACCTTTGAGATCCCTTCCAGCCCTAAAGCCTCGACCCTATGATCCTATATATCATCCTGAAACATCTTTCATAGCTCCTTCTTACTCATTTAATTCTGCATTGTGGTCAAACTGCCTGCAGATAATGCGTGGCTGTTGTTGTTGTTGTTCCGTCACTTTTTCAGTCATGCCTGGCTCTTCATAACCTCATTTGGGATTTCTTGGCAAAGATACTTTAATATTTTACCATTTCCTTCTCTGGCTCATTTTACAGATGAGAGAACTGAGACAAATAGGGTCAAGTGACTTGCCCAAGGTCACACTGCTAGTAAGTGTCTGAGGCCAGATTTGAACTCAGGAAGATGAGTCTTGCTGACTCCAGGTTCAGCACTCTGTCACTGTGCCACCTAGCAGCCCTAGCTGCCTGTAGATCATTAAGCAATGCCTAAAAGTCCCACAGTGCACTCTCCACAGAGGACTACCAATACACACATGGATAAGATCTTATCTTTAAGTAATACTCATGGCTCAAGATAAGAAAGTCCTTCTCACCCTAGTTCATTAGCCTCATCCCCTTTGCCAGTTTAATTCACAGTAAATGTCATCCCCCAAGTGACCGTCATAAACATGATCCAGAAGCCTCCAAAAGCAAATATAAAATGACTTGAAAGTTTTGTAAATGTGATCCCTAAGGGATCCACCCCCAAGCTCCCACCCCCGGTTGCTTATCTCTTTTCCAGCAAACAACCCTGATCAGAACTCTGGGCACCAAGAGGAGGCAGCAGCAGAGTTGAAAATGTCATCAGTTGTACTTTCCAGGCCAAGTCTCCCTTCACAGGAGAGGCAGCTTCAGTGATGAGTACCTCTTCCCAGAGGACTGACAGTGCTTAAATACAGGGGATCGTTCCTTCCTTTCTCAGTAGCTCCTTTTCAATTTCCTTCAAATGACTGGAACTTCCAGGTCATGACAACAAATTTCCAAATGGGAAATGGAGTTTTATCAAGATGGAGAAAATAAGACCACAAACATGAGACATCTTCAAAAGAGCAATCTGGGTTAACAGCTTAATAAATAGGTCTCCTCTCCAGAAAGAGGCAAAAATAGGGTGTGACAATCCTCAGTTAAAAAGAGATGTAATGGAACCAACTCCTGGCCCTTAATTAGAAATGGCTGGAATAAGAACGGTCCTTTAAGAAGCAGGAGACCACAGGAATGGTTCCCTCTTAAGAAGGCTTAGAGCAGGGCTGGTTAGGTGTCGCAGTAAATAGAGCACCGGCCCTGGAGTCAGGAGTACCTGAGTTCAAATCCGGCCTCAGACACTTAATACAAAAACTAGCCATGTGACCTTGGACAAGTCACTTATCCCCAACTACCCAGCAAAAAGAAAAAAAAAATTTTTTAAAAGAAGGCTTAGAGCATAGATTTAGAAGTACAAGGGACCTTAGAGGCCATCTAATCTGACTCCCCAGTTTTACAGACAAAGAACTGAGACCCAGTGAGGGCGAATGGTTTGTCCAAGGTCACACAGGTAAAGTAACAAAACTGACGTTTCACCCTAGTCTTTCCTAATATAAATCCAGTACTTTCCACCATACTCAAGATGCTTCTGAAGTGTTTTATTTCAACCATGCATAGAATTGGGATGTGTTCCATGTTCCAGCCCATCACAAAATAGGCTATGGTTTGGAGACAGTGACATTTCAGAACATTGCGCTACAATAGCTGTTTTGTTCAACCTAATTGTTTCCTTCGCTGATTCTTAGCTGTTGTTAGACTTAATGATCTCTGAGGATCATTCCAGGTCTGTCATTCTAGATTCCTATGATGCGATTTGTTTGCTGACCTACAGACATGGGACAAGTCTAAGAAAGCACCATTGGTGATAGGAGTATTCTTGTTTAGATGGGGGGAAAAGTTCTCCTCATTACACTTGGAACTATATTCTATCCTGAGGCTGTAACCAATCTGATTTTTCTCAATGGGATTCTTAGATTCTTTCATCCACATTATAGAAGGGCACCCTTTCCCATAATTCATGAATTTCTTTTGTATTTTCAGGTTCCATGATTTCATTCATCTGAATCTCTGCCAATGCAGGCCACGATTTACCTACAATTGGACAAATGATATTCAAGGGTTGGGATGGGCCAAAAATAATCAGCTACCACAAGGTCAAGTGGTAAGGAGTTAACCCAAATGTAGCTGGGTGTGCCAATAACAGTAGCACATGATTATTGTGAGGGTCAAATGAAAAAGCACTAAGCAAACCTTAAAGTGATATATAAACGTGGCCTATTATTGCCAACAGAGCTCGAGGGTCAGGCAAGGAGATGAGGTCTAAGGTCAGGAAGAAGTTTCCAATCCTGGGAGAAAGAGGGGGTCCAAGTTGAACCAAGAGTCTGAAACAATTTGGCATGCTCACTCACCTATGTAGAACTGCCCCTGTTTCTGGCTTCCCTGACATGAGCTTCCATTGACAGCCCCCTGTGATGGCTGGAGCCGTCCTTAAGGACAATGATTGTCTTTGAGTCTTTAAAATGACTATTCATACTTTAAAATGACTACTTTCCTAGAGGCACAATGGCCAAATGAAGTGTGTACTTACTGGTTCAATTTGTAAATATGAAAAGCTTTTCCACTTCAGAATTTTATGGCCAACTTGTTAAAGTTTATCAAGGGGATATTTTCAATTAGCAGTGTATAGTAGAGTGACAGGCCAAGGGTAGGGAATAAAGGTAGAGCACCAATCAGTGCCATTGAGATAGAAGAGAACAGGTATAAACAGATTCCATCTAAAGAAGCTCCCCTCATTGAGGCTTAGCTCTTCACACTTTGCTGTGGTTGTTCAGTTGTTTCAGTCATATCGGATTCTCTGTGACCCCATTTGGGTTTTCTTGACAAAGATACTAGAGTGGTTTGACAGATGAGGAAAATAGGGAAAACATGGTGAAATTACTTGCCCAGGGTCATACAGATAGTAAATGTCTGAGGCCAGATTTGAACTCAGGGAGATGAGTCTTCCTGACTGCAGACCCAATACTATTCACTGTCCCACCTAGCTGCCCATCCCTTCCCACAGAGAATTACTATCTGTGGGACCCTGAGAGTCATTTAGATTCTCTGGGCCTCAGTTTCCTCATTTGCAAAAAAAAAGAGTTGGACTGGATGTCCTCTGAGGTCCCTTCCAATTCTATATCTGTGAACCTACATTCCTAGAAAGGCTCAGGTCTCCCGTAACTCTTCTACTATAACTCTTCCTTGACCACTCCAACTCACAGAATCACCATTCAGGAAATTCCAAGTATTTATTTTCTATTCCACTCATTAGCTGCCTAATCAAACGTTGCCCTGTGACAGCTATTGTTGCCTGGTTCATTTGATGAGCCTGCTAAGTGCAAAGTTCTCTGTAGTCCACTCTTCCTCCATCAGTGTTCAGTTCTGACCCAACATCATCACCACCACCGTCATCATCATCATCATCATCATCATCATCATCATCATCACCACCACCACCATCATCATCATCATCACCATCATCATCACCATCATCATCATCACCACCACCATCATCATCATCACCATCATCATCATCACCACCACCATCATCATCACCATCATCATCACCACCACCATCATCATCATCACCACCACCATCATCATCATCATCACCATCATCATCATCATCATCACCATCACCACCACCATCATCATCATCACCATTATCATCACCACCACCATCATCATCGTCATCACCATCATCATCACCACCACCATCATCATCATCATCATCATCACCATCATAGAAGCAAACTTCAATCAATGAAAGCATTAACATGCCTTATGGCTCCCAGGTGTCCTTTATCAGCACAGTACTATCTTTTCCCTAGAAATGAGATCTACCAAAATACAATTTTAAAGTTGTTAACTAGGATGGCTTTATATCAGTAGCTAGCTGAAAGACTACACAAGGATTGTCATCCAGAAGAAAGATAGCTGGGTGGTAATGAGAGATAAAGGGGGGGGGGAGATAAAGGGGGAGGAAGGGACAGAGAAAAAGAGAGAGAGAGAGAGAGAGAGAGAGAGAGAGAGAGAACTAGTCCAAGAGTTAAGAGGACCAGAGTTCAAATCTGACCCCAGACACTTACTAGCCTTGTGACCCTGAGCAAGTCATTTAACTCTGTTTGCCTCAGTTTCCTCATCTGTAAAATGAAGACAATAATAGCACCTACTTCCCAATGGTGTTGAGAAGATCGAATGAAGTAATGACTGTAAAGTGTTTAGCACAGTGCCTGTTGCAAAGTTGTCACTAAATAAATGTTAGTTGTTATTGTTGTTATTATTAAGCACATGACAAGTTATTGGATTCTAGCACAGCAATTCACTTATTCAGAATAACTGAAAACATTCGCTGTGAGCGGGACAGGAAGCCCTGGGGCAGAGAGCTGACTATGAAGCCTCAGACTTTAACTCTAGATATATTTATGTAAAAGAATTGCAGCCATGTCTCAGATCTGCACAGCGAACACTGAAACAAGGGCCCTTGATGGTTGTATGATAATAACAGGTATTAATGAAGAACAAGACCTTCAGGTTTATAAATGAATTATGTCGGCTGCTCCTGGGGAATTTAGGCCTGTGTTGCAGAAGCCAGAGTGATTCAGGTAACTTTCTCCACAAGAAATTAAAAACGAAATTTGACTGGACATTTTAATGAACAGCAAAGACAGCAGCGTACTCATCTACTGCTTGCAAAGCTGTACATGCATGATCTCACACACTTAACCTCTGAGTCTCAAGCCTAATGAGGTAAGTGAGATTATTTTCTGCTACGGTTTTGGGGGGTCAGGCTGTATAGGTTTCACCTATACCCTTCCTCAACAGGCTTTGGGCGTCCCCGGGTCCCAGCTTCCGCTTACTCTGGGAGAAACAGCTGCACAGAAAACTCAAGACACAGGACTTGCTTCTAGCTACACTCTCTAAGCTTGGCGTGGCTGGAACTCTCATTCTTTAAGTTTGGCATGGCTGGATCTCTCTCTCATTCTCTAAGCTTGGCGTGGCTGGAA
>CM053594.1:312606500-312672781 GCA_028646575.1 Pseudocheirus occidentalis
ATATATATATATACACACACACACACACACATATATAGTTATAGTAAGTAAACCCAATGATGCTGATGATTGATGATAATAATTATGATTATAATAATATGTTGATGATGGCGTTGAAGAGAAGGACGTTATGTTTTGAGTTTCTGTCATCCCCTAACTCTTCCATAGTTGATGCTGTTTCTGAAACAATGAGAGCCTCTTTCATCTTTCTAGGGCATTCTCCCTCCCTCCCCTCCTCCACAACTGAAGATTGAGAGTATGCATTCAGACAATGTAGAACCTGGGTTTTTAAAAACTTCCCTTTAGAAATTTTTTAAAGGAGTTTTAAAACTTAGTTTACCAATTTGTAAAATGGTATGTTCTTTGATACGACATAGGTGGTGGTTGATGATTAATGAAGAGTTCATAAAATGCTCTAATATCCTCAGATAAAGGATGATATGGTACTAAGAAATATTGGTTTTTCTGCAGCTGTTGCCTCAGTGTTGATGTATTTTATGAAAGAATAAATAAATCATGTTGAATCTGCATATCTGACTGACCCTATTGTAGTTTCCCTCACCCTCCAAGCCTTTGTTCATTGTCCAAAAACTCTCTAGCAGCCATCCAGTGAGGCTTAAGCACCTACTCAGCTGTACCTCAAGTCACCCAACCCTCTCCCCACCACAGGCATGTATAAATAAGCATCAAAAATAACCCTAGAGAGAGGCAGAAGGAATATTTTGAAGATAAATTAGGCATGAAATTTTAATCCATGCTCCTATCCCAAGAGGCTGAAACTGCCTACACCTCAAAAGAAATAATTCAAAAGACAAATGATCATCTTAAATAAAATTTAAAATCCCATTCATGGAATCAAATGGACTCTATACATTCCCAGTGATCACTGCCACCCACTGCATATATTCCATGGTACAAGAAAGGCTATAACACTTTCTAAGCTAATAAAAAATTAAAGCAAATCTTAATTTTTAATCTAATACTTTCTTCCAACAAATTCAAGTTCCCAATTTTTTGGCACTGACATAAAATTATGGCATTGACCCAGTGCTTCATAGAGCTAAACTGGCCCCCTAAGGCTTGCTTATTGTATCTAAGTTGCTTACCCTGTCTGAGGTACCTTTCCTTTAGCAAAATGAAAATGCCTAGCTTTCTGGAGGCAACAGTGAGCAAAAAATCTTTTTTCTTTCTTTTTTTTTTTTTTTTGCAAATTGCTTCCCTAAAGTCTAAGGAGGTGATTGCTGAATTGACAACAATGATTCTAGGACCCTCAAAACAAAGATGGTTTGTTCCTCCTGATCTATTTGTTGCACTCTATTGATGAATGGAGCCAATTCAATTCTAGTAGGTAATGCCCAAGTCAGGCATACATTTACCCTCGTGGAAGTGGGGTTTTGATTCTTGATTTGGGTTTTTCATTACTTGCTTGTAGTCCTTCCATGATGACAATACCTAAGTGATCTTAATGTTCATCAATGGAAGGTATCTACAGTGGTTAGTTAATAATAACTGAGGAAACAATCTGAGCAATAGGATTTATTAGCAAAATGGTCATCATAAATGGGTCTGTGGAAAGGGATTTGTTCTGTGAAGTTTGGATTCAGTCAAAGGGCCACACTTGAGGACCTAGAGGGCCACTCCTGGGTGGTGTCCCCAATTAGACCCTCAATACAGTGTGAGACAGATTTTTATTTATTAAAATATATTAAATGTATTAAATTATGTATTAAATTAATCAAATAAAACCTATTTAGTATAAGAAAACAACTAACCAAGAAACAAGTCAGATCACAAAATCAGGTAATCTGATTTCTAATTGGAAGAAAGATTACGGTCCTTCCAATTTGGGAAGAGAAAAAGTGCTTTTTGGTCCAGTTGAGGAGAAGACACGTAGATTTGGATGATCTTTCTTTTCCCAGAATTGAGAGATGCTGATCAACTGTATACACTTGCATTTATGAAACTATAGAAAGCTTATACCATCTAGTTTCCCATGATTTGCAGAAAAATAAGTTGGAGAAGAATACACGTGGCAGCACAAGATGGAGTCAGTGTTCATGAGATAGATTCTAATTGATGCTCTTGATTCCCACACCAAACCAACTCCATTCCATAACTAACTCTTACTTCTTCTCATTCTACCTTAAAAAGCATCCTATCCAAGCTTTCATTTAACAGGTAAGAGAAGTGAGACCCATACAAAGATTAAACAATTTACCCAATGGCACAAGGAGGTTTTCCTAGCTTTTGTTAGTATTGGAGGGCTAGTCCTGTATTAACACCATCATTTTCATTATATATGATGGAATTGTGGGCATTTAATCCTGCAGAGAAGATTAATTCAACTGGTTAAGAAGATACAGACTTGAGATATCCTACTAACTGAAAAATCAATAGAGATGAAGTTAAAAAGTTTGGGAAAATGCATTTCTAGAGATAGCAGAAACATCTCAAATTTACAGAGTACTTTACTTCCACTGAATTCAAGGTACATTCACAGAAGTGATTTATACTTTCCATAATTCCATTTCCTGGAAGATAGGGTACAGTGGATAGTGCTCTAGTTGAAGTCAGGAAGACCTGAGTTCAAATCCAACCTCAGATACTTACTACCTGTGTGACCTGGGCAAGTCACTTAAAATCTCTGCCTCAGTTTCCTCATCTGTCAAATAAAGACAATAGCACCTGACTTTGAGGATTGTTGTGAGGATCAAAAGAAATTATAATTGTAAAGTGCTTAGCGTGAGATCTAGCACACAGTAAGCTCACTATTATTACTATCACTATTAATATTCCCATAGGGTAAGGAAAGAGGTGATTTGTCCAAAGTCAAGAGTGAGTGACATAAGCAGCTCTCATTTCTGAGCCTGGTGCCCAGCCTAGAACTGTTCCCTGAACTGCTCTCTACCACCACTTGTCTACTACTTCCTCTGAGAATGGCAAGCATGGTCCAGTGAAAAGATTATTGAACATGCTGTCAGAAGTCCTGGCCTACCAGCTTGGACAAGTCATTTCACTTCTATAAAATGAGGGGGTTGAACCAAGCTGTCTCTAAGGTCTGTTCCAGATTTAAAAGTCCAAGATGTTCTATGAATGTTGTTGCTCAGTCATTTTCAGTTGTGTCTTACTCTTAGTGAGCCTACTTGGGGTTTTATTGGTAGAGATACTGGAGAGGTTTGCCATTTTCTTCTCCAGTTCATTTTATAGATGAGGAAACTGAGGCAAACAGGATTCTGTGATTTGCCCAGGGTCACCCAGCTACTACATGTCTAAGGTCAGATTTGAACTCAGGTCTTTCTGATTCCAGGAAAATTTTTAAAAAGATATCCCCAGCCTTCAAGGGAAACACAGAACAAGTTATCTTTTGGTCTTTGTCTCCTGGTTCAACCTATTCTCTCATTCTTTCAGAGAACTATTTCCTGAAATCAACCAATTCCCAAACCTGTCTGGGTGATGTTGCTTCATCAGCCTCAGGACTTCTAGGCAGAAGTAGATTCAGGCTGACGAAACTACTGGGATTCTCTGCCCTTCAAAAAAAAAAACCTCCTTCCTGATCCTATCTCCAGATTGTGCAGTACCACCTGACCGAAGAAAAATCCTCCCTATCTGAACCCAAAGATTCCTCCCATATCCTTTACTTTGTCCTGCACTGACTTTTCAGCCTTATCTGGGGGGGGGGGGGAGGGGATCATGGGGGTGGTAATGGAAAGGGGTCTGTATAGTTCCAGGAATTGGACCCAATCTCAAACTTCACCTGTTGGTCTTAAGTTTATTCAATACTGATAGTTCTACCCTTTAGGTGAAACCTGGCTTCCCAAGTTTTGAAAACCTTGAAGACCTATATGAAAACTACAAAGCCCATGCTATTATTAACATGATAATTCTGGAGAAGTGTCTGGTCCTCATCCTCCATTTGGCCATGTACTCTTAATGGTAGACACCATCGTCCTCCAGAATTTGTATCTTTCACGGCTACCCCTTCCAAGAGCTTATATTCATCATGGGATGAATATAAGGGTCAATTCCAACTACTTCTGAATTCATTTACAGAGCTGAAATGATAGACAAGTCCTAAACTCCATGACAGATTAAGTTTTCCTGACTCAGGTTACCAGCTCTCAGAGTCATAATTAGGCATGTTTGTTCTGGGGACAATTCTTTAGGGGGAAGGTCAAGTTGTAAAGAAAATACCACATTCCAATTGCAGTCATACCAAAGAAGAGATGACATGGCCCCCAAAAAGTCCAGTGTGAGTCCCTGAGGCATAATGGATGAACTCCAACTCCTAATGTTCCTCCTAACAAGCCCCTCTTCTCCAGCTAGGTGAATACTCTGGGGCATAGTAATAGGGAAAAATAGGATCTGGGAAAGCAGACCTAATGATGGCAGCCCAGGTGTCGGTGAATGAGGAATGGGACCAGTTGTACTGTGTAGCACAGACCAATATAAGACCCTGACGTTCAGGGGCAATAGACTCACTAACCCCATAGGGAGAAAGCCTACTTTCTCTTATATAATACCCTAGGATGAAATCTCAGGAACCCACCTAGTTATGACTCTGTCATATATGGGCACATCTCCTGATTCTCTGTGATGACTCATCCTCAGTAGAATATAAGTTCCTTGAGGGACAGAATTGCTGATCACAGAATCATGGATGTAGAGATGAAGAGAAGTCAGAGGTCAGCCAGTGCAATGCCATCGTTTCACAAATGAATCCTAAGGTGGTTAAAAGCCTTACTGCTTAAGGTCACTCAGGGAGTAAATATCAGAAGCAGGATTCAAATCTAAGTCCTCTGACTTGTTGTGTCTCCCCAGTGTCTAGCATAGTATCTTATTCAGTCATTTCAGTTGTGTCCTACCCTTCATGACACCATTTAGGGTTTTCTTGGCAAAGATAGATACTAGGATGGTTTGCAGTTTCCTTATCCAGATCATTTTACAGATGAGGAAACTGAGGCAAATAGGGTTAAGTGACTCGCCCAGGGTCACATAGCTAGTAAGTGTCTGAGGCCAGATTTGAACTTGGGAAGATGAGTCTTCCTAACTCCAAGCCCTGCACTCTATCCATTGAACCACCTTCCTGCCCAATATGTGTTTAATAAATAGTTGATGAATGGAAGTAATCTCTCCAGCATTACAGTGGCCCCCTAGAATACCATCATTAAAACTTTATCCTAGAAAAATAACTTCCACATAAAGCAATCATACAGGTCATTTCAACCAACAGTAAGGGGAACATCATTGGGCAGGACTTCACCATTAAGAGCAATGCTCATGATGTACCAAAGCTTCAGCTCCTGCTTACTCTCTGGGCATCTGTCCTCCCATCTCAGAACTGAGCTTTCCAAGAGAAGCCCCAGTCACCCCAATGCTTCCCAAGACTAAAATCAGCTCTTCATCATCCAAAAATGGCCACGCTAAACAGCTGCCGAAAACAAATGCTGATTGTATCAGGGACTGGAGCTAGTTATATGCTTCTATACAAGGCATTAAAGACAAAATATGAGAGTGGAGAGGGTGCTACCAGCCGACAGTGTAAATGATACCCTGGGCTTTTTTGTTGTTTGTTTGTTTTGTTTTATCTGATTTACTAGGCCCACTTAGCCATCTGTGGCTAATTATTCTGGGAATGCAGCCATTATTTTATTCAAGTTTTGTTCTCTGGTTTTAATAAATTAATGAGGTGTTAACCAAATCCTCACATGAATGAAAACAATGAATTCGCCGAGGTTCACAGAGCTGCCAGCCCTGCCAATCAGCAGTTTTTCCATTTGTGGCTCTTTGTCTGTCCCCTGGGATGCTTTCAAGACTGGCAGCTGCCTGTTTGTACTTTAACAAATGTGTAAATACGTTCTAAAACACTGGGGAGGGGGAGATGTTTGAGGAATAAAGTTAAGGTTCCCTTAGGAAAGCCAACAGTTTTATTATCTGAATATAGACAAGAAAATGAGATGGAGGTGGCCGGGTGTGGTACAAAGGGCATTCAGTTTAGAGTCACAGGACATGGATTCAAATCCTGACTCTCTACCACTTAAGAGTTGTGTAACCATAATATTGTATTGTGTCTTTTCTCCTTTACTGTAAAGTCCTCGGTGGTCTTTCCGTTCTAGGCTGCAAGCTCCATGAGGGTCCGTAGATGGAACAATAGATAGAATACTAGACTTAGAATCAGGAAGATTCATCTTCTGAATTCAAATTTGGCTTCAGACACTTACTGGTTGTGTGATCCTGGGTAAAACACTTAACTTTGTTTGCCTCAATTCCCTCATCTGTAAAATGAACTGGAGAAGAAAATGACAAACCAAGTAAACTCCAAATAGGGTCACCAAGAGTAGAACATGACTGAACCAACTGAACAACAACAACAAAAGGCTTGCCTAAAGTTTGAGTCCTCTCCAGAATCTCGCATTATGTCCTGCACATAACTTAATTCAACAAATATTAAGTATCTACCATGCCTAAGTCATCACGAGACACACTGTGAGCACACAAAGACAAAAACCAAAACCAGTCCTATCCTCAAGTTCACATGCTGCTGAAGGAATGCAACATGCACCCAAGCAAATCATTACAAGGTATATATTAAGTCTCTTCAAGAGGGCCAAAGGCTTATAATTGGGGGACCAGAAAAGTCTCTTGTAGGAGGTGGCAATTGGGCTCTGCTTTGAATGAAACTGGATAGTCTCTGAGAGAGAATGGAGGACTTGAAAGAAACCTCCTGTCTGGCTTTTAAAAGGATAAAGCAGGGGCGGCTAGGTGGCGCAGTGAATAGAGCACTGGCCCTGGAGTCAGGAGGACCTGAGTTCAAATCTGACATCAGGTCACACTTACTAGGCGTGTGACCTTGGGCAAGTCACTTAGCCCCAAATGCCTTGTCCTCCCCCCTCCAAGAAGCAAAAAAATGAAATAAATTGAAAAAATAAAATAAAAGGATAAACCAGAGGACCTCTTATACAAAGCACAGGGGTGGCAAGTGCCATAACCAGAGAACAGCTAACAGATTGGTTTGGCTGGATTAGACAGTACCCTGAAAGCAATAATACCAAATTAGACTGAAAAAGACCCAGATTGCAGAAGACTATAGATGCCAGGCTGAAGATGTTTTTTTTTGTTTTGTTTTAATTTTATCTGAGAGACAGCAGGGAACCCTCGAAGATTTTCCAGTAAAATAGGAGTGGGCGAGAGGATGAAAAGGTCATTTTAGGACTATCTATTTGAATCTGTGTGAAAGAAGGGTTTGAGCAGGGAGAGGCTGGAAGCAGGGAGATCCATTTGGAGGCTGTCGCATTAGTTTAGTTGAGAAGGGATGAGGGCTGAGGTGGTGTTATACAATTGAAGCAGCGCTGCTTTGGGAGTCAGAGAACCTCGATTTACATTGTGCTGCTTATTACCTGTGTTATCACCGGCAAGCTAATTTCTCTCTCTTAGCCTAAATTCACCAATGGCTTCTCAGGTCTCTTCGGGCTCTAAATCTGTGATCCTGAAATCTTAAAGTAAGCATTATGGAACATGAGAGAAGGGGGGCAGATAGGAGAGATGTGGTAAAGGTGGGAAGATGATTCGGAAAACTGATTGGTTCTGGTGGTTGAAGGACAAAGAAGAGTCTTTGTCCTTCATATATATATATATATATATAATCAGATGATTTCAAATATATAAACCAGAGGGGATGGAAAGATCTTGACATCATCAATAGAAATAAAAGAATTTAGAGGAGAGATGGATTTAGAAGGAAAAATCCAAATGGAGATGTCTAACAGAGATGCCTAATGCATTTTAGAATTTAGGAAGAGATTAAGACCAGACATCTAAATTCAGAAATCTTCTACATAGAAATGATCATTGAATCTACGAGAACCAACAAGACCACTGAGGGAAAGAGTGTGGGACGAGAAAAGAAGAGTTTAAAACAAGCTTAAAGGAAGAGGAGCTAGCAAAAGAGACTAAAAAGGGGATAGTCACAAAGGTAAGAGAACCAAGAAAAAAGTTAAGTAAAGTAAGGGAGGAAAAGTGTCTAGGAGAGAAGGTCGCTATCGTTGCTAAAAAGCTGTTGAGAGTTCAAGTAGAATGAAAACTAAGAAAAGGCCATTGGATGCAAATGTTTGTTAATAAATGTTTGTGGAAGTCACATCACTTCACTTCTCTAATCCACAATTTCCACATCTGTCAAAAAGCTAATAATGCCATTTCTACCTATTCACATACAACACCTTCTGTAGGTAAAATAAGTGACAATGACAAAAAAAGCACTTAAGTTTCCAGCAGATGTACTGTACCTGTAGAAAGCTAGTGCCCCAGGTTCATTAAGATGCACTCATTTTAATCATTATATCCAGATCCATAAAACATCAAATGTTCCTAATTAACTCTAGTGTCTAGAAGCCAAGTTCCTCTTGGCAAAAGCAACATGATCCAGTCTGACTAGACAGAGTAATGCTGAATCAGGCCCATCAGGTTCTAATTGGTTCTAATAAGCACTCTCACAACCAGAACCACATTCCTTTCTCAACCCACAGCCCTCATAAAGGAGAGAAATTCCATGTTGCCTTTAAAAATAGCCCACTCCTTCTAGCCAGATGCTGGATCAATTGATTCAATGGGCTAGGTTTTTTCTTTATTTTTTCTAAGCCATATCTAGTAGATAGAGAAAAAGAAAATATATAGTAATTATATATGACATGTTATATATTATATAGGTATAACATATAGTCATATATTAGCTATATATAATTATGTCTTCCATAGATATATATTATAACACATGCGCTATATAGATATAATATATATTTATACATGTATATGTATGTGTGCACATGGGTATGTGTGTATAGACACATAACATCTCCATCTGGATGTCCCAATGGCATCTCAAAGTCAACATGTCCAAAACTGAATTATTTACCCCAAAATCGGTTTTCCTCCCAATATCTCTTCTTCTCCACAGGGTACCAACATTCTTCTGGTCACTTATGTTCAAAGTCTAGGAGTGACCCTCAATTCTTTACTCAACCCTCCATATCTACTCAGTTGCCAAGTCTAGCCAGTTTCATGGCCTCAACATCTCTCCCGTGCATCCCTTTCTCTCCACTCTCACCACAACCACCCCAGACCAAGGCTGACTCACTTCTCACTTCTCCATCCTTTTAAAAGCCAAATAGGGGATTTCTTTCTTTTGACCCTGGAAATAATAGGGAGTCGCTAGAGTTTGTCAAATGGGAATAGGGGGTTGTCAGACATATTTTAGGAAGAGTAATTTGGTGACTGATTGGAGGATGGATTAGAGCAAGGAAAAACTTAAGATAGGGAGGCCAATCAGCAGGTTATCATGATAGATCCAGAAATGAGGAGATGTAGGCCCACACAGGGGGCAGTGTCAGAGAACAGAAAAGATCATATACAAGACATATTATGATGGTAAAATTGACAGAATTTGACAAAAGATTGGATATGGGGTGAGAGGAAGTAAGGAGTCCACTATGACACCTAGGTTTTGTTACAGTCAAAATAAGGCAAACTGAAGTACAATGTTCCTAATATGATCAATTGATTAGTAAAGTGTGAATTTACTATTAAATAGGATCTCAGCTTCTTCAGCAAAGCTAAGACCCTGAATGAGGGGAATAGCTCTCTTCTATAGTCTAGAGGGAGTATAGAACAAAGGACAGGCATTTGTAGACAGGGAACAAGTTCTGATTGGTTACAAGAGAGCACATCATGAACTGGCTAAGTATGGTTACAGAGCTGAGGCATTGGGAACAACATGATTGGCTGGAAATTAAGAATGAGGGGTTAGCAGCAACCCAGTCCTTCCCTCCTGGGACTAAAAATGTTCATTGTTTGAGTTGCTTGCAAGGTTAGAGAGAGTGGACCAGACTTCTCTGGATAGCATGAAAGATAGTTTAGTGATATAAACCAGAATCCCTGATACTCATTCACTTTTCTCAAGGATAGCAAATTTCCTTGAGGCAAGATTAGCAGGAGAATTGGATTTCTAAACTTAATTCATTATAGGCCAACTGAATTTCAGAGACAAAGAACCATGATTTAGGCAGTTAAAGGACAAAATCAATTAATTGTAAATAAGATCAGTGAAAAATTATACAAAAACAATTTAATTTTCTCAGTTACAAGTCAGGGTGACTGGGAGGATGGTGGTAACCTCAACAATAATAGGAAAGGTAGAACAGGGGAGAGGAAAAGAGGGGAAAGAAAATAAGTTCAGTTTAGAATGTGCTATTTTAAGGTGTCCACAGTTGGAGATGAGATGGAGGTCTAGAGAAAAAAGGGCTGGACAAGTAGATAATGAGAAATGTCTGTGTAGAGAGGATCACTGAAACCACAGGAGCTGATGACATCAGCAAGCATAGAGGAGAAAGGCACAAGAGAATTCCATTATATTCATATACCCCAATTAGTTCCATCTTTCCCCAACTGATGAGTCTCCTATTCCCCCATAGTTTCCTGTTTTCTTTGCAGTCACAAAAAGAGCTACTATAAATATTTTGCTAAATATAGGACCTTGTGCTTTCTTGCATCTTTTTTTTTGGATATTGGACTAGCAGTGGCATAGTTGGGCCGAAGGTTGCATAGCCGCATGTTGATATATGTTTAACAACTAGATCTCAAAAAAAGGCATTTACCCATGACATAGTTTTAAGTTTAAGTTTTATGTTCATCATTAACATTTTCTTCATAGTTTTTTAAGTCTAGACAACAATGAAAAACAACAAATTAAACCCTATTTTTGAGATGTAAATGCTCACGCTGGGACTCTGACAATTGTCTCTCTAGAACTGGTAAGAGCTGGCTCCAATATACCTCTGGCTAAAAGGCATGCATTTCTTTGCATAATTTGAAATCACTCATTTAAATGTAAAATAAAAGACAAAGATGGGACTACAACAATAATGTATTATTGTCTGCTTTTCCACAGTCTTCCCAATAGTTACTTTTTTGCCAATCAAAGGAGTATGAGGTAGACCCTCAGAATTATTTTAATTTCAATTTCTGTCATTATTGGTGATTTGGAACATTTTAAATACAACTATAGATAACCTGGGTTTCTTCTTTTGAGCTGTTTTTTCATATTCTTAGATCACCTATCAGAGAATGGCTCTGTTTCTTATAAATTTATATCACTTATATATTTTGGAAATCATACCTTTATTGGAGAAATTTGCTGCAAATGTTTTTTCTATGTAACTATTTCTTAATTTAAAATTTTTTTAATTTTCATTTATTAAATAAAATAAGCATTCCTATTGCATAGTAAAATAAAAAAAAGATTGCACATTAAACTGCAAATCTGTTGTGTACAACTTGCTATACCTTTTAAATATGTAATAAAGTTATCATGTAGCTTTTTTTCTTTTTTATTCCCTCACTCTCCCCCCCGCACATGCTGCCCAGAGATAGCCACCATGACACACAAACATCTGTGTGTGTGTGTGTGTATAAAATCATTCTATACCTACTTATAGCTATCAGTTCTTTCTCTGGATGCAGAGAATATATTCCTTCATAGGTCCTTTGTAGTTGATTTGGGTATTTATAATAGTCTTAGTCAAATGAAGTTGTTCTTAAAACAATATTGTCATTACTATACACAATATCCTCTTGGTTCTGTTCATCTCCTTCATTATTTCATGCAAGTTAATTGTGGAATGGCTGAACAAGTTATGGTACATGATTGTGATGGCATATTACTGTGCTGTAAGAAATGATGAACTCGGTGATTTTCGAAAATACATGGTTAGACTTCCAGTTAACTATCTCTCTTCTAACCTTAGCCATATTAGACTGATCTGTGCAAAAAAAAATTAATTTTATGTAATAAAAGTATCCATTTTTATCTTCCGTGATCCTTTTCATCCCTTCTTTGATTATGAACACTTCCCCTATTTGTAGATATAAACAGTAACTTCTTCGTTTCTTTCTTTAATTTGTTAATAATGTGTCTCTTTCTGTCTAAATCATGTATCCATTTGTAGTTGTCTTAGAGTGTGGGACCACCTCAGACTTTTCAGCAGAACTTTCCAAATGTACCACTGGCAAGGCTGTAATGCTGGAACAACCAAAAACGAAATACAGCCTTAGTGCTGTACCATCATGCTGGAAATATTCTGAGTATGGTCCTAGCAACAGACTGAATCTGTTTGCCTGGGACTAGCTTAATTGTGGAGAGGCTCGTCACCATGAATCAACCATCTATGTACAGCAGATCGTTAATTTGCTGGAGAAAAGAACAAAATTAGATTGAAGTTAGAAAAAAAATTGAGGAAAAACGTATGTTGCATAATTAAAATTTCATCCAGATCTATTTAGATGAGTTGTTGATGATGAAAAATGAAAATGTAGACAGAAGGATGGACAAAGACACAAACTACAATAATATCATAAAGAAGATTAACAGACATGAATCAGTTGGGATAAAACGGAAACCAAAAAAACCGCGAAAAGTGCCTTATTCAGCAAACACTTGCCAGTCTGAGATAGATGGCAGCCAAGTGCAAGCTTAGTTGTTTGCACTAAGGTCTTACAGAGAAGACAGATTAGGAATAGTATCACTCCATAAAATAGAGAGAAGCGATGAAGGGTAAAACCAGTTTAAAGAAAGCCTGGTGATAAACACAATTAAGTCAAGTCATCCAGGGGGCATTAAGGGGGGAAAAAAGCAAGAGGAAAAAGAAAAAACAAAAGAAAAATGGAAAAAATCAACCAAGAAATTTATAACCATTATTCTCCACTAATAAAACTGTAACTACAATACATCATACTCTGGCATGTGCTTATAGTAGAGGTAGAAATAGCAATCAATGAATCAACAAGTATTTAGTGAGGACTCATTGTATGTCCAGCTCTGCGCTAGGTGCTAAGGACAGAAAAGTCAAATTAAAATAGTCCCTGCCCACAAGGAGTTTACATCTTACTCATGAAGTCGTTATGTAACCTAAGTATATGGAATGTAATACATAGAACAACATAATAGATTTTATATGTAACAAAATATAATCATATGTAACAGAGTATAATTTGTAGAATAACATAGTGCACATAACACAATATATAACATGTTGTTGTTGTCGTCCTTCATTTTTTAAGGGTACCAATGACATCATGGGGTGATGTCTTGACTCATGAATGAACTGGATTTAACTGAGACTTAGTTTCCCAAAGTCATCTGCCCCACTCTCTCTTCCAGAGTAATCAAAGTCCGGTAGCAGGAGATAAGTCAGGATGGCCACAATGACCCAGGATACAGTGGATAACCTAGGCATCTTTAACATCTAAACACACTCTAAGCACTCCCCAGCATCTGCTTCAATCTCCGTCATGGTCATTGGAACAAATTGTTCTCATCCTCCCATTCTGACAGGGGAAATCTTCATATGCTTGGGGTATACATCAACTTATATATAACATATAATATAGAATTTAACATATAGAGAACTATATGCTATACATAAATATAATGAAGCATTTTATGGAGAATTACATATTGTATATTACATGATATATTATATAACATATAATATGGAACATGAAACAGAATAATATATGCTATATATGACATAATATAGACTATCATATCTAGAATAAAATATTATATATAATATGATGCATAATAGGGAATATAATGTATAGACTAGAATAACTTGTGATACATGATATAATTTATATAACAATATCTTATCTACAACATATATACAATATAGAACATAATATATTATCTGTAACATATATAGTTTGACATGGAATAATGAAATATATACAGAACAAATTCAAAATAACTTGGGGGTAGACACTAGCAAATGGGGTATTTGAGACAGACTGTGTAACATATGACATTTGAACTGAGCTTTGGAGGAAATTAGGAATTCTAAGAGGTGGAGAGAAGAAGGGAGGAAGGAAGTATTTCTTAGGCAAGAAGGACAGTTTGTGCATAGACATAGGAAGAGGAATGAAGACTAGCAAGGTCAGTTTGGCTGGACCAGAGAGTGTGTGAAGAGAAGCCCTGTGTGAGAAGACTGGGAAGGTGAGTTGGAGTCCAGATGTGTAGAGCATTAAATACCAAATAGACAGGCCTGAATTTAGTCCTAGAAAGAATAAGGCGCTGATGGGGTTTATTGAGCAGGACAGTGTCAGGGTCAGAACAAATTAAGCTAAGGGAAAACAGCTATATTAGTACAAGGATTCATAGGGAAGACCTATGCTGGAGGCTAAAAAATGGTGAAGGCACTCAAGGATTTATTCACTAAGTATCTTGAGGAGGGAGAGACATCAAAAACACTAGGGGAAAGACTCCTCTTTCATTTTTAATACCAAAAAAAGCAACTGAAAAAAATTAGCAACTACTGACCTAAATACTCACTTTCAGTTCTACACAGGCTTTTTATGAGAACAATCTACACGTTGATTGAAGGCATCCCTGTTGAGGATATTATTCAACATCAGACAGTCTTTTGTCAATGAAATTCCACGAGGAGCACATCTTTACCAATTGACTAGAACATAAGATTCGACTGTGCTCATTGTTAAATTGATCTTTTTAAATTGATGCAATGGAGTAAAAATAGACCTTAAAGGCTCTCTTCTAATATGATAATCCCATACATACATCAAAGTTATTCAGAATTTTTTGAAAGATGTAACAATAAATGTGATCGCATAATCATTGATATCAGGTGAAATATAAAGCAAGATGTATCCTCAGCAAAGATATTTAGCACTTTGATGAAGGAGATCCAATGCAAAGTCCAAGTTGGAAAGGTTTCCTGTGGATGGAAAGTTCTTCCTCTTCTTATTTGGGAATGACATTGTAATGGTTGTAGGAAGCTCTAAAACATTTCAGAGCCTTCTAGAAGAAATACATAACCATTAAAAAAAACAATTTGATCTTACCAATTCACCAGGGAAAATCAGTTGTTCAGATTATAACATAAAGTTAGATAAGTTATTTATAGAGTTCCTCCATCTGATGGGCAGGGAAGACTGTCAATGGGCTGGGCCCAAAATTAAACAGAAAGAAAAGACAGAAATAGATTGTCTTGGGGAAATCATACGGTTATTTTTAATTATCCCAAACTTCTCCCATCTTTTAAAAACACCAATATTGTACTTGTAGTACTAGAAGTCATAGAACAATAAAGAAGACCTGAAAATGAGTGTTACTCAAGAGGGCAATAAAGAAGCATGTAGAAGTATGAGCAGGCTATAATCCACAGCAAATAAAAACTGATTTTTAAAAAAGAATCCAAATAAAGAACATCTCCAGAGAAAGCCACTATCAAAAAAGAAGATGGTCTAGTGATATGACAAAATCATAATCTCCCCAATGGATAGCCCATGAGGCATGCCATGAGGAATCAAGGAAGGTCCCCAATACATTGGGGGGATTGTTGTGGTGATCTTGGGGTAAGATGTGGACAAGAGTTGCAGAAAGTGAACAGATGTGAATTGGTTGCAATCCACATTGTTAGAGGGACCATCCATATCATCAAAGAAATGTCAGTACCATTTCAGAATATTAAGAAAAAGCATTTCCTCAACTTATTATAATTTTAATTGTGCAACTCTGCCTCACTTAAGTTCAATTCACTAATAAGTCATTATATCACCCACTATTTCATCGATCCTCTCCAAAAACAAAGGATGAACAACAGGTAGCTGGGTGGCTCAATGGATAGAGCATCAAACCTGGAGTCAGAAAGACCTTAGTTCAAGTTCTGCTTCAGATGTTTTTGTGTGGCCACTGACAAGACTCTTAATGCCTGCCTCAGTTTCCCCATCTGTAAATGGGGATGAAATAACACTGACTATGAGTATCAAACAAGGTAATTTGTGAAGTGCTTTGTGAACCTTACAGCACTATACAAATGCTAATCATTCTTATATTTTTGAGAGACTCATGAACCTAACACCTAGTTTATATTTTCTCACAATATCTGATTTCACTGGTGTCAAGTAAGGAAATTTGCTTCTACCAAAGTAAATTCCCAATGACTTTGCAACTTATTGTCTTCAAGAGTTATCTGGGTCATCAGGAGATTAAATGACTGGTGCAGTGTAACACCACCAACATGAGCCAGAGGTGAGACAGCCGGCAGCATCGTGGCATAGTGGAGCGTCCAGAGCTGTGCTGGGACCAGTCCAAAGCAGCTTACAAGAGTCAATCGTGAAATGTTTAATATGAACATTTTGTTTCTCTTTAGTTGTTTCTGTCACATATCACTCTTCACCCCCATTTGGGGCTTTCTTGGCAAAGAAACTGGACAGGTTTGCCATTTCCTTCTCCAGCTCATTTTACAGATGAGGAAACTGAGGCAAAGAGGGTCGAGTGACTTGCCCAGAGTCACACAGCTAGTAAGAAGCTGAGGTCAGATTAGAACTCACAAAGATCAGTCTTCCGGACTCCTGCCCTGGTGCTCTGTCCAATGCTCTGCTACCTACCTGGAAAGCAACAAATGCTACAAATCGGGGCATGATTTATTATGTTGTTGGTTGTCTAGGCTTAAAGTGATGGAGGAACTGTTCATGCAAATTAAACTTTAACATGTGTCCTGCATATACTTTTTTCCCCATGAGATCCAGTTGTTAAACATTTACCAGGATAAATATCCCTGACAGAGACCCAGAACCAGAGTAAGTGAAACAACAGTTCAAGTCCTTCTTATAGTTCATTTTAAAGTCTTTCAAATCATTTTCCAGACTAACTAAAGGCAAGTCTTTATCATTACTTTTTTTTTCTTAAGGGAAGAAAATATTTAAACTGAGCCTTTGGGAACTCTGATTACTAAATGTGTTCATGGTAGTTAGGATTAATTTAATTAAGTTCAAGAATGTAAAAAAGATAACTCTTCCCTGAAGAAAGACCTAATCTTAGTGTTTGTCTTGAGAAACAGCCAAGACAAAATTTTTAAAAATACAAAGTTAAATGTAAGACTTCACTCTCTGCAAGATTCTGGAGAGTTTTTGTCTCCTAGTTAGATCTAAGTGATGTTATCTCCATAATTATATTTGGCTAACAAAATGATTAGGTATTAAATAGTTAGGATGTGAGCCAATGTTCCTTCTTCATGAAGTAAATTTACAATAAATACTCACCTAAATAAGACACATCATCAGATTGTAGCAAAGTATATCAGGTTATCCTAACATAAATGAACCTAATCATGCTGGGAATGATGACTGTAGAACCAAACTTAGAAATAGTCAAAAGCAAGAGGTCAAACAGGACAGCTTAGGTTGTGCATTGGACAGAGCTCTAGGCCTGGAGTCAGAAAGAACTGAGTTCATAATCCAACCTCAGATACTTACTAGCTGTGTGACCCTGGACAAGTCACTTAACTCTGTTTGCCCCAGTTTCCCCATCTGTAAAATGAGCTGGAGAAGGAAATAAGCAAACCACTGCAGTATTTTTGCCAAGAAAACCCCAAACAGGGTCCACAAAGATTAGGATACAACTGAAAAATGACTGAACAACAGGTTGAACCAAGATGACATGACTTACTTGGTCGTGTCATGAAGATGCAGCTTTAACAAGGGAAGCAGTGATGGCTCTGAATTCAGAAGGTCTGGCTGCAGATGCTGGTTCCTACCTTAACTTCCCTAGGCCTCGCTGTTCTTGTTTATAAAATAAAGGAACTGAATTAAATGTTCTCCACAGTCCCTACCAGCTCTCAAGTCATTATCCTATCATTCTGGGCAAGGGCCGGGATCAAAGAAATGACAAGGAAGCAACCGGGTGAAAGGTACCCTCCCTCCAAACACCAGGAGTTCAGTTCTATCCCTGAGGTTCAAAGCCAGGCCAGGTGCAGAGTTGGCGCAGTTCTTCCAACTGCCAAGCTTCCTCAGGGAAAGGGCTCCAACATTCTTCAGGGCTGGCTTTGGTTTCAGACTTTTAACTTACTAAAGAATGAACCTGAGAAGAATGAACCCAGGATAACTGGTTTAGTAGAGGATGGTCAGTACTATTATACAATGCTATTAAAACAGGGTGTTTTAGAGCAATGGTCTCTAAGGCAGAGGCCAGATCCACCTGGGAGGAATGGCCTGAATCCAAGAGAGGGTGATCAACCAAGTTGGAAGTGGGGACACTGGTCACATTCCACCCTTGATGCGTTTTTGTTGTTCAGTCATTTCAACCGTATCTGACTCTTAGCAACTCCATTTGGGGTTTTCTTGGCAAAGATGCTGGAGTGGCTTGCCATTTTCTCCTCCAGTTCATTTTGCAGATGGAGAAACTGAGGTAAACAGGAATAAATGACTCATCCAGAGTCATACAGTTAGTGTCTGAAGCTGGGTTTGAACTCAGGTCTTCCTGACTCCTGGCCCAGCATTCTATCTACTACTCCAGCTAGTTGTCCCACTGATGTTGCAGTCAATTAATTGTGAGACTTGTTGGCCAATACAACCACTCCAGCTACTTTCCCACTGTGCCTAGTCCTTCCTCTCTGTAAAT
Source organism: Pseudocheirus occidentalis (assembly GCA_028646575.1). Lineage (NCBI taxonomy): Eukaryota > Metazoa > Chordata > Mammalia > Diprotodontia > Pseudocheiridae > Pseudocheirus > Pseudocheirus occidentalis. The sequence continues at coordinate 312,624,964 of CM053594.1, forward strand.
TCCCACCTTCTCTTCTATGTTGTGTCCCCCTTTAGCTTGCAAGCTGCCAGAGGGCAGGGACGAACAGTCATACTTTTCTATTTAGATCCCCACTAATAAACTCCAATGGCTCCTTATCAACTTTAGGATCAGATATTATTTCATCTAATTCTTTTTTAAATTTCTATTTTTGCATATGTTTCATACTTATTTTTTACCTCCTGTGATACCCAGTGAGAAAAGTGTGAAGACCACCATCTGAACAGCCCCCTTGAGCAAGAATGAACAATGGGCAAATCTGACCTCTCAGGGTCATTTCAGCCTCAAACTGAAGTGTTTACCCCTGAGCCTGTCCCAATACAGAAGGGTTCTATGGTATATCTGAAAGGTCACTGGATTTAGTCAGGAAGGAACTGAATCTGAATATCAACTTACACTTGAAACCCAGGTCATATCACTTCATACCAGAATACAGACAGTTCTCATTTTACCTAAGTGAACCGTTCTGCAGACCCCTACCTAAAGTGATTTTTACATAATGTAAATTTGCTCTGAATGTGGGGAAGAGAGGGAAGGAGGCAGGAAGTGGGGCTGCTGACCTTTGGAGGAAGGGAGCTGCACTCAATTCAAGTACACCTGAGGGCCAGAGACAGAGAAGCAAGAGCAGAAGGAGGAACACTCAGGCTGAGGATTTGACAGCATTTTCTCTACTTCTGCTCTCACTTGGAGGGTTTTTTTTTAATTAGGGGTTTTTTTTGGTGGGGGAAGACCTCAGAGCCCAAGTTACGGTGTAGGAGTGTAGAAAGAGAGCATGCAATATTGTATTGATAAAGTCATTACAGGTGTGTTTTTTTAACATAGATTTCTTTCAGAAATTTTTATAGAAAGCTGAATTTGCGTAATGCAAATTTACTTAAAGCAAGAACTATCTGTACATAGAGAGCAATGTATAATTCAACTCTGAGTCTTGGTTTGCTCCTTTTTATAATGAGATTGATAATATTTCTTTTACCTACCTCATGGGATGGCTCTGAACATAGAGTCATCTGTAAATTATCTTAAAGTACCAAGTAAATTTAAATTATTATAGCATGCATCACAGGGACCTCAAGAGAAACCAGTCTGTCTCTGGGTATAGGCTATTGCTAATTTGACTCTTTCCCATTTTCTCACAGACAGTGAGCTACTATCTATTATTTCATATACTGTATACAAAGTAACAGCAATACTATAAAATGATCAGCTGTGAATGACTTATTTGTTCTCAGCAATACAATGATAAAAGACTATTACAAAGAACCTATGGAGTCTGAATGCAGATTGAAGCAAACTTTCTTTACTTTATTTTTCTTTCACAACATGGCTAATGTGAAAGTATATTTTGCAAGACTGTACATATATAATCTCTACCAAATTGCTTGCCTTCTCAAGGAGAGGGAAGCAGGAAAGAAGAGAGAAAAAGTGGAACTCAATTTTTTAAAAATATGTTAAAAATCGTTTTTACATGTAATTGAAAAATAAATAAACAAACAAATAAATAAGTAAATAAATAAATAAATAAAAGTAAAGTTTCACAGTTCCATGCATTCATGAACTGACCATAAAGGTAGCAACCACCACAATCATGTGGGTGAACCAGCCCAGAACTCACCCACGGACTTTAAAGCAAAACTTATCAGGACATGTTGCATTTCCTGGGGATAAATGATTGTTTGGGAGGCATGATTGCCCATGCCAAATCCAAGGATCATTAACTTGAGCCAGTCATTAAAGTCCTGAGGAAATGCAGGGGAGGATGGCTATCATTAGCTTTGGAAAGAGTCACTGGACACTATGATAGGACAACCAAGAAGACTCTTTGTTGGATTGTAGATAGCTTTGATGAGGCAGAAGGCTTCCTCCTCAGTAAAATGGCACTAATAATGCTTAATTGTGAGGAAAGTCCTACATACCTGCTTCCTCCCCTAATCATCAAGTATCTTTGATTTTAGCATTATGGATACTCTGACTTTAATGCAAATTACAACTCTTCCATACCTCATAAATAATCATTTTTTAAAAAGCATTTATTCAGTGCCTGCTTTGTGCCGGGTACAATGCCATAAATTTTATAAATATATTTTATTTTATACTCACAATACCTACCCTAAGAGGCAGGTGCTATTATTATCCACATTTTACAGTTGAGGAACCCAAGGCAGAATGACTTTTTCAAGGTCACACAGCTAGTAAGTCCTTGAGACAAGATTTAAATTCAGGTCTTCCTGACTCCAAGTCCAGGGCTCTATCCACTGTTCCTCCTAGCTGCCTCTGACATAATCTTGTATTTGTCACTTTCTCTTAGCATATTTCTCCAGACTAGGTGGGTCTTTAGACAAAAGCTATGCATGCAATTTATAACCCAAGAACATCAATGGCAGAAAGAAAGGACTCATATGTTCCAAAGTATTTATAGCAGCATTTTTATGATAGTGAATAAATGGAAAAAGGAGTAGACACTCATCAACTGGAAAATGGCTAAATAAGATGTAGTATATAAGTATAATAGAATATCACTGTGCTATAAGAAATGAAAAATATAGAAGAAACAAATGGAAAGAATTATATGAACAGAGCAAAGCAAACAGAACTAGGAAAACAAACACACAAAGGGGACAGTAATTCACATGGAAAGACCAAAAAAATAATAATGGAACTGAATACTGCAGAGTTATATTCCCAAGCTTGGCATGAAGGAGAGATGAGGGAATGCACCTCCCTCTCTTCTTTGCAGCAGTGGGGGAATGTGGCTATAGAATGTTGAAGATGCTATCAAACCCAATCAATGGACTTGTTAGAATTGCTGGACCATTTTCCCTTTTATTTTATTCTTTGTTACAAGGCATGTTTCTCTGAGGAAAGAACAGGGAAAGACATACTTAGAAAAGAAAGAAATGTGAAAAAAAAAGATCAATGAAAGTGAATTTTTTCTCATTTTATCATATCTTTTTGTCAAAGTATATCAATGAAAAAATAAAAGATATCCAATGAAAAAGATGCATAATCAATCCCTGGGATTTACATTATATTTTTCTAGCAGCTTGTTAGGATCTTCTGACATTTCCTGGAAGAACCTGGGGTTTTCTCCATACCACTCAGGGGTATTGGAGGAAGACTGAGATAGAAGTTGGATAGAAGTACCACCTAAGTATAAAATATTATCATTCTGACTGTTACCCATTTCTAATTCTACCATTTAATAAAATAAAACTTTACGAAATCAATAAAAAGTACTAACCTAGAAGTAAGAAGGCCATTCATTTGTCTTATTTTCCATCTGATTTGGCTATATGACTTTACGTCTCTGAAACTCAGGCATTTTCATCTGAAAAATGAAGAGATTGATCTAAATAACCTCTAAGGTCCCTTCAAGGTCTAAAACTCTGTGATTCAATTCTTCCTGGAGAAAAACCAGATATTTGTAATATATATCCTATAGTATTCTGCACTTTCTCAATGGAACAAATTATAATCAGTGGTTTATTCTCCTAGAAACTCTGCCTAACACCCTAAAAATGCAACTATCCACTTTGTAGAGATGGTACAACTGTACCAGAGCAGATGTGTTAATAAAATTGCTGGACATTAATGACTTTCTAGTCTGTTCAGGGCACTGAAGGGCCATTTAAATAAATATAAAACCTGCCACCTGACCTCAAGGAGTTTATCATCAATATGGAGGAGACATTCACAGAAAAAAAAAGATAAATCATCCAGGGCAGTATATGTTAAGAAATAAATACTCTATGCAATGATAAGTCCCTCTTCATTTGCAGATTTTTTCTTTTTATGTAAAAACATTTTGGAAAATATTGCTTGGACTATGAATTCCTCTCTGTGAATTGATGCCTTTATTCCCTCAATTCTTTGTTGCATGCACAAGGTAGGACATTATGGTTAGTGTCCTGCTTCATAAAGCAGGCAATTTTCTGGTCATGAGGCTTATGACACTATAAATAGAAAAACAAAACCTCAATATAAGGATGATGGATTATAGATATATCTACCATCATGGTTTTCTGGGCACTCACCTATCAGCTGAGGCCACAGGAACTGGTAGCCCTCACCAATCCCTAACCTTTACCTACCCCCATGGTTTGTCCTTGGTTCATTGTTCTGTGGTCACCGTCTCCTCCATAGAGTAATCAAGTTCCTCAGTGTCTCAATTCTCTCCTTACCCCAGTTTCTGTCTTGGGCTCCAGCTTAAGGAGAGGAATTGTAGTGTAAGAAAGGCACTCAGATTTCAGTGTGGATGAGGTATGGAACTGGCAATTATTCCCATACACTACAGCAGCAACCACACTGGCATACCCAGGATCTGCTTAGATTTGCTTTACTAGGAAAGCTAGCTGTTTAAGGAGTCAACAATCTTTTTCTTTTATTACATTCATTAGTTCAAGGGAAAAGTTGGCACCCTGAACTGCAGAGAAAATACAAATAGAGAAAATAATAGAAGCAGAGAAATAAAAACCAACTGCCTAAATCAACTATATACTTTACATAGACCCCTGTATGGAGAGAGCCTTTACATCTGAGAGGACTGGGAGCTCTGAACATACAGCCTCTCAGAATCTCAACCAGGGAAGCACAAGATCCTTCTCATAAGGGAGCCCCCAAAGAAAAATACCAACTCAGAGCATATATATATACACTTCCCAGAGCCAGAAGGCATCACAACCCTCCTGACTCAGTGCCTAATTAGAAATGAGCAAAAGGTGTGAAAGCCTTCCTACAGGCAAGCCTCCTCTAAGCAAGCTTCCCTTAATGGGCTCTACAAGAGGCCTATTAATGTGAAAGGGAAGATCTTATATCCCATTAACATTACACACACAAAAGGGAATGCTAAGCAAAAAAGAATCATAGAGTGATTACAAAGGTACAGTCTAATATGAAAATGTCATTGGAACATTTACAGTTTCTTTTTCAGGAATATTAATTATCCATTTACATTTCACCTCCATTGACTATAATGTAATCAACATCAATTAGGCGTTTTCTATCTTTGGGTCCCTCCCTCTCCCTCTTCAGGGGATTCTTTCCCTTTGGGACAGCCTATCTCTGATGTTGCTGCCACGACTGCTCCTTTGGTAACCGATATTCTCTTGCTTGGGTGCCTGGAAATGGAAGACCCCACTTCCATCTGAGATCTCAAAATATCAAAGGAAAGAAAACACAAATGAGAGGAGACATCATCTCAGACACAGGCATTCTTAGGAGACCATTGGCTCATGGTTTTTGGTCAAATGGGAAGAGGAATTATACCTTCCACTTGACCCTCTGGACAACTTAGAGAGCTATGCTTTAAGGCCAGCAAAAAGAGACTTAAGAAGCAAGAAACACCCCTCTAATATGTCTATGGACCAGCAGTCAGTTAATTATTTTTTGTTACCACACAATAATATACCCTAAGACATCATGACAGAAAGGAAATAAAGGCCATCTGTATCAGCTCTGAAAAGATCCCTCCAATACTCATGCCTAGGAGCAGGTCAATCCCAAATGTCCATACATTTGGTTGGAATGACCACTGAGTATTCCCCAAGGTAAGGGTTGGGGATTAAAGGGGTACTACCTATTGAAATAGCAGGCCAGTTGTAGGTTCATTTTTGAGAGAAAGTAGAATCTGATTAGAGGAGACTATAAATCCTGCTTTCAGCCTTCTCTTAGGCAAAGATCCTGAAGCAGTTCTGCTCAGGACCTAGATGTATGGTGCTTCCCCATATCAGGGAATAAGCTGCAACATGACCCTTCTTGGCATTGCAATGGTGTCAGCAGGAAGGGGGTGGTTCAGGAGTTGAGAAGAAGCCTCATCAGGGATAGGGAGAGGAAGGTACTTTCTCAAACAACTGTTAGGAGACCCTGGATTTCTATGTGTACCTCTCCTTGGGGAGTCAATTCAAAATTTGCCTTAAAATTTTTAGAGGAGGGAATTTGTTTTATTTTTTGCTAAATCCTAGACTGCTTGATTGCATTTCTGTTGGAAGAAGCATCCCAGTCGATTCTCAAATAACATTTGACCACCTTACTCTCCTGTCTGCTGATCTTCCTTTTGCACCCCCATTATTGGGCTTTCATTATGTTTTCCCCTCCTGTGCATTCGAGCCCCCTTGATATTGTTGTTGCTCCTCCTTCATTCTGAAAGAGGACCAATGACATCAGGAGGGTGATGGCTTGACTTGAACTTGAATTGGATTTAAGTGAGGCAGGGCTGTGCAAAGTCATCAGCCTCTCTCCTCAAGAATCATTGAAGTTCAGTGACAAGACAAAAGGATGCAGTGGGTGATCTTGGCCTTCCTAAATTAAAATCTTTCCCAGGTTTCAGTTTGCATGGGACAATGTCCATTCAATGACTAAGGGGTAGGTAAGAATTAAAATAAAAAGACAGACTAATTTGTCGTCATAGGAATATCAGTCTGGGAAGGAATACTCAAAGTTTTTGGTCAGAACAGAAAACAATTGTTATTTACACTCATTCTAAGCCTCAGAAACCTTAAACAGTGAGGCATAGTTGACTAGGAACTATTACTGGATATTCAATGAAAGCTAGAGTGATTTTGTTTTAAAGGCATAGTCAAGTGGCTCCGTTGGAAACACAATAGATTTTTATAAAGCTTGGCTTTTCAGAGTTATATTTGAAGAAATCATAAATGAAAACTGCACAATACGAAAGTGAGTTGTCCCAGAATTTTTTAAAATGTGATAATAATTGTAATTAAAAGAAATAACAAAAATTTTAAAAATCTAGACATTAAACCCCAAAGTATCTTGCAAAACATAAGCAATCAAAAATTATATTCCTATGGAGAGAGCAACTACATGTAAGGATATGGTGCCCCAAGTTGAGAGAGAGAGAAGGCATATGGTGAGGGAAGAAAATGAAAGAGGAGGAGAAGGAAGAGAAGCAGGAATAAGAGGAAGAGAAGGAAGAGGAGGAAGAAGAAGAAGAGAAGATAGTAACATTCCCCAGCTTCTGCTTTAATTGGCAGGTGGAGTACTCAGAGGTCAGCTACTACTACTTCCAAAGTCCTAGATGTAACTCTCAGAGACTGTGCTTCTGCTGCTGTAAGTCCTGAGTGACAAATGTAGTAGTCCCCATTGATAATCATCCAGTGGTCTCAATTAGGTGAAAGACGTATGGGAGAAAAATTAAGACCACAGGCATTTCACAACACTTTGATGGTGTTTTTCACAACTATCTGTTGGCCTAATATTAGGAAATGCCCAGCTGCTGTTGAAAGAGAAAAAATATATATAGCAAACTACAAGGATATGGAAAATGAGGTAGTTTCATCCGCTGTCATGACAACTATTTGTTGTCCTTGGTTGTAAAACAATCTTGCAGTTTTATCAAATGAATTTCTTTATAAATTGTAAGCGTGTTTGGTTACCTCCCCTTGTCTTCTGCCCTTGAATAGTTTCTTATTCCAAAAACAAACCCTGACAACTGCATGGAAAATATTTCCCCAGGATCCCCCAGCTTTATCCTTTGGCTGATTATTTCTTTCTCTACCCCTCCTCCTACTGTGAAATGCTAGACTTATCAATCTTAAATTGCCACAGAATGTTTCTGATTATTTTTATTCTCTTAAGTGGATCTGAAAAATTATAAAAACTGTATCTGTACCCTAAGAAGTCAAAGCTACTCAGAGGCAGTTAGGTGGCGCAGTGAATAGAGCACTGGCCCTTGAGTCAGGAGGACCTGAGTTCAAATTCGGCCTCAGACACTTAACACAAAAAACTAGCTGTGTGACCTTGGGCAAGTCACTTAACCCCAACTGACCTACCTTCCCCCTCCAAAGAAGAAGAAGAAGAAGGAAGAAGGAAAAAGAAGCTACTTTGAGTGATCAGTCTTTCTTAACATGCTAATAAATTCCTTTGTTTTCTGTTTGGCCTCCCATCTTTGACCCACAGTCATCAGATCTCTGTTAATTAGTACCTCTCTGAACATGTCCCATTCATCTCAGATGGGAGAAGTTCCTCAGCAGCCATTAACTTAAACTGATGTAGGAATCCCTCTGCCCCCACACCAAGCACCACTTCCTAGTTAATGTATATTTGAACTGCCTTTGAAAAAGTCATCCAGGTTTTCAATAACTGTCTTTATTCTAACAATGGCTTCCCTACAGTCAGGAACTAGAGCTGTCTCAGATTTTTCAGATCACACTCCTACAATCCTGCAATACATTTCATGATAAATACAAGGGAAAAAGAACTCCATGAGATTTTATGAGGCAGATACTCCAGGGAGATCTGTCTGGTTTTATAAAAGGTCATCTGCTCAGCCTTAACGAAGAGTGATTCTTCAGGATGTATGTAGTAAAGCCTGCACACTGCTAAAGTGCTCCATCCATCCTATGAGAGGGAAGGAAGTGGCAGCCCAACATCATTAGTTACCACACATGTGGGAATACTTCATTGAAAGAGAGACTGGAAGGGGAAATAAATGCAACAGTGCTAAGTCTGTTCCCGACATTATAAGGAATGCAGATATTTTGGAGGGGAAAAAATGTGAGAAGGCCTTAAACCCTGAATAGGGCCCCAAGCCATCCTAGAATTCCATCAAGTTCATAGTGTCTCCTGCAGTAACCTCTGCAGGCTATTGATAGGTTCTAATATGTATATGGCAGAATGGCTGTCCTTCCTCACTGGAGCTGCCCTATTGGTTTCTACCTAATGCAACCTCCCTAAGATCCCAGATTTGCCTGGAGGGGAAGAAACAAGTCCTTCCTTTCTTTTTGGCCTGGTGGGATAGGGGTGGGTGGGGGGAACAGCTATTCTTCATACATGTTAAATAGTTTTACTGCTATAGGGAAACAAAAAGATGTAAAAACAAATCACAAGAAAAGTTTACCCAGTTTTTACAAGTCTCAAGAGTTAATCAAGGTCCAGCATGTAAATAGACATGGCCCTAGCCCATGGTCTTTATTGGTTAATTCTAACCATGACCCCAGTCTTGTCCTAAAGTCAGCAGACTACAGTATTTCAGTGTTGGATTGTAAGGATCAAACTCTTGCATCCTGGGCCACAGTCAGTCATCTTGACCTTTGTCTTGCCGCACTGGACTCTGATAACTGGAGGAAAGAGTGAGGTTGATGATTGCACAGCTCTGCCTCGCTTAAAGCCAATCTGTTCATAAGTCAAGGTATCATTCTCATGATGCCATCTGTCCTCTTCCAGGATGAAGAATGAACAGTAACAACAACTAGGCCTGTGGCAAACACCATAACCTCACCTCCCCTACATATATACATAAAGTCCTTTCCCAAAGTTTCAGGATTTCAAAAAGCTTACTGTTTTACCCGAGAGAGACTCACTCATTCATTCATATGACATTTACTAAGCACCTTCTATGTACAAAGCATTGTTCTACACAATACCAGAAATATTAAGTTTAGATGAGGCATGATCCCCACCCTCATGGAATTTATAATCTAGGAAGTCATAGAACTGCAGAATTCCCACCTTTATTTTCTTGGTTCCCCCACAAAAAAGATCCATGCTCAGGTAACCATAAAGATTCCCTTCCCAAAGGTTCAAGCTTCCAAAACTGACTTCCAACAATCCCATTATTCATCTTAAGGGTCATGTCAACACCCATGTCTCTGGAAACTCTCTCACTCTTGCCTTGAATCTGTCTTCTCTGTCCTTTTTGAAGGAAATTCTCTAGCTGGATGGAATGGCTAATTCTGTCCTTTAGAGTAAAGGACTCAGGAGAGTCAAGAGCAAAGTTCAGAAAGCAATCAAGAGTTAGAAATTCATGGAGTGGCCACTTTCCTTAAAATGGAGTTTCTGGGAGAACTGACTGGTGAGAGGAACGGGCTGCAGAAATTAGCTTATCTTCCAGGGTCAGAAGGTGCTGGTGCATGGTAGAGAAATTCCAGAAAGTCAGGAGTATAGCCCAGAGAGGAATGAAAGAGCAAACACAATTGGTCTTAGCACTTTCTTTAAAATAGAAGTTCTGGGAGGAATGGGCCGGGCAAACCCTTTCACCAAAAATTATAAAAAAGAAAGCTCACTGGCAAAGTCCAAAATCTATGTTCCCTTATTGACTTTGAGTTCAACACATGTTTATTAGGAGTTAGATGTCATGTTTCATCACTTGTCTTTTGGAATCAGGGTTGGTAGGCCAGTCAGAAGACCTAATCTTAACCTGGGAGCACTCTATTAATCCCCTCTCTCCATCTGCTGCCTCACCTCTATTTGCCTCCTAAGTAATGGGGGTTGGGAGTTCAAAGTTTATCAGCTTCAGTTTAGGGCATAAATTAAACTCTCTAGGAACTTGACCAGAACCAACTGTGTAAATTAAGGGCTTTCACAAAAGTCACCCAGGCCACAATGAGAATGAAGGTAAGCATGCATTGATGGACCAAGAGGAAGTCCAGAGACCTTTCTGCTACCCAGGTAGGTCCAAGTGAGCTGTTCTCCAGTCTGACTTCTCCAAGAGGTAGCATCCCTATAAGCTACCCAGCCACTGTCAACCATGCACCCCCTATTTTCTGATACTTGTTCAGATACTAGACTTGCTAGTTATAGCTCTGGTTGGGAAGTTTTTACTTCTCATTTTTTTTGGTGTATGGAGTTGATTTCTGATGCCATGCTTAATTTTTGCTTAATTTAATATTTTAACTTTTGACCAAAAGGTCACAAAAAAGGTCACTGAACCTTCAGTTTTATTAGGAACAATGATCCTAAACAAATCAAGCAAAAATGATTAAGGAAAAGCGATTTGAAAGTGTTAAATGCAGAATGTTTGATATTGAGGAGTCAGCACAGGGAGCATTGTCTTTTAATGTGTCTTTGACAAAAATTAAAAGGCACAGGAGAGACTGTCAATATTAATGTATTGGTGTTAATTACAAATACTTTGTTAGCGTCAAACTAACAAAGTGAATAGAAAAAATTAGCTGCCTCTATAGTCATTTTTTGTTTTTATTTTTTTATTGATGGAGAATTTTCAGGGAGCAGAGAAGATAGCTAATTTGTCACCCAAATGGCCTGAAGAACAAAAAAAGTTCAAAAATCTCCATTTTCCAGTAAAAATGCTGAAAGAGCTTTTTTCCATATAACAAAGCAGTCTCCAGAATCAATGAAATCCTCAATAACTCCCTGAAATGGTCAATACCAGTGGAGAATAATATTTAGTCTGGCTTGAGAGGAGTCTCAATTTAGATTTTTTTTTTAATTAAGTCATCAGCTCACTGAACCTGGACATTAAGTGCCCAGGAACTGATTTTCAAGATGTCAAAGAAATGAAGAGTTCTCTCCAGAGTGAGTAGAAGTCTAAGCTATTGAGAATGGATGATGGTTGCATTCCAATCTGCTTGCCTGTCAAGACTGCCCACACAGAAGGAACAGATATATACATATCTCTTGAGTGTGTCATAGCCTTCAGCCTTTCCAGTCCCTGACAGATCGGTTTCCATTGTAACAGACTGAGTGGATGAGGAGCCTTAGAACCAATCACAAAAATAATAAGTACAAAAAAAAATTTATTTTTTCTTTCCTTTTCATTCTTCAGCCAGAGGCAATGCTTCAGTATGGAGAAGGACAGACGGGAAAAAGAGAGCTATAAACCAGATGTTCCTATATATAAGCCACATTATTTCCTGTTTATGGAAATTTTTGCTGTAGATATATATTAAACACTAGCACATGAGGAAGAAGATAGGAAGACAGGAGAAAGAAGTACTAGGGTGGTTTTTAGGCTACTGACTTTAGGAAGATTATAAATACTTCAAGGAAGTTGTTAGCATAATCAAGAAGGGAGGGCAACAGCTGCCTCCATAACTGTAGCAGGAAGACCAGCCTCTCTCTGACCTACAGGCAGGAGATAAAACCAAGGAGGTCCAGAGCCTCTGGACCAATGTTCCTAAATTGGCCCCATTGTTTTGTGGCTCCATAGCTGAGTTTGTTGAAATTAATAGGGGCAAGAAAGCCAAATTACATTGCTGTAGGAGTTCACAGAGCTGGAAAGAACTCTGGAGATCATTTAGGTCCAACTCTTCATTTTTTAAATGAGTAAAGTGAAGTGAAACGTCTTGTTCAGGGTTACAAAAGTAGAACACGGAAGAGCTGGGATTCAAAGAGAGGGAATCAGGTTTTCAAACTTCAAAGCCAGGGCTTTCCAATAATCACAATAGCAAAATATATAGGGAACTGAGCCAAATATCTAAAAATAGAGCCATTCCCCAGTTGATTAATGGTCAAAGGATATGCACAGACAGTTTTTAGAATAAGAAATCAAAGCTATCAATATTTACATTAAAAATGTTCTAAATCACTATTTATTACAGAAATGCAAATTAAAACAACTCTCAGGTACCACCTCATACCTATCAAATTGGTTAACATGACAGAAAAGGAAAATTTGAATGGAAAAAGGAAATTTGAAAAGAAGAAAAATTAAAGAGGGGATGTGGAAAATAGGCACACTAATATACTGTTTGGTAGAATTGGGTACTAGCTCAATCATTCTGGAGAACAATTTAGAACTATGCCCAAAGAGCTTAAAAACAGTGCATACATACCCTTTAACCCAGTAATGCCACTACTACGTCTATACCCAAAAGAGATCAAAGAAAAGGGTAAGAGAGCTATAAATACAAAAATATTTATGGCAGCTCTCTTTGTGGTGGCAAAGAATTGGAAATTGAGGGGATGCCCATCAGTTGGGGAATGGCTGAACAAACTGCAGAATATGATTGTCATGGAATACTATTGCACTACAAGAAATGACAAGCACAATGGTTTCAGGAAAACCTGGGAAGACCTATATGAATTGATACAGAATGAAATAAGCAGAACCAGGAGAGAATTATACATAGTAATCACAATATCTTAACCATGACCAACTTTGAAAGACTTACTCTGATGAATACAGTGATCCACAGTTCCAAAGGGCTTGTGATTAAATAATAATAATAATAATAATAGTGCCTTCAGAGAGAGAACTCTAAGCCCAGATTGAAGCATATTTTTAAAACTTTTTTTTGTAACATGGTTAATATAGAAATATATTTTATATGACTTCACATGCATAATGGATTCAATGGGTGGGGGGGGGTTGAAGGAAGGGAAATGTGTGGGATGGAGACCACTACCAAAAAAATCAATACAAAGACTTAGATACCTGAGTTTATTGCTTTCTCATAAGAAAGGGCACTGCCTTTCATCGCTCTAATGGTGCACTGGCCAGGGAAGTACAAATTGATTCCAGAAAGCAAGGTCCGTTTAAACTCTAACACTAGTGCCCCTCCTCCCCCCAGCCCTGTTCCCCTTATCCCATTGTCTGGGCTTCAAGGAGCACAATCTATTTGTGTGAATTTTCCCCAGCAACAAAGAACAAAGGACAAGAAAAGGCAGGAAGTTTTGCAAGAGTTTGCAAAGCATGCTTATTCTGTAAGGGAGTAAACTGTGTTTCAATAATACAAATCTATTAACTTTTTTGAGGCTTCACTTCTGAGAAATCATCCCTCACAATCCCCCCCTTCTATTTTTTATAAGTTGAAGACTCCTCACACCATTGCAGAAGACCTCTTCCACTAATTCTTCTTGAGAATCCCCATAAGGGTGGCACCCAACCCTGACTTTTCAAAACCATTGATTTATCCGTTGCATCATACAGGGGAGACATACTGGGAGTCGGATAATTCCATTGAAATCTCTCAGGAGGAACCAGAAGCTAGTTTCCACCAGGGCCCATTAAACCAGGAAATCCCAGAGGTATTGAAGGGAGAATTCCATGTCTGGACAGAGACATGTGCCAATTTCCTAATGTTTTTGGCAATATCTTTAACTACTTCCCCATTATTATTGATTTTTACACGGTGACTGGAAAGGTTTAGCTTCCCACAGACAAACTTGGTGCATGACAATGGAAGTCAGTATAGCAAAGCAAGGGTATAGCAACCAATAGAAACAATGAAATGACAGCAGTTAAAGAGTCAATCCCTTTTTCCAAGTCAGTTTTAAGGTTTCAGGATCTGGTGATACCACAGTCCACTGAGTCAGGGCTGGCACCGGTCCCTTCACTCAGGCATGATGAGCCCAATCTCTTTCTTTGGTCCCAAAAGCAGTGTCAGCAGTGAGGAGGATCTGGTACAGACCTTACCAGGCCAGAGTCAGCTTTTCCTCCTTCCAGGTTCACATCAACACCCAGTCACTAGGCTGGAACCTATGAACTAGAACCCTAGGGGAGGTGTTTGAGCAATTCTTTTGTGGCACTGACAGTTAATGTGCTAGAAATTGTATATATTCCCTAAGGCTTAGCCAGCTCTCACCTGACTTCCTCTCCTCAGGTGACATATGCGTTCTGAGCAATTTCTAGCAGTTCATCTAATCGTTTGTTTTGCCACTTTTTCAATTTCTACAACTTCTTATTGATGTCTGGCCAGGAGTTGGTGATAAACTAGAACCTCAAAAGGATCTGAGTCATTGGGTCCCCTAATTCCAACCCAGAAAACTTCTCCCCTTTCTCCTGCTGTATCTCTTTTACCTTATTTAAATTTTGACTTTAAGGTACCTCATTCCAAATTCCCTGTATTATTATTTCCCTTAATTTTCTCATATTTCCCCTATGGGATGCATTATTATGATCCCAATGGGGTCCTGTAAGGGGAACTTTTCTTCACCCCTCAGGCTGTCCTGGTCTAAAGGGTAAGCATCATACCAAGGTTTCACTGCAGCCCTTCTAATCTGTCCTTGTTCTTCTCCTGTAAATAAAATACCTAAGATAGCCACCTTCTAGCTCCAAGTATATAAATTTGGTCCCAAAACTGATTAAATTGTTCTGTGACCCCAAAAGGATCCTCTATGACCTTCTTCATGTCCTTTTTAAAGTTTCCAATTTTGGAGCTATTGATCAGGGTGTTAACATAACCAGTCCCTCCCTGAGTAAGGGGAACCTCTCTCAGGGGGAAGGACTTAGAGGTTCCAGGGAGTGGGAAATTATCTTGGTCTTTGATTAGTTGTTTTAGTTCTCTCCACAGCTAGACCTGTGGAGGTATCCTTGGCCCATAGAGGTCAATCAATTCTCCACCATCTGCCGCTCCTCCCTGAGGGATGGGAGAAGGTGCAACAACCAGAGCCAAAGGTGGAGTCGAAGCAGGTACCAGCTGAGGGACATAAGGAGGAGGAGGAACAAGAAGGGGATCCCAAAGAGTTGGAGAAATCCCCCTTTCTTCCTCCTTCTCCTTTTTCTTCTCAGTTTTTGCCAAAAATTGTCCTGCAACTGGAAGCCAAACGGCTGCATATAAACTCTCTTCCTCATTCCAAGGCTCTTTCAAGTTCACATATAAGTTTAAATTTTGGCAAACCCAGTTCTCAGAGGATGCTTACTTTGGCCAGATGTTTCCTCTGAGCTGAGCGCCTGCCCAAATTAAAAGACAATATTCTACCATTTTCATTTTATCTTTCTCCTTATATTTTGGCAAAGTCCAAATAACAAGCTTGGCCACTAATGAGCTATCTTCCAGAATATCTGTAAAGGGGCTACGTTGCTGACCATCTGCTTTTGACTGGGACTTCCCCATGGCTCACCTGTTCTTGCCTGGTAAAGCCCACCGTATCTTGCCAAGAGTGCTCTCTTTCAAGAACTCACCAATCTTGCCCCCTTATGGGAGGGGAGGCTGGCTAGGTCTTGTGCAGGGCTCACTAGTTCTTGCTTTCTGTAGAAAGTTCACCTATCTTGCCTTCTTGCTTCACTAAGCTCAGCCTTGTTTCCCCTCCCTGGTCACCCAGAGACTCACTAGTACTTGCCTGTTATAGGGGCTCACCAGTCTTGTCTTACCTAGGTCTGTGTGCACAGGACTTATGTGACCAACTCAAATTCTTCAGCGGGTGGTGGTTGTCGTGCCCTTTCCAAAATTTCTGCTTTCAGGTAGCTGTCCTTCTTCAGGTCCATTCCTTAAAAGTGAAAGGAAACTCCCAGACCATTCCCCAGACCACTGGCAAATGGGTGGCAGGCACCTGTCTTAAGACTGGCTGGGAGACCCTTCCTCAAATAAGGGGGATCCTGGATGAGGCCCCCAAAACTGTGTAGGACAGTGACCACTACCAAAAAATCCATACAAAGACTCAGCTGAAAGCAGAAATGAGTTTATTGCTTTCCCATGAGAAAGGGTACTACCCTTTGTCACTGTAATATCTCCGGCCAAGAAAGCACAAATTGATTCCAGAAAGCAAGGTCTTTTTATACCCTAATGGGAACTGACTCCCCTATCCCCTCTTTCCCTCCCTTTCCCTTATCACATTGTCTGGGCTTCAGGGGGCACAATCTATTCATATGAATCTTCCCCAGCAACAAAGAACAAAGACAAGAAAAGGCAGGAATTTTTTCAAGAGTTTGCAAACCATTATTCTGTAAGGGAGGAAGCTGTGTTTCAATAATACAAAAACTATTCACCTTTTTGAGGAGGCTTCACTTCTGAGAAATCATCCCTCACAGAGAGAATTTGGAACACAAAATTTAAAAAAGAATGTTAAAAGTAATCATAATTGTTCATTTTTATATGGAACTTTAAATTTTCCAAAATACTTTCCTCGGAAGAATTCAGTCACTCTCCAAAATCATTGATCGGGCTAGAGTGGGGGTAAAATTCTCCCCATTACACCATATTATTACAAACTTGCTCCATTCCAGCCTCAGTACACCTCTGTAATCTGTTTACCTTTGTGACTTTCCCTGTGTATTGTTGTATATCTTCCTCTGCGTTGCGTATGTCCTCAAGAAAGTTTTGGGTTTGCATTGGGTTTTGCCACAACCTGCCTGAGGTCTTACACACAGAAAACACCAAAGGGCCAGGTGACGGACAGCTACTTTGCACCAAGAGATTAGAATGGCAGCTGCTTTCTCCACGCCTTCAGCCAATTCCCCCATTCTCTCAGGTATGCCTATGTCAGAGGTCGTGGGACCCTGAAGGAAGTGAGCAAGAGATCAGAAAAGCTCGATTTGGTCTCCCAATTTAGCACCATGGAAACATACAAGTATTTGGGCAATCAGTTTCTTAATTCAGTAATATTCATTAAAGATTCATTAAAGACACTGATGCTTTAGCCACTTATGTTTTAGTTGGTTCTCATTCTATGATCACCTGTCACAGTATCTTTATCTGAGCTTCTTCATCTTTAAAATAGCAATTACAATTTCAAGATTAATGTGAAGATTAAATGAAAATTAACTTTGCACTACAAATGAATTTGAAAATATGCCTCCAAATTAAATCAGTTATAACTTCAATTATAATGACACTGAAAAAAAATCAGCATATATCATAGAATCTTAGAGATGGAAGGTACCTCAGATGCCATCTGCTCCAGCCTCAACATGAAGTATGACTCCAATAACTCTGACAAGTCATCTAGCCTCTGTTTAAAGACTTCCAATGAAAGGAAATCTACCGTCTCTAGAGGCAGCTCATTCTGTTGTTTGAGTAGTTCTAATTGTTAGGAAATTCTTCAACACAATTCAACATATATTAAATATCTACCATATGTGAGGTATGAAACTAGATGTTGCCCCCCCCATGAAAAGGATTCAGCCCCTGCCTTCAAGGAACGTACAAACATATTCATTCTTATGTTGTCAATCAACCAGCATTAGTTAAGTACCTAGTGTGGATCAGACACTTTGCTAGGCACGGTGGATACATAAACAGAAGTGAAATAATCCCTCCCTTCAAAAGGACCAAATGAATGGAGCTGAAACAGGCCTTACTCTAGCAAACAAAACACTGGTCTCCAGATTAAAAATCGCCAATCTGATGGCCAACACTCATATGGTGGTTTTTCATTCCTTCTCTTTCTGAACTGCTTTTCTATGGAAATACTCCTGCCTACCCACATCCAAATGTGGCACCGAGACCTGGACACAATGCTCTAGAGGTGCTCTGCTCTAAGACACAGTACAATGGGACTAGCACCTCCTTTGTTCTAAAAATCAGAACAAAGACTTAATTAGCCAAGGTAATTACCAAGACAAAAGAAAAACTGTATCATTTGGGAAAACATCACTACTTCAACTAAATCATCATTGATCCTACTGCCTGGCTCACTGGGATTTTTATCCTGAGGCTCCAGAAATTAAATCTCCTGAAAATAGTTCCTTACCCTTTGTCCTAGGGAAAAAGCTAGGTTATTGAGATAGTAATTAGAGTGCATTTTTGATAGAACTGAAATGGAAAACACAAGCCAGACTTCCAGTCAGCATTTTGGAATTGATGGATAGCTTTTAAACCAAGAAAAAGGGGCCACTTTTAAGGAAAGGGAGAAGAAACAGGAAAAAAACTCATCCAATCTTCAGATTGATAGAGTGAAGAAAGGAAGAACAACTAAGGTGTTGGCAAAGGACTGATAATATCTGAGCAGGAAGAGGTGACAAAGGAATACGTTGGAATAAGGAATACTGTGGACAAAGGCAGGAAACAGCAAGGGAATATTCAAGAAACAGGGAACAACCAAACTTGACTGAAACATATGGCACTTGAGGGCACAGGAGTGTAATGTGAAATAGGTGTGGAGAGGTGGGTTGGAGGCATATTGTGGAGAGCTTTGAATGGCTAAGCAGCTTCTACATAATTCAGTAGGTAGTATGGATTTGCTAAAGGCAGTGGTGTGGCATTAGAATTGTGCATTATGTAAAAAAGATAAAAATTGATATTGCCTCTAATTTCTGCTGTTCTGGTTCTATTCTATAATTGACCTTATTCCCTATTTTGTTAAGTCACATTTCTCAGTTCTGGAATTAAACTCAAGAATGCAGTTGCCACTTCAAGCTAGTGTAAAGGTGTGGTTGAAAGGAGACATTGTTATCACTCAGAGAGTTAGCCCCTGAGGCATCTGCATGTTGTCTAAAATCCCCAACCAGCTTAATCTGGTGCCTCCCTCCACAATAGACAGATTTTCTATATTTGCCTCTCTTTGTAACAATTATGAGAAATCTGATCTCCCCTTAGTGGAGATCAAACCAAATAGTTCTGATCTCCTCACCAAGATTACAAGAGGCAGATGAGTCCCATAAAATAATTAACATTTCTTAATTAGAGAGGGTAATGATCAGCCACATCTCAATACCAATGCATTTTCCTAAGTATAGCCAATTGTAATGTTCCCCAACTACCCAGACCCCCTACTTTCCTGCATGTCAATAAAAGGGACCTTCCCTTATTATGGGGGTCACCAGCTTTTCTGAGGTTGCCAGTCTGACCTGCTTTTTTAACACTTATACATGTCACTATTAATAAACTGATTTTGCTTGGAGATGTTACCTCAGTTTTCAGCATAGTATGTATTACAGTAGTACAGTACAAGGGCAGGAAAACTAGTTAAAACATTACCACAATATTTTGAGTAAGAAGTAATGGGGGCCTGAAGTGGGATGATAATAATAGTAATGTAAATAATAGAATTGATAAGATCTGGCTACTAATTGGATAACGTGGGACAAGGAGAAGGAGTGAAAGGGAGTAGTCAAAAATGGCTCTGAGGTGGTGAGCATGGAAGTGTAGGGGAGAAATAGGTGCCATTGACAAGGACAAAGAAGTCAATAAGAGGAGGGGGTTTGCAAGGAAAGATGATTGTTTCGTTTTTAGACATGTTGAGCTTGAGGTATCTAGAATATCAAAGTGAGGATATCCTTTTAGTCACTGGAAATGTCTCAGTCATAGGAGAGAAACACGTGCTAAAGATAGCAACTTAAAATCTTTTGCTTAGGAGAAAGCAAATGAAATTTCCCAGAAAGTGGGTCTGGAAAGAAAATAGTTCCCTATAGCCTTCTGCTTCTTCTTACCCAAACAGATCCCTTTGGCACCCTTCTCTCCCCAGCACCCCAACAACTCTTTAGCTTCCAAATTCTGCCAGCAGTCTCTGAATAATTTGTTTTACCTCCTATTGTTTTCCTACTTAAAATCATAACCTCTAGAATATTAGCACTGGTGAGGACCTTAGAGAGCACCATATCAACTCCCTCCTCCATATTTTTTCCATAACTTTCCATGTTACCTACAAAACTAGATTGTAAACTTCTTGAGGACAGGGATTCTGACACCTACTTCTATTGTGTTTCTCTCTGCCATCACCCCTCAGTACCTGGCACATTGTTGAATACGAAGTAGGTACTTTACAACTTTCTTTAAAAAAAAACTGGGCCTCTCCATCTAGTCTCAGCTGGAAGTACAGAAGCCATTTCCTGCTTTGACTCCATTATGGAATAGTACATAAACTTTAACTTGCTACATTTCTAATCTGGTCTTGTTTGTCCCTCCTTAAGCAGCCTGGGGGGGGAGGGGGAGGGCCACCCTACTCCCAGGGGTTTAACATGTTGATGCCAATCAGTGCAGACACTTGATTGGCATAGTCCCTGAAGCTCCCAGTTCCTATTCTCAAAAAATCCAACAGCCTCAGCCTATCCAGTAGCTGAAATCACTGGCATGTGTCACCACAACTGATTTTAAAAATTTCTTACTGAAGGACACAGAGGTATAAATGCAATCAAATATTTATACAGCCCCTGTATAAGCCATTCCTCCAGGTGCTTGCAAAATTAAAGTGCAATACGACCTTGGACCTAAGAAGCTTCTAATTTAGTCATGACGACAAAGTACACACTCCAAAGTTAAATAACAATAAAAGACAGTAACAGCAAAAGTTCAAGAAAACAGCAGGAGTGATGTCCCAGAGGAGCACTGAGATTCATTGCCAGGATGTCACCCAGTCTCACTCCCTCAGAAAGAGGCTGCTGCTACTCATGGCAGATCTGCCTACCTAGGTTACACGTTGACAGCACAACCAGTTATCTGCCCTAGCGGAAGTCTGAAAGGGCCAAGGCTCAGGGACTGATCAGCTTCTGCAGACAGGGCCCATTCATCTTTTGTTTTCAGCATATCCTGTTTCTCCAATGCTCCCCACATCTTGCTCCCAGGAACCAGCTGCTCCTTGCACATAGTGCCCCAGGCGGACAGCTCCCAGCCTCAGGCCACCTATCATGCCACACCATTACCTCTTCCCATTGTCAGCCCAATGCAGCAGTTTTTCTGCTGGCCAAAAAGTTTCCCATAGGGTGATTTCAGGTCTGTATCTTCTAGATTAAAAGTCATTTACCATCCATTAATGTTGCTACCTCAGAGACCTGAGATCTCTGTCTAATTCCCCACATTACCTGTAGTTAACACAGAACACTCGAATCCTTTTTGGAGAGACAAACCAGCAGATCCATTCCGGGCGTTATTATGACCCCAGAAGCCTGATGAGAAACAGCATATAACAGGTTTTAGCACTAATTTCAGCCTGAACATGTTCTATGATTTCAGTATCCTGTGCATGCAGCTTCCAGGGAGGGAGATGCAGAAATTTATGATCTTGCCATTACCCATATATTCCACATTCTTGATCAAGGAATCCAAAATTCCTTTATTTGATCATCTGTTATCAACCTATTTTGCCCTATGATTCACCCCCCCTTAAATCTGTTCTTCCTCTTCACTGTGACTTTCAGGTTTTTCTCCCCTTTGTTTCCTCCCAGGTCATCCTATGTGCTCTGGACTGTTTCCTCCTTTCTTTGCCTTAACCAGTTCAACATAACACTGTCCTCCAGTCTCTAATCTTTCACCCCCTTGTCCTATTGCCAATAGTGCCTTGCCAAACCCAACCCCTGTCCCAACATCCACCTCCACTATTCCTATCCATGGAATGTTAAGCAGGACCAAAGAATAGTGCTATCTAGATCCAGGACAGATTCATTCCTTAATCTCAGTTGGGCCCTCATTACAGCAAGGCAAACCTTTCGTTCCTCCCTTATTCATTCTCTTTTGCATTCCCTCACTGTCACTGTCCTAAAACTCCCCTGTCTCTTCAGAAATCCCATAACATCCCATCTCTACATCCTCATGAGTGAAGACTTCACCACATCCATTACTAAGTAAAGAGGTATTTGACAAAAGTTCCCAGTCTATTTCAAACTCCCTTGATTGCCCTCTCTATTCCAGTCACTGACAAAGATTTTCACCAGATTCAATCCATTTACTTTCAATCTTTGATCCTCTTCTGATACAACAATTATCCCCTCTCTCACACATCCATCTTTAATCTTTATTGTTGCTGTTGTTCAGTCATTTCAATCCTCTCCAACTCTTTATGACCTCACTTGGAGATTTTTTTGGCAAAGATGCTGGAATGGTTTGCCGTTTCTGTCTCTAGCTAAGTTTGTTGATGAGGAACTGAGGCAAACGGGCTTAAGTAATTTGCCCTCAGTCATACAACTAGTAATTGTCGGAGGCCAGATTTGAACTCAGGAAGATGAGCTCCTGAATCCAGACCCAGCCCTCTATCCGTTGTGCCATCTACCTATGAATTCCTTCCATGTTATCTTTAAACACGACTGTATGTCCCCTATCCTTAAAAAAATAAATTCCCACTCTAATATCTTCTAAATCCATCATCCTATATTTCTTCTCTCTTTCACAGCCACATTCCTAGAAGAAATTGCTTTCTGTTGCAGCCATTTCCTCTCTTCTCATTCATTTATTTCTCAACCCTTTGCAACCTGGTTTCTTACCCACTTCACTCAACTGAAACCACTCTCTCCAAAGTGAGCATTGATCTCCTGATGACTAAATTGGATAGCTTTTTTCCAAATCCTCATCCTTCCTGAGTTCTCTGCTCAGGAGAGAAACAGTGTTGACTTCTTCCTGCTTAAGCTTTTTTCTCTGGGTTTGTATGACACTGATCTTTCCACTGCACCATGGTTTGTATAGTTGAGTTTGTTAAAATAGCTCTTCTCTCTACATCTCTCATAGCTCCTTTGCTCAGTCATCATCGACATCATGGCCCCTAACTTTGGGTGTACTCCAGGGTTCTGTCCCTGGCCATTTTCTTCTCTCTTTCTACATTCTTACTTGATGGCTGGCACTTGGTAAGTTCTGGATAAATACTTATTCATTCATTCATTTATTCATTTGTGATCACATCTGCTTCTGTGGGTTTAATATTATATTCAGGCAGATATATATGTCACAAATGTCTATATCCAGGCCTAGTCTCTCTCCTGAGGACAGGGATTCTGACACCTACTTCTTTTGTGTTTCTCCTGCCCTGCCTGTCCCTTGGATATCATTCGGCCAGCACCCTAATTTGAGTCTTCATTATCTCTTGCCTGAACCATCTCAGGAGCCTCCTCATTAGCCTCCTCATCTTGAGTCTCTCCTCTCCATTCCACTGATCATTCAGCTGCCAGAGTGATATTCTTAAAGCACTATGACCGTGTTACTCAGTCAATAAACTCCATTGACTCCCTATGAATTCAAGGATCAAATAAACACTCTCTGTTTGGCTTTCAAAGCCCTTCACAGTCTGGTTCCCACCTACCCCACCCTTCAAGCATTCTCATACATTTATCCCCTTCCTGTACATCACAATTCAAACTGGCCTTCTTATAGTTCCTCACATGTAACACTCTCCCTCTAATCTCTGCCTTCCTTTTGGTTCTGCCCCAGGAGAGAATGTTCTCCCTTCTCACCTCCATCTCTTAGAATCCCTACTTTCTTTCAGATCTCAGGTCAAATACTAGCAGGAGAACTTTCCTAATCTCCCCAAATGCCTCCCACATCCCCCCAATCCTTGATCTCAGAAAACAGGGAATGCTTTCTAATTTTATTTTTAATGAAATTAATTTAATTTCTAATATTACTTCTACCTGTGAGTCCCTGTTCTTCCTCCTGACAGAGTAACTGATTTGTCTGGGGTAGCTACATGTGTACATGGAGGTGAGAGAACAAGGCAGATCCTATAGTTGTGTGTCTGTGTGTGTGTTTACACACACACACCTATGCACACACACAGGATGTCCTCAAAGTCTTAGTGTGTGAAGTCTTTATAGCTTACAACTGCACTAAGACTTTATTAATTGTGTATTAATTGTGAGAAATCACTTCCATTTTGGAATGATATGTCATTGAAGTATATTCCACTCTTTAAAATAATACAAGACCTATGAAGACATTTTTGTTGTTGTTGCTTAATTGTGTCCAATTCCTCATGACCCCATTTGGGGTTTTCTCGGCAGAGATACTGGAGCAGTTTGAAATTTCCTTCTCCAACTAATTTTACAAATGAGGAAACTGAGGCAGACAGGGTTGCCCAGGGTTATATAACTGGTAAGCATCTGACACTGGATTTGAACTCAGCTCCTCCTGACTCCAGGGACAGCACTGTCTTCACGGTACCACCTAGCTGCTCAATGAATATAGCTAGAGGTATGGAAATCATGCCTTCTTGATTTTCTGGGGATTGTTAAATGTCTTAACCATTGTACCTATAATTCAACAACATTAAAAATGAAAGATCATTTTTAAAACACCGACTATGTATGAGGTGCTGGGATTATAAAGATTAAACCTTGATCAGATTATATTCTACATTTTTGGTTCAGAAAATGTATTTAAGTATAGACATGCTTATGTTAGCCTCACTGGTCCATTCCAATTACCAATTGTTCTCGCCGTCAAGTTTCTCAATGACATAGCTACAAAGCATCCAGTAGCCTTGGCCATTGTGAGCTGGAAAGAGCACGTTAGCAATTTTGTGGTTCAGAATTTCCCATTTTTATCAGATTCTTCCACATCATAGCTTATCTCATTAAGGCGTCAGGCCCTTGAGACTATAGTTAACAAAAGCGATTCCTATAATCATGGCATCTGATGGGGAAGAGGCAGTGCTAGACTGTGATCCAGGCCTGTAGTCAGGAGACTTAGGATCCAATTCCCAGTCTAATACTAATTAGCAAGTTGGTTTTTTTTAACTTTTCTTAATCTCCATTTCCTCACCAGTAAACTGATTATAATATCACTTGTACAACCAACCACATAAGGTCATTATGATGAAAATACTATATAAGAGAATTCCCCCTCTTCCAGCTATCAACCTTCTCTCTGGTTCACAAGCCAACAACATGTCCTCTAGGAAAAGAAAACAATCTTGAAGGTCAATGGTGAGTCCCAGACTCATCTGATTCCCTGGCTTTCTCCTGTGGATGTGATAGTCTGGGGGTCTGTTTACTGGAGTTGAACCCACTTGACTGCCAATCTCAGGCAGTCAATCCCCTCCACAGAGGAGAAAATCACTTCTGTGGTGACAGGAAGCTAATTTATTTCCCTAATAGCTTGTGGCCTAATAACAAATGGTGGTTTCATGGCTGTCTCCCCAACTAATAAATGTTCCATGAATAATTAAAACTCTTTTAACTGTGCCATAAAGACTTCTCCCCACCCCCACCCCCTCTGCTGGGCCCTCAGCCAAAAGCTGGTCTTTAAAGGGCACGTGCCCATACATCTTCCCACAGAACTGGGTCTCTGGCACAAAGCAAGACATAGAAGGGTTCAAAGGGGAGGAAAAGCAGAAAGAGGCACCAGAGGAAGGAAAAGTATAAAAGCTCCGATAGATCATATGGACAGAAAATTCCCTAATGGAGGGAGCCAGAGTCGTGTGAGAGACATCCTGTGTTATGCAGTACTTCATTGATTTGGTTCTCGGAGATAAACAATGGAGAAATTGACTGTAGACCAGAGACTGATACTTCTAAATTCTAAAACTATATTGGATGGGAGGTTGGGGGAGAAAAGAGGAGGAGGAAGGAATGAGGGTAGTCTCTATTCTAGGAGTAAATGCTTTCTGAGGTGTCATTTATATCTCTGTGTGAAAATACAAAGACATCTTCTTCCTTCCCCCATTACCCACCAAATCCCAAATCCCCAAAAGTAACTGACTTGTTGTGGGTGGCTGCACATATTTGGGAGGAAAGATGCATCCCCACCAAACATCGACTAAAAAATTCTGTTTCTTTTCCCCCACAAACTCAGGACAATGTAAGTGCAAAGTGATCTTTGTCCCACCCTTATTCCTAAATAACACACCTTCTGACACCTCATACCACTTGGGATTCCAAAGAGTCAGTCAGTGGCCCTCCATGAAGTCATCAGGCCCTGGAATAATGGATTTCATAGTGGAATTCATAAAAATTACTCCCTCCTAATTTGTTATCACCTACATATCATGCCTCTGCTCCAGCTCATCATCCCTATTGCCCCCTCCCCCAGTGGAACCCTGGACTCTCCCTCTGGGAGTCCTGGTTCTGATAGGTGAGTTTTACCATATCTAACCCCTTCCCAGATATTTCTACACCATCCTGTACCCTATTTTCCAGATATCCTTAATGGTTATCTTCCCTCTATTAGAGGGAAGGTAAGAACCATCTTGCTTGTTTGAGTCTGTATTCCCAGTTCTTAGCACAATGCCTAGAACGTATTAATATATGTTAAAATTGTATTATGTATCAATATAATGCATTAATTATATTATGTATTACAACATCTAGTTTAATATTATATATACTATCATATAGTAATTAGTAATAAATGCTCTACCGATCCTCAGCAGTACATTGGTGATAATATTACTTGTACAACCAACCATACAAGATCATTATGATGAAAATACTAAGCAAGAAAACTCCCCCTCTTACAACTCTCAGCCTGCTCCCTGGTTCACAGGCCATGCTACACATGACCCCCTTTGATCCTCATTCACAACACAATAGAAGGTGAACTCTATGGGTATTATCATTCCCATTTTATCAACAAGAGGCAGTGTGGCGTAATGGGTAGGAAGCTGGCCTCAAAAACTAGAGTCCTTGGTTTGAGTCTTGCTTCAGACACATGCTGGCTGTAACCCTAGTGGAGTCATTTAACTTTCCGGTTAATTAATGCTTAGTACCTTGTCTCCAATTTAGCCAGTATGTCTCTTGTTTGTACATAGCTGTTTTCATGTTGTCTCCCCTACTAGACTTGGAGCTCCTTGGGAGCAAGGACTGGCTTTTGCCTTTCTGTGTATCCCTGGTACTTAGCAAAGTGCCTGGCACATAATAGAAGCTTAAAAACACTTAACCACTTAAACTTAATGTCTAATGAATGATTATTGAGTGATTCGGTATTCTAAGCCATTTTCTAAGACTGTAAGTTGCAGAGTGGGTGGTGATCTGCATCGGTAGGAGTTTCTTTACCTGGGAGTTCCTTATACCAATGAAATCACAGATTCAAAACTCCAAAAACATGATTTGCCTAGGTCACACAAGGTAGTGAG
This sequence comes from Pseudocheirus occidentalis, assembly GCA_028646575.1. NCBI lineage: Eukaryota > Metazoa > Chordata > Mammalia > Diprotodontia > Pseudocheiridae > Pseudocheirus > Pseudocheirus occidentalis. The sequence goes on from CM053594.1 coordinate 312,652,105, forward strand.
TGTCAGAGGCAGGATTCAAACCTAGTGCTCTGCGGACTCCAAACCCAGAGTCATCAAGCCCATTATACCATGTATTGAAATGTCATAACATGTTCTCCCATGATCTCTGTCCCTTATATAGATTCATTGTCCTATTTGACAAAGTTTAAACAGCTGACCCCAGGGCCAGCCAAAGAGAGGATACTCTCCTAGTTCCACCAGCACCTTCATCGTGCCTTCCTGTAGATGCTAGAGCTTTGGGGTGGTAGAGCTAAGCCTTGAGTGTGGAGGAAATGGTGTCTATGTTAGTGTATCCAGAGTGACCTGGGAGGGGGTGGAGAACACCATCCTGAGGTCATGGAGTATCGAGGAATATGTTGGCTTAGGATCTTGTTAAATATTTCTCTCTGAATCAGTTATTGGTCATAAGCCACAATTGGGTACACAATGATGTGTACCCAAACCATTGGAGTGGTTTGCCACTTCCTTCTCTAGCTCATTTTACAGATGAGGAAACTGAGGTAAACAGGGTTAAGTGACTTGCCCAGAGCCATACAGCTAGGAAGTGTCTGAGGCTGGATTTGAACTTAGGTCCTCCTTATTCCAGAGTTGATGCTCTATCCACTGTGCTTCCTGGCTACCCTCTTTGTATCCCTAGTGCCTATTAAATGTATGTTGAATGTTTGAGAAAACTGATGGAAGTTTTCCCAAAAAGAAGGTTGGGGGGAGGGGGGAAAAGGGGATGTCATAGGAGCTGTCTTCAAGTACAATAAGGTCTGTTATATGGAAGAAATATTAGGTTTGTTCTGTTTTACTTTAGAACTTTGAAGTTCTAAGAGGCTAATTTAACTTTAATGTCAGAAAAGCCTTTCTAACGATTAGAAGTGTCCAAATAAATGGATTGGACTGTGTCAGAATGGAATGGTTTCCCCTCCCTAGAGCTATGCAGGCAAAGGCATGATGACCATTTGTTGGGTATATAGCAAGGAAGAGTCTTTTTCAGGTAGGAGGTTGGGCTAGAGACTGCTGAGCTCCTAAAATTAATTAATTTGGAATTCCCTGAAATTTCTGATTCTTCCATCTGATGCAATGCTCCAGTGGACAAAGACTACGTGTTAAGAGTACCAACAATCACACAAATGTTTGGGGTTATTTCAGACCCATGTGGTTCTCCACACCTTCTGTCTGTTTTCAGGCTGTCCCATCACTATCACTGCAGAAGGAGATGGCATCAAAACTGGGGCCATCTTGTATTCTTGCCCATTTCACCAGGCCACCTCTGGTAGTGGTCTGCACTTCAGCTGGGCTGCTTGTCCCACTCCACACAGTCTGCAGCTAACCCAGTTCTCTAGATTAACAGACCTGCCCAAACACTAGAGAGCCCAGGGTCAGGCCCTCCCCACCCTGCATGGGGACAACAGAGGACACCTCTGGAAGGGGAAAGCAGGTAATGATGAAATTAAAGGTGGCAAGAGGAAAAGAAAGGGCAGCTCGGTGATGCAGTGGCTAGAACACCAGCCCCACAGTCAGGAGGACTTGTGGTCAAATCCAGATTCAAATATTTACTAGCCATGTGACTCTGGGCAAGTCACTTAACCCTGTTTGCCTCAGTTTCCTCATCTGTCAAATGAGCTAGAGAAGGAAATGGCAAACTAATCCAGTATCTTTGCTAAAAAAAAGGGGGGGCAAAATGGGATTACAAAAAAAATCAGACACAGCTAAAATATGACAGAACAACAACAAAGAATGAAAAGAAAGGCTCAGACTGTTTCCCTACTGTTTCACAAATGGGAGTGGCAGGTTTAGATGAAAAACTAACACCCCTGTCTATACAAGACAAAGATTTACGCTATCACCTGATTCCCACATCCAGTTTAATCCCATCAGCTACAACAGTTCAATTCTGAGACATATTCCTTAAGCAATAATTTGACACCGTAGAACCATGATGTAAATGGGTAGATATCAGATTAAGAAGGCAACTTTTCTCTCCCAAAGCTACCTTATCTGGTTTCAGTGTCATAACAACCCAATTAGGGGCATGTAACCAGGGTACCCAACACACCACACACAGTCTGGCTCTGTGGGATCACCTCTAATACATATGTTTTTAGCTTGAATTCATCCGGCTGCAAATAATCATAGTCTTATGCACTCCTCTGGGCCACAGATGCAAGATTTGTAACTGCAAGCTGCCCTATCATCATCAGTGAACAAGCATTTATTAAGAGCTTACTATGTGCACCTGGGTAGATAGAATGCCAGGCCTGGAGTCAGGAAGACTCATCTTCCTGGGTTAAAATCTGACCTCAGACACTTACTAGTTGTTTGACCCTGGGCTTGTCACTTAACCCTGTTTGCCTCAGTTTCCTCATCTGTAAAATGAGCTGGAGAATGAAATGGCAAAGCACTCCAGTATCTCTGCCAAGAAAACTACAAATGTGGTCACAGAGCATCAGACACTACTGGACAACAACTACTATGTGCCAAGCACTATACTAAATAGTCCCTGCCCTTAAAGTACATACCTTCTAATGGGGGAAACAATGCACTGATAACAATGTACATAAAAGGTACACACCAGATGGGAAGCACCTGGCCCAAGCATCTCATTTTATAGACAAGGAAATGTTGAATCCTAGAGTGAATTGACTTGGTCAAGATTAAACAAGTACTAAGCACCAGTCTAAACGAGAGCCAGGGTCCTTTGACTCCCCCTTCAGACTTCCCCCTCCCACGCCATGCGGCCTCTCTTCCAAGTGGGGTGAAAAGTTGATTGCCTGTAATACAATCTAAAAAAATACAAATCAGGCCAAGAACTTAAGCTACCAGAAAACATCAAGATCTCCCTGAAATATGTCAAGCACAAAATTGAATTCTAAAAGCCCCAGCCTGCCCTGAGTTAGAATGTAGATTGAATGTCATAGGGCTGGTTTCTCCACAGTTCATGGCAACTTAATAATGCAGCCAGAACAGCAGAACACCACATCCCATGCCCCAAAAATGACCCGCCACAAACCCAGAGAAAGGAATTTACAGAGAGAGGTTTAGAGCTAGCTAGAAGACTTTAGAGATAGCTGATGCTCTTATTTATCCAAGGGAAACTGAGTCCCAGAGTGGAAAAATGTCTAGTCTAAGGTCACATTTCCAATGGCAAAACTAGGCCTTAAAAATTCAAATCTCCTAGGCCAGGACTCTTTCTGTTATAAGACAGAAGTTCTCTGCAAAATTTAGGAAATGAATTAGGTTTGTCATTCAGTAAATATCCCTTCTGTCCTCCCCTACTTAGTTTACTGTTACTTCTCTCCTAGTCCATCATATTGCTGTCCTGTTCATTTCCAGTTTCTTCACCTCCATTTATACTACTGTGTAAGTAACTTTTCTAATGCACAGGTCTCCTCACGTCTCTCCCCTACTCAAAGACTTTCAATGGCTCCCTGTTGTCTATATAATAAAACACAGACTCCTTATTCTGGAATGCAAGGCTCTCCACAATCTGGCCCCAACTTTTTTCAGCTGGACCTGTGATTTCATGGACCTCCAGTAGGGATCATCAACCATTCTGGGATTTACCAGTTTGCCATTGTCCAGGGAACTGAGAGGTTAAGGGTTTTGGCTGGGATCACACAGCTGTTAGGTCTCTGAAGCAGAAGTGGAACCCAGGTCTTTCTGACTGCAGAACAGGCTTCCTATCCTCCGTGCTATGTTGATTGCCTTTTAACTTATATTTTCAGTCTAACTTTATACTGCTCCCCTTTGCCCACCTTATCTATTAGCCAAGCTGGACTTGTAACTTTTTCCTTGTCTTGTCTTCTCCAACCCCACTTACATGCATTTGTGCCAACAGTCTTCATGCCTGAATGGGCTCCTTCCACATCTACTTCTTGAAAAGTTTCTCTTCCTTCAAGATATAGTTGGGGTGCCACCTCTTCCAAGAAGCCTTCCCTGCTCCTCCCCCCAGTTGAAAATGATTTCTCCCTCTTTGAATTTTTTGAAGTACCTTGTCTGAATATCTTCTTTTTTTCCTTCTACACTCTCCCTTTTATCATATTTATTTTTTTACATTTGTTATCTCTTCAATTTGATTGTAAACTCCATATAAGGAGGGACTATAGTGGGATTTTTATAACCCCTAAAGTGCCTTACATACAATAGGTGCTTAATAAATGTTAGTTTTCTTGTTTTGCATGATTGTTGAATTAAGTGCCTCCTTTATCTGAGACACTGCACTAGTTGCTGAGGGCACAAAGATGAGCCAGGTAAAGCTTCTTGTCTTTGCCATGCTCACAGTCCGGTCAAGCGATTGATCACATTGACATATAACCAATTGCACAAGGTCCTGCAGAGGAGATGCCCAGTAAGGAGGATCAATCTCCAAGAGCATTCAGAAGAGGGAGAGATCCCTCTCCACTGATTGGGAGCAGCTGCAGTGCAAAGGGCACAGGTCTGGGCATAGTAACCTTGGGTAAATTACTTCATCTCTTAGAATCTTCAGTTCCTCATCAGTAAAATGGTGATTAGTCATCTTTTCACCATTACCTCAAAGGATTCTTGTAAGGGAGAAAGTCCTTTATAGCTGTAATGGTTAAGATCTTCCCCATCCATTGACAGGCTTCACACAGAACCCATTAAGGGAAGCTTGCTTAGGGGAGGCTTGCTTGTAGGAAGGCTTTCATACCTTTTCCTAATTTCTAATTAGGCACTCATTCAGGAGAGTTGTGATGCCTTTTGGTCCTGAGAAGTGTGTGGATAGATAGATAGATAGATAGATAGATAGATAGATAGATAGATAGATAGATAGATAGATAGATATGAATATATCTATATATGTGGACATAGATATAAATATATCTATACATACATATTCTCTGAGATGGTATTTTGCTTTAGGGGCTGGTTTATGAAAAGGATCTTGTGTTTGCCTGGTACAAATTCTGAGTGGTTATATGTTCAGAGCTCCCCAACTGCTCAATATAAAGGCTCTCTCAATCTAGGGATGTATATAAAGTGTATAGTTGATTCAGGCAGTCAGAACCCTGTCTTTTGGTCTTTATTTCTCTGCTTGTATTTTCTGTTTGTATTTTCTCTGAAATGCAGGGTGCTGACTTTTTCCCTAAACTAGTGAATGTAATTTTAAAATATTGCTGACTCCTTCAACAACTATCTTTCCTACTGAAGCAGATCCAAGAACCTGTGCTAGCAGTCACCCTGGGTATGCCAGTGTGGTTGCTGCTGTTGTAACTTGTAAACTACTATAGCAATGTGCACTGTTCCTTCTGGATGGGAGAATCAGGGAAGTCTACGTGGAGGAGGTGGCATTGAGGTTAGATCCTGAATCAGTAGGCAGAGCTAGGTCAGGATAGGTCAGACAGAAGAATGCAGCCTCTCCTTGCCTCACTTTCTTCATCTGCAAATGAGTGGGTTGAATTCAGTGGCTTATAAGTTGCCTTCCAGTCCTAGATCTCTGATCCTATGACTAGTATAGAATGGAAACTATCAAAGACCCTTTGGCCCAACAATACTACCACTGGGTCTGTATCCCAAAGAGATGTTTTTAAAAAGGTAAAGGAAAATGAGGAAGAATAGATGGATGGATCCCAGTGTCCTGAAAGAGTTCACTTGGACAGTCTCCAAGTTAAAGAGAGGCATTTATTGGGGTAACGCAACCAGTGGGCTCAGTTTATTATAGGAAGCCAGAGCAATTAGCCAGGTTAGGTGTCGGGTCTATATACAGTTTAATGGGCTAGATGGAAGGGGAGGAGGGGCCAGCACAGCTCTGGACCGCCTGGGATATCAGGTAGTCTGGAGGTATCTTTGTCACACAGATAAGTAAAAGGAACAGGAAAGGGGAGGGGAGCACTGCTCCAGAATGTCCCCTAGTTGAGGCGTGCTTTGTGACAGCACAGAGATAAGTCTGCTATAGGGACATCAATCCATGGTCTATGTCTGATCACATCCTGAATCTTATCTCACACCTCACATCCTGTATCCTACTTGTTCCATCTGCCTCCAGCACTCCTTTCTATCTCATCAGAAAGGACCTGTCTGTACAAAAATATTTATAGCAGCTCTTCTTGTGATGGCAAAGAATTGGAAACTGAGAAGATGCCCATCTATTGGGGAACGGCTGCACAAGTTGTGGTATATGATTATGATGGAATACTATTGTGCTTTAAAGAGGCAAGTGGGAAATTGGGAAAGAATTTTTACTACCAGTGTCTCTGATAAAGGCCTCATTTCTAAAATGTACAGGGAACTAAGTAAAATCTATAAGAATACAAGTCATTCCCCCAATTGATAAATGGGCAAAGGATATGAACAGGCAATTTTCAGAGGTAGAAATTAAAAATATCTATAAGCATATGAAAAAAATGCCCTAAATCACTATCAATTTGAGAAATGAAAAGCAAAACAATTTTGAGGCACCACATCTCACCAGTCGTATTGGCTAAGATGACAAAACAAGAAAATGACAAATGCTGGAGAGGATGTGGAAAAATTAGAACACTAATGCATTGTTGGTGGAGCTGTGAACTAATACAACCATTCTGGAGAGCAATCTGGAACTATGCCCAAAGGGCTATAAATAATTGCATACCCTTTGACCCAGTAATACCACTTCTGGGATTGTATCCCAAAGAGATCATAGAAGTGGAAGAAAGACCCATATGTACAAAAATATGTATTGTAGCTCTCTTTGTGGTGGCAAAAAACTGGAAATTAAAGGGACACCCATCAGTTGGGGAATAGCTAAACAAGTTGTGGTATGTGAATATAATGGAATACTATTGTGCTATAAGAAATGGGGAGGAGACAGTCTTCGTATTCACCTGGAGAGGCTTATACAAACTGATGCTAAGTGAGAAGAGCAGAACCAGGAAAAATTTGTACACAATCACAAACACATCGTATGTGTGACGACCAACTTTGATTCAACGGGACTCTTCTCAGCAACACACAGTTAAAAGACAACTCTACAAGTCTCAGGATGGAAGGAGATGTCTACATTCAGAGAAAGATCTAGAAAGATCAAAGTTTAAATGGAGACTGAAGCAATTTATATGCTATCATTCTTTTTCATGTTTGGTTCTCTTTCTTTTTTTCCCGTTGTTCACTCCATTGGTTAAAACCCTTCTATATGACTAGACTAATGTCCAATGTGAAAGTATTTGCAGATCCTATACTCTATTGTATGCTGACATGGATGGGGGGGAAGAAAGAGGGGAGAAAATTTGAAACTCAAGGGACTGTAGAACTGAATCTTGTAAACTAAAAGTAAATAAACAAAACAATTTTTTAAAAAGAGAAAAAAGAAAAAGAAATGATGAGCAGAAGGCTCTCTGAAAAACCTGAAAAGACTTACATGAACTGATGCACAGTAAAGTGAGCAGAATCAGGAGAGCATTGTACATAGTAACAGCAATATTGCATGACAATCAACTGTGAATGCTTTAGCTATTCTCAGCAGTAAAATGATCTAAGACAATTCTAAAGGACCTATGGTGAAAAAAAGCTATCCACCTCCAGAGAAAAAACTGTTGGAATGTGAATGCAGATCAAAGTATACTTTTTTCAAACTTTATTTTTCTTGTCTTTCTTTTTTTTGGTTTGTGTTTTTTTTTTGTAACATGGCTAATATAAAAATACATTTTGCATGACTGCACTTGTATAATCTACATCAAATTGCTTGCCTTTTCAAGAGGGGAGAGGAAAGACAGGATGGGAAAAAATTTGCAACTCAAAAACATTTTAATGAATTTTAAAAATTGATTTTACATGTAAGTGGAAAAGTACAATATAAATTTTTTACAAAAGAAAATATCACAAGGGAGGCTAGGTGGTGCAGTGACTAGAGCACCAGCACTGAAGTCAGGAGGACCTGAGTTCAAAACGACCTCAGACACTTAACACAAAAGCTAGACTTGTGACCTTAGACAAGTCACTTAACCCTAATTGCCCTACCTTCCCCAGTCCAAAAAAAGCAAAAAAAAAGAACAAAGAAAATATCACAGATGATATTTTTAAAGTGACACTCAATAATTGCTTCCCACATGATTACTTTTCCTTTTCTCTAAAATCTTTATCAGAATATTGTTTACATGAATGCATCAAAGTCATTCTTGAGGAAAAGGTTTTGGTCAGTGATTATCAGAGGAAAAGAAGGTTTCTGTAACGCATGAAGCACTGGAGGGACTTCATGTTTTTCTTATTTCTATGGCCGTGAGTATGGAGTAGAATAGATTTAGACAGCCTGCTCCAGGATGGACTTTCCCCAAGACCTTTCTGGAGAATGCCAAGAATTAATGAAGGCTCCCCCAAGGATATCTGATCATGTGGAACAATCTAGAACAAATAGTCTTTTTAGCTCTCCCCACCCCTCACCCCCTGAGTAAATGAGAATTCCCTAGGCTGGGCAGGGAGGCATTTGACAGGCAGCACAGTGGATAGAGCACCAGGCCTACAGTCAGGAAGACCTGAGTCCAGATCTGGCCTCAGAAACTTCTTAGTTGTGTGACCCTGGACAAGTCATTGACCCCATTTGCCTCAGTTTCCTTATCCATAAAACAGGGATAATAATAACACCTACTTCCCACAGTTGTTGTGAGTTTCAAATGAGGCAATAATTGTAAAGCATTGAACACTGCCTGGCACCTAGTAAGTGCTGTATACATGTTAGCTGTTATGTTTGTGAATGGTGAGAGCCACACTGAAGATGCAGGGCGCTACCTACCATCATTGGCTCCCATGGCTATTTCGACTCCTTCAATATTTCATAATTTAAGATACTTGTATCCCCAAGTGACAGTTGCACCCTCAAAGTGTGTTAAATACAGATAAAAGGGCATGTTACCTTAGTGGGATTTTGTACCATTTTTTGGTGCATGTGTTAGTAGTTCTCAGGGTGTCCCAGAGTGCGATTAAGGAGAGGAAGAGACAATAGACTGCCATTGAGCTCACCTCTTCGCCTCCAAGTAGAACTGCACTTGAACTTCTCTTCTTGAACAACTCCATAGGAGATCCTGTAAACTCCCAGAGAAAAGTTTGCCTCCCTTTCAGTCCAATTCCTTAATGAAAAAGAAAGCATCTGCTCACTGCTGCCCCCTATAGCAATCTATTATTAAATCCCACCATTCATTCATCTCAAACCATTTATTGAGTGCCCAGTTGGTATACAGCTAAGCTAAGGGAGGAAACCAGTCATCCCAAAAGCTATTGCTTATTGGGCCATTTGCCTAATGCCTGAGTGAGTACCTCTAAAAACCAAGACTCTTAGGCTACAGGACAATTATTACAGGGCTAGAGCAATTTGGGGGATTGGTATCTTTCATCAGTGAGTAGTGCCAACAATTTGACAGTGGGGTAGGAAAAAAACCCTTCTTTTCAGATATATAATAGTCCATACTCCCCAAACACACATACCCATACGCGTCCTTCTACCTCCTTCTGATAAAAGAATGAATTGTTACAGCACTGCTCAGATAAAGTATGTCTTAAATAAACAGATAGAAACTAAATCTCCGTGTTGACTTTCCTATTACCATTTGCGTAGATTCATGATTTCAGATAGCTGCTGACAGCCTCGTTTTTAAGCTATGTATTCAAAATGAGTCAGTACATCAGGGTGGATAGAGCATTGGCCTTGAATCCAGGAAGGCCTTACGTCTATAATGGCTGTTTGATGTTAGGCAAGTCACTTAATCTCTTGGGATATTCCGCAAATGTTCAAATCCAGCCTGCCATTTAAACCATTCTCAGCCTTAAAGCCATACAAAAACAGTGAGATTTGGTCAGTAGGCTATTGTTTGCCAACCCCTGATCTAGACATCTCCCTCTAAAAACATAAGATTCAGACAAGATCCCAGCCTCTACTGGTACCAAGAACTTTTTCACTCGACTTCCCTATTCCAATAAAATCACAGATGTGTCTCTACCCCTTTGCTAAGCACTATAAGGGATAAAAAACATGCAAGATGGAGTCCTTGTCCTAAAGTTACTGGGGAATCTAAGTGGGGAGACCAGAAATAAACTAAGTCATGATTCTCGCAACATGCAGAACTAGAAATAACTCAAATCGGATTCTATCTCCTTTTCCACTACAATATACCAACTCTTATATTATACTATAACCTCTAAGGGATTCAGTTTCCTCATCTATATGTCAGACAGTAATGTCCATGTAGGTTTTCAAAATGTATAGGGGTCATGCCTGCATGGTACAGATAGATATAATCTAAACCTCTACTGAGGAGAACCAAGGGAAATACCCACATCATCAATAACCTACTAGCAAGGACTGGAGAAGAGGTTAAAAAAAGAAGGGCAGGAAATCTCAGAAATAGAATAAGCCCGGGGCACTCTTTTCTCCAGTCTCTAAGAAGGTTTGGGGGCTAGAATTGTTTCTATCAGGCTCACCTCAAATATCTCTCTGGTCTGGGGGTACAAAATTCAAGACAAGAGAGGTATCAACTCTGGTTTTTCTTAACAGAACAACTGGAGGGTATTAACAGAAATAAATATCCATCAATTTGGGAATGACTGAACAAATTATGGTATATGTATATGATGGAATATTATTGTATATATAGAAATGATGAAGAGGATAGTTTCAGAGAAACATTAGAAGAGTTGTAAGAACTGATACAGAATAAAGTGAGCAGAACCAGAAGAACCATTTGTACAATAATAGCAACATTGTAAAGACAAACAACTTTGAAAGACTTAAGAAATCTAATCAACACAATGATTGAGCACCATTTCAGAAGACTCATGAAGAAGCATGATACCCATGTCCTGATAGGAAGTTGATGGAGTCAGAGTACAGACTGAGACTCTTTTTGACATAGTCAATGCAGAAATTTGTTTTGTTTCTTTACGCATGTTTGTAACTGGGGTTTGTTTTTCCTGCTTTTTCACTGAAGGTAGAAAACAGTGGTTTGGGGGCTAGGTCAGTAAAGAACACAAATCTAAAAGTAAAATTTAATTTTTAAAAGAAACAGACTAGTTTAAAGAAGACCAACTATTTGAAACATAAAATTTATTTATACATATATATACACAGACATAATCATACATATATGTGCATATACATACATGTATGTACATATATGTGTATATACGAATCCTAGGAGAGCATGGCATTCAAACTGCTTATATAAAAAGTTTCCATATAAAACTTTAACTTGAGATTTCTGAATGTCACTGTACCTCAAAGAAAACAACTAGTTTTTGTATTTTTTTTAAGGGCAATTGCTTGCTTTAGCAATATAGAAAAGATTTAGAGATGGAAGGATTTTCATCAAAGTCTCTTTTTCCCCCATGGTTCTTCATTAAGCTTGTGACCTCCAAAAAAACCTTTCATATTTTGGGGATGGGAAGGAAGAGGCAAGGGTGGTTATAGGGAAGCACTTAATGAATTTGAATAGGAAATGTTCTTCCTAAATGAGGCTGCTCTTTCCTTTCATAATCCCAAATTGCCTCTGGTCAGAGCACCAACCCATTGGGCATCATGCAAACTCTAAACAAAGAGGTCAGTCACTTCTTCCCTTCCATACCCTAGTGCAACAATTTGGCACATGGGAATCGAGTAGCTTTCCACTGGGAGATGTTAGACTCTAGAGTGTGGATGGAAACTGGCCCTTGCAATAAGGCCTTTATTAGCACATTCTAGTGCATGTCAAATATATAGTTCATATTAATAGTTTATGGAGGATTAACTTTGAAGCAATACAGATCTTCCCAGGAGTCATACACATCAAAGGCAGGACTCTACTGAGAACCTAGTCAAATCAATGATGAAGATAAAGAGTTCCTGGCCAGGGAAACAGCATCCAGCATTTGTAAAATGCAGTCTTGCTCTTAAGGGATTAAGAGTAGATTCCTGGACACAGGGATACTTTTCAAAGATGAGAGAATCTTTAAAAGGCCCTTTTCAAGAGTGTAAAACACAATAATGAATAGTGAATTATCTGATTCTTGGTTGTTCCATTTGATTATTTGCATCACTTAGGAAAATGGAAGCATACTAAGTGTTATTATATGTATGTTGAACCCAATTATAATACAATTAATTCATTGAATTGATTCAGATATATAACAGGAAATGCAGAGTGCCTCTGATGCTACTCCTCACATGGAAGAGGCCAGGCAGACTGCTTCCCGGAGAAGCATGATTACTTGTAATGAAAGTGTCTTGGAGAAACCTTAGACCTGGCTCTCCTGACTCCAAGACCCAGGTTATTTCCAGTATACCAGGAGGAATAAAGGAAAAAGAGACTGGGGGGAGGGCGGGGGGAACTCATAAACCCAGCTTTTTTCAGCCAGCTCCCATACCTCCTCAAAGAATTTCTTCTTGCCTCTACCTTTCACTATCTCCCATTTAATAGCTTCCAAAAAAAATACCCTTTAAGGAAATTTGATCAGAAAAAAAAGAAAGGAAGGAAAGAAGAAAGAAAAATGTGGTATATTTTGGAAATAGATCTCTGCAGACTGAGTAAGAATCCAAGGACTATGTGGGTCCCTAGGAGATGTAATTTTGTTGTTTTTCAGTTGTATCCACCTCTTTGTGACCCCATTTAGGGTCTTTTTAACAAAGATGGTGGAATGGTTTGCCATTTCCTTCTCCAGTTCATTTGACAGATAAGGAAACTGGTTAAACTGGATTAAATAACTTACCCAGAGTCACACACCTAGTAAGTATCTAAGGTTGGATTTGAACTTGGCAAGGTGAGCCTTCCTGACTCCAGGTCTGGTGCTCTACACACTGCACTACCTAGCTGCCCTGTGAAATGTAGCGCAGCCTCTCAAATGGAAAGCATCCTCTTCCCAGGAAGAGACTGCATCTGTCTTATAGTTTGAATTAGACTAAGTGGGGCTATGATGCAGAGAGAGAGACAGAAAGACAGAGATCTGCAGGAGAGAGAAGAGATGGCCAGAGGAGGGCAGAGGGACAAGGGAGCATCCTTTAAGAGCTAGAGAAATGTAGCAAAAGGTCTAAATCTTCTCCTTCAACTTTTTCTCCCTGTGCTTTGTGTGATAACAGATTATAAACACACACACATACATATTCACATATGTACATAGTACACAAAGTACACAACTCTCATGATCAAATGTTTTAGATTTTATGTATAAAGAAAGGAATTTAAAAGGAAGACATACATGTAAACTACATATTGCATATCATACATAATACATATTATGTGTCTATATTCTTACCTTCTTTTTAAATTAAAAAGAGAAAGTAATTTAAAAGGAAGATAGACATATAAATTATACATGACATATCATGCATCATATATATTACATATCATACATATTATATATCTATATTGTTACCTTCCTTTTAAATTAAAAAGAGAAAGTAATTTAAAAGGAAGACACACACATATATAATATACATATCATGTATTATATATATACATATATTCTTGCATTCCTTTTCAATTGTTTTCCTTTTACATAAAATCTAAATCATTTGACTGTGAAAGTTGCGTGCTTTCTGTACTCCATTATCTGTATATTGGTCATGTCCAGAGAGTAGAAAATAGGAGTTAGCGGCAGCTATTTGAAAAAAACAAATTTTAATCCATTGGAGTTCCTCATCTCAGAAACAGGGAACAGAAGACACTTAGGGACCAAAGGTTGCTTGAGGGCTCAGAGCTTTCACTATTATCATATTAATAATTTACATTAATAAGCTCCTGAAATGGCAGAGGGAAAGGACAACCATGTGAATCTCCCACCATTGTTCTGGGATAAAACCACAGAGATTGGATCACTTGGAACATGTATGCCTGAGGCTAGAGTCCCCCTGTCTCTGGAGAAGAGAGGAATTAGGAGTGTGAACAGAAAGAAACTCATGTCCAAAGCCCTGCCCCACAGGCAGAGACAGGTGTAGTCCTGTAGTGTCAACCAGGATCCTTTCTGCTGGAAAGTCCTCAGTATAATTCTGCCCTCCACAGTGACATCTGCTGGTTACATTAGCAAAGCTAGACATTCAAAGGCTTTGAGCAAAAAGTCTTTTTGTTTTGTCTGCATGCTCTCCCATATGTTGCAAAGACCTACAAGACAACGGCATTGTCTCCTTTTCTTTTGTGTATAGTTTGGAGCTCATTAGAGACCTTTGAGAGGGTACCTTAAGTAGTTTGGTGAAAGCTAGATTGTACATGGTTGGGGACAGAGGGACTAGGGAAAAAGGAAACACAGCAGCTATAGGCCACTATTTTGAGTAATTTAGTGATGAATGGAAGGTCTAGAACTGGAAGAGGAGCTGACTAAGCTAGAAGGGTCTAGGTAAGGCTTTCTGAGGACTTGGGGAATGAATATGTTTGCAGCCAAATAGGAAGGCTGACCCTTGGGGTTCTTTCTAGCTCTGCAAAGGTGGCTCTAAAAGACAATGGCTAATTGGAACACTTCCAGAGGCAAGGAACCAGGGTCAAAACCTTACATGTCATGAGGAACAGTTTGAAGACTTATAGATGAACACCCTTTCCAAAGGAAGGTATGGAAGACAGGTGGGCATATTGAGGCAGAATCCAGCACATTTTATATGATGCCAGCAGGAATGATGAGAAATAATACCTGGGCATCCTTTAAACACAGTGGTTCTCAACCTTCCTAAGGCCGCAACCCTTTAATATAGTTCCTCATGTTGTGGTGACCCCCCAACCATAAAATTATTTTTGTTGCTACTTCATAACTGTAATTTTGCTACTGTTATTAATTTTAATGTAAATATCTGATATACAGGATATACTTTCATTGTTACAAAATTAACATAACCCACAGATTGAGAACCCAAAGGAAGGCAGATTTCAGTGTAACATAGGGAAGAGCTTCTTAACAAATAAAACTCTTCAAAAAATGGAATGGGAAATTTCTGGAGGTATTGAGCTCCCCATTACTAGAAGTGTTTGAGCCAGATGATTACTTTCCAGAGAAATTGTGGAGGGAATTCAGCTTCATGTATGTGTTGGATCAGGTGAAATTGAAGACCCTCCTGGTACCCCATCTGTGATTCTCTAAGTAAGAAGAGGTAGAGAAGTTTATGGTTTTGTCTCTGATTGTACATGAGCATTAAAATCCCTACCCTAAATGAGAGATCACTCATTTTCTTTGCTTTGACTTTCAGCAGTAAGTTTCCAAACATTCCACAAGGGAACAGAGCTCTTTATTTGCATTTTCATTAAATCAAATGATCTCATTGAACCTAACATTTCAATTTTAAACGCAGTTGGTACTTTGAATGCAAGAACATTTGGCTTCATACCTGTATTTGGAAGTTAAATGTTGTTCTTAAAATAGTAATCAGGAGAATACTAGAGGCTGGAACAAGCCACTAACTAGTTTCATGTCCCCAGGCAAGTCATTAACCTCTTTGGGCCTCAGTTTCCCCATCTGTAAAATGAGAAGGGGCAAGTAGATGATCCTTAAGGTCCCTTCTAACTTCTTTTTTTTTTGGAGGGAGGATGGTAGGGCAATTGGGGTTACGTGACTTGCCCAATGCGGTACCAGGCCTGGCTGGAGTCAGGAAGACTCGTCTTCAGTTCAAATCTAGTCTCAGACACTCACTAGCTGTGTGACCCTGGGCAAGTCATTGAACCCTATTTGCCTCAGTTTCCTCATCTATAAAATGAGCTGGAAAAGGAAATGACAAAACCCCCAATGGAGTCACAAAGAGTTGGACCCAAATGAACAACTACATATATGCATGTCTATACATATATATACACATATATACATATGGAATATTGTATGTGTGAGCACAAGTGTGTGTGTGTGTGTGTGTGTATGTGTGAAATCTCATTTGCTCTTGATGTCCAATTTGAGGAACCAGTTCTCATGGTCATTTTGTACTCTGCCTCTGATAGCCAGTAGAGAACTAGGTACATTAAATAAATAACAGACACTGATTTATTTACTGGGGGAAAGTCCCTGTGGCACTTGAGGTCCACACCTGTCTATTATCCACCGTCCCAGCCACTTGGTGGCCTTGCAGCTGATGGGTCATTTATTCAGTTGGTCTTGAGACTGCAATGAAAGGTAAGGAGGAGCAGGGCTGATTTTCTCATTTAATGACTGGCCTCGGGGCTAGCTGCTGCTGTGGGAATATTTTTCTCCTTACCTTCGGGAATGAGGTAATTCCATGCCTGAAGGCCCCTCCCATCTATGGAGATACAGGACAGAAATTAAAAAACAAAAAAGATAATAGCTGACGTGTAGAAGGTGCATGAAGGTTTGCAAAGGGCTTTACATACATTCTCTCAGTGGATCCTTACAACAGCTGAGGTAAACACAGCAAACAATATTAACTCTACATTACATTTACATCTCCTGGCTTCCTTCAAGTCTCAGCTATAATTCCACCTTCTGAAAAGAGCCCTTCTCCATTCCCCTTCATCCTAGCGCTCTCCTCTATTGAAATGCTCCGGTACATGACTTGTCTGCACATGGTTTTCTGTGTCTGATTTTCCCCATTAGACTGGGGGCTCCTATGGAGCAGGGGATATCTTTTGTCTTTTCTTCATATTCTCCTCTTGTTAAACAGTGCCTGGTGCATAGAAGGCACTTCATAAATGTTTGTTGACTGACTAAATGAGGAAACTGAGTCTCACATGGACTCGATGATTTGCTTAGGGTCACACAGCTAGTAGGTGATGGAGTTGGGATTCAAAGGACTTCAAGGACCTCAGCCTTTCCTCCATAGTCTATACTGTGCTAGACTGCTTAGAAATCATAGCTCTGAAGAGAAAGGCAGAGTTTTGGGATGAACCACCATTGAGTATTCAGTATACAACTTCCTAAAACCATAGAATTCAAATCTGGAAGGAACTTAAGAAATCATGTTGTCCAGGAGTTTTTAACCTTTTTTTTTAATTCTAGATTCCTTTGGCATTCTGGGGAAACCTATGGAACCTTTCTCAAAATAATGCTTTTAAATGCATGGAATAAAATACATAGGATTACAAGGCAAGTCAATTATAGTACAAATAAAGATATAATTATTTTCCCATCCAAGTTTACAGACTCCCTCCCAAAATCTATCTGCAGACCCCTTGGAGGCTCCTGGACGCCCAGTTAAAAGTCCCTGCTTTAGTCCAATACTCTCATTTTACAGTTGAGGAAAGTAAACTCTGTGATTGATTAAAAGTTTAATCTCTCTTGTGGTTGTTTGTCCTCAAAGAGAACCAGTGACATGATGGGGTGATGTCTTGACTTGTTCATGAATTAGATTTAGGTGAGGCATTGCTTGGCAAAGTCATCGGTCTTCCAGAGTCATCAAAATCTAGTGGCAAGACAAAAGATGGCCTGGGATGCAGTGGACCTTGGCCTTTCTGAATTAAGGTCTTTCCCAAGCTAAATTTCTTTTAAAGGGATATTCTGACACCCAGTCAGAATTATTCTGATGCTTGTTATTAAAACTCTTATTTAACTACCACAGTCATAAAACTGCCTTCTTGCCTTCAAACTGGGATAAGTTTTCTTATAAATAAAATGCAAAAATAACTTAACAATTTTGATACCCTCTCATATCTGTAAGAATGGGATTCTGCCTGCATTACTTAAAAGAATATAAGCCCATAGAAATGCACCTCTACTCCCTATAGAAATGTGAAGAGTGTAGTTCTTACTTATAGACCCAAGTTTCCCCTTCCTCACTGCTCTCTTTCCTCAATCCCATACAATCTACCTTAGGGAGTGTACTAATGAGCTCTTAATCATGAGATTCAATAATATCTATTCACATCCCATATTCCTGGAGCTCTCTGGAGCTTTTAACACAAGTGGCCACCAAGTCCTGTTCTTTCCTTCCTTCTGCTTCAGAGACACCAGACTCTCCCATTT
Source organism: Pseudocheirus occidentalis (assembly GCA_028646575.1). Classification (NCBI taxonomy): domain Eukaryota; kingdom Metazoa; phylum Chordata; class Mammalia; order Diprotodontia; family Pseudocheiridae; genus Pseudocheirus; species Pseudocheirus occidentalis. The sequence continues at coordinate 312,669,928 of CM053594.1, forward strand.
CATGTTTCTCTAACTTGACTTGCTCCTCTTCCCAATCCCTTGAAGGTGGATACTCCCCAGTATCCTTTCCTTTCCTGTCCCTTTTCTTTCTCCAAGCTCTCACGTGGCAATCACATTTCCTCCACTGCCTTCATCCACCCCATCCAGTCATATGACTTCTGAGTGCGTGTTTCCATTCATTTCTCTGTTAAGCTCCAAACCTGCATCTCTAACTACCAACCTGAAGGTTACATTGGCACCTCAAGGCCCTTATGTGTAGGAGACCAAACTTCTCGTCTTCCTCCCTGGGCTTATTCCATTTTTTAACTTTGCTATTCTGTCCATGATGCTACCGTTCACCCAGGTTTGAAATGTTGGGTCTCTCTCCCTCGCCTCTAATATTCAGTCATTTACCAAGTTGTTTCTCACCTACAGTCACAACACTTCTTGCATCTCATTTCCCAAGTCATCGTTCTAGGATAGGCTCTCATTGTTACCCACTGAACTTTTCCAAGAGCCTCTTGGCAATTCTATCTAATTCTGTTCTCTCCTCTATTCACACCATTGCCAAATTAATCTTCCTTATACATAGATCTATCTGGTCACCTCTTTCCCCTGTTCAAAAATCCACTCTAGAATCATCAATTTAGAACTGAAAGAGACAATTAGATGCCCTCTGATTCCATCCCACCATTTTATAAATGAGGAGACTGAGATCCAGAGAAATAAAGGGATTTGCCCAAAGCCACATACACAGATGGCAGTGCCAAGATTTGAAACCAAGATCTCTGATTCTAAATCCAGGGTTCTTTCTACAACCCACAAAATTCAAGACTCTAATAACATGTTTCCACTTCATTTTGTCTGATGATTTATATTTCCACCCACCAACAAATTGCTATATTCAATCAACAACAAATATTTGTTAAGCACCTACTACGGGCCAAGCACTGTGCTAAGCACATGGGATACAAAAAGAGGCAAAAGAGACAGCCCTTGCCCTCAGAGAGCACACAGTCTAATGGGGGAGACAACATGCAAACAAAATGCAAACAAAGCAGGATACAAAGTTCAGGTTCAAGATGCCAGGAATTGAGGCTTGAGTTTCATATAATTAGCACGTAAAGAAAGAATGAGATTGATAAGAGGTCCTAAGTGAAATAAGAACCCCTAAAATATGTTTATTAAAAACAGGAGCTTACTACACTCTAAACTCTATGAAAGCCCAGATTGCATCTTATCAAAGTGATGCATATCCTATCTTAGAACAGCGCCTGCCGAAGTGGCTCAGGAGATAAAGTTCTAACCCTCAAGTCAGGAAGACTCATCTTGCTGATCTCAAATATGGCCTTGGACACTTAATGTACTAGCTGTGTGACCCTGGGAAAGTCACTTAACCCTATTTGCCTCAGTTTCCTTACCTGTAAAATGAGCTGGAGAAAGAAACAACAAACTGTTCCAGTATGTTTGCCAAGGAAACCCCAAATGGGTCATGATGACAGAACAACAATACAGCCTTTACAAATAATAAATACTTAAATAATAAATCTGATTTTTTTATATTTACCCTTAGGACATATACACCCTTTGGCCTATCAAATCCATATTGGTGAAATCCCAAAGGACATTAGACAAATTCAGTTAAATTTGGTACAAATTAAAGCTAGATAGGTGCACCAGATCAGGGCAGGTACCAGAATCTTCCAGGAAAACGTAACTATTCCATTTTTTTTAGTTCCACCCCTCCAAGACTTTTTGAAGCATTTGCTATTCTACCCTAGACTGGAATTCTAATTTGACAAAGAAACAAAAAAGATACATAGAATTTATGAAACAGGCAAGATGCTAAAATTACATTTTTTTAGCACATGGAGAGAAAAGGAGAGGTTTCTATCAGATGTGGGTTCTCAAGACTCCAATTCTACCCTAAAAAAAACCCCATGACTTTGAAATAGATCTCTACGGTTTATATGTCCAGGATCCTGCTTCTAAGCAGAAAATCCAGTAAGGAGACTGGGGGCGGAGCCAAGATGGTGGCGTAGAAGCAGCAAGGTCCCACAGCTCCCACACCGCCACCCTAAACACCCATTATATTATGAGCCCAGATAAAGTCTAAGAGTCTCAGACTCACAAAAATACAGAGAACCCATCTCTTGCTGAAGGCAGCTCGGCAGCAGAGGCTCATCTCAGCAAACGCAATGGAGACTGGAACAGCCTGAAGCCGAGACCTCGGCCAGGCCTGGGACTGTGGGAAGGAGCCGGGCTGAGCTGAGCCGAGACGGCACTGCAGCCAGTCTGCACAGGTTCTACAGCCTCCAGCACCTCCACATCTGCCAAGGCGTGAGGAACTGGGACAGAAGAGGCAGCTCCCATCGCAGCAGCAAAGCAGAGACCCTGCCAGCCCAAAACCACAGAGGCCACAAGGAGCCTCCCAAACCGCAGCATGAGTCTACTTCAAAGAAAATCTAAAGTAACTGCCTAAGGGGATCTTTAAAGGTCAGAGACGGTTAGTGAAAGTAAAACATTGAAAATTAATTTGGGAGTGGTAAAGCAGTTTGGCCAATCTGCCCCCGGGGCAAGGAAGCAGTGGGGGAAGGGAACTGCTGGAACAGGTGGCGGCCCCCACCAGGCTGCTTCAGAGCCCCTGGCCTGCGGACTCCGCAAGGGGGCTGAATCGATTGATCAGGGCCAAGTGCTCTTGCATTGAGCGGCCTGGATCCAGATCGTGGTCTTGGATGGTGGTCCTGGGGTGCACTTTCAGCAAGCCAAAGCTGGGGGGACTTGCAACACCCCCCAATAGCTCCGGCAGTTGGGAAAACCCCAGCGATTTGGAACAGAGCTTCACCCTCTAGAAGCAGAGTTTCACAGACCTAAA
>CM053594.1:312673281-312705438 GCA_028646575.1 Pseudocheirus occidentalis
TCTACAGAAACTGCTATTTGAACTAAGTCTTAAAGGAAACCAGGAATCCCATGGGTTGAAAGGAATAAATTAGTTTACTTCTGTATCTCAGGGAATAAATAAGCAGTGGTACACTCCTTAAAGCTAACTGTACAGAGTTTTTTTATGACATACAAACATGTCAGTGGTACATGCAAAAGGGGCAAAAGGATAAGTGTGCCAATCAGCTCCACCAGTCACCCAGTTTTTCAGGGGTCTGTTCTGATTTCTGAGAAGCAAAATCATATGTTGTGATAGGACCAGGAAAAAACATTGTCCTTTCCAAAACTGTAGGCCAACAGCAGTTAGAAGTAGTAATGTTTTCTACCTAGAGGCAAAAGCTATTGGAATTCTTTTCCAAGGTACTAAAAGACTCGAGGGACGTTGGAAATACAACAAATATGAATAGGTTAGATAAGGGTGCACTCGGGGGCTCATGGAGCTCTCTTGGGGTGGCAGGACTGCACCTGTCAACCTCTCAGTCATTCTAGCTCTTTATGTTTACTTACCCCCTTCTCCATATGAGTGAAGAAGCAAAGTCTAGCCAGACCACGTCAAGGTGGTCTCTGCTTCTGGAGTATCTGGATGGGTTAGCTTTATACTTTTCCAGTAAGATACAAAAAGGATGAGAAGAAGGCACATAAACAACCAACTGACCTCATGTCCCCTCCGCGTACGCAAACCATGGCTCCCCAGTAAGGGCAACCTTAGGCTCTAGTGGAATAGACTATGGCCTGTATGATATAATTTGAGGATTCTCCTCTCTGCCCCAAAATATCTTCACCCCTCTTCAAAATAAATTCTCTTGGGATAACAATTCCTTCCCTTGGAGTCTTCTATAAAAGGTAGGTACTTTTTTAGGAGAGTTATCTCACTAAGCTGCTAACATTTCAGCACAAATTAGCTTCTAGGACAACATGAAGGGGCCTGAGACCAAACAAATATACTGGACAACTTGCAGAGAGAGGGAGGCACAGGAAATAGGGGGATTGCCAAAGAAAGTGGTCTGCAGGATTGATCATACTGCTCAACTTCCATCATGGTCCAAAGTTACAGCTATACCACTCCAACATGTTTAAGTGCATATCTGCAAAAAACATTTTTGTCCCCAAAAATGAGATGGCAAAGACCCTGAATGCGGATGTATTGGTTTGCTACTGACTCTAAAAGGTGCCTTTGTCCTCTTTCCTGTCATATAGTTAATCCCTATTCTGGTTCATCCCAGTTTCAAACTCTTATTGTTGTTGTTCAATTGTTTCAGTCTTGCCTGACTCTTCATGACCCCATTTGAGGTTTTCTTAGCAAAAATACTAGAGTAGTTTGTCATTTACTTCTCCAGCTAATTTTACAGATGAGGAACTAAGGCAAATAGGGTTAAGTGACTTGCCCAGGGTCACACAACTAGAAAGTGTCTGAGGGCAGATTTGAGCTCAGGGAGATGAATCTTCCTGACTCCAGGTCACTGGGCCACTTAGCTGTCCCCACTCCCTTCATGCCCCTTAGCAGTGATTAGATTAATTTTATTTTTTACTTTTATTTTTATTTATTTTTAACTTAAATTCAAAAAGACAAAAAATAATAATTCCATGTGCACAGCACAACATAAAAAGAAGATTCAATATAAAACCATGAATTTCTATTTCAGAATGTTTACTTTTTTTGAAAAACTAGGTAATACTATGCATCATTTTCAAAGCTACCATGCTTTTCTACACTTCCAAGTTTTCTTTTGCTCTTTGCTACGTATTTTTTCTCCTTCTCTCCCCACCCTGCCCTAGAAAAGGTTCCCATTAGACACAAATTCATGTATATGTATAAAACAATGCTATTCATACTTCTATTTATCAGTTCTTTCTCTGGAGGTGGGGAGCATCTTCCTTCATAGGTCCCTTGTAGTTGATTTGAGTATTTATAACATTAAAATGATTTATTCATTCAAAGTTGTTTATAGAACAATATTGCTGTTACTGTGTGCAACATTCAGTTCTGCTCATTTCACTCTATATTATTTCATGCAGATTAACTTTAAGCACCACTGATTGATAGCAATGAGCAGAAACAGTCCTCTACTTCCAGCATTTGGGAGGCAACTGGGACAAGGCAACTCTATAATGCAAAAGCACAGACATTTCCTTAGGAGATGACTCTTTCATGAGCAATTATTGGTCCTGAAACCATCTCTCTCTGCAACTGAAATCCTAGTAAGGAATAAAGATTAATAACTACATTATAATTTATTATCAAACAGAGGGAAGAAAGACATCCAGTAGACATTGATATGACATGAACTAATTGTGATGCTCTGATTTAAGCAACCAAGGATGTGAAAATCTGGATTCAAGCCTTTATTTACTAAATAAATAATTTAGTGAACATCTACTGTGGGCTCAGCATTGTACTAAGCATCAGGTGATACAAAGAGATATAGACTATAAGATACAGAGAGAGACAGAGAGACAGAGAGAGACAGAGACAGAGACTATAAGAGTCTCTGAAGTTATATGTATCACTGTATGTATGTATGTATGCTTGTATGTCATCAAAAAGCCCTATACAGTCTAAGAATGCATAAGGATGCCCTTGGGGGCTCATGAGGTTCCCTTAGGACTGCACCTATGGACCTATTTTAGCTCCTTACATCTACTTATCCCTTTCTCTGGATGGCTTAAGAATCACGGTCTTATAGACTGTATGTCAGGGATGCATACAACAAGCATCACAAATGTTAATCAGCTCTGCCAGTCACCCAGGTTTTCAGGGGGCCTGTCTGCTCAAAGATAATACTAGCATTCTCTTTGCTCCAAGGACTTGACATGAGGGTGAAATACTGAACCTGACAACAAGAGAGGACACTTCTGGTGATTGATGTGACAGCTAAAGAGAGGAGGGGTGGGAGAAGTAAACAGGAAAGAGAAGGTAGAGGATTTCTTGGAGAATGGGATAGAAGGAAGGTTGAGAGAAGATTCGGGGAGTCCTGATCCAGAGCAGTAAAAATGATGCTGGTGTGAAAAAGTATCTTGCTGCTGATCCATTTTGGGTTCAGAAAAAGGGGGCTGGTGAACCTTCTCCCACCTCCCTTTTTCCTATCCCTGGTAAGGGTTGATTGTGTCATTTATTCGCTTTAACCTCCCCTGTTATCCCTCTGAGTTTGGAAGGTGTTTATCTTTGTTTTAAAAGTTTACTTTTTCCTTAAGCCAGCAAATGTGATAAAGCTGTTGATCAACAGAAATGTTAAGCTTTCTGTGTGTTCTATTTAATGTGCACAAATAGAAAGGGGGGAGGGAGAGAAACAGAGAGAGCGAGATGGACAGACAGAGACAGACAGAGACAGACAGAGAGGTGGATGTTGATTCCAACTGAACCTGGGAGTTTGAATGCTATTTTGGAACCGTTGGGCAAAGTGGCAGAGTGGGGTTGAGCCGTTACAATCCTGGCACCAGAATCAGGATTCCTATGTTTCTAGAAATAAAATTTCAAACCTATAAGAGCAGGCTGCTAAGGGAGCAAACTGTGGGCATTCTCCATTCAGTTTCCATTTTCTCAGTTGTGACCATCTGCTGCACCAGACTTTTAAAATTAAGTCTCACCTCTCAGAGAAAAGGGGAGTGAGCTAATAGTGAATCAGCTCCATTTAGTCAAAGAGAGGTGGAGCATGGGTTCCAACCTGCTTAATAGGTGCACTATCTTAATGGATGATTGACAGTGCAGACTACTTAGATTCCCTACGATACCTCCCACCTATGCATATATTGATAGAATTCATAGGCACTGACCTGAGAGGCCCTGGGGGAATGGAACATCCTCAATAAAAGGGAATTTGGAGATATTCTGGCATAAAGTAGAGAAAATTAAGCCTATTCATTACACCAAAATATTAGTGATATCAAGTATTTCATCCAAGTATTTTTTATATTTAATATTCTTAGTGAGGAAACTATCATTGACATGTTGTCATGGAATCCTTATTCAAATGGCAAAGAACAAGGTTCTTGAACTATCAAGGATCTTTTGATACCATTTAAGAAATGCTAGGCTCCTTCTTTCCCCTACTTTTTCACATTTATTAGTTGGGGAAGTGATCTGTCTATATTCTTAGAAAAATAACCTTTCAAGGCCATACCCTTAAACCCCTAAAAGGTTATGGTAGCCACACTGTGGGGGTTCAACCCATTAGGGCAAGTAAGAGCATGTGAGAAGAGTTTTATGTACATGTTTATAATATGGATATGGCTATATGGATGGATGGATGTGGATGCACTTCCGCACAATCTCTGTGTAACACATATTCCCACCTGCCCCAATCCCAAGAATGTGGCTATTCTAACCCCTCAGGGATTCTAGGGACAGGGCCTTGAGAGTAAAGACACCAAGGTCATCCGCTGCCTCTTTGGCCATTGCCAATCATCCTAATTTCTGTCTTGCCTCTGGACTTCAATGATTCTGGAAGAGAAAGCAAGGCTGACAATTTTGTGCAGCTAGGCCTCACTTAAAACCAATTCACAGGCAAATCAACACCTCGTCTCCATGATGTCTCTGGTCCTCTTTAAAAATGAAGAATAAATAAGAACAAGATATACACACCTATGTATTTATATATGTACATATGTGTACACATGAACACATGTGTGCACATATATGCATATGCAATTGCATACTAACACTGAAGCATCAAACTGGAGACCCAAGGCCATCCACACGCGCAAGTGCAGGCTGAATTTGATTAAAATGCAGCTAGGAAACATCTAATGAAATAAATAAAAATACAACAGAACATATGTAATGTTAATATGTAGTTTTCTAAACTTTTGCAGCAGCAGGGATCCTTATGCATGTTCAGTAGCTCAGTTTCCACTTGAATTTGACTCCACTTCATTAAAAGAAACTGAGTGCTCCTTGAAATGAAAAGGTATTTTTTTTTAATTTTTTGTTATTTGAGTTGAAATAGTTCCTATAAGAAAGCAGCCCCAAGGTTAACACTGAAGTTGGTGGACAAATACACAAATTTCAAGTCTTCACCTCACTTTTCAGGCCATTGTTAATGCCCAAAGTGAGGCCTCGCTCTATCGGATGCAGCCAAACGCCTTTTTTAAGGTTGTTTTTGCTTGGCAGATTCCAGCACTAGGCGATAGTGGCTGAGCCAAACGGCTAGATTGTTTAAAACCTCTCCCAAATATTATGTTCCAACTTTAGATCAGTCAAAAAACTGAAATGCTGCCCCAACCACGCTCATCTAAACTATTTAAAATAGATGCAGATCCTCACTAAAGAGGATCTCGCTAAAATGCAGAGAGTGCTAAAGGAAAAGAAGCCTGAAAAGAATAAGTCCTTGCAGGGTATTTTTTCATTCCAACAAAAATAGTTTATTTTGGATCTAAACATCCCCCTGTTGTGTTGTGAATTAAAGTATTTCTGTATATTTAGCTAGAAAATGGAACTAACAAGAAGTGAGGGAGGAAAACAGGGGTAAGTATCTGCCTTCTCTGCACATCCTCTCTCTCCTCTTGTGCCGAGAACAGCGTCCTGCACAGAGAATAACTTTTTAAATGATGATGGAGTGAAATTGAACTCGTGACCCCAGAGGTGTGAAGCAAGAGATGGGTGTGAAAACAAAACAATTTATAGCTTTTAAAATCACAATCCCAATTTTGCTCGACCCAAATCTACAGCTTTGGGAAGAAGGAAATAGCAGCTGTCTTATTTCATATGAGGCTTTTTATATGAAAGATGGGCTCATAGTAGAAGATCTGGCCCTCCAGGTCTGGTTTTGCCACTTTGCATTCTGTCCTTTCAAATCTTTGTAATCCCATCTAGGGTTTTCTTGGCAGCATCGCTGGAATGGTTTGACATTTCCTTCTTCAGCTCACTTTACAGATGAGGAAACTGAGGCAAACAAGGTAAAGTGACTTGCCCAGGATCACACAGCTAGCAAATGTCTGAGAGCAGATTTGAACTCACGAACATGAGGCTTCCTGATTGCAAGCCCACTGCTCTATCTATCCACTGTGCCTTCTGACTTTGCCACAGAAAAAGTCAAATAACCATTGAAATGAGACTAATTCTACTCTCACTTCTCCACAGCGGTTCTCAACCTGTGGGTTGTGTTCAATTTGTAACAATGAAAATACATCCTGCATATTAGATAGATTCATAACAGTAGCAAAATTACAGTTATGAAGTAGCAGCGAAAATAATTTTATGGTTGGGGGTCACCACAACATGAGGAGCTGTATTAAAGGGTCACGGCATTAGGAAGGTTGAGAACCACTGTAAGTAAGACCCCCCACACTCCACCCCTCTTCCATCCAATGACAGCAGCCTCCTGTCTGCTCCTCCAACGAGACACTCCATCTCTTGGCTCAGGGATTTTCTCTGGCCGTGCCCCATGCCTAGAGTGTTCCTCCTCATCCTCTCTGCGTCCTGGCTTCCCTGGCTTCCTCTGGGTCTCAGCTAAAATTCCACCCTCTACAAGAATGCTTGTGCCTTCCCTCTGGTGACTATTTCCAATCTATCCTGTACTAACTTGTTTGCACATAGTTGCTAGCGTGTTGTTTCCCCCCATTATACTGAGTTCTTCAAAGGTCTTTTTCCTTTCTTTGCATCCCCAGGGCTTAGCACAGTGCCTAACATACAGTAGGTGCTTAATAAATGTTAATTACCTGATAATAGATAGACTTAAAATCAAGAGTTAACAGACAAGTCACTTTATCTCTTCAGAGCTCTGCTTCCTCACCCATAAAATGGGGAAGAGGGCAGGGTGATACTGGAGTGGGATTTCTTTAACAAACTGATCTCTATAGTCCCTTCCAGTTTTAAAATCCAGTGTTTTATACTTTGGAAGAAAAGTAATGTGTGAAATGGAGGTGTGAGTGTGCTGGGGAAAGACCTGATGCCAGACTAGGTAGATGCAGTAGCAAAATAATGCCCTAGAATACCACTACATTCTGTTCACAAGTACATCTCTTTGTTCCTTGGGCTCTGGGTAATCTAGTGAGTATACTCTTGGAATATTTAATAAACTAGCCTGCAACATGGGAATTTCTTATATATTACCTCTTCCTCTTCTTCTTCTTCTTTCTTCTTTCTTCTCCTCTTCTTTCTCTCTGTTTCTCTTTTTCTTCCTACTCTCCCTCCCTCCCTTTCCCTTTCCCTCTTTATCTTCTTTCTCTCTCCCCCTCTACCTCTTTCTCTTTTTCTCTCCCTTCTTTTCTCTCTTTTACCCCCTTGGTCTGGTCTTGCTTTCACACTTGCAACCTTGTATCTGTAATAGTAAATGAATCAGTGTTAGTGGCCAAGTACTTTATTAAAAGTATTAAACAGCGTATAAAACACATATAAATATTTAAACAATGTATATAAAGTTGCAATAGGATTGCAGCTGGGATTGACTCTCTCCTTCCCACTTCCTCCAATCATCTGAATGGTTGTTGCAGAAAAGGATTGAGATTTAAACCCATGGAAATTTTCCCAGTTCTGGGGGAAAGGGAGCAGTGGACTAGACTCCATCTCACTAACTTTGTGTCTGCTGCTTGGGCTTGATCTAGTCTCTCAGCCTCTGGATTGCCCCAGGCCACCCCCATGGGGTCTCCTTCATACAAGTCTTGCATTTCCTGGCATCCATGTATGCTCCACAAAGAGATCTCCTCTCACACCCTGCATCCTTTGTTTTTGCCTACAGAGCGGCAGGGCAAGCATTCCAAGCTCCTTGTTGGGTTTGGCAGGAGAAGCTCATAGTCTTCCTTCTCCCTATCAGTCTTGCCACCCATGTGGTTCCTAAGGGAAAAGTTTTCTTCAAGGCCTCTTGAAGAAAAAACCAAAAACTTGAGCTCTCCTTTATATTTGTATATACTGAAACCCAGCAATTCTCTTTGATCCTGGAGATGTCGTCTAAAGTCTCTATGATACTGCTGTGATAGAGGAGAGGAGGGAGAGGAATCTCCAATCAAGGTTACATAGAGAAACACCACAAAATTTTGGTATTTTTCCCCATACATTTTGGTATTTTTCCACCAGTTCACCCCTGCATGTACAATACATACACAGCTATATGTACACACACTCAAAGCACATACATTTCTTCACCAGTGGAATGAAAATGCCTTGAAAAGAAGGACTGTTGGGGAGGCTAGGTGGTGCAGTGAATAGAGCACCGGCCCTGGAGGACCTGAGTTCAAATCCGGCCTCAGACACTTAACACAAAAACTAGCCATGTGACCTTGGGCAAGTCACTTAACTCCAACTGCCCTCCAAAAAGCAAAAAAAAAAAAAAAAAGGACTGTTTCATTTTTTCCTTTGTCACCCCTGACACCCAAGAACAGTTCCTAGAACATAGTAGGCACTTAACAAATGTTTATGGAATTAAATTGAATCATGGTGTCACTGAATGGCCAAAATTCAATCAAATCTCTAATATGCCACTTATTTTGATGGAGCGGGCTAAGGAATATTCCCTATGGAAGACATTATGTTAGTCACTACTATTTTGGTACCTGAGTAGAAGTGACTCGGTCTTGATCACACAGCTAATCAATGGTAGGTCTAAGATCAGAGATCAGAGCTTTGATTCCCAGCCTAATGCTCTTACTACTCCCCTACGTGTCCTTCCTGAACGTTTCTGAATTTCTAAGAGCTATAGAAGCTTAGAGAATTCCCTAGTTTAACAATGGGGTGAAGCAGTCAAAGTTCCCAATCCTAATCAGTAACTGATTGCAGAATCAACAAATCTCAGAGTTTTAGGGGGCCTGAGAGATCCTTTTATCCAATCCCCTAATTTTTTAGATAATGATTCCAGTGAAAGAGACAGCGAATGTGTTAAGGGACCATCTCCACACTGAGAAGTTTAACATAGCATCTTATATAGGAGGTGCTTTAAAAATGTTTGCTGAATTAATTCAACCAGTAAAAGGAACATCAGTAACAAACAATAGGATGCAACAGCCAAGTTCACTTTGATCTCACTAATTCTTTAAATAAACATGTTTTCTTTTCCCCCAGTCCCTTAAAAAGCAGGAATAGTATTTCTCCAACAATGGAATCATTCTTGAGTGGGGAAAGTGGAGCACAGAGAGAGACCTTCAACTCTCTGAAACAAACAGGAAAAGTTTAACCTTGAGTCGTGGGACAACAGATGCTAAAATCTCAAGACCATTGCTGACATCTTGGATAAAAATAAGGTAAGCAACACAAGGACGCAGGTCGAATCAGCATTTTTCACCATTCACTTGATTTTCTGTTCCTGGAAAACCAAGCCATGGAAGTGAGGTCTTTTCAGCTTTTGTATCCCAGATGTTGTGATCCACCATGGAGCCTAACATTTACTCATATACAATCACCCTGGAGATGACTTCAGCCGGGGAGCCCTTGACCTTGGGATACATTCTTCTCTGTGGAAAGACTGAGGTTGTATAAAGATCATGAAAGACAAGAGTTTTACTGAGGTCAGCTCTTTTCAGGCCAGAAGTCTGAGACTACACTGGGGCATGAGATATGAAGGCATGAAAACATAAGAAAAAAGATGCAACACATTCTATTTTATTTTTTTAAATAAATTTTGTTGATGTTTCCTGTTTTTACATTATGGTCCTTTCTAGCTGCATTTCCCCACAAATAAACCCTTCCTCGTAACAAAGAAAACCAATCAAGCAAACCCAGCACAGTGACCAAGTCTGGCAGCACAAGCAACGTTCCATCCCTCTGGTGCACCACCTTTCAGCCCAAAGGAGAGAGGTACTCCCTTGTGTCTCTTCCCAGACCATGATAGCTTCAATACCTTTGCTCAGGGTCTGGCTTTATTTTAATTTGGACTTTTCATTCATGTTATTTGAGTCACTGTATATTTTATTTTTCTGGTTGAGCTTACTTCACTCAAAGCAATGTTTTTAGTTTAGACTAACAGTAATAATTATATTTTTATATTGATTGTCTGCCCACTATATTCAAGGCATTGTGCTAAGCATCAGAGAGAGACAAAACCAGAAAGGTCCCTACCCTCTAGAACCTTATATTATACTGAAGTAATAATAGTTAATGTATACATAGCACTTCAAAGCTTACAGAATACTTTTTAGATGTTTTCTCATTTGGCCTTTACAATATTCATGTGTCAGGTTCCACAAAGCTGGATGGTTCAGTGGATAGAGCACCAGGCTTCAAGTCAAGAAGACCTGAGTTCAAATCTGACAACAAACATTTAACTGGCTGTGTGACCCTGGGCAAGTCATTTGTCCTCTGGTTGCCTGAGTTTCCTCATCTGTAAAATGGGGATAATAATAGCACCTACCTCCCAGAGCTGTTGTGAGGAACAAATGATAGAATATTTATAAAGCCCTAGAAGTTCACATAGTAGGTGCTTAATAAATATTCTCAGAGAGGCTCAGAGATTAAATGATTCGTCCATTGTTATTGTAGCTAGAAAGAGTTGAGAGACAAGATTCAAAACGGAGTCTCTCCTGACTCCAAATTAATCGTTCTCTCTGCTGTCTCTCAGTGACTAGAAAGCAATTCAAACTACCACTGATGGGGAGGAGGGAGAGACAGGACATGCAAAATAAACCTTGGGTTTACAGGCAGCCTTCGCTTGTCCTTCCTTCTCAAAGAGGTCCAGTGACATCAGAAAGGTGATGTCTCGACTTGCAAGTGAATCAGGTTTAAGTGAGGCAGGGCTGGGCAGTCACCAGCCTCACTCTCTCCTCCAGAGTCATTGGAATCCAATAGCAAGACAAAGGTCAAGATGACTGGTGATGCCCCCAGGATGCAGTGGGAGACCTAGGTTCGTTTAAGCTAAGGTCTTTCCCCAGTCTCACGTGGTCTGAGGCAACACCCATTCAATATTTAAAGGGCAGGTAACAAGTGAGGCAAAAGATGGTCTAGTTTGCTTTTACAAAAGAACCAACCTGGAAGAGCATGGACAGCTAAGTGCCTGGAGTCAGGAGGACCTGAATTCAGATCCAGTCACAGACGCTGGACTAGTTGCATGACCTTGGGCAAGTCACCGAACATGTTTGCCTCAGTTCCTCATCAGTAAAATGAGCGGGAGAAGGAAATGGCAAACCACTCCAGTATCTCAGCCAAGAAAACTCCAATTGAGCTCACAAAGAGTCAGACATGGCTTAAACTAACAACGACACCCTTGGCTCAAGGATTTTTATACCCCTAAAATAATAGTTCTCAAACCCCCACCAATGTGTTTACCTTTAATGGTCAGAGGACACAATTTGTTGAAAGCAAAGTAATTTACTGAAAAATCATAAGAAAAAAGTAGTAACAAAATATTATTCTCTATAAGCCTGGGGTAAATTCTCCAATGAATACACATAGCATAAGTGGACAGAGCAGACACATGGGTAACACACGTGAAGCACACATACATCGGATACACAGTATATAGCCAAGACACACATGACAATGGGCACTTCATGCTTCTGATGCCACAGGGCACTGATGTCTTCTCTTGATGTCATCCCACTTATTCCAGTGACATTGGTCTCATCGTCTCTGCTAGACAGGCCCCTCGTGGACACTGACTGCCATCTCTACGACCTCCAACCTTTGGCTCAGCTGAAATCCTTTGCAGTAGTGCCAGCATGCCCTTTTGCCAGCTCTGTTAGAGCCCTAGTACCAGTAGATGCCTCCCCTGTATCATTCCCTTACAGTACGAGCTCTGAACTCACCAGTCTCCCAAGCAGGAGATTCTCCACTCCAGGTGACAAACCATTTGGAACAAAGATCAGGATGATCTCAGCCATCTGGTCTTTTATTTTTATACTTCTTTCAGGTCTGTGACTTGCCTCCCTTGGTCAGAGACCCTTATCCTAATTTATGATGTTTATTGAAACCCAAATTTTCATTTCTGCCGACTAGGCTATAAGCCAGGTAATGACTATTTATCAAATGACTACTTAACATCTGGTGGGGGAAGGGCTGGAGATTCACCAATTTTTATGCCTAAGTCTCTACACTATGTCCATGAAGCTGGACAAATGCAAGGTGCTCAGGCAAGCCAAGCCCAGGGGGCAAGGTCATTGTTTATGCTACCTTCCTATTTAGATGCCACCAATGCAAGCCTGAATAGGACTTTCTTTGCCCACACCCTTGTAGGTATAAAGCTCCTGAGTACTCACTTGGCTGGGATTATATTTTGCACATCCTCTTTCATGGAATTAAGTATGTTTCCTTGAGTATATTTCCAGAAAGACATGATGTGAGGAAAAGCAACAATAAAAAACACTCTACATCTTAAGACCTAAACAATGTGTTCTGTTGTATTATCTTATGACTGTGGGTTTTTTTTAGAAATTGAACATATATCACTTCTATCCCTGGTACAGTCAAATAGTGACTAGTCAAATATTCTATGTAATAGAAAAAATACGAGAAACAATATGGAGTAGGGGGCTAGAGAGCTGGCCCTGGATCCAAGAGGTTCTAATCCTGCTTTTAACACATTCTAACTATTAACCATGGGCAAGTTACTTAATCTCTCAGTGCCCCAGGCAGCTCTAGTGTGAGAAATTCCCTTCACCAGTGTTTTCCAAATAGTGACACATGGAGTTCTACACACACACACACACACACACACACACACACACACACCCCTAGGGCTAAAATTATTGGATATTTTAAAGTATAGCTCCCACATAAATACATCCATCTTTTTCAGTGGAAACAAAGTTTAATAAGAATAATAACTAACATTTAAATAGTGACTACTATATTCCAGGCAATTATAATCTTTTTTTATCCTCCAACAACCACTGGAGGTAGGTGCTCTTCTCATCTCCGCTTTACAAATGGGGAAACTGAGTAATGTTAACAAAAGAGAACAGAGAATTTGTTCCAACATGGGGAGCAGAATGTTGGCCTAAGGGGCCCGTAACATCACGGGGGCACCGTGGGCGATCACCCTCTCCAGCTTCCTCTCCCCCTCCCCAGAGGGATGAGGTGGCATTTAGGGGTATCCGATGCCTCCCCCTACTTTGAGTGGGACAAGGACTCACACCACCCCGATGGACATGAGGTCTGGAAAGGTTCCAAAGTGTACACACATAAAGTTCCCAAGATCCTAAACTAAATTAAAACATTGTTGCAGCTGGCCAAGATATAAACTAGCCCATGTGCTAGCCGAAACCCTGGGAGTAACCCAGCTTTCCAAAATTTGTACAGCTCTTTGATGCCCCCTGCTGGTCACTGGAAACCTTGCAGGCAGCCTAAGGAAAGTCCTTTACATTACCAATTTAAAGAGTCCTTTAAGCCTTAACAGTTTAGGACTGAAAGGGACCTCAGAGGCCACCTAGTCCAAGTCCGTTACAGATGGGGAAATTGAAGCCTAAGAAGGTTAAGTGACCACTTCAAGGGAAAAACCACCCAAACCTGGCATTATATTAAGTGTGGGCCGTGAGGGCAGTCACTGTCACTTAGGATGTAAGGGGTACCGCTAGCATCTCTGGTTTAGGGCCTTGTGTATATTTTAACTGAGATAAGACATTAGGGAGATAACAGCGTGAGAGGGAATAATTTAACTAATTAAACTTTTTAAAGGGTAGGGGAGACCCCCAAGAAACTGGAACACAGAGATGGCAAGCTTTGATTTTAAGGAAGAGTGTTAGGTTGGGTTTTGTGTTGTTTTTTTAAAATTCACTTTAGCATGGAGGCCATGTTTCCCTGCCTAGAATCAACCCTGCCCCCAGGCTCAGAAATGTTTAATGGTCCTTGATCCTCCCCAGCCCAGTACAATTCCTGCTCATTTATCCCTGGGGGACATCTATTCTCTCAGGGATTTCTAGGACCTGGTTCTTCCTCCCCCATCTCCATAACCCCCACTAAAAGGTCCTAAGTGCAGGTCCTAAGTGCAGGTCCTTAGTGGAGAGAGATTTTTCCAAAATGTATTCTCGCAGTGCCACATTTTGAATATATTACATACATGGTTCTGTTGGCAGTGTTTAGAAAACATTCTATTTTAGGAGTGAGACTGAGAGGTGTAGCACTTACTTGGAACTATCCTGATGTGGTGTTTGGAAAAATCCTGGCCACAGCTTCTCATTAAGCTGCATCTTTAATTTGTTTTCTAAACAGAACTGGATAAGCTATTCAGCACAGTGTCCCTGAACTAGGCTTGTCCACAATAAAGCGACGGTTTCCTAGTTTCCGTTTGCAAAGGTCTTTGGCCCCCTCTGCTGGTGCATGGAAACATTATTTGAAAACAACCTTTTTAGTTTATTTAGTTTAGGTTAGATTTTTTGTTCATATTTTTGAATACACAAAGCCTAAAATCTACCTTAGGCTAAGGTCCCATTAAGCTATTAACAATTCCATAGTCTGAGGGTCCTGTTTACCCCGTCTATGCTCTACTCCGATCTTTTTTTTTTTAACATCCCTTTTGCCTTCAGTTCAGTAGTCAGCAATACCATTCTCGTTTTACAAGTTAATACAAAAATCAAAGGAAGTTTTTGTTCAGCCAATATTTTCACACTCCTCGTTTTCTAAACAAGTTTTATCTCGAGCTAAATACATGGTTATCCTTCGCTAGAGAATTACAGACAGGATTCCAATTAGCATGGATGGCAAATAGGCTTTTTTCTTTTAGGAACATTTGCCTCCACCCAACTTAGGTACAGTTTCTTTTAGGAATGTTCACCCTCTGGATTCACTAGACCTTCAAGAGTAAGGTAAGAGTAACATACCTTCAAGTAAGGTTCAACTACTTCGGAACCACTACAAGAACACAAAGGTTCACCTGAGGAGCTGCGACCAACACAGAAGTGACTTGGCTAGATTCTGTTAACATTCATCATTTTCCCCATTTGTAAAAGTAGGAATTTGTTGAGGTAGGAAATCACTGATCTTTGGATTTCAGCACAGTGGGGAGGAACAAAATTTCAGGACTATCAGTGGCTGCCAAGGAAAATTAAACAAATGCCACATAATTTGGTTCACAATTTTGCAATTAAGAGAGGGTTGTTTTTCTTCCCAGACCAGTTGCTTAATCATTGAAATACCTTTCTAAAAATCCCTTCTAAATCTCAGAAATAGGATTAGATACTCCTACCTTCACCTGGGGGTGAAGAGCTCCAGACCATTCTTTATTTGTGGGTATTTAAATGAATTAAATTGCTTCTAAAATTTTGCAGATAAATTTTGGCTTGTTTCCTCCCCCTTTCTTTAATATGTCATAATATAGTTGAACCTAAAATTTCTCATTTATACAATAGAGATATTGATATCTACAGTAGATCTACCATCCAGCAGAAAAAGATAAAAAGAGAAATTCCATTTAAAATAACTACTGAATTGTTGGTGGAGTTGTGAACTTATCCATCTGTTCTGGAGAGCAATTTGGAACTATGCCCAAAGAAGTATAAAATTGTGAATATATTTTGACCCAGTCATATCCTAATGAGACTTTAAAATAAAATGGAAAGAGACATATTTGTGCAAAAATATTTATAGCAGCTTTTTTGTGGTGGCAAAATTAAGGGAACACGCATCAACTGGCAAATAGCTAAATAAGTTGTGATATATGATTTTGATGAAATACTATTGTGCTATAAGAAATGATGAGCAAAGTGGCTAGGTGGTGCAATAAATAGAGTACTGGCCCTGGAGTCAGGAGGACCTGAGTTCAAATCCAGTCTCAGACACTTGACATTTACTAGCTGTGTGACCTTGGGTAAGTCACTTACCCCCAATTGCCCTGCCTTCTCCCCTCCAAAAAAAAGAAGAAAAAGAAAAAAGAAATGATGAGCAAGATGGTTTCAGAAAAACCTGAAAAGACTTACATGAACTAATACAAAGTGAAGGGAGCAGAACCAGGAGAACATTGTGCACAGTAACAGCAGTATTGTACAATGATCAGCTGTAAATGATTTAGCTATTCTGAGAAATACAATGATGCAAGACAATTCCAAAGGATTTATATTATTCACCTCCAGAGACTGATGAAGTCTGAGTGGAGACTGAAGCATAATTTTTTCACTTTCTTTATTTTTCTTGCTTTTTTGCAACATGGCTAATTTGAAAGTCTGTTTTGCAGGATTTCACATGAATAATTGGTATCTTGCCTTTTCAATGGATGGAAAAGGGAGAGAGAGAGAATTCAGAACTAAAAATTTTTGTAAATAAATGTTAAAAATAAAATAAAAATTAAAAATTAAAAATAAAATAAAATATAGTTGATCTATCTAATTGGGATAACAGACGAAATGACCTAGTCTCAAAACGGCCAAGTAGTGGTTATTGGTTAGTTTGGAGTACTGCTCCAAACTAAACAACCTTAAAAGAAAAAACAAATGGCCAAATATGGAGTCTTTAAAATCGAACCCTCAAGACAAGAAGACAAAAACACCATACTGTATAAATGCTTCATGAAGTAATGCCGGAGAATTTAAATATTTAGAGGCCCTATTCAGCAGCCCCAAATCTGGGGTCCTGCCTCTCAACACATCAGCCTGGGCACAGCTGAAGAAAGCAAGGTTACAGGTTTGTGCTTTAGAATCTGACTGTGGTGTTCCTTCCCCAACTCCCAGGTGGCCCTTCAGTACCCTACAAGGAAGAGAAGGCATTGATTCTACCCTGTAAAATGAAGAAAATGAAGTGTACCTTTCAATAAAATATGAGATGGTGAAGATGTGATCTATGGCTGAATAGACTTCAAGTGAAGGGAGCTTGTTCCTTATAAACACCCTTATTTGCAAAAGCTTGCTTGTTCCCTATAAACACGTTTATCAAGGAATATCTTCTGTGAGAAATTATTATTTCTCTCTTGTATTTAATAGCTAATTATTGTATTAGGACCAAGGTTTTTTTCCCTTTTCTACTTCCTCATCCAGAAACCAACCAGTGTGGAAAATCTCTCTTAAAGATTTATTCAGGCCAAGATCTAATCAGATAGTAAAAGAATTCTAAATTTGGGTTCATGGGTGCATTCCTGTTCATTATGTTTGCTCAGACAGATCGGGGAAGTGTTGATTTTCTGTTTTGCCAAACAGGTAATAGGGAAATTGATAAATCTCTTTGACCAAGATTTGAGTGACTCAAGTCACATACCCCAAGACCCTCATTGTAATGTAGCCTACTCTCTTATTGTTATTTTCATTTTCTCATTAATTATTAACCAATTAGAGTTTATTGCCACTCCCTTAGAAGGGCATATAAACTGTGAGCCCATTGCCATGAAGGGTCTTTTATCTAAGAGAGATGACCAAATGACCATCCTTTTATTAAAATGCTAGCATTATTAATAAAATGATTAAATTACCCAGAAATCATGTCTCTCAAACCTCTTTAAATGTCATGCCTCAAAATGTATAAATGACTTTCATAAAGATTTTGTATAGATAAGAAAACTGGCATGCTGGTTAGTCATTTACTGATGCTTTATCAGTCTTTTGGGGGGATTTCTGAGATTTTAGGTATGGGGTGGGGGAAGAGTCTGAAAGTGTTGCAAAGAGTTGGACATGATTGAATGACTCAGCAACAACAATAATAATAATAATTTACATTTATAAAGCACCTACTATATGTTGGGCACTATGTTAAGTACTTTATAAATATTATTTTATTTGGCCCTTCCAACTTCCCTCAAAGGTAAGTGCTATTATTATCCCAATTTTATAGTTGAGGAAACTAAGGCAAACATAAGTGACTCGTTCAGGGTCACACAACTGGTAGAAGTCAAAGGTCAGATATGAACTTAGGTCTTCCTGACTCCAGGCCTGGCCCTTTACCTACCTCACCACCTAGATATCTCATATACTAGACCTTCAAGGCTTCCACTATTACATTGCCTCTAGAATGGTTTTCTTTTCCATATATTTGATCCAATCTAACTGTCTTTCTTTTCTTTGTTCTTTTTAATACCATTTCTACTTTAGAAGCATTAAGGGATTGTGATGTTGGGTCTAAATGTGGTTGTTTCACTATTCTTGGTAGAGAAAATATTTTGTTATAGAAGTATCTTTTTACAAATCTTTTTAATTTTTGTTCCATTTGTAATCCTTCCATTTTCATCTATGAATATCTTTGTAACGTCTTTGCTTAGAATCCTTCCAGGCTTTCTTTAAACTAGCTTTACCCTCTACATCTCTCTTTTATTCAATGATGCAGTTTATAATCTCCCATTATTCTTCCTGGTAAG
The DNA here is from genome assembly GCA_028646575.1 of Pseudocheirus occidentalis. Classification (NCBI taxonomy): domain Eukaryota; kingdom Metazoa; phylum Chordata; class Mammalia; order Diprotodontia; family Pseudocheiridae; genus Pseudocheirus; species Pseudocheirus occidentalis. The sequence continues at coordinate 312,691,427 of CM053594.1, forward strand.
ATTTTACATGTGATATTATATTCTGACCCAGCATTGCCTTTAGCAGCCATCTCTCTCCATTTGGCAAGTCAAATGTTGGTTAAGTATGGCATTTTCTGAGTTCTTTTGGTCTCCTTGTTGTAGCAAATAATTTAAATCAGCTAACTTGTTGAAATTATTCATCAGAGCTGATGTCGTATTTCTGTTGTCCATTTCTCTTTTTTTCATTTTCAAAACTTGCTTAAGTGAAATCTCCCTCATTATATGCCACATCTTTCCCCCACTACTACTGTTTCTTCTTGTTTGTTATAAATTCTGATCTTAACTCTGATGAGCAGATAGATTGATAACACAGAGAGTTGATCCAGGGATAATTACCATATCTAAAATGAGTCTTTTCAGGGAAGGGAGGAAGGGAGAAAATTTGGAACTCAGAATTTTTTAAGTAAATGTTGAAAATTATTTTTACATGTAATTAAAAAATGCAAAATTCTATTTAAAAAATAAACCTTTTCCTGTCTATTAAAATGTGGTCACTTTCATTCTTTGTGATGTTGTTTGGTACTCACCATGTCCCGAATAAACCCATGAACTTTTCAGAGAAAATGTTCATGATAAAGAGGCATAAAGCTTCCAAACACTCTTCAAGTCTTTGGCCTCTCTCATTTTTAACTTTTGAACCATATTTTTCCCAACCACATTTTTTCTCACCTTTGCACTGAAATCACAAAGTATCAGAACATATGATGTTGATTTGATTGTAAATGACTCATTTAGCTCTTCAAAGAATTTTTCTGCCACTTGATCATTAGCAACCAGTGGTAATATAACCCTTCAATTCTTTTCATGGTAGTCTTTTTGTAAAAACTTATCGTTACTAGAGCAAGAATTGATGGTCCTACATCACGAAATAATATTTCCTGTAGTTTTGGAAAGCATGACAAAATTCCTTCTACCAAGACCCCTTCTGCTATTTTCTTTGCCTCTCCCAGGAGTATCTGTGAACCATCTTTCCATTTAGCTGCTACTTCCTTCTTTCTCTGGTTTCATTTACAACAAGAATTTCAAGTTTGCTCTTACTCAGCTCTCCCAGCAACATGTCCACTTGTTGATCATTGGCCAAGCATCTCATAGAGTACAAAAGTTAATCCTCGAAGGTGTGAAAACTCTGTGATTCGTAGTAACTTCTCTGTTCTATCATCATTGCAATCATCACTACAGAAAAAGGAGGGACTGAGAGCTATTTTTACTTTTTTTAAGGCAAAAAATGTGGTCAGCCTACCAGTGGTATGCTCCTATATGGTTACCTAGGCTAATCCTTGGAAAATAGACTCAGTTTGTTCCCCAGGGTAATACTTGAAGCCGTTCCATCAGGATAGAACCTACTAGAACTTGAATTCTGTTGACATACCCTTCACAGTCCCAGATGAAGTGTTCAAGTAGGACTTTTGTAGAGAGTTTATAGGGCATTGAAATAAAGATTTTGGACTAAAGGGTAAGGAAAAAGGACAGAGCCAAGAGTAATCATTAAGGGACAAAAAAGTACCTAAGGGAATTTTTAAAAACGAGGAGGAGGAAAGGAGGAAGCACTGACTTAGTAATCCATGATCTAAATCTTTTGATCTTTTAAAAGCATCTTTTGTGGTTGAGATGTGGGAAATTACTCTAGTAGAAAGATAGTAAGCAAGAGACAGAGGTAAGCTAAAGATTTATTCCCTCTTATCCCAAAAGTGAGCAAAGAAGGAATTAATATCTTTGGTCTCTCAGAAAGACTAGTGGTCTCTGGGAGAAAAGAATAAAAGCGATAGAGGAAATTAACTGAAATGATGATATTTGAAGATTAGTTTGCTTTTCTACTAGGGAAAGGGAGATAAAAGTGTATCATTCCAGATTATTCACATGGGAAAAGGGGAAGGTTTGTGACTGGGATAAGAAATGGGGGAGGTGTATGACTGGAAGAAAAGTCACAAATGGAGGGAAATACAAATCTAACAATCAAAACTTAAAATGTGAATGGAGTAAAGATCCAGCAAAGTGAAAAAGTACCAGAAAATGACAACAACAACAACAAAAACTTAGTAATTTACTATAGAGAAGAAATCAATCTAAAAATCAGGACACAATAAAAATGAGAGGCTGAGGAAAATATACTACATCAAGTGAGTCCAAAAAAGGCAGAGGTTGCAAACATAATTTCAAGAAAGATAAAGAGGAAAGCTACTATACTTGAAGGTACCACGGGCAAGGAAAGAAAAGTAATACTAAAATATATGAACCTAATGATATAGCATCAAAAAATAGTAGACAACTGAAATTATAAAACAAAAAAACATAGAAAGTAACTCATAGCAGGCCTCACTATTTCTGTCAGAGCTAAATAGAGATGTAAATAAAAAGGAAATTATAGAACTGAATATACTATTGAAGTTACATATGATGTCTTCTGATTGGGATCACTAAAGAATACATACCTCCCAGCATCACATGGCATTTTTAAACAAACAGACTATGTGTTAGGGCACAGAGGAATTATAAATAAATATAAAAGGTTAGAAATATTCAACACATCCTTCACAGATCATAAAATAGTAATTAATGAAGAGAATATCTAAGTGAAAAATTAATAATGAAATTCTGAATATCAATTGAATTAAAGAACAAACCACAAAAATAACTAAGAAATATGTGAGAAAGAAGGGTAATTATAAAAACAACATATCAAAATTTGGGTGATATAGTCAAAGCAGTCTTCAGAGGAAAAAGTATATCTCAGAAAAGATATGCAAAAAACTTTACAAAACATAATCAAAAATAAAAATAATAAATAAGTAAATATGCCATTTTAAATAGACTATGAGACAGAGAACCTAAAAAGAATGTTGAAAATTAGAAGAGAATATAATGAGACTATAGAAATAATGAACAAAACTAAAAGCTAAATCTTTGGAAAAACTATAAAATTGACAAACCTTGGTCAAAAAAGAAAGAGAAAAATCCAATGGTAAAAATACAAAAGTGAATAAGAAAAATTCATAAGAAAAAATATTATGTTAGCAAAATCAAGAAATTAAAGAAAATGATTACATGTTAAAATATTAAAAATCAAAATTAATAGACTATGTAATAGAGATACCAAAGAAATCTAGTTTCAGAAGATAAAAATTGAATAGGTAATAAACAAAATAACAAAAGGAGGAAAAAACCTTTTTGGTTATGGGCCTCCAGGTAAATTGGGGTGTATGAGTGTTGAAGGAGGACCAGTACCTCTGGTGTGAGGGCTTGCTGAGTCCTTTTCAGGGCTGCTCATACACATTTGATGTCCACCTGATTCACACAACTTCTACCTGCGGCCCCAAGAAGCTATAGCATGTGTAGTGGGCACACTCCAGTAAAGTGTTTCGACCAATGGGCTAAACCAGGTTGAGGGTAACTGAGGGGTCTCAAACCCATCAGTGAGTTGGGGGTGGGGGTTGTCTACCTCAAGTATGTGAAGACTTCCTCTTGTGGAATGGGCAGATAAGAACAGTTTCTTCCAACAGCCATAAAGGCAGCTGGAGTAGGCTCTGTGGAGTGCTTAGGGCTTTGTTAGACATTTGTTATGTTAATGGATATAAGACCTTCCCTGCCCATTAAAAGGCCTCGTGTGGAACCCATTAAGGGAAGCTTGCTTAGGGAAGGCTTGTTTTTGTTAATTTCTAATTGGGCCACTGAGTCATGAAGGTTGTGATACCCTCTGACCCAGAAGAAGTGTATATATACTCTGAGTTTAGCATTGTGCTTTGGAGCTCACTCATTGGAAGATTGTTTGTGTGATTTGACCAGATGAGACTGGGTAGCCATTAAGGGACCGCCAGCTTTTAAAAACCCAGATGTTGGTCCTTCTCTCTCTGGTAACTATGTATGTATTGCCTCAGACAGCTGGATCTGTCTGTTGATCTGTACTGATTTCTCAGACAGTTAGAAGCCCTGTCTATTGGTCTTTATTTCTCTGCTTGTATTTTCTCTGTATTTTTTATGAAGTTCAGGGTGCTGATCTTTACCCCTGAACTAACAAATGTAATTAGAAAAAGATTGTTGACCCTTAAACAGCTATCTTTCCTAGTAAAACAGATCTAAGAACCTGTGCTAGCAGCCAAAAACACCAAAGTCATCCACTGTATCCCACCTGAGCCATCACCAATTGTCTTGACACTTGACTTCTATGACTCTTAAAAGAGAAGATTAGGCCAACAACTTCACACAACTCTGCCTTAATTAGATTCAGTTTCTGTGAGAATCAGAAGACATCAATCATACCATTTTACCTACCTCAAAGTCCTGTGGTGACAGGCAAGGGATGAAGCAGCAGGTGTGGGTACATGGGGAGCTGTAGCCACAAATCTGCACACAGGCTGCCCAGGCCATAGGGTCATCTTCTCACTGTACTAAGGCAGTAGGGAGACTCAGCAGCCCCCTAGGTATCTGAGCAATCTTCTTTAAGGACTACACTGCTTACCTCTGGGTTGAACAAGAGGACAGAAAAGGGGCCCTAAAAATTGTCTATTTCACCTAACCTAACCCTGGCTTGCTTACTGCAGCAAGGATCCTACCCTGTGGTCAAATCATTAAAAGATGTACAAAAATTTTTGCAAAAATTATCCCACTGACATGGGAGACACTGGAACAGGACAGCCTAGCATGGCATGCCCAGATCAAAGAAGATGCTGTACTCTTCTATGAACAAAGCAGCATTGCAGTAGCTCAAAAGAAATGTGAGATATGCAAAGTTAGAGATATCTCCTCTCCAAATGTTCATGTGGACTATTTGTCCCCAACCTGTGGTAGAGCCTTCTGAACTTATATTGGTCTGATTAGCCACAGTTGGACACACAGTACCTTGACCTTAACATAGTGATGTCATTTTGGTCCTCTTTGAGTTCAAAAGACAACAACTAACAGGTAAATTATATAAAATGTTTAAAGAACAATTAATATCTATGCAATGCAATGTATTTTCAATAACTGAGAAAGAAAATACCCTACTAAACTCCTTTTGTGAGATAAATATGGTTCTACTACCTACATCAAGGAAGATTTAAGCAGAAAAAGGAAACTATAGGACAAAGGTTCCCAAAGCAGGCAATATCACCCCCTGGAGGGCACTGGAATGATTCAGGGGGGTGATAGTAACCTTGGTGTAATTGGGGGGTGTTAAATAAAAATAAAGGGGCAACCAAAGCATAAGGAAAGAAAAGAAGAAATTTTTGAAAAACCATACAGGTTTCATCTGCTGTGCAACAGAGTTAAAGTCATAGTTGTTACATTATTTTCCAAATAAACATCCAAAATGCAAGTTATAACCCATCAGTGGTCAAGCCTGCGGACAGGTCTTAACCAGCAAGTGTTGGCAGGTGAGCATGTTCTGCATCATTGGGAAATCCAGCATGCATTGGCAGGATATATGCATTTAATAACTTGTTTACAATATGATACTATATGGTTACGTGACAAAATATTTCATCATCAAAATTTCAATGCAGAAAAACGTCCACAAATTTACAATAAACTATTAAATTTAAGGTGCATCTTTTTTTTAAATTTACATCTTTTTTGAAAAGAACGCAAATTTAAAAAAAATCTTTAAAGGGTTAAAGGTAAACCTCTAAAGGTAGATTTCCAGGGAAGCACTGAGTAATTTTTTTTGTTTTATTTAATAAAGCATTTTTTAAGAAGGGGAAAAGGAATACAATAGGAAAGAAATTAGGAAAAAGGAAGAATTTATTATTTCTCATAACGGAAGTGCATCAGAAGTACACAAATAAGGAGACAAAAGGAGAAGCAGGGATCTCATGAAGTTCACTCACAACTGAATTGGGAGAAGGAAAATTGAACACATGTACACAGAACTTACTTAGTATAAATGGATATTAAAATAAATAGAGAAACAGGGACAGGAAGTAGGGGAGTCTGAGAGAGAAGATAGAATTGGAGAGGAGATAATTACAAGCAAAATAAACATCAATTCAAGAAGAACTTACAAAGTGGAAATTAAAAGGAGAGGGAAAAATATTTAGATTCAGCAACTTAGATATGGTGTCAATGAAGAGAAAAAGGGCAAAAGAGTAGTAGCAGACCACTATAATTATAAATAAATTGATAAATAACTGATATATAAATAATTGATCCCATTTATCAATAAATAATTGATAAATAATATAAATAATTGATCCCCTTTCCTTTCTTTCACCATCTTTTTCTTCCCAAAGAAGAAAAAGTGGGAGGTGGAGCAAAGATAGGAAATATAAAAACAATATGATGAAAGAAAAAAATCACACCTAATTAATAATTATAGCTATGAATGTGAATGGGATATTCCACCCACGAATAAGAGTGGAAGAATGGATTAGAAAGAAGGATCTAGGGGCAGCTAGGTAGAACAGTGAATAGAGCACAGTCCTGGAGTCTGAAGGAGCTGAATTCAAATTCGGCCTCAGGCACTTGACACACTTACTAGCTGTGTGACCTTGGCCAAGTCACTTAACCCCAATTACCCTGCCTTTCCTCCTCAAAAAAAAGAAAAGAAAAATAAAGAAGGATCTAACAATAAGTTGTTATAAGAAATACATCAGAAACAGAGCTTTACCCAGTGTTGAGATGGACTAGAGTAGAATCCATTCTATCTTGAGCAAGTCCCAAAAAGTATTAATAATCAAATTAAATAGCAAAATCCTAAAGAAACTAGTGAACCAAAGAATAAATCATAGAAATGACAGATAATTTTATTAAAGATGATGACAACAATGAGATAACATACTGAAATTTGGGGGATGCAGACACAGCATTCGTTAGGAGGAAAAACATTATCTTTCTAAACACTTTAACAAAGAGCAGAAGCACAGCTCAGTAAATTGCATATGCGACTAAAAAAAGAAAACTAGAAAATCAACAAACTTTAAAGCGCCCATTAAATTCCCAAACAGAAATCCTGGAAATCATGGACAGGATTCACAAATTTTTTTAAAATGGTTAATAAAACTAAAAGCTTCTGTAAAAGAAAAAACATTAAAATAGATAAACCATTTGCCAATTTGTTTTAAAAGAAAAAAAAAGAAAAGCCAAATTACTACTATTAAAAAAAAACCTAAAGAATCAACAAAAATACTACTTGAAACAATCAAATACAGTTGCATAGCATTTGATAAATCCAAGGACACAAATACTGGGGTAAGGACTCCCTATTCCACAAAAAGTCAAGGACTCATATGTAGAAGAATATTTATTGCAGCACTTTTTGTTGCAGCAATAAAAAAAACCTAGAAACCAAATAGGTGCTCATTAACTGGGGAAGAACTGAACAAATTGCAGAATATGGCTGAAATGAAATTTTATTGCATCCTGTGAAATGAAATGGCATATGGTAGATTCAGAGAAATATGAAAAGGCTTGTCTGAACCCTGAGGCAGAGTGAAAGGAGCAGAATCAGAAGAGCAACTTCTTTGATGACTACAGGAATAATGTGAGGGGAAATGATTTTGAAAGCCCTCAGAACTCTGCCCAAACTCATGACCAATCATGACTTCAAAATACAGGTGATGAGGTGGGGAAGAGAATTAAGCATTTATTTATATGGTACCTGCTGTGGGCCAGAAACTGCTGCTTTACAAATATCATCTCATTGGATCCACGCAACAACTCCGGGAGGTAGTTCTAATTATTAAACCCACTTTACAGTTGAGGAAACTGAGGCAAACAGAGGTTAAGTAACTTGTCCAAGGTCACACACCTAGTAAAATATCTGAGGTCAGACATGAACTCCAGTCTTCCAAATTCCAGTTCTACCCACGCAGCCGCCTCCAGGTAGGAGGGGGGTTGTCAAGGAATGATAGACGTGGGAAAATAGAGCATCAACAAACCATTTTAAAAAACAATAAAAGTGCAGAAGGAATACAGAGCAATTTTATTTCTACTGTGTTAAACTTATACATATATATTTATATTTATTCATATATTTTTATATATTTATATATACTTTATATATACACACATTTTCTTAAACTGTAATGCATTAAGAGTTTCTTAAGCAATCCTCTTATTTTTATCTTGAAATGTTTGTGATTATCATTAGTAATAGTAGGTAGAATTTTCATAGGGCATCCCAAAATGTTTTGTGCCACCTAAAAATGCACTGACTTTTGAGGAACCCTGTATCACGTTTAAAGTTCACAAACTACTTACTCATTTTATCTCATTTGGTCCTCCCAACAACCCTACAAGGCAGGTGCTATATCGTCAGACCATTGTACAGATGAGAAAACTGATACAAAAAGAGGTTGAGTGTAAGTAATCCTGAGGTACAGGCAATCCCAGCTCAGTAATGCTGAAATACAATTCCAATCAGACTTTCCTGATTCCAGGTCAAGCATTCTATTCTATGCCTCTAGCTCACAAATTTTTTTAAGTTCCTTTTAATTGGAGGGGGGGAAGCACATCCTATAGTACCCACACTAAAAAACAAACAAGTGAATGAAGGTAGGTGTCAAAGTGGACAGAAAACTGTTAGTTCTGGAGTCAAGAAAACCTGAATTCAATCCCAGTTCAGACACTTTCCAGTTGTGTGACCATGGGCAACTCACCTGACTTGTTTGCCTCAGTTTCCTTATCTGTAAAATGGAAATAATAATAGCACCTCCCTCCCAAGGTTGTGGTGAGCATCAAATGAGGCACTAAGTACTTAGCACCACGCCTAGCACATGGTAGGCACTATACAATGTTAGCTATCGTTATTAGTCTCTCAATTTCAATTTTTTCCTCTGTAAAAAATGAGTACCCAATGACTTCTAAGGTCCTTTCCAACCCTGAATCTATGATCCCATGCATGACGAGAAGTCCTGCTCAGAGCTGAGGGTTGACCTCGCTAAGAGGGAAGCAAGCATGTGACAGATTCCATGACGGGTATCTGTAGCAATGGCTCTCAGGGAAATTACTTCAGAACCTGAATCGATCCAAAATGTTTTGCTCAGCTGGTAGTAACTCCATTATCTATAGCAGTTTGCTATGTCTGATACTGCCATCTCCCAGCCATCCACCAACTATGTATGACACATTCTTTGATGTTGTTCTTTGATAAAGTTTTAAACCATTTCTTCTGGGTATTACTCCTGGGTATTACTCCATTTTCCACCTTAAGAGCCCTGCCTCCCCCTCTTTTCATTTGGGGTGAGGCAGAGTGAGTCAAACAGGATAAGCAAGCATTGCAAAAGATATCAGATCTCAGTACATTCCCTTCATCTCCAAATCTACCTTCTTTCAAACAAAATAGTTCCTATCTTCAAAAAGCACACATTTCATTGGGGGCAGGAAGAATAAAACAGACATGAACTCTGAAAATTAAATGCAAAATATACTTAAAGAATTTCAGAGGGGAGGGCATTAGCAAATGGGGGGATCAAGACAGACTTTTTGTAGAAAGTAGCATTCGAACTGAGTGTGGAAGGAAGCTAGAGATTCAGTGAGGTTTTTTTTTAATGAATTTCTGTAAATTCCATGGACAATATATATGATTATTTCACATTAAACAATAGGCAATCTCTTTTCCTTCCCCTTTATCTCTATCCTTCCTTCCAACCTAACTTTATAAATTATAATTTAATGAATATTAAGTGCTTTTAGAGACCTGATCTTTCCTAAGGAAGATTATGCAAAGGCCTAGATAACAGAGATGCCCATTATACCAGGATGCTGGGAATATAATAGGTTTGAGAGACAGAAAGGTGCTATAAACCTGAAAAGGTAGGCTAGGAGTCAGATTATAACTGACCTAAGGTTATAATACTTAAAGAATTTAAGGGGCAAGAGGGCAAGGGCCAGAGGCAAGATGGAGTCCCAGGATTCCCTGAGTTATGGAATAACATGATCAGATTTAGAACTATCCGCCAGGTAAGTGTTGAAGAAGGGAGAGACTGGAGACAATAAGAGTAATTAGGAGGCTATTGCTTCCTAATCTGGGCAAGAGATGATAAGGACCTGAACTAGAATTGTGGTTGTGGGAGTGAAAAGGAGATGGTAGACAGGAAATAGTGTGGGGGCAGAATCAGCAAGATTTGGTACATGATTGGATAAGACTCTGCAGAGGTACCCAAAGTGGAAGCTACCACCCCTTGGGGGACACTGGAATGTAATGGTAATGGGATTTGAAGATCTTCCATGCCCCTTGTATTGGCAAGCTAACAGGTACTTAGCACTTAATTTCAAGTTCATAACTATATCAAATATTAAGACCCAGAACTTGTGAATCCCACAGTGGGATGAATTTGCAGATGTAGTAGGAAGGGGTGGGGCAGGGAAAAGATGGAGCTGAGTAGGGGCCGGGCTGGAGCCAGCATGAGAACTGGAAGCAGCTGAGTGGCAGCTGATGGAGGTACAGGCAGGCAGCGGTGGCACAAACTTCTTCTGAGAGCCAGCCAGAACTTCTGTTGAGGACTTCTGTTGAGAACTGCCAGAAACAAGAACTATTGGGAGCCAGAACTTCTGGGAGCTAGCAGCATGGAGGCTGAGCAGCTACCGTGAGTAAGGAGAAAAGGATCTTTGCCTGAGGGAGCCTGTTTTCTTTTGAAGGCTTGGAAATGTGGGTGTTCACTACACTAACTATGTGTACCAATTTCATGGCTACTGTAATGACTTTGACTTTCTGGTTTGGGGACTCACCTTGTTGGTATTTGAATAAATGCTTTGGCTTTGTCCTCCATGTGGAGAACCTGTTATATGTTGTGATTCAAACCTAACCCAGCATATTTATAGTCACCATGGGCATTGTGAACATTGCATCGTGGTTACAACCAGGGACGTGGTAGCAGCCTTGGTGTGAAATTGGAGGTGGCGGGGGGACTGAATAACAATAAAGGGGAGCTGGAAGCATAAGGAAAGAAGATAAGAAAATTTTGAAAAACTGTTTCATGAAACCATGTTTCATCTGTTGTATAACAGTTAAAGTCACAGTGATTACATTATTTGACAAATAAACACATGAACTGCAAGTTATAACCAATCAGTGGTAAAGTCTGTTGAGAGGTCTTAATAAGCAAGTATTGGCAAGTGAGCAGGTCATGCATTGTCAGGAAGTCCAGCATGCATTGGGAGGAATATGTGCATGTAATGACTTGTTTACAATATGATACTGTACAGTTACATGACGCAATGGTGTGTCATCAAAATTTCAGTGCAGGAAAAACCCACAGATTTACAATGAATTATTAAATGTAAGATGTCATTTTTAAAAAATTTGTATTTTTAAATGACACAAATTTCAAAAAATATTAAAGGGTTAAAGAAAGTAAATTCTGGGGTGTAGGGCACCAAGTATTTTTTAAAAGGGGATAGTAGGCAAATAAGTTTGGGAATATCTGGATAAGAGGGGTGAGAGAGGGAAGAGCTGAGGATGTCTCCAAATTTGAAAATCTAGGTGACTAGAAGAATGGTGGAACCCTCAACAGAAATAGGAAAGCTAGGAAAGAAAGATTTGAAGAGAAAAATATTGAGTTTCATTTTAGGAACTTTGAGTCTGAGATGCACATGGGATATCCAGTTCAAAATATCCAATAGACGGTCTGTGATGCAAAGAGAGAAGAGCCCCCAGGCAGAAAACTCTGAGACCCACCCATGAATAAGAGTGTGTCATGAAAACCAGATAGCAGAAGGATATCTAAATAAAAATGTCCAAAACAGAATTTCTATCTTCCTCCTGCCCCGCTAAACCCACCCTTTTTACAAACTTCCTTATTTTTTGTCCAATGTGCTACATTTGTTCCAGCTTTCCAGGTTTGTAACCTTGGCCTTATCCTTGTTTCCTTACTCTCTTCCGCCCTGAATATCCAATCAGTGGCCAGATCTTGATACTTCTGCCTCTATAACATTTCTAGTAACTGACAGCTACCAAGGTTCATGATAAGAGGGTAGGCTCAAAAAAGTTTGAACTAAGGTTCAGGGTCTCATCATTTCTCCCCTTGATTATTGAAACTGCCTTCTAATTGATGTCACCACCTCGAGTCTCTTATCACCAGGACTGATCTGACTATGTTACTCCTCTAATTAATCAATTCCAGTAACTTCTTATGAATTATATATGTTTTTAAATATGAGATCTGTAAATATGTAAAATATATTCTTTTATAAAAATGAATATTTTTATATATCTATATTTTCATATTGCTATATTTTTCTATATTCTATATAGAAAATATTCTAAATATTTTAGCATTTCTATAAATATAAAACATATCAAATAAAAATATATAAATATATAATGGCACATATGTACATTTGTACTTTTAAAGTCCTTCACAATCGGGCTGTACCATGTCTTTCTATTATTCTCCCTCATACACTTCAAGAACCAAAATGGCCTTTTCTCTGCCCCTCACATGGAATAATCCATCCCTTACCTCTGTGCCTTTGCAATGACTGTCTCTTCTGCATGACTGGAATTTACTCCCACCTTCCCTTCACTTCAAAGAATCCCTCTCTTCCTCCATGATGTAACTCAAGTATGACATTCTACATGAAGCCTTTCTTCATTTCTTCATGTACTATGCATTTCCTTTCAGCCTAGCTTACATTTAACTATTTTGCATTGTTATGGCTATTTTTTTATTTCCTTTTATTAATTGTTATTGTTTAAGGCTCAGGGCAATTTCTTCTGCAACTTCTGGTCAACTAAAAGCCCATCTTCTGTTAATAATAACCTCATCTGGTCAAAATGTGATTCCCAAAATTATGTTAAGGCAAGACTGTTTGGCATTCCTTCAATAAAAGTTAAATGGAAATTTGAGCTCGCCAAAGTGATTTAGTTATTTGTTAGTTCCCTTAGCTAACTGTAAGGAAAGATTCCCCTTACCACTAGTGTTCTTGGTGACCTGACACATAAATCTTTCCCCTCAGTCAATCTATTTGTGAGCCCTCTAAATGTAGTTTAATCTGTAACCTGGTTTAGTGTATGTATAAAATCTGTTTTGATTTGTTTATGAGATTTTGACTCTTTCTTTTCTCAACTTTTATGATATTAAAGAAATAACAGGATTATCAATGTCTTTTCTTTTAATTTTTGACTTAAGAAGAATGTACAATACTGTACTATATAAAAAAATTATATGTCACTCTGTTGTAATTTTATCTATAAGAGTTCTTATTAGAATCCTAATGTTAATTCAGGTATTGTTGGGGTTTTTTGAGACCCAAACCTATGCATAAGTATACTAAAACCTAGGTTTTTACCTCTATAATTTCTGCATCGTGTCTGGTTAGTTTTGGCAACAGTTACCTACCACGTTAACTCAGAAAGGTGATATTTCTACCTCAGCAGTATTTATCCTCTTTATATTTATTCTGTTTATACTTCTCCATATCCTTGGTGTTCGCTCTCTCAGAATGTAAGCTCTTTGTGAGTAGGGATTGCTTCTGTAATGGGGGACTTGCCAATGATCCCAATGCCTTTGAGAATGCACAAAGTGCCAATGACTCAATTCTCTATGTGGGAAAACCTGGGAGCTACTTCATGTCATCACGATGATATATTATGGCAATGCCTTGGAGAAACTGTGGAGTCATTTTCCCTGGAAATCTTTAAACCTATTGGAGCGCAATTTGAAGATTTTCCCTGCCCCTTAATAAACCTAAGGGAATTTGAAGATCAGTGGGTAATATTGCATCATCAAACTTTCAATGCAGGAAAAAACCCACAAATTCACAATAAATTATTAAATTAAAGATGCAGCATTTAAAAGTACATATATATATATATATATATATACATATATATATTACAGTTTTTGAAATGACACAACTTTCAAAAAAGATTAAAGAGTTAAAGAAAGCAGATTTGGAGATGAGCTTGTAGTATTGTTATGGCAATGTCATGGTAATGAGGGTGCTAAGTAATTTTTTTAAAGGGAGTGATAGGTCAAATCAGTTTGAGAACCCCTGATCTAGAATACATTTTATGAGATATTCCTTCTAATTGTCACTGCAGCAATATTTAAACTGTTCTGGCCAAGATGGCGGGT
>CM053594.1:312705938-312732512 GCA_028646575.1 Pseudocheirus occidentalis
CTTCACTTTGACTCTGGGTGGTCTCTCTGATTCCATGGATCCCCTTCCCTGGTCCCAGCCCCCTCCTGAATCTGCCAAACAATCACCTAGATTCAGGAGCTAAAAGCTTACAGGTTCTCGTCCAGTCCTCAAGGATGAACAGCTCTCGGGTTCTTGTCCAGTCCTCAAGGCAAACCCCGGCACACACTGTAGTTCACAAGGTTCAGCACACCTCAAACCCTTCAGGACTTCTCTCACCTGGAACTCAAGGATCAGCCAGGCCACCAACAAAGTCCCATCCTGTTCATGTCTTCAGTCAGCTTCATGGAGGAGCCAAATCCGAAATCTGTCTGTTCCTATAAAATTCTCCTGCTTATAAACACTGTCCTTCTCCCAAGTCAACAGGGGAGTGTCTCAGCCAATAGAATTCTTCCACGTCAATTCACACCTTCCAGACAGAGCTCAAACCTTCCATACTTAGCCCTAAATATCCAACAAATTGATTACCATTACAGTACTGCATAGGGATATACTCTATGTTAAAGGGTACAAGAGAAAGTCTCAAGCTTATCAGGTGGATAATTGATGATAAAATAATAGTTGCCATTTATATAGTTCTTTATACACTTTACAAGCATAATTTGATTTGGTCCTCAGAAAAACCCTGAGAGGCAGTTGCTACTAATAACCTCAATATCCTCAGAGGTTAGGTGACTTGCTCAGGGTCACAAAACTAATAGGTGTCTGAAGTGAAATTTGAACTTGGGTTTTCTTGACACCATGTTCAACATTCTTTTCACTGTCCCATCTAGATGCCTCTTCTCTTTAGGACTTATTGAAGCATGTGGGCAAAGATCATAAAGGAATAAAAAGATGTGGATGGAATATAATCTGCAATAGGCAAGGAATGCTCATACTGATGACACCACAGAAACGTGGAAGTGCTACAGTATATGTGGCCATCTCTGTGCTAGGGAGCGTAAGAAGAGGAAAGTGGGGCACATCAGAAGCATATTACACTGTGTCTGCCTTCAGAGACCTTACAAATCTAAGTGAGCTAGGTATCTATAACCAACAAGAATGAAATAATTAACAAATAAAATTATATGGAATTTAAGGATGCCTATGCATACACTGATTTTAAGGACTTTAGGATCTCAACACAAAATAAGAAAAAATAGAAGCAGAGACTGATGAACCTGGATAGGATTAAAAGCACAAAGGCCAATTTTGTGCCACTGGCACTAAAAAAATAATTTTCTAAGTTTAAAATGTAGTTTGGATTTTTTTTAAATGCTAGCAAAATATTGGAAACATAAATACCCAATAAATGGGGGAATATATAAACATATTGTGGTATATGACTATGTGCCATAAGAAACCACAAATGTTAGGAATTCAGAGAAGCATAGGTGGACTTGTTTAAACTGATACAAAGCAAAAGAGTTGAAGGAGCTTCATACACATCACATTAGATGTACACACAATATTACATACTGACTTTAGCAATAGAATGGAAATCACTAATGCTAAAACAAAGCTGAACTCACCTTAATTGCCTTGATCAATCTTGTTTTTGTAGGAGAGATTATAAAATAAATCTGCCTCCTCTTAGCCAGGTGGGAATCCACAGTTGCAGAATGTTGCATACGCTGTCAGAGAAGATTGTTTTGTAGATCAGATTTAAGTAGGGCTCAGTGATGGTATGAGGGTGGTATTTTGGAAAATGACTATATAAATCATAAAAGACTCCAATGAAACTAGTGTTAAAAAAGAGAGAAAATGTTGCTCAAAGGAAAAAAAAGATTCTTTATAGTTGTCTTTAAAAATTCTGAAAGATAGTGATACAGCATTCCATTTTTGTAAGATCAGTGGTGTTCTTTTAGGGTGCCCTAGAGTGACATAAAGTGAAAGCTACAGTCACTTGGAAATAGAACCTTCTCTCTTTTAACCTAATTAATGATGCTATTAGCATAATCATGTATAAACATGAAATTTTCTCCCACTCTGTCAGAAGCCCAAATTTAGCCTGCTTCATTGATATTAAGAATGATAACATAATTCAGATTTAATTAAAGTGGCACCTGTACCTCCTTCAGTAAGTTAAATTTTAAGATGGCCTCATGAAAAACAGACTGAGTAAATCAGCATGGGTTAAGTACAAACCTTGTACTGTATTGCTGAAAAAGCAAAATCCTGCAACTGTTTGGGAATATTTTCTTTCTAGGGAAACAGCCAAAGTAATATAGGTATTTTATGGCAATTTTCCAGAGAATCCTTGGTTTTATTAGTTCTGTGCCTTCCATTTAATAGGTGCTTAATAAATGTTGATTGGATTTAATTGCATCATGTCGGTCCTTCTTCCACTTTTACAAACCTTGACCTCTACATGCCTTAAAAGTTTGTTTAATGAGTGACTGTGGTTAAAAAATTCATGAGGTGGAGACCATGTAGTTCCATACCTGTCTGGGTTGGTCTTCAAGATATCACTCCAGTCAGTCTCTGGGCTTATACTTAAAGGGCTTTCCAAATTGACCAATCAGAGTTTGCCCCCTATTTGGCATAATCTTTTGGTTTACAGGATCATTTCAATGGCATAATGGCTCATCAAAACAAGAGCTTGGTGGTAAATAATTTGCTTGTGGAAGAAATATTATAGGGCGTGAAACAATTGACCACCCTAATTAGAGTCAGCATCAAAATTGTCATCCAAAATGTTTCCTATAGAGCATATTTCCCAGTTAATGGGTGAATGAAGATCGATCACCTATGTGATTCTAACATTGAATCAATAGAACTTATCATTGCCACTCAGACCCCATCACTGAAAGCAGAATGAACATAAGTAGAATATAGTTGTAGAAAGAATATAAGATTTGGAATCAGAGTATTAGAATCTGAATTATGACACTGGGCAAATAGCTTAACCTCTTTTGGCTTCTATAGAAAGAACTCACACCCACTCTATCCTTGGGGAGAGTAGACTCAAAATATTTACTGTATAATCTAGTGTTTGGTAAATCCAAAGAAACAAGCTTTTGGTGAGAGAACTATTTGGCAAACATTGCTGGGAAAACTGGAAAGCAATTTGGTAGGAACTAGGTATAGACCAACTTCTTATATTATTTACCAAGGTAAGGTCACAAATGGGTATACGATTTAGACATAAAGGGTGATACTATGAGCAAATGAAGGAGCATGGAATAGTTTTTCCGTCAGATCTATAGATAACAGAAATATTTATGATCAAACAAGAGATAGAGAGCATCACAAGAGATAAACTAGACATTTTTATCATGTTAAATTTAGAGAGGTTTTACACAAACAGAACTTTACAGCCAAGATTAGAAGGAAAGCAGAAAACTGGGGGAAATGTTTTTAAAGCAAGTTTCTCTGATAAAGGTCTCATTTTTCCAATATATAGGGAACTGAGTAAAGTTTTTAAAAAATAAGAGCCATTACTCATATAAATGACCAAAGAACATGAATAGTCAATTTTCTGAAGAAGATGTCAAAGCTGTCTAGAATCATATGAAAAAGTACTCTAAACCATTATTGATTAGAGAAATGAAAATTAAAACAACTTTTAGGTACCACTTCCCACATATCAGATTAGTTAACATGACAGAAAAGGAAAGTGAGAAACGTTGGAGGGGATGTAGAAAAGTAGGAATACTAATTGGTGCATTTGTGAACTGGTCCAATACTTCTGGCTTTGGAACTTTGCCCAGAGGGCTATAAAATTGTTCAAACTTTTCCATGTAGTATTAACACTACTAAAGCTTTATCTCAAAGAGTTCAAAGAAAAAGGAAGAGGACTTATATATGCAAAAATATTTCTAACAGTTTTTTTGTAGTAGCAAAGAATTAGAAACTGAGCGGATACTCATCAATTGGAAAATAACTGAACACCTTATGGTATATGATCATGATGGAATATTATTGTGTTATAAGAAATGAGCAGTGTTGTTTCAGAAAAACCTGGGAAGATCTAGATGAACTGATGCAAAATAAAGTGAGCAGAATCATGAGATTGCTGTTCACAATGTGCATAGCACTATACATGTTGTACAGTAATATTGTAACAATGATCAACTATAAAACTATGATCAATAACATAATTAAAAACAATCCAAGAGGATTTATGATGAAAAACCCATTTACCTTTAGAAAAAGAACTGATGAACATGAATGCAAATTGAAGTAATTTTTTGTTTTATTTTTATTGCTTCTTTTGTTTTGTTTTTACAACATGGTTAATGTGGAAATATTTTTTGCATGCCTTCACATGTATAATCTATATCATATTGCTTCCTTCTCAGTGAGTGGGGGAAGGGCTGAAGAGAGGGAGAGCATTTGTAACTCAAAATAAAAAAAAATGTTAAAAATAAATAAATAAATAATAAAACTTTTGAAAATGTTTACTATAAAACATTCCCCCACCAGGCTCAGTTCTAAACATGACATAGCAGATGGATGAGTCTGCTCCCTTGCTTGTAGGACATATTGTATTGAGTGTCAGGTTGATTCACTGCTTGGCTGGATCAATATGATTACTCCTCAGGGCTGGCTCTTCAAGGGACTCTGTTACTGCTTCTAACAGCTGTGGTTGCTAAGTGGACTTTTGATGGCTCTTCTGACCTTTCAAAATTCACAAGGTCATATCCTGGATGGTCTGTCTCTGTGCAGGGGCATAAATATAAAGGTAGATGAATGTCTTTGAACAGGAAGAAAGAAATACAAAGAGGCAACGGAAACAGAGATGCCATGTGTTCACAGCAACATGGTGGCCACGTGTAGAGATAAGGAAGCAGAGAAAGGCCACTTCCATTACCTCTGCTCCCTTCTGGAGTCCCATGATATGAATAATTCTTGTCTCATTTGCCTTTGGAAAAGAGAGAATGAGTTTACCTCCCTGTATATACCCAGTTCCATCTCAGCAGCCAATTAAAATGCATTTGGGTTTTCTCTTACTACGTGGAAAGCCAACGAGGAAGAGAAAATTGTGACTTTGTACTTGCTCTATAGTAGAGATGGTAAGGGCCCTTCATCATTCATTACTGGAGTTAGGATCATTAAACCTCCATGTTGGTATCGTACATGTTCAAAGGACTGGGGACTCCCTGGCCAGTGCCCCCATTACACATAAAGGTGCAATCTGAAAAAGATTTAAAGAGTTAAAATGCTCATTACTTGTCATATAACTAGGTAGTGGCATGGGTTTTCTTTGCAAGGTCTGGATTGGGATTTTGGGGGTATTCCTTTTAGGTACCAGCCTCACTTTCTCCCCCAGAGCCATCTGGATCTAGTGATCAGATATTCATAAGGACAATCAGAGATGGCCCAGGATGCACAGAGAGACCCTGGCCCTTTTAGACTAAGACCTTCTCACTTACTAACTTAGAGAGAGGCAATACCCATTGTGAACAGACCTCTTTAAGAAGTGAGTCAAGAGATGGCTCTTTAAATTAGAAAAAAAAGAAGAAAAATCTATCTGGGAAGGGAAGACCCTCAGGGTGGCTGTTCCAAAGAGAAACAGTTATCGTTGACATTCACTCTAAACCAGGAGGCCCAAAATACAGCCATTAAGTGGAGGGTCCCTGGACCCAGATGGCTCTGGAGGAGAAAGGGAGGCTGGAGACCTTGCACAGCCTTCCCTCCCTCAAATCCAAGTCAACTGCAAGTCACATCATCATTCCCTGATGCCCTAGTTGTCTTCTAAAAAGGACAAACAGCAGCAACAACAACAACAACAACCTTGAGGACAGGGACTGTCTTTCATCTCTTTTTGTATTGTTAGTATTTGGAACAGTGTTGGGTGTATGGTAGGTGCTTAATAAGTGTTTATTGATTGATTGATTGATTGTACAGGCTGTCTTCTATAACTCTATCAAGGGAGAGATCAAGTGCCACCTCTTACAGATGGCCTACTCTGATGATACAGGTTTTTAGTGCTCTCTCCTTAAAACTATTCTGTATTACTTTGCATACGTGTGAATACTGCAGCCTCTAAACAGATTGTGAGCTCCTTGATGATTGGGATTTTTTTTCCTCTTTTCATCATCCCCTGTACCTACCATGTACCTGGCACATAACAGATACTTAATAAATGTTTTGTAGAGTAGAACTGAGTCATCTAAATGACTGATTCTCTGACTGCACAGCTGGCTTGGCTGAGTAATTTGTGATAGAGGGTAGCAAGGACCGGAAATGTCATGATCAACTTAAATATTGTATGGAGTTGTGACCAATTGAGTGCCTTGCTCTATGTGGTGTCCTTTGTTCTGAAACTTTTAATGTGGCTCCCAATGCATGAAATTTAACATAAGAGACATTGGTTATAGCTTTCAAATAAAAATAGCAATGTTCCATTCCTGTGACATTGTCCCTGATGAATTTTGGCTACAATGGTTACTTTCATCCCCTCATCACTTATGTACCATATAGTCTAGCATTTTCTTATAAATTTATTTTGTTTTTATCTTGTACAAAAATGTTTTATACCTATCCTCTCCTGCTCAAAAAATCTTCCAGGTCTCCTTGCCTGCAGAATGAAGTTCCTAATTCCTTATCTATCTTGGCATTCAAGTCACTTCAATCTGGTCCTATCCTATCTTACTCTCCTTAGGTGCAAGAGTGTACTGGAGTTGGCTCATACCAGTTTGTGAGAGCCAAAATGTTAAATTTTTGTTGTGAGCATTTAAATCTCAGAAATCAGAAAATGTTACAAATCAGGACTTGATTTACTATTGTTGATGGTCTAGACTTAAAGTGATAGAGGAAATGTTAACAGTGCAGATTAATGCAAAAGTTTGTTCTGTGTCCTCTTTTCTTTTCTTTTCTTTCTTTCTTTCTTTCTTTCTTTCTTTCTTTCTTTCTTTCTTTCTTTCTTTCTTTCTTTCTTTCTTTCTTTCTTTCTTTCTTTCTTTCTTTCTTTCTTTCTAGAATCGGCAGTTCAACACTTAGCATGTTGCTGTTTAGGTTTCCCTGCTTCTCTATATAACACATTGCTGGATCCAGCCTAATTCCTTGACTGTTGCTTATGCACAGTAAAGGGGTTCCTTCCTTCACTGTTTCTTCTTTCTAAAATTATCTTCTCTCATCTCTCTGCTCCTCTAAATTTTACCCTTCCTCCTGAGACCAAGTGGAAGACTTGTTAATGATGGCAAAATAACTAATGTTTTGGAAATTATTATTTTAGCATATTTTTTATTTTTAATAACTTCTTTAATCTATTCATTTGTTCATTTTAGAAATTGAGATGGGATGACAAATAAAAATAATTTATTTTTGCATAATATTAATCCTTTAATCTTGGAAAAATTCTTTGCATATGAAACACAACAGATTAAATTTTTCTGCTGTTGGGTAGCATTTGGAGAAAATAAATGCATAAATTTTGCTTCAAGGTTAAGTTAAAGAAGAATTGGCCAGAAAAACCACTTTATAATTGACTAAATAAAGGAGAGATGGAGGAATTCATTCAATGGTTAAAGAAACTTGAAACTGCTAGCCTGGCTACTATTCCTACAGAGGACAGAAAAACAAGGCATCTCCATTCTGAGATTCTATCAAATTCGGTAGTCACTGTTATTATTGTATTTCAAGATACTTTGTATGATTCTGACCTGTGCACGGAAAATGCTTCCTTGGAGGAGATCCTTCAAGGTGACATTTTGCTCTACTGACCTACCATTTTGTAGAGTTAGCAGTGGACAATAATGAGGCACATATTAGTTCAAGGATAATTCTGAGGAATAGCCCTGGTCTTTCAAATTGGCTGGCATTGGCGCCACATTAGCCCCTAATTTGGGGGAAAGCTGATGAATGAAGGCCAGATGAAGGTCAGAGGAGTGGCCTGCCTTCAGTGATGATCTATTCACTCTACCACTGCTTTAAGGTTATGAAGCTTGGCCTTTAATTTGATATGCAGTCTTCATTGATTTTGTTCTTATTAGGTTTTTGAGATGTAACATATCTGCTGAGTCAAGCCAATAAGCATTTATTGAGTGTCTACTACATGCCAGGTAGGGGAGATAGCATACAGAACCTGGGGTCAGAAAGACTTATTTTTCTGAGTTCAAATTTGGCCTTAGACACTTATTAGCTATGTGATGCTGGAAAAGTCACTTAACACTGTCTGAACTGGAGAAGCAAATGGCAGTGTCTTTACCAAGAAAACCCCAGATTGGCTCCTGCAGAGTTGGACATAACAGAACAACAAAGATATGCAAGATGCATGCTGAAAGCAAAGGACACAAAGGAAAGGCAAAAACACAATCCTGACCTCAAGGAGCTTGCATTCTAATGAGAAGATAAAATTCAAATAATTATGTACATATACAAATGTACAGATATAAATGAGAGGCAACCCAGAGAGAGTGAAAGTTCCCCTGGAACTCTCTCAAAACCAAGAAAAATCCCCTATCTGCAATAACATAACTGCAATAGTAGAACTGTTTGCTTTTGAACTAAATGACCTTGGGAAGTGTCCTTGGTACTACGATTCCATAATTGTATAATCAAAGGGGAGAAGAGTTCCCATTTTATAGAAAAAGTACTGAGCCAACAAGGGACTTAAACAATTTGCTTAAGCTTAATGAGTCAGCTTGGAACTGATTCCCAGACTTCCGTCCTGTGCAGTTAGTCAATGGCAGGTTACGCTGGTCATTTTAGAAATCTAATAATCATCATTTTACTGTAGTTTCATCGTTCCCCATCTACTTCTGCTACAGAAATTCCCTTCTTTGAAGTAAATGGTGTGATTCGTTCTTTATTGCTGAAATATGTTGGCTTTGGCTTCAGGGATATTGCTATCTAATATACCAGAATGACCTTAATGCTTCCAGACAGTCACTCCCAGGGAACTTGTAAGAGTGCAGTCAGTCAAGGCAAGCAATGCTTGTGACAGCCGGCTGGCCTTTACCTGACCCTCTATAGAATTCAGATGGAAAAGTTGCTGCAGAACTGAGGCTCTCATTGGACTGGTGACTCATGGAATGTTGTGCAAACATGAACAATTCCAGATTTGACACAGTAGTTAAGAAAAGGGAATTTGACTCAAAGGGATGGGGGAGACCTGGCTCTCTCTGAGCTTTTCAGAGGGAGAATCAGATTGTCCCCCATTTTCTGACCACATTTTTTTTGCCTTAGATGAAATCCCAATGGAAAATGAATCATTGAGTGCCTTGTGACCAATGTGTACCACCCCCTCAATCCCTGAAAGACAGATGCTCACCTACCAATTGTATTCCATGAAAAAGGAAATAAAATGTTTAGGAGAGCTTAGGTTATTGGGAAATATCCATTTAAAAATCTTATTTCTACTTCCATTTATGGTTTAGGCATAGGCTAGATGTATAAATGTTGGGAATAGGGATTGTTTCGTTGATTGCATTTTTCTCTGTAGCTCTGTAGTTCATCATTGTAGCTGGCACAGAGCAGGTAGTTACATAAATATTTGTGGGATGTGCACAGATACAAACATGTGTGCAAGGATGAATACATACATACATATGTATCTGCCCATACATTCAGGATGTCCCAAAAGTCTTAGCTGAGTCTTAAGCTCTTAAAGCTTTAAAATGCACCAAGACTTGGTTTGCCCTGTATATGTAAATATAGAAACAGACAGAGAGAAACATCAGAGACAGAGAGACAGAAACAGAGAGTTAAGGGCTCCCTAGTGAGGAAACTCCACCTGCCAGTGCAGGTCAGTAACTTCCATATAATTTATAGTCTCAGAGGCATATGGAGCTCTGAGAAGTTGACACTTGACATCAGGGAGCTTATATTCCATAAAAAGTATATTCAAAGAACATACAAAATAAATACATGGCCAAGTTAAAGGAAGGGCACTGGTAGCTAGGGGTGGGAAGATTTTAGGAATGGTATCAATATGCAGAGGTTCCCATATATTGAGATTCTGTCACCCTGCTCTCCCCCCTCCCCTTCCAAGAGATCCTTGAAGAGGATTTAGTGAAGACTATAAGCTTTGATGGGGAGGGAAACAAATCACATTTTTCTTTTCACTTTCCTTTAAAACTATTCATTTTATTTTATGCATGTAAAAACAGGATCCTGAGAAGGGCTTCATAGGCTTCTCCAGATCAAAGATGCCAATGATACCAAAAAGATGAAGGCAATTCTCCTGTCTCCTCTCCCTCCTGCCTCCCCTCCCTCCTCCTCCCCTGCCCCTTACTTACTGTCCCTGTGACTGTGGCCAGGTCACCTACCTTCAGTTCTCTCATCTGTAGAATGGGGATGGTAAGAACAACTGCCCCCCCAGGGTTGTTATAAGGATGAATTGAAATAATATATATTAGCAAATGAAAACACTTCAAAAAAAAGAAGAGATGTAGAAGTTGCTGCTTAAGCTGAGTTCTGCAGAGAACTAGGGGTATTAAGGAAGAAGGGAGAACGTTCCAGCACTAGGCAGTATGTGCAGACACAGAGGTAAGAGATGGAGAGTTGTGAGAGGAACAGCAGGAACCAGTTTCCCTGGTACCTGATCTTGGATGCCCTGAATCATGACCCTTCCCTAAACAAGAGATGACATCTTTGGACTTTTCTCGCCTTTTTCCTCTCCAGCCTGTTTCTTTCTAGCTCTCTCCTCTCTGCCTAGCTGACCTCCTCCACCAATTGCCTATGGAAAGAGAAGGACCAGCACAATGATTTGGAGACAGCACATGTTGTTTTACACATTGAAAGAAAAGACTTTGTGGAATAACCAAAGAGCAAGTCTCTCAATTAGTACCTGGGTTGGCTAGGAAATCATTACTGGAACACAATACATGCAGTGTGGCGCGCTGGCTGAGACAGTCTACAAAAAAAAATAGCAATCTTGGTGAATTGTTATTGTCCAGGGCTGATTAGACATTTTTTTTTCTTTTTTGGAGGGGGCAGGGCAGGGCAGTTGGGGTTAAGTAACTTGCTCAAGGTCAGATGGCTAGTAAGTGTTAAGTGTCTAAGGCTGGATTTGAACTCAGGTCCTTCTGACTACAGAACTGGTGCTCTATTCACTGTGCCACATAGCTACCCCTGGACATTTTTATAAAAAGAAATTGTAGCATATAAAAACCTGCCACCACTTGCAAAATAATCTTGGGCAATAATGGAGTCACTAAAAGTTTGCTTAAAGGGAAAGGATGTGTTTCCATGCACTGCACATAAAAAAGTGAGACAAAGTCATTCGCATTTAATGGATTTGGGAACATCAAAGGTAAGATAAAGATAAAGAGACAAGAAAAAAAAAGACATTCTTTTATCTGAAGGAAGTTATAATGGAGTGTGAGAGACAGTGACCCATAGTATGGCAGAAAGATGGCTGGGTTTGGACTTAGGGGATCTGGGCATGAATTCTGGCTCAATTATATAATCTTAGGGAGATCGCAGCATTCTCTGTGCCTTAGCTCCCTCATCCACAAATATAAGGACATTGAATTAGATGACTTTTAATGTCTCTAACCAAATTCTAAGATCCTTACGGTTCTAAGGTAAACATTCTATGACATTATGATTTATGAGCTATGACGCTAATCACTATGATAGAAGATTAAATACGAAAGTGCCATTAGAACAAGTCTTTTTTATCTTTTATAAGGTGTGGGAAAGGTGGGGAGGGGGAGTTGCTGTGAAGTGGCTCAGTGGTTAGAGCCCTTTACCCAGAGCTGGAGTCAGGATGACCTGAGTTCAAATCTGCTTTCAGATTTGTGTGACCCTGGGCAAGTCACTTAACCTCTGCCTCAGTTTACTTAATTGTGAAATGGTGACATAATGCTAAGAGTATATATTATCACTTATTATTTTATATGATTATACACACAGTTATTGTGGGATAAAATGAAATAATATTTATAAAGTTCTCAGCATAATGTTGAAACATAGTAGGTGCTTCTTAATCAATGCTTTTTCCTCTACTTTTTTTTTGGCATTTTTTTGTATTTCCCATTCAAGTTAACAGACCCCCTGAAATCTATCCAGGGTTTCTTGGGAGTGATCTGAATGACTTGCATTAAGAATCTCTGTATTAGAGGGTGTTCTGAGAGAAAAGAGGAGAGAGAACATTTTTGGCAAATGTTGGGAGGGAGAGGGCAGGGAAAACAAGAAAAAGTATTTTGCAGGATAATCCATTTGAGTTAGGCCTTACGGGCAGATCCTTGGGAAGACAGCATTCCTGACAGAGGGAACAAGTTGAACAAAGAACAAATATAGGAAAGTTTATGGCCTGTGTCTGGGTCCATTTTGGCTTGGACCATAGGGTAAATGAATCACATAGGCATTTATCAAATGCTTACTATGGATTAGACAGGGGTGGGGAACCAATGACTTCAAGGCCATATGAGGTCCACTAGGGCCTCAAGCACGGCCCTTTGACTTAATCCAAACTCCACAGAACGTAGAATTGTCGGATTCAGTCAAAGGGCCACACTTGAGGACCTAAGGGCTACATGTACCCCCAAGGCCACAGCTTCCCCACCCCTGGAGAAGCACTCTACTAGGTGCTGGAGTTACAAATACAAAGAATAAAACTGTCGCAGTCCTCAGGGAGCTCACATTCTATCCAGGAAGACAAAAACGTACAAATATAAATATATAGAGAATCAGTGTAAAACAAACACAAGGTAGTGAAGGAGGTTAGGAGGGTCCTGGCAGTTACAGGCTTGGGAAAGGTTTCATGTAGAAGGCTGTGCTTTACCTGAGTCTAGTGAGTCTAGAGAAGCTAGTGAGAGAGGTGAAGAGGGAGAGAATTTCCATCATGATGAATGACCAATGAAGGCATAGGTATGGAGAAGGATGATGGAGAGCTGCGTATGAGGAATGGAAGAGAGGCTGCTGTGAGTACGCCACAGGGTTGGGAAGGAGAGCAAAGATAATGAAGCTGGAAAGATGAGTTGGCCAGATTTTTAAAAGTTTTAAAAAACAAACATTCATATTTTACATTTGTGGCAATAGGAAGGTATTGGTGTTTAATGCAGAGGTAAGTGGCATTGACAGACGATATGCTTAAATAAATTGGCAGTCAGACTGAAGATATACTAGAGAAGGATCAGCCTGAAGGAAGGAAATCAATGAGGAAACGTTTGAAATAATCCAGGTGAGAGGTGGCAAGATCCTAAACTAAGGGGGTCACTGTGTGAATAGAGAGAGAAGCTTTGGATTTGGGAGATGCAGAGGTTTAAAAAATAGACAAGATATCAACCTGTCTTATGGAAAATGAAAGTGTGATGGAAAATCAAACGGGAAATGAAGATTGGGGTCAGTTTTGGAGATCAGAGAAGAGTGCCTGAAGGTCTGTGAGTAAGGACTGTGCTTAGGGAAAACCACACTGAAATATTAATGACAAATGATACTACATATGAATTAATAAAACAGAAATGATGAAGAGGGTAGATTGGAAAAGGAAGAAACTGGAGGCAGGCAGAGGAATAGTTTAACAGATCAGGAGAGAGGTAAGTGTGAATATTGACCACAGGGAGAGGAAGATGGATGCAAGAAATATTGTAGAAGTAGAAAGGATAGGACTTAGCAACTGATTGGATATAGAGGATTTAAAGATGGTGCCTAGTTTTCGAGACTGGGTGCTTGGGAAGGCTTAATTTGTGAAGTAAAGGAATTCTCTGGAAAGTTTCTTCTTCCATAGTAAGTTTATGGAAAATATTGTTTGGTTTGGTCCTTGTTTTGTTCTAATAAATAATTCCAAAACGATTTTGTTAAAGAAATTGGTTAAGATGGACACTTACATGCATTCAACAGGCATTGATTAGGCACTTACTATATACCTGATATTGTGTAAGGCACTGGAGATGTAAAGACATAATGACACGCAGTCCCTCAAGCAGCTTATGGTGTGTGTGTGTGTATGGGGGAAACCATGCACAGAGGAAAGTCAGTAGAAAATACAGGTGAGTATTATTATACTTGTGATTTTGTTGATAGAGGGAAATCCCTGGTAATGAACTATCTCTACCAATTCATGTTGGTATGTCTTCTATAATTTATAATTTTAGAGTTGTTTTGGATACTGAAAAGCTAAGTGATTATTCTAGGCTCAAAGAGTCAGGCTGTATCAAAGCAAAACTTGTACTAGTTAAAATAAAAAAAATCAAAAACCAAACAAACATAACAACACTTCTGGAATTTGATAACAGCTCTCTGTCCATTGTGTCAAGTTGGCTCTCAAAATATAAACTACATATAAAGGAAGTCATTGGAATCAGGAGGACACTTACAACTCAGGAATGGTCTTATTGTGGTGATTGGATCTGAGCCCTGTAGTAGGCTAGAGATCCTACCAGATGGAAGTAAGGAAGGAGCAGATGCTGTGTCTGGGAGATGGCCATGCAAAGGCACTGAGATCAAAGATGGGAGGTTGAGTAGAAGGAACAACAAGGAGGATGGTCTGGAGGTAATACAGATGAACAAAAGCAAATATAAAGCATTACTTGATAAATGCATCCCCCTTTGGTTTTCCAACTGTTTTCCTTGTGTTTAAGAATGATGTGACAGAGAAACCCATGGGCCTCAGGGACTAATTTCTAAGAAAGTGAGTCTCATTTTTCATCTTAGAGGGAAATATAGGCAATGGGGATTGTGCCTTTATTTATTGAAGAGGCATGAGATAAATGAAACACTGAAGGATTCAGCAGAATGGTGAACTGGAAATTTGGAAAACTGAATGAACCTAACTTTCTCCTGTTCAGCAGGGATCTTATTATATCAGGGATCTAGGAAAGAAGCTCTTTCCCCTGTTGCTTCAAAATTTTTCTTCTGAGATGAGTCTATAGTTGCCTTCTGGATCAAATTACTATTCCAAGGCCACAGGTCTACACAGATAACAAACTGTAGAAGAAATGTGGACAGGAAGAAGCAGGGAACTAGAAGCTGCCACACCACTGGTTTTCAGTGACCAAGTCACTTTCTTACTCTCTCTCTAGGTATTGCATAAGTATGTAATCTTTGTCATCTGATGTATACAGTCATATTCTCTGGTTGCTTCTCTTCCCTCCTTCCTTCCTTCCCTCCTTCCTTCCTTCCTTCCTTCCTTCCTTCCTTCCTTCCTTCCTTCCTTCCTTCCTTCCTTCCTTTTTCCCCCTCTTTGGCTTTCCCCGTTCCTCTTCCCCTCTTCTTTCTCTTCCTCCTCTCCCTCCTCCTCCTTCCTATCCTCTTCTTCTTCTGTCTCCTCCTCCTCCTTTCTTCTTCTTCTTCTTCTTCTTCTTCTTCTTCTTCTTCTTCTTCTTCTCTCCTCCTCCTTCTCTTCCTTCTCCTCCTCCTCCTCTTCCTCTTCCCCTTTCTCCTTCTCCTCCTTTTCCTCCTCTATCTCCTCTCTCCCTGTCTCTGTCTCTGTGTCTCTCTATGCCTTCTTCACTCCCTCCCTCTCCCTCTCCCCTGTATTTTTTCAAGGGTGTTTAAAATCCTTACAACTTGTCATTTTTAAGTCCCTCACTGCATCCATTGAGTATCCCATGAAGTATCACAACAGCCCTGTGAGACAGTTGTTCCTAATGTTATCTTTCCTACTTTACAAAAGAAGAAACTGAGGCAACAGAACGTAAAGGACTTGTCCAATCAAGGTGATAAAACTCTAAGTACCATAAGTGGGATTTAAATGCATGTCCCTCTGATTCTAAGAGCTGCATTCCATCCATTGAATTACCCTGCCTCCAGGTCTTACTTTACTTGGAATCATTGCTGAATTTCTTCCTCTGGTAGCAGAAATTCTGGGTCATGATGCTATGACTCACAGAACCTTAGACCAATGATTTAATTTCTCTGCATGTCATCTGCTCTTCTCCTTTGCTAAATGAGTTAATAATAACTGTGTCCCCCGGCCACCTCTGTGTCTCTGCAGAGGTGAGGCATGATGAACTCGATATTGGTCACATTTTTTTTTTGGAGCTCTAGGTGGTAGAGTAGCAGAGCTTTTCTCAGTCATGTTCAATTATTTGAAATGGAAAATGAGTAAAGCAAATTTGATTATAAAAAAGCCACCCATGTAATCTGAAGTAAACATATTCCCTACGCACAAATTCGCTTACCTTCTATTTGCCTGAGCATTAGGGACAGTAATACTTGTATTTGTTATCTCATAAGGCTATTGTGTGGTAAATGCTCAGTAAACCTAAATGTACTATATAAATGTGAGTCATTACTGTAGCCAGACATTTTCTTCAGGCCTTGGAATGTTTATGAGGCTCCAAAACCAGCCAGGGACTCTGCTGTTGCTTTTGCCAAAAGCCTGTTTGGGCTTCACTAAGAACAGCTACATCTCAGAAAGTCTATGTGTTCTGCTGCCTCCTAAGTCAAGTTGATCAGCTTTTATTAAGCATTTACTATTGGCCAGAAAAGCTACAGGATCATAGATCTAGGTCTGGAAAGAATATTAAAAGCTGTCTAGTCTAACCTCATTTTACAGATGAAGAAACCAAGGACCAATAAGTATAAATGACCTTGTCAAGGTCACATGGAGTCATAGCAAGGATCTGAACCCAGGTCTTTTGATTGCAAAGTCAGTGCTTTTTCTACTGTACTATGCTGCCTCTCTGGTTCTGGTTCCCTAGTTGCCTAGTTTCTTTCTGGGCCCTTCTTTAGTCTTCATCACCACTGGGACACACTGAGCCTCAAGAGTTTTCACCACTCCGTTCAGATCTAAGTGAACTTGAATTTTGAGCAATGGCATTTATTTACAAGGAGATAGTAGATTTTTTTTCATTATACAGAATGTAAAAGATAATTCAAGTATCAGCAAATTATCTACCCAGTTATTATGGGGCAGTTTTAAAGCTCATAAATCTATACTATTCTCCTTTGGTCAACCACTTGGTCTAAGTTGATGACTCATGATATCAATTTTGTTCTGAGTGCCCCAAGAACTCCTCTCAAATGGAATGGGATACGGTGAAGAATTTTTTCCCATGCCTCTGGCTCTACCACTGGGTTAAAATAGCTCCTGCTCAATGCTTTGCCTTGCTTTATTAGGTCCTTGGGTGTGATTTTACTGAACAAATCCTTTTATTAAGGAGATCTGTTCTGTAAAATTTGGATTCAGTCAAAGGGCCATATTGAGGACCAATAGGGCCACATACATCCATACATCAAAGCCACAGGTTCCCCACCCCTGCAAGTTTAACATCATTGCTACATACCCTAGACAAATAAGAACATCTAGCCTCCATGAAACAACCTCTTCCACCAACGCCACTCTCAAAGATGCCCCATTATTTTTAAGACTAGGGACCACCCATTCTATTGGGTCACATATAAAAAACTGAGTCACAAGTAAAGAACTTATCCCCTTCACACAGCAATATGGCAGCAAAGTCAGGATCAAGGTAATTCCCTTATTCCCTCTCCAGCTGCTTTGCCAAATGAGATGTTAATTATCTCTGTTGCTATTGGCCTTCTTTTTGTTTGTGCTATGTCCTTGAATTCTTGTATCAAATTGGAAGGGTTTTTTTGTCAAAAGTATAAACCTGGCTATCCCAGAGAGATACTCCAGGCAGAACAGGAAGTTCACTTGCTGCCTACAATCTTACATTCTGTTTACATAGTCTGGGTCTTGATGAAGGAACAGGTCTGTCTCTCTGCACTGTTACATAAATAACATGCTTTATAATTTTGGTATGAAGCTCTTTAAAAATAACTCTATTGGATGATATTATAATAACACCTTAAAAAAAAGCCATATGTGTCTGTGAAGGATGGAAATCCAGTTCTTACTGGCACAAAATCTGGTACTCAGATGAGTAGCTGGCCACAGGAAGCATTGCCTTGGGAAGAATGCCTTGAATGCCAGAGCAGTCATCTGTCCCAGCATGGCAGTACAGCTGAGCGTAAAGGCTCAGGAAGGAGATAAGAAGCTATTGCACTGGAGAACAAAGATAACATCCCTGAAACAGTCTTATCTGATAGGTGGCGAGACACTCCATGAAATAGGAAGAAAATGAATCTCGAATGTTGCTTGCCAAGAAGCTGACTGATGGGTAGCCTATTTGTTTTGTCCAGGGCCATTCATTTCTCAGCCTCAGACATTTATCTTTTGAAAATCCCCCTATTCCCTTATGTTTTGACTCAAGCATTGAGTGGGGAGGAGATGGAGCTTGGCCACTTCCTATTCATGAGATATGGTATGTTTGGTTTGGGTCTAGTGACCAAATTCAACTATGTGGTTAGAAAGTCCCTGGTTGGGGTTAAAGGGAGAAGTTAAATGGTGGTCATGCTTTACTCTTAACCCTTAACACAACCTGGAAAAGAATCCATTCATTTGTCATGGTGTTGGATGAGATGGGGGGGCAGTGTGGGACAGTAGGAGTCATGAGGATCCGCTTTTGAATCATGACTTTCTCTCTTACTACCTGTATGACCTTGGGCAAGTTACTTAACCTCTACCTCAGTTTCCTCAACTGTACATGGGAATAATAACAGTACCTACCTCACAGAGTTGTTGTGAAGGCCAAATGAGATCATTTTTGTAAAGTATGTAGTGCAACTCCTGGAACATGGTAGGTACATAACAAATATTTGTTCCCTTTTATTATTTTATTTTTTTACATAACAAATATTTGTTCCCTTTTATTATTTTATTTTTTTACATAACAAATATTTGTTCCCTTTTATTATTTTATTTTTTTACATAACAAATATTTGTTCCCTTTTCGCTCCTTTCCTCGTGTGGCTCTTGTTGTTACCTAACCTCCATGGTCCTCAGTTTCCTCATCTTTAAAACGAATGAGTTAGACTAAATGACCTTTAAGGTCCCTTCCACTTTCAGAAATTATGATCCTATAAAAACAAAAACCAAAAAACAAATCCTTCTAAGCCTGTGATTCCCACTTGTCCAATCATGTAACTGGTGAGTTCCAAGGTCAGCATTAGAATCCAGTTCTCGTGGCTGTTTTTATTTATCTCACTTTTCTCATGTATACATTAAAAACCAAAACCAAAATCAGATCAATGACTTATTAGAAACCAAGGGAAAAGAACTCGCTTCACCAAGGCAAGAAAGAAAATTGCACAGAGTGGGCAGGCACCGAGCTGTCATAGTCACTTGTGTCAGAGGCAATACTTGAACCCACGTCATCCTGACTCTGGGGCACTATCTACCCTGATTTTCTTGTCTGCCTGCATCTCTGCTTCACAAACGTAGGCAAGAGGCTGTTGTGATTGCTAATAATCAGTTATATCCCTGCCACACACCCTTAGCCTTTTTACCACCAGAGCTGGGCAGAAACATTTATGAGTCTTAGAAAGGACTGAAATGACACATCTCTGCATTTGAAAATTGGGTCTCTTTGGTGTTGCTTTACATTACAGGGTGTAAAGCTTATGGCTTGGCTTATCTCAAAATTAACAGCCACATGCTACAGATGGTGGGATTTTATGACATTAAAAATATATGCCCCAGTGAGGGGGGCCCTGGGCTGTGGACGACTAATTCTGATGTCAGACCTTTTTTTTTTATGTGTTGGTTAGCTTTGGTGAACTGCTTTATCTCCTCTTTTTTATTCTTTTTAAAACAAAGATGTCTCTTTGGTAGGGGGATGGATACAATGGGAAATATGTTGATGTTATTCAGTCATTTTTCAGTTTTATTCAGTTCTTCATGATCCCATTTGGGATTTTCTTGGCAATGATACTGAAGTGGTTTGTCATTTCCTTCTCCAGCTCTTTTGACAGATGAGGAAACTGAAACAAACAGGGTTAAGTGACTTGTCCAGGGTCACACAGCTCGTAAGTGTCTGAGGACAAATTTGAACTCAGGAAGATGTGTTTCCTTGACTCAAGCATTCAGTGGAGAGGAGATGGAGCTTGACCACTTCCTATTCATGAGATACGGTATGTTTGGTTTGGTTCTAGTGACCAGATTCAACTATGTGGTTAGAAAGTCCCTGGTTGGGGTTAAAGGGAGAAGTTAAATGGTGGTCATGCTTTACTCTTAACCCTTAACATAACCTGGAAAAGAATCCATTCATTGGTCATGGTGTTGGATTAGATGGAGGGGGCAGTGTGGGACAGTAGGAGTCATGAGGATGCTCTGTGCTCTGATGCTCAGAGTGCTCTGACATTCTGTGCACTGTGGTACTAAACTGCCTCCAATTAGTAATTTGTTTCAGTCAAATATTCAGTATCACTTAGTATGATAAAGAAGCAAACATGCCTTCTATAATGATGATGATGATGATGACAATAATAATAATAATAATAATAATAATAATGATAATAATAACCAGCACTTTAAGGTTTGCAAAATACTCCCCAAATATGATGTAAATTTTTTCTTCACAACAACCCTGAGAGAGAGGTACTATTATTATTCCCATTTAACAGATGAAGAAACTGAGGCAGACAAAAGTTAAGTGAGCTGTCCAGGGTTACAGAGCAAGTCAGTGTGTGAGGCAGGATCTGAACTTAGCTCTTCCTGACTCTAGGCCTTATGCTCTATTCACTGCAACATTTAGCTGCTTAAATCAATGCTCTCTTTTCACCTGCAGGATGAATAGATAATATATCATATACCATGTGTGTATTAGTTTTTCAAAGGTACCTGATGCTAATATGATTAATAAAAATATTTCATTTAAAACATGAATTCATGGTAGTTTTTATCCTTAATGACTGAATCAACAAATATTAATATTACAGCTTCTCTCATCTATGGAAGCCTCCAAAACTTTTTGTTATTTGAAAAGAGTCTCCCCACATCAAGAGGATGAAAGTAGGTATGACTGAGGATGGGATGTATCAGGACAGAAAGTCATGTCTTTATAAAAGTCAAAAAATTATCTCATGTGACCCTTCCCTGCCCCTTTTCAAGGTTAAGAGGCAGCATCACAATCAGGGGACTCAAGCACTTTTTGCCTCTGATTTAATCTATTAAGACAGGGGAAAACAAATATTTCTAAGAGTTTTTGTCTCAGCAGGCAGAAATACCCAGGGCCTTGCACCCTAACGTCATGTAAGTATTCACCTTCCTCGAGGTCGCACAGCTAGTGAATGGCAAAGATTTTGATTCAGGTCTGATGGACCCAAGACCAGGGCTTTTTCCCACCACAATATGATGCATCTTGTCTTCTACTACATGAATTAACTTCCTTTCCTTTAAACCACATTCAGTTTTGTAAAACAGTTGGCAGAAACCCAATGATGAAAAAGAGAGAGAAAGACACTGAATGCTTGTGTGTGTGTATGTGTGTGTGTGTGTGTGTGTGTGTGTGTGTGAAAGGAGAGGAGTAGCAAAAGGGAAGGAAACAATTACTCATAGGCATATTGATTCATTCAATAAATATTTATTGGGGGCCTACCATGGGCAATAAGATAGATAGGTGGGGAAGTGGATAAAGTGCCAGGTCTGGAGTTAGGGAGACTCATCGTCCTGAGTTCACATCTGGCTTCAGACACTTCCTAGCTGTGTGACCTTGGACAAGTCACTTAACCCAGTTCTCCTCAATTTCCTCATCTATAAAAGGAGCTGGAGAAGGAAATGACAAACCAAGAAGCTGCACCTGAAAAACAATAACAAAAAACCACTACGAGCAGGCAAGGTACCGTGCTAATGGCCAAGGATAACTCAGGTCCTGACCAAATTAAAGGAATTGTGAATAATGCATATGCTCCAAGATGCATGCTGGTTATATATTAACATTTAAAAATAGGGATGTTTTAAAAGAGAAACATTGATCTTTGTGGAAGGAATGAAAAAGTTCCAATAGATAGTGATGTTTCCATTTGACAGGTCAAGTTAGCTTTTTAAAAAATACCTTATAGAAAAAATACCTCTGGCTTTCTTCTTTTTTCCCCAACTTTAAAAATCTGGGACTTTCATTTTCATATTTTCACTTTGGCCAGTATCTGAGTTTAGATGCTGGAGTATTTTTCACTTCTTGCTAAATCAATGGGGAAAAAAGGAAATCTAGCATTTTTTTCTTTAAGTCTTAGTTTTTTTTTAAGGGAATTAGTCCACATTACTACATGCAAAACTGCCCAGCATTGTTTATTGGTTCCTTTATTAGGCAAAACAACATTACCTTTAGTTAACTCCATAGGAAACTCCATAGTTTAGTTAACTCCATAGGAAAAAATGGGATAAATGCCACCAACCCCCCACCCCACCCCCACTCCTTACCACCCTGGGAAGCTGATTAATAACATATCTGCCATTTCCATATGAGGAAACAGAGACCTAGGGAGGTTAATGACTTCTCCCTTATCACACAGCAAAGTATCAGAAAAGCCTCTTTTTTGAATTCCCACTTCCTGCAGTTACAGTCCAGGTCACTGAGCTCTGCTGTCCCAATTGAAGTGCCTGCCCATTCATCCTTAATATGTTGGTTTGTTAGCATCTTCTAAATAAAAGCCATTTTGAAGCATTTAAGGAGGGAATTCAGAAACAGAGGAAATAATAAAAATAAAAGCAGTCCTTGTCTCCACTTGGCTTATAAGATAACAATACATAAATGTGATGAAAACAGTCTTTGGATGTGAGTGATGGAAAAAAAAAATCAGTGAAGGTAGACATATGAACAGAGGAGGTGGACAAAATAAGTGACAAGCCAGTGCGTCCATCTGGGCTCTGATTTAAATTTGGAAAATTTCAGTGGGTAAGCACTGGTCCATGCATGCATCTGGAAACTTTGAGGCTATTCTCAGACCCATGATTTGTTGAAGAAAAAATTACTTGGAGAGCATGGTAACATGGAAGGAATCCCAGGATTCAGCTGCATTTGTTCTTACAAATGGGGCTGTTCCAAAGTACAACCAAAAGAAGTGATTAAAAAAAAGCTTATAAAGTGTGACTTGAATACCATGGGAAGGACTGGACTACTAACAGAGATCTCCCCATCAGCTTGTCCCGGGGAATCTCTCCACCCTTGGAAATTCCCACCATTAAAACCACTGATGACAAAGATGGGACAATCCAGGAAGCTACAGTTCAAATATATCTGTATTATCTTTAGTAAATTCAGTGGGATAATTATTATGTTTTATTATTACAGTTGTTGTTGACTAGTTTACAGATTAGTGGATCTTAAGATTTTAGACCCATAGACTAACAGAATCTAAGGGCTGAAGGCAGTTTAAGGGATCATTTTATTTCTTGTGTAAATTTGTAAACTCTATGAGGTCAGAGACTGTATCTTAG
The DNA here is from genome assembly GCA_028646575.1 of Pseudocheirus occidentalis. Taxonomy (NCBI): domain Eukaryota; kingdom Metazoa; phylum Chordata; class Mammalia; order Diprotodontia; family Pseudocheiridae; genus Pseudocheirus; species Pseudocheirus occidentalis. Next base: position 312,729,055 of record CM053594.1, read on the forward strand.
CTAAACTTGGTATCTCTTCTGGTGGCCAGCACACAGCACATACTTAATAAATTTTAGGGAATTGTTATTATTGAATTGGACCCTCTCCTGTCATAGATGAAGAGCTTAAGACCTAGAAAGGTTAAATTGTCAGTGGGACAGAGAGCAGTGCATTTTGCTGTGATGCAGTGATAGAGAGCAGAATGTTGGCAAGCAGATGCTACTGGGGGGGCTTCTGAGGGTACCAGGCAGGTATGTGTTGGAGCCAACTCCTACCACCCCTAGGACCTATTGTTACATTTTTAGTGTGAATCTATGCAAACGTCAAAAATCAGAGCTTGCTTTATTGTTTTGTTGATTGTCCAGACTTAAGAAAGTGATAAACTGTTAATTTTGCAGATTAAGCTAAAAAAATGCCATATGAACAATTTCCCCCTCCCAAAAGCCCATTATTAAATTAAATTAGTCATTAGAATTATCAAATTAAATTATTAAATTAATTTTCCAGTAAACCTCTGTGCAGGACCAAAGTTTGTGGACCTACAAAGAGGATGTGGATTCCTAGGAATAAAGTACTGAAAGGAAGAAAACATTGATATTGTCAAAAATAAACTCCACAACTTTGCCTTGAGGTTGGCTCTGCTTGTGAATAAGTGCTTACAATTTACTTTTTCTACATAAGCATTCTTCAGCATTGTGGCTTCTTAATGTTAGACTTCATGTCTTGGTGTTCTATAAAAAACAAGGTGTTTATTTTGATAGTTGTATGAATCATTTAGTCCAAAGGTAATTTTGGAGGACCTTTTATGGGCAAGAACTACTAGGAAATGTGATGGACATAATGGATATAGAAGAAGAATAAAATATGATTTATTCTTTCAATTTACAGTTTGAATAAAGGGACAAAATGAAGCCACAAGAAACTTAGAGAATAAGGCAGAATAGTGAATATCCAGTATTCAATTATGTCTAAAGCCCTTTCTGAAGCCTCAGTCTGACATGGAAATGACATAAGACTCTCAAAACCTACCTAAGTATAGTAAAACCTCCAAGAGGTCTTACTAACCTGGAAAACTTTGGCTAGGAGATGAGCAATGGACCGTAGCCCTGTTGTTAGGGTGGCTCATCACTTAAACTTACCACAGGGTGTTGACATTTTGGCAATAGTAATTCTCAAAGAACATCTATTAAAAAAAAGCTTTTAGCCCTGCATCTGGTCTTGCACCATGAGAGGCAATGGTCAAAGATGCTGCATAGTTTCAAGTACAATACATAGCTGTTGTTTTTTCAAAAGCATCAATATTTTGCCACCTTCTTTTTCTTTTGTTCATTTATATTGTGGTGTTATCACACAATATAAAAATAGAGAGAATGGAGGGGACCACAGAGGACATTGCCTCCCAGTCCCTCACTTTACAGATGAAGGTTCTGAGGCTCACAGAGCTTAGTCATGTTCCCAAGATGACAATCAGTGGAAAGATTAAAGCCAGAGTGAGAAGCTAAGTGTTCTGACTCTCCTGGTCAAGGACCCTTCCCCACCACACCAGGCTGCTTTATGATGGAGAACCAAGTAGAACAACAATGAGGGACATTTTTTATTTATAATGAGAGTAGAGATTGATCAGAACTAGGAGAGCTTTGATGGTCTTTCATCAAGTACTTAGAGACTTAGGCAGAGTCCTCAAGGAATATAAACTCTAATTGAAAAGAAGACAGAAAGAAGGATGTAGGCAAAAAAAATAGAAAAGACTCATGAAGGAAAAGGCAAAGTCATATTACAACTTTTTAAGGAAAACAAGCAGCAACGATCTAAATGCTACAAAGAAAGCACCACTATACAAGTAATGAGAATGGGGAGAGGGTAAGACAGGGGGTAAATGGTACTGAATTCACCTGCCTTCTGGACAGCATCAGTCTCTTAGATGCAATGAAGCCATTGGGCATCACCTTCTAGGGAGTGGAGCATCCATGGTAAGAAGGATCAGGCCTAGGAGAAGAAATGATTTTCGAACAAAGGAGTCATAGGCATTCCAAACTTCGTTACTTTAAGAATGCAACATAGACATCAGCCTCAGATACTTACTAGCTGTGTAACCTTGTTAGCCTCCCTCCAAATTAAAAAATAATGAAAGAATGCAGCATAATCCAGTGGAAAGACCATTCACTTTTGAAGTCAAGTCACTATGACTGGACCTGGGTTCTACCACTACTTTTGTGACCTTGGTCAAGTCACTTCTTTGTCTATGCCTCCAATTACTCAATTACAAAGTGAGAGGATTGGACAAGATGCTTCCCAAAGTCCCTTCTGGTTCTAAATCCATATTCCTGTGAACCTACGATCCTTTGGAACTTGGGAGATGACCTTGGAAAGAGTTACTGTGACCAAAAAAACTCTACCATTTGACCAACCCAGAAATGCACTTCTTCAATTATAAGGGTCATATTAGGTTTGTTTATGCTAATCTTAAGATAGTAGGTATTCTATTAATTAGCACTGAAATATCTGAAGGCTTCCCTGACTGATTAAATCTTTGCAGACTTTTACAATGATGTATAACTGGTAGCTATGCCATGATTATTATTGCTGTTGTAGATTCTGTTTTTGCTGTTACTCTCAAGATCAGGTGGTGCTCTGGATGGAGAGCTGGCACCAGAGTCAAGAAATCGGGTACAAGTCCTTGACATAGAGCTTTTGTAACCTTGAGCAGGACACTTGACTTCTCAGTATCTCAAGCAGATGTATAAAAACATGACTTTGAGAGCATATATGTGAATTTGAAGAGAGTTTCCTCATTAGGAGTTCATTGTACCAAAAAAATCATAGGCCCCATCCAAAAAAATTTGTTCAAGGCACTGGAATGTGCTCTGAGAAGTATGAATAATCATTAGAAGCTTGGTAGTTGGAGAGCTTGATTCAGAGCTAGGAAGCCTATGGTTCGAATCCTGCCTCTGACAAATACTGTCTAGGAGCAGTCCTTTGATGCTTTAGACAACTAAGGCTTTAAGTTTCAGAGAAGGTTCCAACATATACAGACAGAGGGAGTTTCCTTTTTTGGAGTTCCCTATGCCAGTGAAATTACAGGACCAGTCCATATCCCACATAAGAACAGAATTGTTATTCATCCTTCATTCTCAGAGGTCCAGTGACATCAGTAGGGTGATGCCTTGACTTGCAAGTGAATTGCACTAAGTGAGTGTAAAGCCAATCCGCAGTAGATTTCTGAGAGAATGCTACTGTGAGGAGCTTTTAAGATTCAGATTACACAGTATTAGTGAATACTCTGTTTATTCCATTCCAAATCTTTATTCAGTACAATGTTCACAGTTTCAACAGTTCACAATATTATATGCAATCTTCAGAACAAGGAAAGTCTCTATATTATATCTTATTTCAGAAAGACACAATATTTAGAACAAGGAACAAAAGAAAAATCACCTGGTTTCCCTAAGGGGGAAACCAGCTTAACACTTAAAGATTC
>CM053594.1:312733012-312744685 GCA_028646575.1 Pseudocheirus occidentalis
TGCCCTATCAGAAAGTTAGAGAGCAGACCACGGGAGGGGCTTTACAGTGGGATTGCTGTTTTGGGATCGGGGTAGGGGAGAGATGGGGAAAATTTTGTAATTCAAAAATCTCATGAAAATGAATGATGTAAACAAGAAACAAATAAAATTTATTACATAAAAAGGTGATATCAAGAGATAAAGAGAACAGGAGAAGAGGGAACTTACATTTTAAATGGTTCTGATTTTCTCAGTAAATTAAGAACAAGGTCCTGGAATCGAAGACCTCAGTTCAAATTCAGTCTCAGACACTTGACATTTACTAGCTGTGTGACCTTGGACAAGTCTTTTAATCCCAATTGCCTTGCCTTCCCCCCTCTGAAAAAGAATATTTCCCAGCTACAATTTGCTCTAGTTCTGGAGGCACTTAAGAGTACTACAACCTGAAATGTTTAAATACCTCTGGTTCAGAGGAGTGTAGAAATGATTCTTCAGAAAAGCCTTGATTTTATTGCAGGTGAATATCCCTTCCTGACGCGGATTGTATCATCTCTGTGTCATAGAGCACATATGTATTCCTGAGTTGCCATAGTCACCATAATCTAGTCACTTATATCCACTGATAGACTTCTGCTAACATGCCCCTCCCGACTGAGTCAGCCTGGTCTCAGCGTGAAAGGTTGTCTCCCTGGTCCTATATTGGTTACTCTTTGGTTTGGATCTATGATGCCATAGGTATAGGGTACTCCCAGGGAGGAGCTCCGTCTCAGTTTAGAGTTGCCTGGAACACTGAGAGATCAAATAATTTGCCCAAGGTTTTACAGCTGTATGTATCAGAAGGAAGAGCTGAAGTGCTATACTTCCTAAGACACTGATTCGTCTCCTTGACAACCCAGTAGGATTGTAAAATACTTAGACTCCACCATTTTTGTTTTCTTTGAGAAATTTGCATATGACAATGACGTTTGAATTAAGATCTTATCAGAGAACCATACTAACACATAGCTGACAAATACAATTCGTCTCCTTACATGGCTAGTAACAGATACTATTGTGATGCTTCATTTTAGCCTCTACTAAACTGTGTACTATTTAAGAGTAAACATCACCATGTAGGAGACAGCTAAGAGGCACAATGGACAGAGTACTGGGCTTGGAATCAAGAAGACTCATCTTCATGGACTCAAATCTGGCCTCAGGTACTTACTTTACTATCTGTTTGAAGCTGAGCAAGTCACTTAACACTATTTGCCTCAGTTTCATCTTCTGTGAAATGAGCTGGAGAAAAAATGGCAAACTGCTCTAGTATATTTGTCAAGAAAACCCCAAATGGAGTCACAAAGAATCAGATAGAACTGAACAATAATTACTACATAGCAGTCCTGTAATGGACCACTTACCATCCTTTTAAAGGCAAGAATGCTGTGACAGCTAAGCATTCTAGTCCCATCCCACAACCCCTCTCCCCCAAACACCTAGCGCAGAACTCTTCATATAACAGGTAATTTAAAAGGTCTGTTGTTATTGTTTCTCATTTTTATTGATAGGAAAATAAAAACAAAAAAGTATCACCTAACTTTCAGAATGTAGGAAAGTCAGTAAGGAAGCCAAGAAAAGAAACTCAGTTTTCCTGCTATCCACCCATAGCTTGCAAGGTCAGCATTCTCAGTTATAGGATAGCAGACCCTGATCTCTAAGGAGTTGCGGTACTTCTTATTTTTTTAGTGTTTTTTTTTTTTACATTTGATTTAGACACTTTGAGTTCCAAATTTTCTTCCTCTTTCTCTCCCCACCTCATTGAGAAGGCAAACAATTCAATGTAGGTTATACATGTGTAGTTATGCAAAATACTTCCATAATGGTCATGTTGTGAAAGACTAAGTGTATTTCTCTCTGTCCTATCCTGCCCTTCCCTGCACTGATCCTATTTTCTCCTTTGACCCTCATCCTTTTCAAAAGTGTTTGCTTCTGACTACCCCCTCTCCCAATCTACCCTCCCTTCTATCACACCCTCCTCATCCTCTTCCCCCTTACTTTCCTGTAGGGTAAGAAACCCAAATGAATATGCATGTTATTCCCTCCTTACACAATCAGGTGAAAGTAAGGTCTATTCTTTCTTTATCATGTTTCTCCTCTTCCCCTCCTCTGTGAAATGTTTTCTTGACTCTTTTATGTGAGATAATTTAGCCCATTCTATCTCTCCCTTTCTCCTTTTCCCAATATCTTCCTTTCTCACACCTTAATTTTATGTTTGTATCATTCTTTCATATTCTCCTCACTCTCCAGGGTATTTCTTAATGAGGATCTTGAAATGGCTTGTCTTGACAAAGAAATTCAATTCAACAACAACAACGAAAATCTTCCCTTTCTCCCAGGTTCCAGGAATTGTGTTAGGGCTAGAGATACAAAAATGAGAAAGAATGGCAGTCCCTGCCCTCCAGAAGCATGACATTTAATAGGACAGGGAGCTGAATGTACAATTGCAAATACCACAGTCAGACTAATCCTCCTCATCCTCTTCAAAATGGCCTGCAACATGGAATTTCTTAATGTGAAAATGACCCATATTCTTTAGCACATTATGACCAATGAATGATGGGAGACAAATCAAAGCTTGGAGTCCTATTCTCTACATACAATAATGCTTCTCAGAGTATTGCTGCCCCAGAAAGGATTCAAATTTAATCAACTAATGCCAGGATTCTACCCTAGACTAGGCTTGTGGGGGTAGAGTCATAAGAAGAACTTGGCCTAGGTGAACTGCCAGTAACCCAAGTACTCTGATTTCTGGACATTGCTTTGGAATGTGATTAGAAGGATTTGGTTTAAGCCAGTGAATTTTTCTTATTTTTTCTATCATGTAGAAGACATTCAGTCAGTTCCTCCTTCAAGGCAACCCAACACTATTGAGATCTTACTTATCTTCCTGAATAGAAGTGAACAGGAAGTCAACAATATTATCTCTCAAGGTTTCTTCATTGTTTGCATAACACAAGCTTCTATTTTCCTAGTCTTTAAATGGAATTTCCTTTTAAATCCACATTAGATTTTGTATAACACTGCTTTGAAGGATCTAAAGGAATACTAAGGTTTTTTGGTTTTTTTTCCTATCCTTGCAAACATTTCCCCTTTAATATAGCAACAAGAGCTATAGATTCTTACCCAATCATCACTGCTGAAAAAAAGCTTAGGAGCATTCTTCCCCACACTGACACTGAAATGTGTTAACACATCCAGCCATAAATTACTGGTGGGTCTGCTAATCAGAAAGGATGGGAAGGGAAAGAAAAGGGAAGGGGGAAGAAGGAAGAGGAAAAGGAAGGGGGGACAGATAAGGGGAAGGGAAAGAGAAGAGGATATTGATATAGAAGGGTAAAGGAAAAGGGTGTGTTTCTTTATCTCTCTCTTTGTCTTTCTGTCTATCTCCTCAGTCTCTGTCTTTCTGTATAGGTCTCTCCATCTCTCTCTCTCCTATCTTTGCCTCTGTCTCTTCCCCTCTGACTCTTTCTCTCTTTCTCTCTTTGACTTTTTTTTCTTCTGTCTCTGTCTTTGTTCTTCTGTCTCTTTATCTCTTTCTGTCATTCTCTTTCTCCTCCTTCCCTACTACTCAGGTATCAGGTGTCATCCATGCCCTCCATTGGTCCTGCTGTGTCCTCAAATTCCTTTCACTGCTTTCTTTTTGCAACCATACTTAAAGAAAGAATAATTTATATAAAATTTCTCAAATACCTTACCATACACTGACTATAATCTCATCTTCCATCCCATCACTTTATATACATGAAAAAAGCAACAGTGCTATCATATCCATTTTATAAGTGAGGAAACTGAGGTTTTAAGGCATGTTCATGATCACACGGCATGTACTAGAGCCAATATCTCCTCCCAGAAATAACCTTATTATAAATCTCAGATTCTTTCTACTGACCATGCTCTCTGCAATAAAACTTTATAATCTTGCTCATTAACCACTAAGAAAGCACTCACATCATATCTCTTTCTTAAAATCCCTTAAATCCTGCAAAATTTAGTCCCATTCTGTCTCTCTATACCTTTCTGTGTACATTTAAGGACACTTATTCACCCCCGTGACTTTAATTCTCACTCCAAGGTATTTGACTAGAAATTTTTTTTATCTCCAACACTGAATTTCAGACATACATATCTCCACTTAGAGGTTATGCTATTGTCCCCACCCTATCACCTTAAACTCAACATATTCAAAATAGAATCTATTGTCTCCTCTTAATCCACCCATACCATTTGTTGTTGTTCAGCATTTTTAGTCATGTCCAACTCTTCATGATTCCTTTTGGGGTTTTCTTTGGCAATGATACGGGAGATATTTGCTATTTCCCCCTCCAATTTGTTTCACAAATGAGGAAACTGAGGCAAACAGGGACTTACTTTTACTTACTTAAGGGACTTGCCCAGGGTCATGTAGGTAATATCTGAGGCTAGAGTCGAACTCAGGTCTTCCTGACTCCAGGTCTGGCATTGTACTATCTAGCTGACCCACCTATACAATATCCTGCCAAAAAATCCCAATCTCTCTCATTTCTGTTACTAACACTATGATTCTCCTGGTCACCCAGGCTCAAAATCTGGTCTTAGTCATGTGTCAGAAAATGTAGCAGTCATATGGCATGTCAAAGCAACCTTAAACTTCATCTGATCCAAATTTCTCATTTTACAACTGAGAAAGCTGAAGACCACAAGGGGTAAGTTATTTTCCCAAGGTTAGAAAGGCAGAATTTAGCATAGGTAGGATTTGAGCCCAAGGCCTCTTGCTTCAAACCCAGTGCTAGAGACACTTCATTGCTTTGCCATCCTTATCCCAATTCTCACCCATGTTGCATATAAAAATCCACTTCCCCAGGAGAGGAAATGGTTAAACATCCTTCTTGTCCCAGAATAACCTTTATACACATTTTTAAAGTGGGGATTCTCCCCTTTTGAGTGTATAATAAACGCTAAATTCACCTGAAGAGAGAATCTAAGGTATTAGGTTGTGATGCAGTTCTGAAGCCTCCTGTACCTAGAAAGAACAAAGTAAAAAGGGCAGAAAGGTGGCTTCTCTTCCTGAGTTCAGCTCTGGCCTCAGACACTCTGTGTATCCCTGGGCAAGTCACTTAACCCTGTTAGCCTCCGTTTCCTTATTCGTAAAATGATCTGGAGAAGAATATGGTGAACCACTCCAGTATCTTTGCCAAGGAAACCTCAAAATGGGGTCACTGAATCAGACGTTACTGAGAAAAAAAGACTAAACAAATATTTAAAAACTGATGAAGACAACTAATTCTCTCCAAGCAGGGAAAAATTGAGCCAGCCCTATGTATACAAAGAATTAACAAGTCAAAATAATGTTTTCTCTTGTACTTCTAAGATTCATGACTAATTTGGCCACCTTTAATCCAATCTGATCCAATGAGCATTTATTTATTGTGTACCAGTTATGATCAAGGGATTGTACTAGGCTTTGAGGTACTGGGGACATAAAGGGGTTGGGGAAGAGAAGCATGTACGATAATAAGTGTCTCCACAGTTGTTTGTGGAATGAGACAACATTAATAATAAGGGGATTGGGAGAGATTTCCTGTAGGAGGGAGAACAGAGGCTGAGTCTTAAAGGAAAGGAGGGATTCTAAGATGCATGCAGGAGGCGTGTGGGAGAGCCTATGCAAAGGTGAGGAAGGTGGGAGACAGAACACCAAGTTCAAGGAACATCAAGTGGGCCAGTTTGACAGACGTGGATTAATGTTTCATCAGTCCTCTTGAAAATGTGTGCTTTCATCAGAGGGGCACTCCTTACTCTTACACAGCCCCTGAGCTTTCTAATAGACTGTTTCACGAACAGCTTTGAATAGCTGTTCATGAACAGCTTTGATCAAAGACACACTCATCTCTTGGTGGACAGTCTTTTAGCATGAAACTTCTCTGATTTTACCTAGGTAAAGTGGTCCTTAATCACAAGGCCCATATCCTAGAGTTCACAGTCTGCTAGAATAGCTATTAAGAGCCCCAAGTTCAGAAAAAGCATGGTAGAATGGACAGAGAGGTGGCCTCAGAAGCCAGAAGATGTGGGTTCATATCCCTCTGAAATATGCTAGCTATACCAACCTTGACAAGTCACCCAATCTCTGAGAGCCCCAGACAGACTATAAATACTAAGTAATTGCCAGTCCATACTGGTAAAAGGATGGTCTTCTCACCAGCGCTCCCTCTTTGACCCTACCCCCACCCCAAATTACAGTGCTAGTTAAAAATTAAAAAAAAAAACTTAGAGTCATCTCTATACCACAGGTGTGGTACCAGAGTAGGAATTTAGTGGAGAAGATACTTTAATAAATTTCACCAATTATTATGATAAAGGAGAAAAGAAGAGCTTGATTAAAAATATAATTTGTTATTCTAAATTACCTCATCTGGTGATTTTAATAGATTAAAATAACCTCTCCACAATTTGTGCTGCAGCAACAGAAGTGTTCATCTCTCTTTCCCTTGAATGTTTTGATAATCTGGCATATTCTGTACTTCTCTTTCCTCCTTGAGTCTAATGAATTTTGAAAATATATTCACATTTAGTCATGTTAATGATATTTTTCTGTGTGTTTCCTTGGAAATATCACTACTCTGCTACTATACTGGGAATTGACCTGGCAGGTGGGCTGTCAAGATACCCTCAAGCCTGGGAACTGATATTAAGGTATTATGTAAATGATGATTTCTTTTTACCTTTATGACTGGGTGAAGGGAGGCTGTTACACAACTCTACCTAGAACATTCACATACATTCTGTGGAAAAATGTACTTAGAATCCAAGAATCTTTAACTAGAATTGGCCCCAGACAGCAAGCCTACATTATATATCCTACCTCATACAAGGGTAAGCTCCAGAGACATGCATGAAAAATGTCCATAAAACCCCCACTCAAACACCCAACAAGATGGGGAATTCTCTGCTTCATAATTCAGTCCAATCCAACCCAACAAACCTTCATTAAGTACCTGCTTTGCACAAATGACTCATCAAAAAGACAAAATAAAAGATAGCCCCATGCCCTAGGAAGTTTACGTTCTATTTTTTGGTCAGTCCTGTGCTATGCTTTGTGACTGACTCCATTTGGGGTTTTCTTAGAAGAGATATTGGGATGATTCATCATTTTCTTCTCCAGCTCATTTTGAAGATGAGGAAACAGAGGCAAACAGGGTGAAGTGACTTGCCCTGGGTCACACAGCTAGTAAGTGTCCTAAGTGTTTAAGGCTGGATTTGAACTTAGGAAGAAGAGTCTTCCTGATTCCAATCCCAGTGCTCTATCCTAATTGCTCACTACTGTTCTTGCACTTTCACTAACCTTCTCTCCTTTTCTGTGTGATGCTTCTCTGCTCCCTACACTTCCCCCCCAAACAAAAACTCTCTCATACTTAAAAAAATACTCTCTAGATCTAACCATCCTTGGTAGCCATTGTCCTGTTATCTCTTCTTGTGTGAAGCTAAACTCCTTGAGGAATCCAACTCTTCTTCCCCTCCTCTTGAAGGATAGCAGAGAAGGAAAAGCCTTCAGGGATTTAAGAGTAAGTGTCAAAAAAGATCGTGATGGTATTACTGCCTAAATTAGCCTTGGCTACAGCCCTCACTTCTCAGACATATTTCCTCTGCTCGATGGATCTATCACTTCCTCAGGGTGGATTCTTTTTCCTCCACAGGTGCCAGGCATACTCTGCCATGCCTTCTCCTTCCATGTTATGCTTCCCTGTGTCTTCCTAGAAATTCGACATAAACATCCACTCAGTACACTAGAGGCTTCCATTTAATTCCCTTGATATTCCGTGTACGATACTGTAGCACTCAAAGTGTCCATCTGTTACTCCTCATTTTTGCCACAGGCCCGTGCCAACCTCTCTTCTGATCACACTTGTCTTTGATGGTGTCTCCTATCATCAATATTAGCACATAAATTGCAATTATTTTCATGGTGACATTTTTACAAATTCTTCAATATGAGATGATGAAATGTTCCGTGAATTAATATATCTTGTTATTTTGGGATATTAATAACAATAGCTAACATTTTATGGTGCTAAATCACTTCACATGTATTATTTCGTTTTGTCCTAACAACCCTGGGAGATAAATGCTATTATTACATTTTTACTTTTGAGAAAAATGAGGCATAAAGTTAAATGACATGGCTAGAAAATGTTTTAGCCTGAATTTGAACTCAAATCTTCCTGAGCAAACACTGCCTCCACTAAGTCCCATCACCCTAAAATTCCTTTATTTGTCTCCTCGAGGGGAAACAGTTACTCTTCCATTTGTATGCAATTTCCTTTTGCCTTCTAGTTTCATAATTTCTTGGACCATTCCTTCACTTACCAGGCTGCTCCATATGAGACTGATTCTATCGGCATCATCACATCCACCTCTTCCTCATTGGTAACCTGAACTCTATTCCCTGTTTGCCTCAGCTCTGATAAACCACCTTTTGCCTTGTCTTACAGAATCTCAGGCCTCCACTCCATTCCCTTGATTGCTCCATGGCATGCCACCTCCTCTCTCTCCTACTTCTCAATGTCTCTTTATGTACTGTCTTCCTTTACTAGAATATAATTGCTTTGAGATTAAGACGATTCTTCTTATATTTTTATCCTTTGTACTTAGCACAGTCCCTGACACATAGGGAGAACTTAAAAATGCTCTATTGATCTGTCTGTCTGTCTCTCCCTATCTTTGTCTGTCTGTCTGTCTATATATATGAATGGAAACATCTATTTATATATTACATTCATTTATTGTGAGAATGTCAAGATTGATACTATTCATTTTCTCTAGTAAGATGCCAGTCAGTGAATCAATGAACCCCAGGGATTTCATGTGCAAAACCAACAATAAGCTGGAAAATAGAGCAAAAACTAAGACCACCATGCATTTCCCTATGTAAATATTGACTGCAATGCATTTGAAGTGGAACATAAAAGAGGAAGCCATCTTGGGAGAAATATGTAACATATTCTTCATGCTTCACCACCCCAAATAATAGGCCTCTTTCTATGCCAGCTAAGCTTGTGCTTCCAGGAATTAGGAACAGGCTAATTAACCTCAAATGCTTTTAGGAATCCAATCAAGTGAGCCTTCAGGTTAAATGTAAGCACATTTTCCTACTGACTACCCAAGATGCTGACCAAGCTGACCAAGCAACTCATTAACAGAAGCCATTTCCAAACATGAATATATATCCTAGCAACAACATGATAGTGATAAGCAACTGAAAGTTAAGAAATGAGTCTCCAGAAATATGTGTAAGTAAAATCTCCCCTCTTGATTAATATTGAAATAGCCTGGGTGATGGTGGAGTATGAGTGGGGGTGGGGGGAGCCGAGGAAGGTATTCTTCTCCAAGCTCCCTATAAAATACACTGTGGAATCTCTTTCTTTTGGAAAGGGGAAGGCAGGGCAATTGGGGTTAAGTGACTTGCCCAAGGTCACATGACTAGTAAGTGTTAAGTGTCTGAGGCCATATTTGAACTCAGGTCCTCCTGACTCCAGGGCCAGTGCTCTATTCTCTGTGCTACCTAGCAGCGCCTACACTGCAGAATCTCAAACCTTTATTCCCTAACACACTAGTTATGAAGATTCAAAGTACATTTCCAACCCCCCACCACAAACTATGCATGTTTACTTTTCTGATAGAAAATTAGTGTGTCTGGGGCGGCTAGGTGACACAGTGAATAGAGCATCAGCCCTAGAGTCAGGAGGACGTGAATTCAAATCCTGCCTCAGACACTTAATACTTACTAGCCATGTTTCCTTGAGCAAGTTACTTAATACCAATTGCCCTGCCTTCCCCCTCCAAAAAAAGAAAAAAAAAATTAGAGTGTCTGTGATATACCACAAATATTCATTAAATATGTGTGTGTTCATTAAGCACATTAATTATCAAAGCAGGTTTTAAATCACTAAAACATAAATTAATTTTGAAATTTCACCTTCTACAATACAAATGGGCAAAGATGACCAAAATAAAAATAAAAAAACAACAACAATCAACATTGGAGGAACTATGGAAAGACAGGTACAATTAATACACCATTGTTGTTGCTGTGACTTCACCAGGTCATAGGAATATTGATTTAGAGCTGGATTGGCACTTGGAGACCATCAAGCACAAATCATTTGTTTTACAGAGGAAGGAACTGAGGTTCCAAAGGTTAAATTACTAGCCCAAGGTCACACAACTAGTAAAAGTTAGAATCTGAATTCAGGTCTTCCTAAGTCAAGACCAATACCTTATCCACTATTCAGAGGTATCAAAGATAGGATCTGCCAGCTGAATGCTGAAACAGCACTGTCTACTATGCAGAACCATATTAAAATGTTATTGAAAAACATTTAACAAAATAAAAACGCAACAGAACTGCACCATACTGCCTCATTTTTGGATAGGAAATAGGTAGTGGAAACCCACTCTAGATAGCAATTTGAAATTATTCAAGAAAAGCGATGAATGTATTCACATTCTTTGATGAAACAAACTCATTAAGAACCCATTAGACCAAACATATATTTCCAAGGCACTCAAAGACACAAAAGTTCAGGATACACCAAAATATTCACAGTTCTCTTTAAATTAGCAAAGAACTGGAAACAAAAATGGTGACTACTGGGAAAAGACTGAAAAAGAAATTGGTGTATATTCATTTAATGGAACATGATTGTACATTAAGAAATGATTAATCTGAGAAATTCAGACAGTCCTGGGAAGTTTCTTATGAACTCATCCAGAGGGAAATAAGCAGAAACAAAAGAAAGTCTACAATAATGTGAAAGAAACGATAATGACCTCAGTAAAGTGAGTGAAAAGATCACTAGATGAAAGCCAAACCTGTTATATTACAAAACCCAACTCTCTTCTCAGCAAGAGGCTGGGTACTGGGTACTGCTGGGTATTGCTGGGCACTGCTGGGTACTGCTGGGTACTTCTGGGTACTGATGGGTACTGGGTACTGCTGGGTTGGGTACTGCTGGGCTGGGTACTGCTAAGGCTGAATGTTGTATGAATTTCAAGATGCAGTCACTGTTTCATGATGTTTTATTTAACTGTATTTCTTTGTTACATTGGAGGGTTGAATAGCGAAAAGAGGGGAGAAGAGCAGAAATTTCTAGAAACTCTCCTGAGGTAAAAAGTAAAAGTAGAGATAACAATTTAAAGTTCCATAAGCAACATGGTTTATAATTGTAGTATACCTATCCTTGCATACTCTTCTTTAGTCTCATTGAAAGTGGTGCTATATTTATGATAAGGGGATGGATAAAATATGAATAATCTACTCACCACCTAGGACTGGGGAAAATTATATCTAAATTTCAGGGAATGGAAGGAAAGAACATTGACAAGACAGAATAGGGATGGGGAGCTGAAGTCGAACTCTATATGGGGAGATGGTGAAGGAAAGGAAAAGAAATATAAGGAAAATATCAATTTTTATAAACAGGCAATTATTGGAAAGAAGCTATGTCAGGTACGTTAGGCAGGAGTTTAAAATGTATTATTCACAAGAAAATATGAGACTGGTTACCAAGTACTCGGTTGTAATTTCTCCCATTCCAGTATTTTCTTACGTTTAATATTCATCTCTCACCTCTGAGAGATCCTAAGAGCACTATTACTTATTCACATAAAATAATTTCTTCTTTG
>CM053594.1:312751830-312769406 GCA_028646575.1 Pseudocheirus occidentalis
CTATTCAGCCAGAACCAAATCCACCTAAATGTACTACAATCTAACTTCTATTATCTCTGTCTCCATCTTGTCCACAAGGATAGCATGAGTTACTTGTCAAATACTTTTCTGACCTACTAGGCTAATAACCTAGCCAACATGGAAGTCAGGTACTCTGGCATGACCTTTCTGAACAAAAGCTGTTCTAGCTTTTAGTGATTGCTACTTCCTTTTCTAGGGGGAGTAGGTAGTTCCATGGATAGAACACATGATCTTAGGAAGACGCATCATCCTGGGTTCAAATCTGCCCTTAACTAGCTGTGTGACCCTAGGAAAGTCACTTAGCCCTCTTTGCCTCAGTTTCCTCATCTTTAAAATGAGCTAGAGAAGGAAATAGCAAACTATTCCAGTATCTTTTCCAAGAAAACACCAAATGGGGACATGAAGAGTCAGATACAATTGAAATTTCTCAACAATAAAATGTTTAGATGGAAAATGGCAAATATGGACTTCCTTTTCTAAACATTTACAAACCATCCTTTTAATTTTCCATTCCATAATTTTTTCCCAGTAATCAAAATCAAGCTCATAGGCTCATGTAAAATCTACACCCTTCCTTTGAGGAAAAAAAATGTAACATTTGCTTTTCTCCAGTCCTATAACACTTCTCTCATTCTCCATAAGCTTTCAAAAGACACTGACCATAGCTCAACAGTTACAGCTTCCAACTTCTTTCCTATCTTGAGGTGTAGTTTGTTTGAGTCTCATAGCTTAAATTCTTTAAGAATCACATAATTTTAAAATTGGAAGGCATTTCTTTAATAAACTAGACCAATTCACACACACACACACACACACACACACATCCCCAATACCTAACATACCTAATAAGTGATTATCCCATTTGTGCTTGAAGACCTCCAAGGTAGGGGAGCTCACCATGCTTAGAAGTAGCTTGTTCCATTTCGGAATGATTCTGATCCTTAAACAGTATCATCTAACATTGAGCCGAAATTGGCCTCTTTGCCCCCACTGCTCCTGATTCTGACCTCTGTGGACAAACAGAACGAATCTAATACCTCCTCGAAAGAACAACTCTTAAAGTGCTTGAAGAAAACTATCATGTCTGGCGCTCCTCCCTTTTCTCTCCCTTCCCCTCCCAATATTCTCTTCTCCAGATCAAACACTCCCAGGTCCTTCGTGCAAAGGATCTTTCTATGCCATGGACTCTAGACCCTTCATCATCTTGATTACCTTTCTCTGGACACTCTTCAACTTATCAAGGTCCTTCTTAAGCCGTTGTGCCCAGAATGGAGCACAACAATCCACATGAGGTCTGATGAGGGACTATTGCCCATTTCCCCATTTATGGGAAGTATGTCTCTCTTGATACAGTCACTGGAGACAGCTACTCTCAGCTAGGTAGAGCTGAACAGTCATATCCCTCTGTTAGACATTATCAGCCTACTGGTTTATATTGAGGACATGGGCCTAGAGAATCAACAGGGGCATAGTGACTCAGAATAAAATTCCTATGGAGGCATCAGACTCCAGTGGATCTCCTGGGCCCAGCTTGGCCAAATCCAGACTCTTTGCATGGTTGGACCAGTAACACGGTATCCTGGAAAGAGCACTGGTCTAGGAGTCAGCAAGGCTGTGTCCCAATTTCTGCCTTGGATGATGGTTAACTGTGTGACCCTGAACAAATCCCTTAAGATCTCTCAGCAGTAAAATGAGGAGAGTGGATTACGTAGCCTTTAAGTTACTTTTCATTCTAAATCTATGATTTCATCCCAGGGCCTAGTGGAGCAAGCTCTGAGAACTTTCCAGCTCGACATTCTTAATCCAATTTTATTTATTTATTTATTTCCAGGAAATCAATCAACAACTTCCTTATTCTTTCTGGGAGATTTGGTGTTACTGGCTTCTCACTCTTTTTTGAATTACCCTGCTTCCGGAGTTTCCATGACACCCTATTTTCCTGGTTCTCTTTACTTCTCTATTTCTTTTCTGTTTCCTCTGCAGGCTCCTCTTTCTTCTCCCTCCCCTAACCTAACTACAGGGAACTTTGTCCCTCCATCTGGTATCCAATATGGTATGTAGGAGGCACCAGTGGAATTCATTCAATGGGTGAATATGGCTGTGGGAACAGTTGAGTTCTCACATCCATAAAGAGTGTGGAAGAATAAACATATATCTTTCCTAAAGTAGAACTAAGATATCCTGAATTCATACCAAACACTGTGGATTAAGAAAGGTTTGCTCTAGTTAGTGAGTAATAGGTTATCAGCAAGACATTGTAAACTATACAATTAGTAATTATAATTTGCCCAGGAATCATTTTTACCAAAAAAAAGAGGAAATTAGTTTCAGAATACTTCCTTTCTCCCCATGGAGAAGGAGGTCAAAGAGGTTTTCGAGAAGTTGATCTGTATTGCACGACTATTAAGTTTCTGAGGCAGGATTTGAACTGCAACTGACTCCCAACCCAGTACTCCATTAACTTTACCTCTTAGCCAGTCTACTCATGAACCATGAGTAGAACCATGTGGTTCTTCCAAATGCCATCCTTTATAAAGGGCAGAAACTGGATTCCCATCTCCCTCCACTTTGCATTTGCTCATCTGCCTGGTTTTAACACCATGAAACAAGATGCCCCCAGTCTAGTACCATTTAGTGTCTCTTCTGCATCTTTCCTGTCTCCTTTTATGTGTTGTCTCCCTCTTTAGATTGTAAGAACCTTGAGGGCATGGACTATATTCTTATTAATTGTATCCCCAAGGCTTAGCACAGTACCTGACACGTGTTGTTGCAATTTAGTCATTTGGTTGTGTCTGAAATTCTGTCCTTGGAGGGTTTTGTTGGTTTGTTTTGGCAAAGATACTTGAGTGATTTGCCATTTCCTTCTCCAGTGGATCATCCTTCATCAGAACTCTCCACTATGACCCGTCCTTCCTAAGTAACCCTGCAGAGCATAGCTCATTGTTTCATTGAGCTACATAAGAACCTCTGCCATGATGAGGCAGCGATCCAGGAAGGGGACAACACAGTGATCCAAGGGGACCTGGCATATATTAATATATGTTCATTGGACTGAGTTGGATTGGATGAGTCTCTATTGCATTTTAGATCTCAAGAAATTTTATTTCTTTGGAGAGTAATGATTTCATGATTCATAGGAAACTTTGCGTAAAAAATAAGATATTTAATTTTTTAAAGAATCTTATATTATCTAGATATATCTTGGAGATACTTTGTTGGGGAAAAACTTTAAGGCTCTCAACATAATCAACAAACAATACAACAAAATACTATATTCTGGACATCTTTCAGTCAGTACTGTAACTACATGTAAAGATGAGGTCCTCTATGCAGTATCATTTGTGAAAGACTGATAGTTCTCTTTTTAAATTTTCACAAACTTTTTCCCTCCAAATATAGTAATATCATTCTCATAAAGATTTTATAGGAATGAAAAAGCAGATATATGTCAGTAGTTACTAATATCTTTTTAATTGCTCTTTGG
Source organism: Pseudocheirus occidentalis (assembly GCA_028646575.1). Taxonomy (NCBI): domain Eukaryota; kingdom Metazoa; phylum Chordata; class Mammalia; order Diprotodontia; family Pseudocheiridae; genus Pseudocheirus; species Pseudocheirus occidentalis. Next base: position 312,755,336 of record CM053594.1, read on the forward strand.
TCATAATAATATCAGCCATAATTTTTTTTCTGAATCCTTCTATAGCTTTTCCCTCTTTTAGATATATCGAAAATAAGTTGCTTGATGGTTTTGAAAATTGTGTCTCTTTCAGCCCAGATCTGCTCTGTCAGTGTTGCATATGGTTCTACCATTCTCCATTTCTCCCTCACCTTGAATGCCATTTCAACTCCCTCATCTAGCACACCAGTGACTGAGGTGTTGGAGACCAAATGTGGTGTTTCCACTATCATTCATAACAAAACAGTTAGTGATAGAAATACTAACAAATCTGTTCCATTTTTCTTGTGTTTTTATTGTCTTCCTAGTCTCATCTAGAAATGTTCTTGAATTGACCTTTTAGAGTTCATTCTTCCACCATTGTTTCTATGTATTCATTGTCCTCTCAACATCTTTCATAGTCCTTCTCTAGTCTCCCACATAACATTTTGCAAGTGAGCTTATGTTCTTGAATTGTCTTGGCTGCCATGCTTATTGGCTTGGCAAGGAGGTTGAATGTTGGCTGACTAAAGTAGTTTCTAAGCTCCTTTGGCCCCCTTGTATGGTGATTGCAACAAGGTTGTGTGAAAAGCACTTTGTAAGCCTTCATGTGGTATATAAAAGTGAGTTATTATCAAATTCTAGTGAAGAGACTTAACAGGAAATACCAGCATTTTTACTTCTCATGAAAGGAGAAAAGGATAAAATCAACAAAATCTCCTTTTCCTATTGTAGAGGGCTTGATGGTGATATCTAAGAATACAACAGGACAGCTTCCCTTCCCTCATTCTTCTTGGTAAGGAATTTCCCAAACACTCCACAATCAGCACAAAGGCAGAGAATTGTGTTGCTAAACAAAGACCCAACCAAAAGAGAGGAATATCAAAGAACAGGATAGTAAAGAATTATTTCTTGTTATTTCAAATGTTGGCCACCTATAACTTTAGGTAAAGAAATTTAACTATTGAGGAAATTATAATAAAATTATTACTTTTTTAATTATACTTTGGCCCAGAACCGAACCATGATTTTGTTAGCAAAAGAAATCCTGATGTGGAAACTCCCTTCCACAGTGCTAATTGGTAAATCATCTATAACTCATGTTCTAAGACAGAAACCAGGGCAGCAGTGAGAACTTAAGGAACTTGCCTGTGTTCATGTAACTACTACGTGTCAGAGAGACTTGAACTCAAGTATTCTAGAATCTGAAGTCAGTTCTCTTACATATATATGTGTGTATGTGTATGTGGGTGTATATATACATATATATGTGTGTGTATATGTGTGTATATGTACACACATACACATACATATGCACATATATACATACATTCATGTCTGTGTATACACATAATCTTATAACTATGTTTTTAGTTAAAATGTTTTATTAATATCTTTTGCCCACATTTATTTCTGAAACAATACCTAATTGAATCTGGATATGAAGCTATTCCTAATTGTTTTGTATTGGAAAGTCCTCTACAAGAACCTAGGAAAATGGTCACTTGTAGTAACTTTGTAAATTGTTGTTTTTAAATATATACATCAATAAAGATGAAGCTGGCAAAGCTTTCTTCAAGGGCACCTGGTCCAATGTTCTTAGAGGCCTGGGTGGAGCTTTCATGTTTGACCTGTATTTAGGAGAAAGCATTTTCTCCAAGTCTACCAGTTATTATAAGTCTGGGCGCTTGTAAAAGACTTAATTTAAGAATATCTTCCTCCCTACAGACTGAATGCTTCTCCTACCCTGTAAAAGAGAGAAACGATTGAGCAGGAACACTCAGCTAATGGAATGGCAAGTATGAAATCCATATACCATCCTCAGGAGTATTTTGATGCTCAGACACAAGGCAGGAGATTATGGTTTGTTATCTCTTTTCCATTTTATCATTAGTTTTTCAGTTACTAGAGTTCAAGTCCCGTTAGTAAATATTTTCCTTTGTATTATGGAATCATTGTATTTTTTTTTCATTGTGTGTTTTGATCTCTTGGTTCAGTTAGAAAGTCAGAACTGGAAAAGTGAGTGGCAGCTTACATTTCTACAACACACAATGCTTTGTTTTGTTGATGCCTTATTTATTCCTCATGACCAGACTGAAACTTAGCAGGGAAGTTTCCTAGAGCATGAACTTTGTCCCTGAAAACCCAGACCTATAGAGTCATGGCAAACATCGCCAGACCTTTTACCCATTCTTACTGCGTGAAAAACAAATCTGTTAGGGAGTTTTGTAGGTCTACACTAATATGTCTGGGTTTAGCTGGGCTTCCCCTATGCTCACTCTACTTTTTTTAATCTTATCTTTCTCATCTTAAACACAAGACATACAAAGTATGAAAATGGAGAAATATTAGCGTTGTCTTGTGCTAAGATATTTTTGAGAGGCAGCATGTTATAGTAGATAGAACCCTGGACTTAGAGTTAAGGAGATAGGGGTTCAAGTCTTAACTCAGTTACTTATTAACTGGGTAATGATGGGGGAGTTACATAGAGTCTTTAAATCTCATTTATCTACTCTGAACTCAGTGATCTCCAAGGTCCTTTTTACCTCTAAAAATCATGAGGAAATCAAATGAAGGTTGCAGTTCTGCTACTAGCTAGAGTCCTTTCATTGAAAAGCTATTCCGTGAGAAATCAAATATTGTTGTCATTCAGTCATTTTAGTCACGTCCAACATGTCCAGACCCATTTCAGGTTTCTATGGACAGTTAGGAGGCACACTGGGTAGTGCCCTGGTTCTAGAATCAGGAAGGCCCCAGGTTCCTGAGTTCAAAATCTGGCCTCAGACATTATTAGCTGTGTGACCCTGGGAAAGTCACTTAATCCTTTTTGCCTCAGCTTTCTCATCTGTAAAATGAGCTGGAGAAGGAAATGACAAACCAGTCCAGTATCTCTGCCAAGAAAACCCTAAATGGGGTCACAAAGAGAGGGATATGACTGAAACCACTAAATAATGACAACAAATACTTTACAGGGGTTAACATATCAACCTTCATGGCCTTTATCTAATGGAATGGATTTAAGTTCCATTACTTTCAGGCTGTGAGTTCATACACCACTACAATCACAAGTGAAGGATTCTACCTTTTCCCCAAAACTGTATTGATCCCATCAGCCTCCTAGGGTGCCAAATCCTTCTTATAGTCCAGAGGAGACTTCCCTTGGTAATTGGGTTTTTCCCCTTTCACAACTTTCTACATATCCCTCAGTCTCTAAGATTTGGGAGAAGGAACTGAACTCCTCTGACTTCCTTGGTCTGAATCTGCTTGGCTCCTTGTGTGGATTCAGAGGTCTGCAGCAGCCGATTCTGAATACCTTAGCATGTCTTCATCGTGCTAAAGCACAATATAGCACAGCAGCAAACACACTGGTCTTGACCTCCAGAGAGGTATAAACACTGCCTCTGATATTGCCTAGTTGTATGGCCATTGGTCAGTCTCTTAAGCTTTTTGCATCTCAAAATCATCATCTCTAAAATGGCAATAAGGAATGTACTATACTTGCCCTACAAGAGAATTGTAAGACTCTGAAGCATTTAATAAACTTTAAAGAATTCTATTTGTCTATGATAATGGTGATGATGGTGTATCTGAAACCCAATTCCAGAATCCATTATTTTTTAGCCATCTTGGGTTTAAGCAAAAATATTAATTTATTTAGGAAAAGAATATTGATCAGTGGTTGGGGGAGGGGTTTGATCTGGGAATCCTCAAATCAATTTGTAGAATTCTTTTGGAGGAATGCATCCTATGTGGAGTTTTACTGATTCCTTAAACACTTAATAAGAGCGCATGGGGAAATTTTCTGATTGATCTCCTGTAACAAGGGATGCCTTCAGAATGATTGATAACTGCAAAGTGGGAGAGGAGGCAGGACCTTTCATAGGAGCCAGTATTTTCTTTTGGGTTTTTTTATTTGAGGGGGGAGGCAGGGCAATTGGGGTTAAATGACTTGCCCAAGGTCACATGGCTAGTTAAGTGTCCACGGTTGGATTTGAACTCAGATCCTTCCAGTTCCAGGGCTGGTGCTCTGTTCACCACCATCTAGCTGCACCAAGGAGCCACTATTTTCACAAGCTATAACCCAGCTTACTCCTTTTATTTTTCTTTTTCTATACTTTCTTCCTTAGACTTTCAGTCAGGTTTACAGTTATTTGGAAGAGGGGATTTCTCTCTTCCCCACTTTCAGGAGTAAAAAGTCATGGCTGACATGAGCAGCACATGGAAGGCTGCCTACATTTGCCCAGGTAACCTGAGAAGAGAGTTCCTAACTGCCTTCTGTCTTTCTGTTTCCATTTCAAAGCACAGGCCAAAGACTAGCCCCATTGAAAAGAACCTTTTCATTCAAATTTGAAAGTTCCCAAGAGAATTTCTGGGTCTCTGAGTTCAAGAGCTAGATACTGACCTCCAAGAGGGTGATTTCCTCAACAATGATCTTAGAAAAAAAGAGCATTTGGAGGACCAGAGGCATGTCTTAAAAGAACCAAGACATTTAAGCCTCCAGGAGAGACACAAGAGCCTCAGACAATTATCTGAGACTAGACATCCATTCTGAGGGAAGGAGGTGTTACTTTTTTCAAACCCTTGTTTTCTCTTTTCCCATTTCTAGTTGCTATTCTTAACAGTTGTAGATTGGAAAGACCTCTATAAGAGCTAAGGAAAATGGTAACCCTGTGGTACCTTTGTAAACTATTGTTTGTTTGTTTTTTAACTATATATAATCATGCATTTGGAAGTGAGTATTTTCTTCAAGTCTACTAGCTATTAGAAATCTGGTCCTTTATAAAAGATTTAACTTAAGAGTATCTAAGAAGTACACTTGAGGGACTTTGCTGAGACTCTTAGAAGGGGAAGCAATGAAGACGTCAATGACTGAACTTTCCACAAGTCCTCAGTCAGCCAGAATTGGGAATATGGAGCAAGGTGCCCAAACCATTCCAGTTTGAATTGCCAGGCTGTGGAGTGATGAAGGAGCTCCTGGTGATGGCTACTAAACGGTGTTGTGAGACTCACAGAGCAATTTATTCACCTAGACATTATAAGGAATGTACCATGAGCACCATGATCCTTGCTCCACAGGTGACAAAACTGAAGCTCAGAAAAGCTGTCACACAGATATTAAAGCAAGTGTCAAAACTAGGCCTCCAACCTAGCGCATAAAAATAGATCTACCGCTAGAAGGAAGGAAACAAGCATTTATTGAGTGCCTACTATGTGTTAGGGTAGCTTTAAGTGCCTACTATATCTAGGTCAAACCAATGGAGCAATAACAGGTATCATGCTTGTGTAACCCTTGTCCTAAAGTCTGTTGGTATGGGATAATTATCCCCTTATTGGTGGATATGAAAGCCTTGATTTATGGGAGAAGCGGGACAGGGTAAAATCAACAAGAGGAAAAAGCACCCCAATCTTTACTTTATTATATATATATATATGAATGCACACATACACAATATATACATATATACATTTTGTATATATGTGTATATATTTACACACATGCATATATAATATATACATACACACATATACATATGTGTGTGTATATATATGTATGTATATATAAGTTAACACAAAGCAAAAATTCATTTATACGAAATTTCCATATTTTAAAGAAACAAAAAGGAAAAAACAGAGGACAAAGTTGTAAAACAGACAAGCCTTTTTTGTTATTTCCTGAGGACTTAGATTCATTTTGGAAATAAGTGAAAGCATGTATCATTGGGAGGGGATTTATTCAGTATTCTATTTTCCCCAGTTACATGTAAAAACAATTTTAGCATTCATTTTTACACCTCCGAGTTCCAAATTCTCTCCCTTCCTAGCTCCCCACTCCCCCACCCCATTGAGAAGGCAAACAATTTGATATAGTCATGAATGTGTAGTTATGCAAAACTTTCCATAATAGTCATGTTATGAAAGAAAACATAGACAAAAATAAAAACCTCAAGAAAAATAAAGAAAGTAAAAAAGTGTGCTGCAATCTGCATCCAGACACCATCAATTCCTTCTTTGGGGACGGATAGCATTTTTCATCCTAAGTCCTGCAGAGCTGTCTTGGATCATTTATTGCTGAGAAGAGCTAAGTCATTCACAGCTGATCATTGCCGATATTGCTGTTACTTTGCACACAGAACATTTCACTTTATATCAGCTCATGTAAGTCTTTCCAGGTTTTTCAGAGAGCATCCTGCTCATCATTCGTAGCAAAATAGCACTTAAATGTTTTCCCATGTAAAATTGCATCTCATTTTACTGTGTTCTGTTGTCAGGCTATGTCTCAGAAGAGAAAATAGGTAGGACACACATGTATGGTCCCAGAATGAGCGTCAACCAGAAAAACCTATTTGTATTTTGACCAACAGAATCTTTTAAAATGTTTTGATTAATAATTTCTCCCTTTCCAGCTGCTAATACTTGAAGGTAAACTTTTTATGAATGTGGGATTTTCCTCCCTTTTCTGTTGTTGCTTTTGATCAAGGGCAAATCCCTCATGGTTCCTGAGCTCCCTTGATAAATCAGTGTTAAAACTTTCTTGCATTAACTAAATCCCTATATTTTACTTGTGCAAGGGAGGTGACTTCCATTTTCCTATCCTATTTCTGGAGTGATTCATCTAAATTTTCAAGCTTTTTTCATCACATAGTTTCTCTGGTCAGCTGTGGATCAGAGATGCCCACTATTGCTGGCAATCTATCATGGTGCAGTGAAAATAAAAATTAGAATCTCTTGATGTCAACTGTGTCACCCAGTCTGAAAAGTGACCTTTGTCAAGCACAGAGAGTTTCTTTCCTAAGGAGTTTGTAGGATAATGCTTCTACAGTCTGAGTGAGAAGCACAATGATTCATGGTCATCCCCGAAAGCTACTGTGTTGTTCATTCATAAGCAGGAATTCCATCCTTAAGACAATGAATGGGCATCTCTCTCTGTGTGTCTCTCTCACTGGCCTGGGTCTGGCCAACTGAGATCACCACTAAATACTAGAGGTCAAAGCGAGTCTTTGGGAAGGCATCTCCAGCTTAAAACTGGGTTTGGTACTTTGTCCTCTGTCCCCAGGGACTAGACCAGTAGGAATGACTGAGGCATTTCACCATGAAAGTGGACTCACTTCTTATATGCTGATTATCTTTAGGGGGCTATTTAAGTTAGAAAAAAAATACAGAGAACTGAGATTCCCTTTGCTTTTGACACTTAATCCCCTCCCTGACTGAGCTTGCAGAGAACACTGAAGTATTTGTGGAGCACATTTCTATCACTTCTCAGCCTTGCTTCACCCTGACTTTCTGTTATGAATTATCATCTCGTTCTTTTTATGCTGAGGGAACTGATGTAACATCTAATGGAAGAAATACTGTAATCATAGAATTTTAGAACTTAGAGATATCATCTGCTTCTATCCCCTGATTTTATAGAAGTTGAACCCTAATGAAGGGGTAGAGGATGGATTAGGGGATTATTTAAGCATACCTTAAACAGGGTATGCTAGGGGATCCCCTAATACCAGGAAGGGTTAATAACCTGTTTAACTTCCATATCCTATCAAGTCTTCCATTTAACTATCCAGTCAAGTCACTTTATCATCTGCCAGCTATCATTGGCCTTCTTCTTGCCACCTCAACCAGCCCTCTCCACACTCCAGAATCCATGTTCTGAGTGCCAGGAAAAGTTAACCCATTCGCCTTTGTGACTCATGCCCTAGAACCCAGGCCAGCAGAGTGATTAGTAAATTAACCGGCTATATCCACAGAACTAGCTGTAACCCCAAGTTCCAGACCATGATTCACTTTATTTCCCATCTAGCCATCCAGCCTTCCACTCAGGTCATCTTTTGACAGCCTTTCCTTAGCTTCTCCCTTCTTCCTCCACTCCTCCAACACACATTCTTGTTCTGGGCACAGTAATCAAACCCATGAGACTGTTCTTTCTTGAAATGGTATGTCATTTAATTCCTCTACATTCCTACTTATCATCCTTGTGACTTTCTTTTCCTGTTTACCACTCCTTAACTCTATCATTGAAGGTATAGATGGCCTTGCTTCCTTATATTTATATTCTTTTTATTTACACAGTGCCTGACATGGAGCAAGTGATCACTTAATAAATGGTTTTGAATTAATTTATTCATCTAGTCAGCCAATCTTGAACAGCCTTAACCCCTTTAGTGCAAGTTGCATTCAGTCAAAAACCTACATTAATCTTCACACTAAGAGGCTTCCAGGTTTGTTCCTTTGGAAGTCTCTTTCTTTCTAAGGTCAAAAGGAAAGGGTATAGAGTGTGATCTGAAATTTATGTATTCTGAAAGGTTATTAAAGAAGCTGATTCTCTCTCTATGTGTCTCTTGTCTATCTGCCTCTATCTCTCTGTGTCTCTCTCTGTCTCTGTCTCTTCCTCTCCCCCTCCTGTTCCTTTCCCCTTTTTCTCCACTTCTTCTCAATACCCCTCTTTCTCTCTTCTTCTTCACCCTCTCTTTCTCTCACTACCTTCCTTTTTCTCTCATCACCTCTCCCCCACCTCAGCTTGATCTAAGGAGACTGTTCTCTTCCATTGGATTTGGCTCTCCTTTCTCAGTCCTTCTCTCTGCATTCATAGTCAGAAAAACTCATGGTCAATGGCCACATAGTTTTAGTATGTTTCAAATAGTGCAGTAAAGTGAATGAACAATTTAAGGAATAAAGTTTCCCAAATGCTGACCAATCCAGGAGAAGAAGAATAGCATTCCCTTCCCTCCCCTGCTACTTTCTTTCTCCCACTAGGTCAGAGGGAAAACAAGAAGTAAGTGGTCAGCCAGGTAAACAATGGCTTCCCCATTCCAGGAATGGAGCAGGATGCTGTGGACTGGACTTGACTCCTCAGCAACCACTTCTGCCCAATTGACTCTCAGTCCCTTGGCTCCCATCCCAGTCCATTTATGTTTTGCCTGTGTCTAGTCACCCCATCATTTCTAGTTCTGGCTCAGTCTCAGTGGCCAGTGTCTTCCTCTTGTATCCATCAGTCCAATGATGGCAACCAGCTATGACGATACTCCACACTTGAATGGTTCCCAATAGCATCATAGAGGGCACTCTGTTCTAATTTTCCCTTGGTCTCATCTGACCATTTAAATGTCTCTGATCTCCTTCTCTATTTGTCGAAGGTACTTCAAGGTCAGAAAGTCATATAAACTTAGTGAATGCTGGGTAATTCCTGACTTCCCATGGACAAATACTTCTGCTGATCACATTACTTATGACTTTATGGGAAGGATAATCTGCACTGAAACCTGAAATCTAGACAGAAGGTAAGGCCCAGAAAAGTGAAGTGATTTGCCCAAAATCAGAGTCAGGAATAAAATGCAGGTCTTTTGTTTCCACATTCAATATTCTTTCTATGATTACCAATGTGTGCATATCTAAATTTTTATAGTTTACACAGCCTTTTCACAAACACTACCCCTTTAATGCTTACAATAACCCTGTGAGGTAGGTAGAGCAGGCATCATTTCACCAGTTTACAGAAGAGAAGACCCAAAGCCCAGAGAGAAGAAGGACTTACTTTCTGAAGGTCACGTAGATAGTAGTTGGCAGAACCAGGCCTCAAACCTGGGCCTTCTAACTTCTGTTTAGGATTTCTGCTCGTAGGTTTGCCCTCTGACACAAAGCAGATCAGATTTTTTTGTGCTTGATCTTGGAAAATAGAAGCAACAATAATAAAATAGAAAGTGTAAGATAGAAAATTTAAACTTCAAATAAGGGAAACCTTTCTAATAATTAGAGCTATACAATAGTAGAGTAGTCCTTAAATGCCAAGTAAAGGACTGTACATTTTTTCCTATAGGCAATGAGGAGTCACTGAAAGTTTTTGAAGAGAAGAGGGAAACTAAGGTACAGAAAATGTAAAAGATGCATCCAGTCACGCAGGTAGGAAGTAGTAGAGTCAGGATTTGAACCTAGGTCTTTGGAGTCTAAATCTAATGCTCTTTCCAACATAATAATACACTTCACTTGGTTTTGAATCAATTTGAATCTACCCTTTCTGGCTGTCAGGACTAAAAAGAGCTACAAAAGGTATTTGGGACTGGAACGATATCAAGAGTTCATAGAACCTCTTCTCTTTTTCTTTTTCAATAAACTTCACAAATAAACAATTACAAAAGTGTTAGAAATAGCCCCTCTGGATCCTTCAATCTGACATTTAAAGCAAATCCACTTCTCAACTAGTCTGAATCTCTTGGTCCTAAGGAAGAGAAGAAGGAAGAAAGAGAATATAAGAGATTGATTTAATCATCTCAGAAGGGCAAGTATTGCTGAAGAGATCTGGAAAAGTTATCTTTAGTGACCCTGAAAATCCTATCATCTCTTATTTTAAGGAAGCCTCTTCCTTCCCTACCCATCAGAGTTTCTAAACTTCAGTGAACCCTATTGGAAATGGGCTATGAAATAGTGATTCTCCATAGATGATATGAGTTAGGGTATAACCACACTTCTGGCATTAATCAGAAACTAAAAACTTTTAAATAGGTATTACGGAGCAATATTTCCTTAGCCTCTTGACCAACTTCATAGTTCAGTTTAAGTGTCAATAGGAGGCCAAGTCACTTTTCCAGTACTGATGTCTGTGAGAAGCAGTGTTTGAAGCCTGGCATTTCTGACTTCATGGACAACCCATGACCTAGAGATATGCTTATATGCATGTGCGGGACACATCTCCCCCATGGATTTGTTATTTCTGAAGGGGGGGTTGATTCTAATATGGAAGCTTAAAAATCTTTTGGCTTAGTCTTATTGCAATTGACAGAAATGCTGAAGCAACCATGCTCCATGTTTGAGAAACAATCTGTCAGTCTTTTCTCAGACCTTCTGGGCAGATTTTTGCCTTGGTGTATTATACTCTACTTTAGGGTCTTTGAGCTGCACATATACTTTTCAATAAAACACCCAAGTTTAATATTTTTAACTATTTTAACCCCATGAATATTTTTTACCACCTATCTTTTTTACACATACACAGAGAGATGTTTTTAATTGACAATTTTTATATCACTTTTAGTTCTCATCTTAAACCCAGAGAATCATCAGTCATAACAAAGAATAAAAAAAATAAAAAAGAGCATTTCAGTAAAGCTAATACATCAACCAAGTCTGATGGTATTACCCTGTCCCTCACCTTCCCCCTCTTTATAGAAGGGGGAGAAGTATCACACAATATAATTAGCACTTATGAATTAAATTATTCACTTCTATTTTTCTTTCTACATATATTTTTAATCATATTTGTTGGTTTCCTAGTTTTGTTTACTCTGTATCAATTTATAGAAGTCTTCTCATGGGTCTCTGCATTCTGTATATTCATCATAGCATATGACATAGCAGCATTCCATTATATTCATCCATTTATTTAGCCATTTCCCAACTGAATGGTGTTTGTTGCACTCCACTCTCCAGCTACTACCAAACTGTAGGGATAAAAATATTTTGGTACACATGATACTTTTCCATTTTTTCCTCCTTGGAATATAGACCTAGCATCAAAATGTATGGGTCAATAGGAAGACATCAGTCATACTCAGCATAAATACAATTTTTTAAAGTTTTTTTTCAATAAGATCTTATTCAGAAATTCTCTTTAAGACTAGTATCTGCTACATTTCACCTAGTTCTTCCTGTGAACTTTGGTCAAGTCATTTGATCTTGCTGGGTTTTGCTTTTGGGGTGATAACTGAGCACACTATTTTGCCCATACCAAATACTTATTGGACAATTAACAAATATTGATCAAAGTTAATTGAATTCTGTTGCATTAACAGATTGATCTGAGAGAGCTCTATATTACTACAATACTGGCCTTATGAAATCACATCATTCTGGCTCCCAGCTTTTCCCCTTGATACTTTTATTCTCAGTTTCATAGGGGCAACTAGGTGGTGCAGTAGATAGAGTGCCAAGCCAGGAGTTAGGAAGACTTATCTTCCTGAATTCAAGTCACTTAACCCTGTTTGCCTCAGTTTCCTCATCTGTAGAATGAGCTGGAGAAGGAATGGCAAATCATCCCAGTATCTTTGTCAAAAAAACCTCCACATGGGCTACAAAGAGTCAAGCACAACTGAAGATGGCTGAAGATATATGTATATATGAATATGTATGAACACATATTCATATATATATGAATATGTTTATGTTTATGTATATATATGCACACAACTATGTGTTTATGTGTATATATGCATGTAACTATGTGTAGGAATATATAAACTGCATACACATGTATGTATATATGTACATATATGTATATACCCACATACGTTTCAGGAAGTATGTTCAGTTTTCTCTTATGTTGAGATGGTACTCATTTTTGTGTGACAGATGCCTTAGAAACAGAAATTGAGATTGAGTTGGCAACTCCATTCTATTGACCCTCTAGTGATAGGTTAAAAACCCACTAGTGACCTCTGCCTGTCTTTGATTCAGGTGTTAGGTGAAATAGTTCTCTCCTAGCCTGGGGCAAGCGCCATGCACAAACACATCATCATTTATTTGAACATCCTCCAATAGTTTCATGAAGGAAATGGGCAGAGAAGATCACTAAGTAAAAATACCTGGAGAAAATGTCGATTTTTTTTTCCCTCTGAGAACTGTAATGTCAAAGAAGCATTAAAGTTACAGCCAGTAAAAGAAGGTCAAACAAAATAATAAAAAAAAATCAGACACTATTTCCTGAGTTAAAATACAATCAGTGATGGCACCTGAAAGAGATCAAATGGAAAAATCAGTGCCATTTTGCTATGGAAAAAAACATCACTGGAGAGCCAGAGAAAATAAATATATTCTGTAGTCTTCCCAGTTAGCCAGGGCAGCATTGAATCTGATGTATGACTTTGGATTTTAGAGGCAAGAGCCAGGAAAGATAAGAGATTCAGGTATACATGCATTCAAATTAGAACATATTTGCAAAGCACAGTATCCTACACTGTACACAGTAGACACTTAATAAATGCTTCTTCTCTTAGAACATATTTGCAAAGCACAGTATCCTACACTGTACACAGTAGGTGCTTAATAAATGCTTCTTCCCTAGCTCTTTTTTGTTTCCTTCCTCTCCCATGCCCTGTATCCTCCTCCTCCCCTAATTATTTTCCTCTTCTTACTTCTTTGAACTTTCGGAGCCATTTGATACCATTGACCACTTGCCTTCTTCCTTGACATTATTTTTCCATTGTCTTCTCTGACAACACTATTTTATGGTGTGTTTTTTTTTCTTCCATGACCACTCTGTGATTTTTTTGATAGCTCCTCATTGTCATTTCTCAACTCCAAAAATGGAATTATCAATTGATATCAAATATCATTGATAATTATGACAATGAAATACCGTATTTGAAAGTATAAATGTGAAGACTCGATTCCATTTCAAGCCCTTAAGTTGATACTGCATACCCATTTTACAGAGGAGCTTCATTAAATGATCTGCTTATGATCACACTATTAGTAAGTGTCAAAGGCAAAATTAAAAATTGTTTCCCTATGCACACTTCAAGGTCCATGTCAGAGGCTACCTCCTCTATGAAGCCTACATATACATACACACATTCTGAAAAATTCTTAGATTTCCAATAATAGTGGGGATTTTTCTGAATATCTTCTTTGCATTTGTCATACCTTCTTGTCTCCCATCATATCATAGGCATTTGTGTCACTATTCCTTTCCCACCCACAATATTGTAAACTCCTAAAGAGCAGAGCACAAGCAACTAAGCAGTTTATCGGTTAGAATATTTTTTTAGGCCCCATTAATTTTTTTAAATTTAGTTTTTATTTGTTTTCTTGTTTGCATTATTCATTTTCATTACATTTTTGAATTACACATTTTCTCCCCGTCTTGCCCCTGCCCCAAACTCAAAACAGCAATCGCACTGTAAAGCCCCTCTCCTGCTCTGCTCTCTTATTTTCTGGTAGGGCAGGGAGGATCTCCCTGTCTCAGCCCCCGTATATCTTAATTCCCAGTTGCAGGTATTGCAGAACTTTAAATTCTAGATTCTTTCGATTCCTCCCCTGTCACCCACCCCCACTGGAAGGACACTCAGTTCAATACAGGGTATGGATG
>CM053594.1:312769906-312782838 GCA_028646575.1 Pseudocheirus occidentalis
TACACAGGTACAGCCTGTATTGAATTGCTGTTCCTCCCAGTGGGAGTGCGTGACAGGGGAGGAATTGCAAGAATCTAGTATTTAAAGCTATACATTTAAATGCAACTGGGAAATAATACATACAGGGACAGGGGCAGGGAGGAGCTCCCTGCCCTGCTAGAAAGCTAGAGAGGTGTTGGAGGAGGGCATAAAAGGGAACAGATTGTGGGAGGGGCCTTAAAGTGGGATCAATGTTCTGGGCTGGGAGGCAGGGGCAAAAAGTGGAGAAAATTTGTAACTCGAAACCTTGTGGAAATGAATGATGTAACCAAGAAAATAAATTAAAATTTAAAAAAAAAGAAGAGAATTTGAAGTGCTAGATATGGTGAGTACGAAATGATATAATAAAAATGAAATCTATTATTTCTAAACAGGTTTTAAATAACTGTTTGTTAACATGGGAGTAATTTCTTTTTAAAATACATTTTATTGCATCTTTTGCTTTTACATAGCCAAAATTTCTCTAATATCTTTCTCCTTCTTCTTTTCTAGAATGTCATCCCTCATAGCAAAGATGATTACTTAAGGGGAGAGTAACAAACAAACAAATAAATAGAGAGCATAAAAAAATTAATAAATGACTGAATGACTGATTCAATAAATAAAGAAATAAATAAATAGATAAATAGATACACAAATAAATAAAAATAAAGAGAAAAATAAATCAAAATATTGTAAAAGTCACCTATTTAGTGTTCAGCACTAATGGACTTTCCACCTCTTTCAAGGAGTGAGGGGGAATTATCTTCTCATATTTCTTCTTTGGAAGCATTCATGTTATTTTTCATTTTGCAACATTTACTTTCAACTCTTATGTGATCATCCATTTGCAGTTGTAATGGTTTTGTATATTATTTTCTTGATTGCTTATTTCACTCTGAGTCAATTCATATAAATCTTTCTATGCTTCTCTATGGTTATCCTACTTAACATTTCTTATAACACAGCAACATTTCATTATATTCATGTTCTACAATTTATTTAGTCATCCTCCAACCAAATAGGCATTGATTTTCTTCCCACTTCTATGCTACCACAACAAATGCTGACATAAATATTTGGTGTATATGAAGATTTTCTTCATTTCAATGACCTTCTTTGAGGTATATATCTTGTAATATAATATCTTGATTAAAAGGTATACATTTTTTAGTCACTTGACTTGCATAATTCCAAATTGTTTTCCCAAATGTTTGCATTAATTTGCAGCTCCATCGATAATGCAGTAGTGCCCTTACCTTGTGGGAGCAATTTCTAAATTAGCTACTTGTATGTAATCAGAGCACTAACTAATAAAAGCAAGACCAGAGTAGAAGAAAAGATAAACAAGAGGAAATACTTTGGCAGTTACAGAAGCTTTTAGCATGATCTGTTTATAAATACTACTGATTCTGAAAGATGAGAAACGGATACAGGTAAAGACTTGAACTCTGATTATGTCATTTCTTAGAGTAATAAAAGTGCTGTAGTGCAGTTGCTGCTTTGAGAAAAGCAAATGAGCTGAGACAGAACCTCAGGCAGCAAACCCAAAGCAAATGACAGGTAGGATAACCTCATTTTCACATTTTTACAGAACATAGAAAAGGAAAATAATTGCATTCAGTAGAATGTTAGGATCATAGATTTGAAACTGCAAGAGACTTTAGAAATTAGAGATTCCAACCCCAATGTTTTATGGCTGAAAAAAATTGGATCCAACTGCCAAAACAGTGAAAAAAAATAGGAAAATTAACATGCAGAGAGAATTTGACATGAAAGGCAAACAAATAGGATCATTCTAAAGGCGCTTTCAAATGAAACTGAAGGGGAAAAATGATGGACAATGGAACAGACTTGTTGGCATTTATTTGGCAATTGACTCTCAATATTAATTACAGTGGAGACATTGCATAGATTCCAATACTTCAGTGCCTGATAATCCATAGGAGGAAAAGTAAAGGGAAACTAAGTTGATTAAGAGGTGGAAAAACTGACCAAGTTTAAACACGGATCCCCTGAAGAAATCCTTGCTAGAAGGGAAGTGAACACTGAGGGATTCATTTTCATGATACCTGAAAGAGGGAACATACTTAAAGAATGGGTGTTGGGGGAGAAGGCAGTGAAGCATAGGTCAAGTGCAGAATCTAAAATAAGGAAGACCTGACTTCAACTCTTTCTCCTGACACTCACTAGCTGTATGACCCAAAAGCAAGTCACTAAATCTCTCTGTGTTTCAGCTTCAGATCTTTTCAGTCCTCTTATGTGACACTATATTTGACTCCATTGACCAGTTAACTGATACCTTCTGGATAGCTTTCTCCTAAGATTTTTGTGGAAGATACTCATCTGTCTGACCAATAAATTCCTTTTGCATAATCACCATTTTGTGCACCCCCTTTGTGTGAGTGTACCCTAAGGCGCTGTCCTGTCCTCCCTCCTTTTCTGTCCCTACATTTTTTCTCTTGGTGATCTCATTAATCTGTATGGATTCAATTATCACCCCTTTGTAAACAGTTCTCATATTTACATATCCAGCTCTTGGTGATTTTCTGAACTTTAGCCCTGCATCTCCTACTGCCTTCTCTACATCTCTACCTATAGGGCCCAAAGTCAGTAAGTTCAAAACAGAACTGATTGTCTTTCCCCCCAGGCCCATACTTCCAAAATTCCTTTTGTCTGTCTAGGACACCACCATCCATGGAATAGCATCTTTGGTTCTTCACTTTGGCTTTTCTTCCTTCCTTGGCTTCCTTCAAGTCCCAGAAGCCTTTCTCCAATCCTCCTTAATGCTAATGCCTTCCTTCTGAGATTACCTCCAATTTATCCTGTATGTATCCTGTTTGTATATAGTTGTTTGCATGTGGTCTACCCATTAGACTGTGAGTACCTTGAGAACAAAGACTGGCATTTTTGTTTGTCTCTTTGTTTTTACTTTCTTTCTATCCCCAGAATTTAGCACAGTGCTTGATATTTTAAGTCCTTTACAACTGAGAGAAAGCTTACTTTTTCAGTCTTATTGCACATTGCTCCTTTGCATACACTTTACAATTCAACTAAATTACCTTCTTGCTATTCCTCACACACCATTCTCTGTCATATCATATATCTCTGTAATAGAGCTATTTTCCCAGCTTCTTTTCTCCTCCCTCTACAACATAGGGGCACCTAGGCCCTAACCCCTTCCCAATTCTCAGGGATTAGTTTTACATCTTATGTCTCCTGAACCTAGCATTATGAACCCATAATAAGTGCTTAAATTCTTATTGATTGATTGAGTCACAACCTAGATATTATCCTTCACTCTGTCAGCCCACTCCCACATCCAATAAGTTGTCATATCTTCCCAAATTCTGCCTTCTCAATGTCTTTCATATTTGCCTCCTTCACATGCTATAATCACCCTAATGCAGGCCTTCATCACCTCATGAATGGATTGCTGCAAGATCTTCCTAATTGGTTTTCCTCATTAAGTTTTCACACATTTCTTCGACTATCCTTTTCATAGCTACCACAATGATATTTCTAAAGGACAAATCTCACTTCCCTGCTCAAGAAACTTTTAATTTTTGTTCCTCACTGCCTTTTGGATAACAAACACTCCTGCTTGATATTTGAAGCCCTTCATGATTTTACTCTCACCTGTCCTTCCAGGATGATTAACTCCCTCTCCCTCACAAAATGCTCTAGCCAAGATCATGCTTTATTTCCCTTATACAACATTGTGGCTCTTGGTTATTTGCTTTAATAGCAGTTGCCCATGTCTGGAATGATCTTTCTTATTATCTTCATGTGTTGAAATCTTAACTCAGCTCTCCTTCCAGGTTCAATTTAAATGCTACTTTTCTTCAAGAGGCTCTCTCCCCTTCCATTATTAGTGTCACATTACATATCTTTTTGGAATAGGTATATCTATATCTATACACACGTGTGTATGTATATATACACATATACATATATGAACATGTATGCATACACCTATATGGAGTAGATATACTATATGCACATATAAATATACTATATGCACACATATACTATATGCACACATATAGATATATTATATGCACACATAAGTAGATATACTATATGCACACATATGTACACACATACATACACCTATGTATATTTGCACCATACATTATATATAAATTTAATTATAAACAGTGAATATATTGTAACCTCCAGTAAAACGAAAGCTTCTTGAGTTTAGAAAGTCTCATTTTTGTCTTTGTGTCACCAAGGCCTAGCATGGTACCCTTCACACAGGGAGCACACAGCAAATACTTATCAGTTGATACAACTATCACCACTCTTGATAAAGCTCAAATTCTTATCTCCAGCTCTAACGTTTCTTCCAAGATCAAGATTTGTCTTTTGGACATCATCATCTCGACACTGAAACTCAACATACCCCAAACTAAACCACCATGTTTTCCCTCAGCTGTCTTTGGTCCCCAACTTCCCACTTATATTAATGACAACACAATTCTTCTAGTGTTCTTGAAAATATGAAAGTTATCTTTGTCTCCCCCTTAAGAGGTCAGATGCTATCAGTTCCTAAATCTTATCAGTTCCATCACCACAAGATCTTTTGAATCAAGTCTCACCTTCCCTTCTGACTAACACCACTCTACCTCAGGCCCTGATTAGATATCTTGCCTTTACTATTGCATTGTTGTAACTTTGTAACTTACTCCCTGAACTCTTCCTTTTTCCCTTTCTTCTTTCCCAAACCTGACAGTAGTTTCCTAATGTACAACTCTGATCATTCTATGAATCACTCAGAAACCTTCGAAGACTCCTTGTTTTCTTTCTTTCTAAATTAAAAATAATTTAATGATCATCAGCGAACACAATAAAAGATCTTATAATCTAAGCCCCCTTTCTAATAGATTAGAAACCTGAATATCATAGAGTTGAAATGACTTTGCTAAGGACACACAGCAGCGTGGTGGTGGAGGGGCAGGACTAGGATGCATGTTTCCCAAGACTAGCCACGTATTCTTGCTTCTTCCCTGTGTAAATCCTAGATGCAGTATCACCTCTATCCAGAATGCTTTTCTTGATTCCCCTAGTTGGCAGTGATTACTTCTTATACCACTTTGACTTCTGCTACAAATCTACGTATTCAATTTTTGTATTTTAGTGAGTCAGATAAGAAAGCATTTATTAAAGACTTTTTATGTGTCGGTCACTGTGCAAAGTGCTGGGGATACAAATAAAAGGGAGGCAAAAACAATTCCTGCCATCAAGGAGCTCACGTGGCAATTGGTGCAAATGACATGTAAGCAACTATGTACATATAAGATATATACAGGATACACTGGAGGAAGAGGAAAATTATAAACTTTTATGGACATGTCCTAAATTCCCCACATCATCTGTACTTTTTTTTTTACATATTTACTTACATTTTATTTCTCCCATTAAAATGAAAGATCCTTGAAGGCAGGACCTATTTTGTGTTTCTTTGTAATATCTAGTGCATAGCCCAGTGCCTGGCACATAGCAAACAATAAATGCCTGTTAACTGACTGATTCTCAAGTCTCTAAGTTCCATGAGGGCAGGGTCCATGTGTTATTCATTTTGGTTCTCCCCTAGCACCTATCGCACTGTCTTGCAAAATTACTAAATATTAACTAAATTGAATTATAATTACAGTCATGTTACCTTGCTGTAGCACTTACTCTCCATAGCTCTTTTGATCTTGTTATCAATTAATGAACAGACTTGGGCGTTTAACCATGTCGCCAATTTTGTTTCAGGTCTACCAGAAATTTGTAGGGCAGAAGGAGAGGTTTAGAATATTAACACTTTGCAAGTTCCCATTTATTGGCATTATTATCCTAACTACATGTGCAGGACATGTTTGGGTATTTATGGAAGAGAAGAAGAATTTGTTCACCAAGTTCAAGTCAGAATCTTCTGTTCTCAGTTCCAAATTGCTGAGGAAATCCCTGATCGAATTTGACATCCACAGACATATGTGGATGGGAAAATGCAACAGGAATCAGAAGGAAATGTAAAGGAAACACTACAAAAGCTTTGTTGTTTTTTTGTCAACACTGTTTTTTAACCACTGTTTCTAGAGGGAAAGTACTATGTAAATTCAGGCAATAAATAATCAACACTCAGGGTGTTAGAGGGAAAGGGTGAAGAATTGTATTTAAACACCAAATGTTTCTTTGTTTGTTGTAGTTAATTAGTACTTCAGATCTTATCTGCTCTCAAAGCTTAGAAGAAACCAGAATGAGAAAGTGACAAGAGCCAATTAGGTTTTTTAATTAATTGATTAATTTTGTTTTTTTTAAGCAAAGGGGCAAATGATTGTAGAGTTTTATCACATTCTTACAAGCATCATTTCTATGTAAAACACAGATGCTTTACTGAAAGCCAAGAGAAAATGGAGATTCCTTGGGCTGGTTCTCTATAATTGGAGAGATTATTTACTATTTCTTGTTGTGTGACAAAATAATCTCGCTGTCCACTAGAGTCATTTTGAAAACTGTGTTCTATTGTCCACTGGGAGATGCTATTTGTACCTGCCTCTTAGCCTTATCAAGCAAACCTATTTGATTACTTGATTTGGCTAGAAATCAGAAGCACCATTGGCTTTGAAACAGTTTTTGGAAATAGATGAATAGTTCTGACTTCTTAGGCTGCAATGTTTTAGAAGACAGAGATGGGTTTTCACCCTATTTGATATGAGCCAAGCTAAAGTCTAGTTTTTTAACTCCAGGTCAATGTGGCATAATGCACAGAATGCTGAAGAGTCAAAGGATCAAGATTCAGATCTTAGCTTCATCACTCATGACTACAGGCACCTCATATAAATCACTTCACCTTTCAGATATTCACTGTCCTCTCTACAATAAGGGGTCTACACTCAATGGCTCCTACAATTTACTCACTCTAAAACTATGATCCCTCCCCAAACCCAGAACAACTTAGTCCAGTCCAGCCCTCTGTGATTTGTTGTTTTCTTTTTTTTTTACTTTTCTACTTATGCTCTTCTAGAAAAGAGAGCTTACAAAAAATCAACAAAGCTTTTGTAGTTTTCCCTTTATATTCCAATCTATATGTGTCTGTAGGTGTCAAATTTGATCAAGGATTTTCTCAGCAATTTGGAGCTGAGAACAGAAGATTCTGACTTGGACTTGGTGGAGCAGTGTTTCTCAAAGAATTTGTTACGAGTGTTTTGACTAATTGTGTTCCAATTGTATGGAACTTATCCTTACAACCCATCACTCATGTGCACGTATGAGTCTCTTCTTGAATTGGATGAACTTATACTCATAATTGCATCTACATGAAAGAATCGACCAACTCTCTGGTAGATTACTTGGATTCCTCACTGTATGGTGTAGGCCAGAGTGGGAACATGACCTCAAGTCTCACAAAGAATGTAAACCACCATGAATGAATATATAAAGCAAAAGAAACTCCAATTATCCCATGGGAACACTTGCCCATGACCCTGAGCCATCCCTGACACTATGCTTTCTTTGTTCTGTTTCTATATCTTTTCTGACCTTGCCTGAGGTTGATGTAGAGATCCATTACACCATTCTGTCCTTCTGCCACCAAGGACTGAGTCTTGTGAGTAGACTCCTTTAAACAACCCAATCAACCCAATTAAATTAAGAAATCTAATGAAACTATTATACAACCAAGCTAGAATGGGTCATATTTCTTCAGTATCTCAGTATTGTCTTGGAGGGTCTGTGGCATGCCAGGGTAGAACACATCAGTCCCCTTTTATTTGGTCTCATAGTTGGTTTGGCTGGCAGGAGAGTCTATTCCCCTACAAATCTTGCGTCCTTACACTTATAGGGACAAATAGTACTGTACCTACAGTGAGCAGAAAAGCATTTGAGAACCATTGTCCTGCAATGTACATATACCGCTCGTTGTATTCTTAGGTTTTGTTTTTGTTTATGTTTTCATGCTTGTTCGTAGGACTTTTCTCCGTAACTGTTGAGTTTCTTGGGGGAGGGATGATGATAGATTTATTTTTCTTCCATACAATGGCTAACATTAAGCCTTATATCACATCTCAACACAAAATCATGGAATGTTAGAGTTGGAACTCCTAATCTAAACTGATCCCTACCTTAACACATCCAGCCTCTGCTTGCTCACTTCCACTAAGTAAGAACAACCACCTTCCAAGGCAACCCCTTTCACTTTTGGAGAATTCTAATTATTAGGAAGTCCTTCTTGATATCAAGGTTTTAAAACAACTTTACTTCATTGATCCTGATTCTTCCTTCTGGAACCAAATACAAGAGGTTTTCTGTAGACAATTATTGATTGATTGATTGCTGCAGAGCCTACATGAGCCACATAAAGATACGCATCTAATTAAGAACTGTCAGGTAAGAAACTGCAACTGACATTACAGCGAAGCATCCCTTCACTGCTGCACATCATTTTAAGCCCCCCTCCCCTTTTAAAAAAAAGTCACTTTGATAGTTCTATAAGCGGCATGTTTCTAAATGAAGGAAGGGGCATAGATCATGTGACCTCAGATGACACCTGCTGTAGGAACTCATTACCTTAAATCTAGGCCACTATATCTAGGCAGACTCCTTGGCCATCGTCTCATTGGGTGCCTTAGCAAAGGACCACTCTAAGTGACCCTCATCCCTTTTCAGTTCTGGAATCATAATCAAGCCTGTATCTCCATTGGACTGGAAAGGGTGTGTTATTCTATCTCCCTATGACTCTATTCACCATCCCTGTAGTTTTCCAAACAAAATAACTTCCCTAGTCACCACTTACTTGTGTGTGTGTGTGTGTGTGTGTGTGTGTGTGTAGTTTTCTGCCATTAGAATGTAAGTTCCTCTAGGTCAAGGATAGACTTTGATTTTGTATTTGTGTCTATAACACTTAGCTCAGTGTCTAGAAGACAGTGAGTACTTATAAACACTTCATTCATTTGTTCATTTGCTCATTCATCCCTGCTTTTCCTAAGCTAAGATGCGGTCCAGAATGCACCTGTTGCAGGTAAGCAGGTAGTTTGAGTATATAAATGCATGCATACATACATATACGTGTATGTGTGTATGCACACATATATGCAGGCATATATGTCTATAGTTGGAGAAAAGAGATGACATAGATATCTAACAGATGTCTATATTAGATATGGATATATTTTATAGAGAAAATACATGTGAGTTTGTTGTATGTATATTTGTGATGTGTTATTTTCTCTGTATTAAAAATAACAAGCAGTATGGTATTGTCTCAAGTTCATCAAGATACTTTGATATTCAGTTATTTCAATGTGAAAGTTGACAAAAGGGAAGAAAGAAAATGTGTTGGAAAAGATGGTTATGGTCATGGAATGTAGGACACCCAAGGCTTCCAGTCCACTCAGATGTCTCTCACATCATCCCAAATACTTTCTTGTAGAAAGTGAAAACACTGAATGTGTTAAGTGCTGAAGGAATCACAAAAGGGAGAGTTGACTGCATCTTTTACTAATGTGGGGATAATTTAAAAAGTGGTTCAGTGTCGCCTGATCATAGATTGGTTAGTAGAAAGGTCAAAAATCAATAGCTAATTAGAAGATAAAAAGAAGAAGCTTTTGCATATAATTATGGATTAAGCAAACTGTCTCCTATGAAAAAAGGGAAGCCACTAAAAGTACAGACATTCTAGTTATTATCATTTCTTAGAAAAGTTTGACTGATTTGGAGCAGCGACTTCAGCTGCAGTGGAGTGTGAATGACTGGTGATAAGTGGTAATTATATTATGGTTTCACTTGGTGACAACACTCATGCCTGGGTGCTTCTCCTAACAATAGGTTGGCTCAGAATATCTGCTGTTGATGAGATGAAGCTAGAGTTAGCTGGTTTACCTGCCTTTAGCTAATTCTTTGTCAGATAAGTGTTGGATTCTGTACCATACACAAATGTCATTAAAAAATAATTCTAGATTTTCTGCTTTTTAAGAATTGATAAAATTTGCAAGTTATAGTTTTTAAAGAGCTTACTTCAATGACTGTTAGAGATAATGCAATTGTTGGTGTTGGGAAATAAAGCATTTCAAGGATTAGTAAAGCCCACAATGGAAAAAAAAAAGCATCAGTTGAGCCAAAAAACAAAGAAAAGTGAAGGTTAAGGAGGAAAACTAACACCAACTATTGACACATTATTGTGGTAAAATATCATGATTAATCCTCAGAAAACTAACAAAGGCCTTCACAGGAACTTGACTATTTGAGGGACTATTACTGATTTTTTTTTACAACATTTCTTAACACAAAACAAAGTGAGAAAATTGGAAACCATAGCTTGACCAAAGTCAAGACAATACAAAGGCTAAAATACTGAAAATTGGAAAAACAGTGACAGTTACTGAAGAAATCCAGCCTTTCATTCAACACTGCTGAAAACCTAAGGGCTTTAATCAAGGCTAGACTTGAGGAAAAAATATGGTCAAAGACACTGAATATCCAAAGTAATGAAAGTGTGGTTTTATGATGAGGAATTAAAAATTGTTTCAAAATCTTGTAAATGCAATGCCAAATTATGTAAAATAAGACATTGCAGCAAAGGGAGCAAATGTTGAAAATTAAAAGGGTTTTAAAGTTGCAAAAATTATAAAGTTTATTAAGTCAACAAATATAATTATTTTATTAGTTAATTCAAATATCTCTATAGTGTCATAAATCCAGAATTTAAAAGTCCAGAGACTACCTTAATCAGCAAAAATGCCATCCTCCTGCTAAACAGAGAACTATAAGCTAATTCATAAAATGTTATAGAGGAGAAGGATGATGACCATCTAGTAATATGTGAAAGAAGTGCCCTTGAGAGCAAGTCCATATCATATTGATTAACTCCCCCCACTCAGTATGTCTTTTGATAGTCTTGCTTCTATTTTCCGTATAAATTTAATTTTATTTTTATCCAAGTCTAGGTGGCATAGTGGATAGAATGCTAGATTTGGAATAAGCAAGAATTTACTTCAGACCCTGCACCAGACATTTACTGTCTGTGTGATTGTAGGAGAGTCACTTAAACTCTTGCAGTTTCTGTCGACTTATAGATCAAATAAGGGGATTAGACCCAACACCTTTTAAAGTCCGTTCTAGTACTAAATCTATGAACCTATGATGCTATGAAAACCCTTGGGTTTGGATTGATTTTGCAATAGATGTGTAAATTCATTTTGTATTGTTACATAATTATTTTTACTATCATGATCTAACCCATCCATGAACACTGAATGTCCTTCCAATTGTTTAGCCTTCCTGTTATTTCAGTCATTATGGTTTTATAATTAATTATTCTATATGATCTATAGGTTATAATTTTATTATTTCTGGTTTTATAAAGTGGAGAGGTAGTGTAATAGAATGGAGAGTCTGCTGAACTTGAAGTAAAAAGAGATTTGAGTTCAAATCTTCTCTCCAATACTTTTTAATTGTGTGACCATGAATAAGTTACTTAAACTCTCTAAGCTTCTAAGATTTAGCTGATACATGATATTCAGATTGCAATCTGCCAAAATGCAGAGATGAAAGTATATGTGGTTGACAGGATTAGACATCTAGCATATCTCCATCATTTTATGGAGGAAAAACAGGTTGAGGAAAAATGTTTTATTAATTGATAGTTAATAGGAGATTTAGAATTAGCATCTAGCTGACATGCAAAAAAGTCTTAGCAAAGTATGTGTGTAAATATATATATATGTAATATATATATTTCCAAATAAATGTGCATCTACACTATATGTATGCATATACATATAGCCTTATTTCAATATCACCTTTTTAGACAGATCAAATTCTTTTACTTAACAATCAATGGAGTTTCTTAAAATAAGGACTAATTCCACAAAATTTTTACATATAATTACAGTTTTGATAAGTCACGGCTTTAATGATTTAAAAAGCAAGCAAAAAAAGAAGTGGCATGATCTGACTCTTTAACATCATAAAGTCTTAGACAGGAGTCCCCCTTTTCCCATTGCTCTTCATAGATGGTCAGAGACCCTCATGTAATAATTTGTGTGCTGCACTGACAACCCAGTTTTAACCATTTACTATAAGGTAGTAAGTAGATTTTCAGGTCAAAAGATATAACAAAAACAGGATCAGAATCTCCAGGTCCACTCCTTAATCCTCCTTAAATCCCTAATCTTTGGGGCCACTAGGTAAGATGTTTGGAGTTTCCATACTACTTAACAGATTCCAGAGAGCCTACCAGATGGAATTTTAAATTAAAAAATAGCATTTTTTTGTTTGTTTGTTTGTTTTGTTTTTGGAGGGGGGAAGGCAAGGCAATTGGGGTTGTCAGTGGTTCTCAACCTTCCTAATGCCACAACCCTTTAATACTTGTATGTGGGCGTATCTGCCATCGGAAATATGTGTTTTCTGATGGTCTTAGGTGACCCCCCAAAGGGGTCACAATCCACAGGTTGAGATTAAGTGGGTTAAATGATTTGCCCATGGTCACACAGCTAGTAAGTGTTAAGTGTCTGAGGTCAGATTTGAACTCAGGTCCTCCTGACTCCAGGGCCAGAGCTCTATTCACTGCACCATTTAGCTGCCCCCAGATGGAATTTTTATAAGGAGAAGGTAAATTCATTAGATACATAGTAGGTACAGTAGAATTAAATATAAAGTATGGGACAGTGACTAATTGAGAGTCTTTAATGCTTCTGACATCTAGGTTGCCTTTCCCTGAGCTAACTTACTTGCCTGGGTCTGAAATTCCCAATAGCCCTCACCAAGACCTCAGAATTCTCCACTATGTCCTTGGCCCAATGTGACATTCTTCCTTGCTCTAGAATGGCATGCCTTTGCCCCGGTATATTGTGCTAGGGCCTTGGTTCTGTTCAACTTTTAATTCCCTGGGTTTCAACCCTTTCTTGTTTAACAATCCAGGCCATACC
>CM053594.1:312782938-312825413 GCA_028646575.1 Pseudocheirus occidentalis
CTCCTCATCCCCCACCCCACCCCCCATGGTGGCATACAGTCATGTATAGGATCTGCAAACTCCTTCACATTGTACAATAGACTGGTTGTATAGGTGTTATAGCCAATGGAGTGAACAATGAGAAAAGAGAAACAAAAGCCAAGCATCGAAAAGAATGATAGCATGCATTGCTTCAGTCTCCGTTTAAACTCTGATCTTTCTGAATCTTTCTCTGAATGTAGACATCCCCTTCCATCCTGAGACTTGTATAGTTGTCTTTTAACTGTGTGATGCTGAGAAGCGTCCAGTTTTTCAAAATTGGTCGTCACACATATGATGTATCTGTGACTGTGTACAAATTTTTCCAACCAGGAATTCTTTAAAGTTACCTTGGTCCAGGTGCTTCACCCACATCTGCCATGTGTAGATTTGAGGTACAGTTTCTGGAGAGAATAAAAATAGTAGTCACTTATATCTATTTTTTTATAATCCAATCAATCTATATGTTAATAATCCATGCCCCATTGGACAGCAAACATTTATAAAGATAATCTATTCCCTTACACTGTTTCAAATAAGATAGTATTTGTAAATGGATTAGCACATTGACACACAGTAGGAGCTTAGTAAATGTTTATTCTGTCTATCTCCCTTCTCTCCTTAGGCTAGCGCAAAGTTGGACGTCCCAGTCGTTCTTCTTCAAGTTGACTGCTGAAGAAGACTCAAGGCCCTCAGAAATTCACTCTGCATCCCAAGCTTCCCCAGCACAACATTTTACAGAAGGGGATCTTCAGGGTTGTTGTTCTCAAGGCATATATAAGAGTAAAATAGTCACAGTGTCAGCCAAAAGTTTTATGTATTCTACACATTACAATTTGTCCTCTGGAAGGTAAGAGATTCATTTCTGAGTACACATATTGTAAAACTTGGATTCATAGTGTGTCCTTATTACTTCCCTAGTGAGATAATGAAATAAAATAAATAATGAGATAATAAAATAAAATAAATAAGACAAAAGAAATTCTTTAGTTGGGAATTTGGTGGTTTCATCTTTTTTGTAGTGCCTGGAACTGTCCCTGAATCCCACAAGATAATCAGGATGGGAGGCAGCATTTGAGATCTGTTCTCCTACAGGTGCAATGCTCCAATCTGCTCTATTATAATTCCCCTCAAACACCTGAGGAGTTCACATGCATGTAAAACCTCACCTACATGCTGATGCTTTCAGCCAATCAGTCAACAAATATTCATTAAGGACCTACTATGTGCCAGGCACCCTAATAAGTGTCAGGGATTCAAAAAGAGGCAAAAGACAATCCCTGGCCCCGAGGAGTTCACAATCCAATGGGAAACAGCAAACAAATGATTATGTACATAGAGAATAAATAGGACATAATTCAAAGAAGGAAGGCACTAGAATTAAGAAGGTTTGGGAAAGGTTTCTAGTAGAACATGGGATTTCATTTGGGACTTGAAGGAAACCAGGGAAGCCAGGAAGCAGAGATGAGGAGGTAGAACGTTCAAGATATGAGGGACGGATAGAGGAAAGTCCCAGAAATTCCTTGTCCCTAAAATAAAGGGATTGAGCTAGATGTCTTCTGAGGTTAGTGTTCTCTCCATTCTTTAGGTTAGTTGGATCTTTGAAAGATCTGAGAGATTAGTTCAAGAAGAGGGGAAAATAAGACTTGGAAAACATGCAAGGAATGATTTATATTTGCTTCATGCTCAGTGCATTTTACTGGTTTCTGAGGGAAGAACAGAGGTAATGTCTGTAGCCTATATTTGCTGCTAGGTCTGGCAGCAGATTCCTTACTGGGGAGGCTGAGGCCACTGGATTACTAGAGTTTGGGAGTTCTGAGCTGCAAGAGGGCTGAAGCTATACTAAATCTCCCCATTACCTGAACCCCCAGGAGTGCGGCTCCACCAGGCTATCTAAGGAGGACTGAGTCAGTCCAGGTCAGTGATAGGGAAAGTCAAAGCTTCCATGCTGAACCAAGTGGGACCAGGCCAATGAGCGGCTGTGTATTTCTAGCCTGGTTGAGATAGGAAAATCTACACAAAGCATCTCTTGTCTCTCACACACTCACATGTATACATGTATGCATACATGTGCATGTATGTGTATGTTGTGTATACATATCCTCTTATAATCATTTATATAACACTTTAAGGTTTGCAAAACACTTTCCAAACATTCTCTCATTTGACCTTCACAACAACTTTGAGAGGTAGGCGCTATTATTATTCCCGTGAGGAAACTGAGACAAACAGAGGTCAAGTAACTTGTCCAAGATACCTGAGACTAGATTTAAATTTAAGTTTTCCTGACTCCAGTTCCAGGTCTAGCGCTCTATCGACTGCACCACCTAGTGTCTATGTATGTATATATGAGTGCATGTGTGTGCACATATCTATATATGTGCACACATAAATAATACACACATGACTATGCACATGTACATATATGTGCGTGCATTTGTTTACTCAGATAAATTTTTGTGCATACATATGCATATACACACCCATAAATAAATAAAATATGTATATACAGAAATACACATCATACACACAATTATCATATATATGTATATACGCACACGCACTCATCTGAGAGCATAGGCTTTATTCATTTTCTTTAGCCCATAAACTTTCTAGTAAGAGGAACAAGATATATTTTGTTAATTGTTGAAGGGGCTTCAGAAGATAGGCACAATGTTACACTATTGTAACTGAGTTGGTCCAGCTATTCTGAAAAGCAATTAAGACTCATACTCTCAAAGTCACGAAATTATACATAGCCTTTGACCCAGATATTACTTCTACTAGGTCTATATCCCAAGAAGAATGAAAAAGACCTATATGCACAAAAACATTTATAGCAATTCTTTGCTACAGCAAAAATACTAGAAATAGAGGAGTACCCACCTACTGGGAAATGCTTGAATAAATTGACTCGTATAAGTTGATGCAGAGTGAAGTGAATAGAACCAAGTAAATAAGAACCAAATTACTTAAGAATGTACATCTGATTAATGTGATATCCAAATATGACTCTGAAGGTCTAAGAAAACCTGACAATCACCCACTGATAGAGGACTGATAGCCTGAGTATCCAGAAAAAGACTTACGATTTTGGACTCAGCAAATGCAAGGATTTTTGTTAGACTCTATGTATTTGTTGACATTATTTTTCTTTTTTATGATGGGGATGGGATTGTGTGTGTGTGTGTGTGTGTGTGTGTGTGTGGAGAGAAGACATAGTAATAAAGCAAATCAATAAAAAAATGCCAGAAAAAGAAAAAGAAACAAAAGAAAGTCATTGAAGTATTTTAAAGAATATACTGGAGAGAACAGAAGGGAGTTTAGGAGAAATAAAGAAAAGCAGGTCAGCTTTGAAACTTACATGTTGAAATATCTATATAGATATGTGTATGTACATGTATATAAACAATATACATATACACACATACACATCAATATTAAACAAAACAGTACATAATAGTGATTCACATATCCATATATAATCTTTTTCAATTTTATATTATATATGGAACTTTTTGTATGTTTATTAAATTCAGAATAAAAATGGAATTTGAGAAATGTTTTATAATATAAGAGGACTTTTACAAGGGGATAGGATCTTTAGTGGACAGTGACAAAAAGATTATTTAAAAAACTTTTTTTATAAAGATGAAAAATATAAGTAAATAGGATTAATCAAATGAAGTTGGGGGAGCATTTTTTAAATCAACTGTTGGTCATTTTGTCTGTTTCTTCCACAATAACTTTTGGAGAAATTAATTTGATTTTTACCAAAACTCACACTTTACTAAAGAACATCAAGATTCCTCCTGAGAGAGCCTGTTTTCTCCAGCACAACAGCAGCTGAGAAGACTTTTCTTATAAGTACCTAGATCATCTGTAATACCTTGAAGATACATCAATAAGTTAAAAATAGATATCAATGGCATTTGGCTTATGTTGGGGGGCAGGGGAATTATGGGATTTTGTTGTTAGGAGGAAGAGCTAAGGGCTGGAAGGGTCTACAAGTGATAGAACTGCTAGTTGTCTATTCCAATTGCACCATGGAAGAACTAAAGGGCTCAGAGATTAAACAGCTTCTTTAAAGACATGCTGTAAATTCAGTATAAATGACATTTATATTGAGTTCTGGGGCCTGAAAATACTTTTGACATCTCATTTGGTCCTCCTAAGAATCCTGTGACATACTTTTAACTGCTCTATTTGGCAAGTGAAGAAAAAGGTTTTGAGCAATTACATGATTTGTCTTGGGTCACACAAATAGGTGTCAGAGATAATGCTGGAAACCATGTCCGCTTATGAATCCAGATGCTAAACCTAATGCCCCTTCATGATAGATAACAAACTGAAATGATCCTGTCAGATGTTGTATCTTTTTAAACTCCCTATCTGTGTAAGTTGGGTTCGAATTAATTTCCAGGGCACTTGATAAAACACTGTTATTATTAAATTTTGGGATAAAGATGTAAAACTGTGTGTGTGTGTGTGTGTGTGTGTGTGTGAATGTGTGTATGTGAAATTCCCACTTATGTAAGTGGTTGAGGTGACAAAACAAAGTGACAGGTGGTATAGCATAGCTAAACTTTCCATTTGCATGGTGACTTTACATTTCAGCTTCCTATTTTGGAAGACAGTTTCCAGAAAGTCAGAGGGTGAAGCTGCAAAGCCTAGGAAGATACATGCAAAGTGTTACACAGCTAGGTAAGCAGACGGAGGAGAGCGATCGATGCAGTGGCCACAGTCGTATGAAGAAAAACAACTGACAGAAGTCTGGGCTGTGTGATAACCAGCGGTGACTTCGCTTGACTAATGGCAAAAATGCTTCCTATCTCTCAGAAGAGATGTAGTGGATTATGGGTGCAGAATGAAGGCTACCCTGTCAGCCAAGGTCAATGTGACCATATTTATTTGTTAGAAGGGAGGGGAGTGGGAAGTTATTGGGAACTTTTGGGGAATCTTTTTAAAGATTATTAACTTTTTTAAAAATTAATTTTAGCTTTAGTTAATTTATTTTAGTTTGTTTAAATAACTTTTATTAAAGTTAGTGAAAATCTTTTTCTTAAAATAAGAATATCAATAAAATATAGGAAAACATTTTAAAAATATGAAGCCCCAATCTGAGGAAAGGCTAGTGGGCTTCACATTCTTTCCACATAGTGCAGGAGTGAGAGATACTCATTCACTTAGGGATAAAGATTCACCCATTTTGTTTTTTTCAATGAGGCATTTGGAGTTAAGTGACTTGCCCAGGGTCACACAGCCAGTAAGTGACAAGTGTCTGAGGCCCGATTTGAACTCAGGTCCTTCTGACTCCAGGGATAGCATTCTATCCGCTGTACCACCTAGCTGCCCCTAAAGGTTCACTTTTGCATCAGTTCCTGTCCCATTAGTTTTCTTCCACTCTACAAAGCTATTAGTTAGGAGGCACTTAGGAGAAATACATTGAAGAGTAGAGAGAAGGGGTGCCTTTCCTACACCAAGAAAAGCCTTGAGATTGTTGCTTGGGGAGAACTTACTACATTTAATCCCTGCTGCTCACTTATGCTTCACCACCATCTTTCTCTCCCCTCCTCCTCCACACTTTTCCCCTTTCTCTTGGAAAAGAAGAAAATCAACAATGACTACTTCTAAAAAAGGTGTATCAATCCATTGCCTATGGTTCCAACCACCCTCTTTGTGCCTTCCTAGACCAAGACATGCTTCCCTGACTACCACTGCCCTACATGTATTGTTTCTCCTTGTTTAAAAAAAAAGAGTTCCTTTAAGGTCAAGTACTGTTGCACTTCTGTATTTGTGTCTCTGGTTCTTGGCACTTAATAAATGCTTTCATTCATTCATTCATTCATTCGTTCATTTATTCATTCATTCATTTGCTTGTGCATTAATTCATTCAAGGTTGGCCTTGGTGACAAGAAGCCTTGAAGAGTGTGTATTATTTAATGAGGAATACTTGTATCACAGTTGTTGTCCTTTTCTTTCTGATATCGCCAGATGCATAATGAAAATGGTATTGCCATAGCTAAAAGAGTTATGTATCTATCCAAATACATGAATCACTCTGCTTTTCATGGAGGCTTTCATCTGGGAGACCATTTTACCTTTTGTTATCCTTATGTTCCTTTCTGGTTAGATAAGTGCCTGTTACCAGAGTAGCTTACCAATGAGGATTTATCATTATTGCTTCTTTTGTTTTTTTGTTTTGTTTTTAAACATTTGTTCTGAGCCTTTCCTCCCCAGAGAAAAGTAGAGGTGTTAATTCTTATTGGCTACTAATTAAGGGCAAGAGTAGTATCTGTCTGTTGTGGAAGTCACAATGCATTCAGAAGAAAAGGTTCCATTCTCTGCAATAATATCCGCCCTTTAATCTCACCAGTCCATTCCAACAACTGGAAGAGTAGTTATAGAAGGGGAGATTCCTCTGAGAATTCTCTCACTGCATGAACAGGCTAGGGGTAGCAGTGAGGAAGACAAGGCAATGCTGCCCAGAGCTCTGCATAATAACATACAAGTACTTATAGGAGCTCAGAGAATATCTGACATTTGGGTCGGGGTGAAAGTCATAGCATTAACCAGTCTCCAATTAGTCATTTGAGGTCTGGAATCTTGGCCAGTTTGCTGGAGATGAGGGGATCCAGATATAAGTATCAGAATGCAGATAAAGAAGTAAATTAATAAATGAGGTCTAAGGCCTCTCAAAAAATGCCTGTTCTGCACCAAGAGTAACTTTGAGATTGTTGATTGGGGAGAGCTTAATACATCTAGCCCCATCCACTATCTTTCTCTTTCTTCCTCTTCCTCCTCCTTTTCCTGCTCCTCCTCCTCCTCTTCCACATTACCCATCATTTCTCTTGGAAAAGTAGACAGATCAACACTGTCTACTTCTGAAATGTTCTAACTCAGAAATAACTACCTGAGAAATGTTCAAGGTCATACCAGATTCTTAATCTATACTTTGTTTTCAAGCATCCACATTTATGGATTCTTAGTGGCATGGATTTACAAAGCTTTTACATAAATAACCTGATAAATACTTGAGTTACCTTGAGGTATTAGCTCAAGGAGCTTACTGTGAAAAGCTTGATACATGCAGGTTTATGTTTTTCAAAGTATAATGGACAGATTACATTCCACACATTTTTCACCACACAGTACAATAAGCAATGTTTTGATGAGTCATGAAACTCCCACTAGTGTGAGTCATCATTTGTCATTAGTTCACTCTAAAAGGACAGAGAAGTTGTTTTTTTAGCTGATCTAGTTTTCCATCCTTTTAGCATTACTCCATTTGCACCAGAATGATCCAGTTTTTGAAACCTCAGAGTTCTGTACCCTAGTTCTGGACCCTAGTTCTAACCTGGGCTTGTACTTCGCCTTATCCAGTCATAGAAGAATGAAGAGTGATGTGTCCATACTGCCTGTGGATGAATCGATCAGCTGGCTATTTCTAACAGTTTCTAGATTCACAAACTTTTATATACCAACTTATCCTGAGGATTTTCTAAGGTAATTGATAGGTTAGGAAAGTCACACAATTTCTGCCCCCCTAGAGTAGTAGAATTCTCCTTTTATTTCATATGAATATAGCTTTAGAGCTTAAAGAGACCTCAGAGACTATTTAGTTCAGACTTCTTGTTTTACCCATGAGGAAACTGAGGTCTGGAGAAACTTAGTGAATTGCTCAAAGTTACAAAAGTAGTCATAATTAGAAGAGGAATTTGAGCCCAGTCCCTCACACTGAGGGGCTAGTCCTCTTTCCAGGGTACCATGCTTCCATGTTATGGACTATATACTAAGGGATGATGGGACATGGAATTGCAGAGGGGCATGGTTACTATTAATCTTGATCCTGTCCATTCCCTTCTCCTCAGGAAGTATGCCATCTTGATCATCCATTCTCTTTAATATTCCATCTCTCTTTATACAGAGACTCCTCCTTGCTGCCTAAAAACGTCAATATATATTTTCTTTATCCTAGAAACATAAATAAAACAAAACAAAAATACTTCAGTTAACCCTACCAGATCCTCAAGTTTTTAAACTCGATTCTATCTTCTTTTCACAACCAAATGCCCGGGATGGGAAAGTTGTCTATACACACTGCCTTCACTTATGTGCATCCCACTCCTTAGTTCTTTGCAGTCTGGTTTCTTATTCCACCCCTCTTAACTGAAATTGCTTCCCTCTCCAAGTTACTAACAATCTATTAATTGCTAAATTCAATGGTTTTTTTTCTGTCCTCATTCTTCCTGACCTCTCGATTTTATTTGCCATTCTTCACCACCTTCCCTAGGTGGAGTTTCATTCTTCCTAATGATCTCAATAGCGCCTTTGGATTCAATTATCATATTCATACAGATGACTCCTATAAATCTACATATCCAGCCCTCATCCTGCTCTTACATTACCAACTGTATCTCCATCTGGATATTCAATGGGTACCTCAAACTCAGCATGTCCAAAATGGAACTCATTATCTTTCTTCCTAAATCCTCCTCTCTTTTAAACTTTCCTCTTTCTCTCGAGACCATCAATATACTTCTAGTTAGCTACATTCGCAACTTCAGAGTCATTCTCAACTTAGAGGGGAAGCCAAGGCTAGCCATCTCTTCATTTCCCACCAAGCTGCACCCCTCCTGACTTCTCTGTCATGCCTCAGGAAACTCTCCATTCTGGAAAATCACTTCATCCCTGGAATTCATACCTCAGAAGTACCCTCTAAAGTCCCCTCCCCATCTGAATGGAGCATTGAGAGTTCCTCCCAAAAACCTTCCTTTAAGGAGGGAGCCCCGGCCAACCAGCTCCTCATTTCCCATCTTGTTTAGTCTTTTGGACTTCCCCTCATGCTCATACTTGGTCCTGTCTCTCCCTGCCCCTTCTCCCTTTTTGGTTTCCTATTAGGTATTGTCTTCCCTTTAGAATGTAAGCTCCCTGAGGACAGGGCCTGCCTTTCTCTTGTTTGTATTTTTACTCTCTGTGCTTAGTATGTCACCTGGTACAGAGTGGATATTTGATAACAGCTTATTGACTGACTTTTTTCTTCCCCTTGCTATATACACAATCAGTTGCCAAGTCCTTTTGTTTCTCCCTTTCATAGCCTTCCCCTTCTTTCCATTCACATAGCCATCATCTTATTTCAAGTCCGTATCACCTTTTGTCTAGAATATTGCAATCACCTCCTAATGTGTCTCCTTCCGTTTCACTTCCCCCCCCCTCCAATCCCCCCTTCACACAGCCACCAAATTGGTATTCCCAAAGCTCAAATATGACCTCCTCACACCTCTGCTCAAGAAACCATTCAAAATATGGCTCTAATCTATTTTTCTAGACTGATTTCACATGATTTTCCCTAATTTTGCTTCGTTACACCCAAACTGGCCTCCTTGCTGTTGGCTAGTACGTGGCCTTCCACCTCTAATTTCTCCTTCAGTGCTTCTGTGCAACGGCTGCAGCGCTTGTCTTCTTCACATCTCTTGATATCCCTAACACCCTTTAAGATGTAGCTCAATTGACTAATCCCTTCAGTGGCAATACTCCACTTGTCGCCTCTCCCCGTTATTCTATATTTATTTTACTATTTATTTTACTTACCTAGATCTATGATGTATGTCCATAAAGACTGCTAACTCCTTGAAGGTAGAAAGTGTTTATTGTTGTCTTTATATCCCTTATATCTAACATAATGTCTGGTTAAGTAAATACTTATTGAATTAAAAAATAATCCCAGAGACCTGCCTATAGTGGTCTAAGGCTTCATTTCAGCTAGTGTTTAGGGATCTCCAATAGACCTAACAATAATGCTAATAGCTAACATTTATATGAGGGAGTTAGGTAGTGCAGAGGATAGTGTACCAGTCCTAGAGTCAGGAAGACTCCTCTGCCTAAGTTCAAATCCAGCCTCAGACACTTACTAGCTGTGTGACCCTAGTCAAGTCATTTAACTTAGTTTTCTCAACTGCAAAATGAACTGGAGAAGGGGATGGCAAATCATTCCCATATGTGTTTGCCAAGAAAACCCCAAATGGGATCACAGCGGGTCAGAAATGAGTGAACAACAAGAGCATTTACATAATGCTTACTCTGTGATGGGAACAATACACTTTACAATTATTAACTCATTTGATCCCCATAATGATCTTGGGAGGTAGGTGCTGTTATTATCCTGGTTTTCCAACTGGAGCTCCATTTTACACTCAGGCACTAGGAGGTGCCATTGCAGGAAAGCTGGTCCTCTTCTCCGTACTCTTCTGTGGCAGCGGCAGATACTGAAGGAAAACAGGCAACGTTGGAATTGTTCTTCTTAGTGGAGCCAGTAAACATGTCTGCAAAGCCTAGAAGGGCTTTTACCAAGACAAAATAACTCCTAAATATAGGTAACATAAAATAAAACACACTCACACACATACACACACTCACAGAGACATAGACACATGCATGCATGTATATACACAGTCTGCCTTCATTTTCACATATGGATTTGTTGTTCTATGTCTTTGTCATATGTGTTGTTAAGGGCAAAGCATAACTTACAGGCCTTTCTCTAAAGACAACACAACATTTGTCTGGGAATAGTAGCTTATAGAGTGAGCAGAGTCTTTGGGTTTCCAAACTGCCTGAGAACGGCTGGCAGTAGGCTCCATGTACAGAGCTCCTTGGGCGGGGGAAGGTTGCAGCATTGCCCCCACTATCTGCAAAATAAGCTGCCCCCCAACCCAGCTTTGCTGGGCAAGAGAATATCTTAAAAAAATAACACTGCAAGTATAAAAGATAAACCACCCTTCTGGATTGCAAACTCTGCAGTAACCTTGACATCACAGAAACATGAGTAAATATTTTCTCTCCCTTTCTTTCTTCTTCCTTCACTGTGCTTTCTAGGTCCCAAGGATTCTGTGAGTTATTGAAACCTCAAATCCCATCATCTCTTATGTGAAACAATAACACTGCATCTATAAGCAAGTCAGTAATTTCCTTGGCAATCCTCTAATTTCCCTTCCACATCATCCTTGGGAGTGCTGGGTGTTAAGCTTCTTTGGCCTGCAGAGACAATTGTATAAGATTTAAATGCTGCTTCTGAGATTTGCCAAGTAATTACTGGGAAGCTGTTGCTCTTTGCTTTCTTATGTGCCTATCTGAAGTCTCTGTGATTTCATCAGTGTAGGGAACCATTGGGGTGTGGGTTCCCCCATCAGTGTGTATTTAAAGCTACCCATGACTTAGTAAGTTCCAGGGAATTATATGAAACATAAATAGGTTAGGTGAGTTCTTCAAATCACATAGCTAGTACCAGAAGTGGAATTGGATCCCAGTCCTTCCAGACTCTAATCCCTACATTACTCTCTGCTTGTTGGGCATCTCTACCTGCATATTCATTGAAAAACTCAAATTTCATCACTTTAGAGGCAGGTGGGTAGTACAATGGATGGAATAAGGGACTTGGAGTCAGGAGGACCTGAGTTTGAATTTGGTCTCAGACACTTGCTAACTGTATGAATCTGCGCAAGTCATTTATAACTTCTGTTTGCCTCACATTTCTCAACTGAAAAATGAGGGTAATAGCAGCATCTACCTTATGGGGATGTTGGGAGGACTGAATGATAAAGATTTGTAAAGCACTTGGTACAGTGTCTGGAACATGGTGAGTACTATTTAAATGTGTATTCCCTTCCTCACTTAGGTGAAAACAATTCTAGTATCTGCATTATGCTAGTCCTGTTTTCTTTCTTTTTTTCATGTAGAAATCCCAAATCCTCAGCTGCTTTTTCCTTTCTTTTTAATTTTCAGGGAAAGCATTAACTTCTCAAGCAAGGGCAGGTGAAGGGAGGTGTTTATGGCAGTGGAACTGAGAGATGCAATGTACGATGTAACACATGTTCACATCCAGAGGAGATTTGCTGCTGCTGAGCTTGGAGAACACATGAATTTGGACAAACAGTCAACTATTCAGACATATTCTTGATCTAGAAGCTATTATAGTAATAATGACAAATATTTGTTGTACATCTCGAAACAACCTAATAACCCTCCTGTCTGAGCAGAAGATGGAAAAAAGGTGAATGTCAAAGGCTGTAAGAATCCTAATGAAATTCCTGGGATTTACTATCGGCTAGTAGCAAAGCTACAATTGTATTATTCATTGCCTTACTGGAAACTGAGACAAGCTAAATGCCTTTCTAATCCACTTTGCTGTACAATTTGTTGTCCTTTGGAGACAGAGCAACAGAACATACATAACCCCAGAATTCTCTCTTTCTCTCCCCCACTGTCCCATCACCATCTCTCAGAATCTACTGTGTGACACGGTACCTGAAGTAGCTGGTGTGGGTTTAGAAACACAATATCAAGAAGGAGGTGGGGCAATGGTCTTAGTCTATTCTGCCCTGGTCACACCTGTCTGGAATATCATGTTCTGTTCTATGTTTTACAAAGACTATGGCTAAACTGGTGTATATCCAGAATGAGATAAAAATGGTGAAGCAATTCAACAGCTAATCATGTCGGGATCAGCTGAAGGCACTGGGATTCTGATCAGGAGTGGGAGTTGAGGACAGGACATGACAGCTGTCTCCAAGTGTCTGAAAGGCCACCGTATGAAGGAGGGGTTAGAACACTCCGTCTGGCCCCCGAGGGCAGATTTAGGAGTAGCTAGTAAAAGATTAACAGAAGCATATTTCAGATCAATGTAAAGGAAGACTTCCTAACAATCAGAGTTTATACAATCCACCATCTGATTGACAAGCATTTATTAAGCACCTACTGTGTGCTGGAGACTATGCTATGGGGTGTATGGGGTGCTCAGGGAGGACCAGCACCTGTGGTGTGAGGGCTGCTCACCCACTTTTAGTGTCTCCTTTCACCCAACTCTCACCTGTGGTTCCAAGAAGCTGTAGCGTGCACAGTAGGCACAGCCTGGTAGACCATCTCAGCAGATGGCCTAAACTAGGCTGAGGATAACTCACGGTCTTCAAGCCCATCAGTGAATGAGGATCTCTACCCCAAGTGTGTGAAGGCTTCTCCTGGCTGACTGAGCAGATGAGAACAATTTGCTCTAGTGGCCCTAAAGGTGACTGAAGCAAGAGCTGTGGAGCATTTGTCATTGTTGTGGTTGTAGGTCCTTTGTTCTTGAAGAGGGCCATGACATCAGGGAGCTGATGCCATGACTTATGAGTGATTTGGATTTAAGTGAGGAAGGGCTGTGCAAAGTCACCAGCCTCAGTTTCTCCTCTGGAGTCATGTTGGTCCAGTGACCAGATATAGATCTGGATGACTGGAGATGGCCCTGGAGGCAATGGGAGACCTTGGCCTTTTTAAGCAAAGGTCTTCAACGCATCTCATTTTACTGAGGCAATACTCATTCAGCGATTAAGGTTTAATAAGAAATGAAGCAGAGAATGGTCTCTTTACCGAGTCAAAAATAAAATAAATGAATAACTTGGTCAGAGTTCAAAGATGCTAAGGTCATCTGATATATCCTGGGCCATCACCAGTTGTCCTGGCGTTTGTCTTGTCACTGGACTTCCATGACTCAGGAAGAGAGAGTAGATCTGACAGCTTTGTGCAACTCTGCCCCCTTTAAATCCGATTCATGCAGGAGTCACGATATCACCCTATGACGTCACTGGTCCTTTTCAAAAGTGGACAAAACAACCGCAAATACGAATGAATGAAACAATCCATTATGTTCAAATAGGAGAGATAAATATAAACGTGTACAGAATACATATGAAGAGAACAAACGCAAATAAATATATATTGTATTTCATATATTGGCCACTAGGTGGCACACACAGTGCCAGGCCTGGAGTTAGGCTGACTCATCACAGCTATGTGACCCTGGGCAAGTCATTTAATCCTGTTTACTTCAGTTTTATCATTGTAAAATGAGCTGGAGGAGGAAATGGCAGGCCACTCCAGTATCCTTGCCAAGAAGGCCCCAAATGAGATCGCAAGGAATTGGAATGGACTGAGTGACTAAACAACAATAACAAGTTTATGTATATGTATATGTATATGTATATGTATATGTATATGTATATGTATATGTATGTGTATGTGTATGTGTATGTGTATGTGTATGTGTATGTATGTATGTCTGTATGGGATAAGTATGAAGAGAAGAAATGCAAATGAATATATAGTATTGAATGTACATTTGTATAGAGAATACATAGGAAGAGAACAAATGGAAATAAAAACGATGTAGTGTTTTTTTTTAATGTGGTTTGCAAGGGAGGACATGAGTAGTTAGGGAGTGGGGCAGGAATTTGAAAAGGATTCATGCAGAGGATGGTGCTTCAACTGCATCTTAAAAGAAGAGACAGACTGTGAGGCAGATTTGAGACAGAAATGCATTCCAGGCAGGTTCAAAGGCCAGGCAGGGCAGAATCATGAAGATGGGAGTTTGAGTGTCTTAAGGGACGAAAAGAGAGAGAAGGCCAGTCTGGCTGAATTGCAATGTGGGAGAGAGAGGGACATCCAATAAGGCAAGAAAGATAAAGATGGGGCAGGGCTGTGAAGGACTTTAGAAGATAAACATAGAAGTTATTGTTTGACCAAAGAGGAAAGCCATAGGAAGCCATGGTCAGATCTGCTGTGAAGGAAAATGACTTTGGAAGCATTGGATAGAATGGGAGGAGAAGTGGGGCAGAGCCAAGATGGCAGTGTAGAAGCAGCAAAGTTTTGCATCTCCCACATAGCTACCTTAAATACCCATGAAATATGACTCTAAACAAATTTTAGAGCTCCAAAATTCACAAAAATACAAAAAACACATCTCTCACTGAAGGCAGCTCTCCACAAAGGGCTCATTGCAGCACACTGGGAGCTGCAACCAGCCCAACCTGAAGCCATGGACTGGCCCCAGGGTGGACAGGAGGAGCCACAGATGGAGTCTTCAGGAGAGCAGATTGGCAGCACTTGTGGTAATTTCCAGATTTTTCAAGCCAGAAGAAATGAGGACTAAGAGAAAGGTCAGTGGGATTCAGCTAAATTTTGGGAAGAAAAGTGGTCTGGCCAAACTGCCCCCACGGCAAAGAAGTAGTAGAAGTGGCACAAGCGGCAAAAGAGACAGCCACCTCCACCTGGCTGCTACAGAGCTCCCGGCCTGCAGACTGCAAGGGGGGGCCAAACAATTGATCAGAGGCCAAGTGCTCTTGTGTTGACCAGCCTGGATCTGGATCTTGGTCTTGGGTGGTGGTCCTGGGGTGCAATTTCAGTGAGCCAAAGCTGGTGGGGGCTGCAGCACCCCCCTAAGAGCTCCAGCAGCTGTGAAAACCCCAGCAATTTGGGACAGAGCTTTCTCTGCCCTGGAAGCAGAGTTCCACAGAGCTAAAAAAAATCAAGCAATTAATTGACTGGCCAATATGACTAGGAAAAGGAAGCAAAGTAAGAACAATAACCTCACTCTAGAATCCTTTTTTGGGGACAAAAAGGTTCAAAGCATGGAACTGGAGGGAGACAACACAGTCAGAACTCCCACACCAAATGCTTCCAAGAAACATGAAGATTTCCTACAAGCCATAGATCAGCTTAGAAAGGACTTTGAAAACCAAATAAGAGAAGTGGAAGAAAAACTGGGAAGAGAAATGAGAATGATGTGAGAAAATCATGAAAAGAATTAGAGTGGAGCAAATGAAAGCAAATGACTTTATGAGAAATCAAGATACAATTAAACAGATACAAATAAATAAAAAATAGAAGGTAATGTGTAATATCTCCTTGAAAAAACCACTGACCTGGAAAATAGATCCAGGAGAGACAATTTAAAAATTATTGGACTGCCTGAAAGCATGATCAGAAAAAGAACTTAGAAAGCATCCTTCAAGAAATTCTCAAGGAAAATTCCCCTGATATTTTAGAATCAGGAGCCAAAAATAGAACTTGAAAGAATTCACCAATTATCTCTTGAAAAAGATCTCCAAAAGATAACTCCTAGAAATGTTATAGCCAGGTTCCAGAGTATATTACAGGCTGCCAAGAGGAAGCAATTTGAATACTGTGGAAACACCATTAGGAAAACCCAGGATCTGGCAGCTTCTACATTGAGGGATCGAAGGGCCTGGAATATGATATTCTGGATATCAAGGGAGCTAGGATTAAAACCAAGAATCACCTACCCAGCAAAATTGAGTATAATGTTCCAGGGGAAAATGTGGTTATTCAATGAGGTGGAGGACTTTCAAGCATTCTTGCTGAAAAAACCAGAACTGTAAAGAAAATTTGACATTCAAACACAAGAAGCATGAGAAGGTAAATATGGAAAAGAAATCATAAGGAACTTATC
The DNA here is from genome assembly GCA_028646575.1 of Pseudocheirus occidentalis. Classification (NCBI taxonomy): domain Eukaryota; kingdom Metazoa; phylum Chordata; class Mammalia; order Diprotodontia; family Pseudocheiridae; genus Pseudocheirus; species Pseudocheirus occidentalis. Next base: position 312,799,236 of record CM053594.1, read on the forward strand.
AAAGTTGAACTATTTACATGCCAATATGGAAAACCAGTACTAGTAACTTATGAAACTTTTCTTAGTATGAGGATAGGAGAAGGGAATACATATGTATGTATATGTATACCTACACATATGTCTATAGAGGAGGGTATATATGCATATGAATACATATCTGTGTGTGTGTATGTGTACATAGAGGGTACAGGTTCAATTGAATAGGAAGGGATGATACTTTAAAAGGTAAAATTCTGATGTGGGAGAGGACTAGAAAGAGAGGAGACAGGAAGAGACAAAATGGGGTTAATCATCCCATATAGAAGAGACAAAGGATAATTGTTACAACTTTACTTTCATACTCTCATTGAATTTGGCTTAGGGAAGGAACAATATAAACTCTAAACTGGGTATCTTGCCATACAGGAGAGTAGGGTGCATGGGGATGAGAGGCTGTATGATGGAGGGGAGGGTAAGGTCAGGTCTGTCCCAAGGTACTGGAAGCACACACTTTTGTAAAGGTACAAGGGCAGGGTAGAGAATAGAACAAGGGGGAAGGCAGAATAGGAAGGAGGGACATATAATCAGTCTCTCACAATATGTCCACTGTGGAGATGTCCTGCCTAATTACACATGTACAGCTTGTATTGAATTGCTTGTCCTTCCAGTAGGAGTGGGTGATGAGTGAGGAACCGAAAGAATCTAGAATTTAAAGTTCTACAATCAAATATTAATATATATGTATATATACGTATATACATATAATAATACTTATTATTAACTACATGCAAGTGGGAATTAAGATATACAGGCACTGGGGTAGGGAGACCCATCCTGCCCTACTGGAAGGTCAGAGGGGCGATGGGGGAGGACATAGGAGAGAGCAGATTGGGGGAGGGGCTTTACAGTGGGATCACTGTTTTGGGGTTGTGGGTAGGAGAAAGATGGGGAGAAAATTTGTAACTCAAAACCTTGTGGAAATGAATGATGTAAACAAGAAAATAAATAAAATAATTAATTATAAATTAAAAAAAAAGAATGGGAGGAGGAGAGACTGGAGGCACTGTGATCTATTTGGAGGCTGCTACAAAAACATGGGGCAGAGATGATTAGGGCCTGACCTAAGGTGGTAGCAGATGAATGAAGGGAAGGGGTTAAAATCAAGAGATGTCGCAGTAGAGAAAACAAAGGTCAAAGAACCTGGTTGGATATTTGGAGTGAGGGAGAATGAGGAGTCATAATTCCAAGCTTGTGAACCTCAGACAAGGGAAGGATGCTGGGACCTTCAACAGAAACTGGGAAATTTGGAAAACGGGAGGGCTTTGGGACAAAACTAATAAGATCAGATTAGACATGTTGAGTTTAAGGCTTTTGGTGATACGGTACTGAAACTAAGGGGAGGGACTAGGCTTAGATTTATATTTCTCAGAGTTATCTGTACGGAGATGGTAGATTTTTATGGAAGCTGATGGCATTACTAAAGAAATATAGAGCTTGGAGGGGGACCAGGTCAGAACTTTGAGGATTACCTATGGTGAGAAGGCATGGTATAGATGATGAGCTAACAAAGGAACAATGATATGGGTGAATATAGAACCAGGTGAGAGTATTGCTATTAAAGTTCAGAGAAGAGAGATATCCAGGAGAAAGAGGGTAGTCAGCAGGGTCCAATGCAACAGAAAAGTCTATAAAGATGAAGACTGAAAGAACAGTATCAGATATGGTAATCAAGGGATTAGTGTTGGCTTTGGAGCAAATATTTTCATTCAATGATAAAACAATGTTGGAGAAGGTTGAGAAGCAGGTGAGAGAGGTAGAGTAGTGATGAGAGACAACTTTTTCTAAGAGTATGGCTGAGCAAGAGATGTTATTAAGATGGTTGTTTGTGCAGATGGTAGGGTCTAGAGAAGGGCTTTTTTGTTTATTTGTTTGTTTTTTTATGGGAAAAATGTGAGCACATTTGAAAGCAATAAGTTAGGAACCAGTAGACAGGGAGGAGTTGGAGATTAAGGAAAAGGTGGGTGTGGGGGACAGAATGGACTAACTGAGTTTGTAGTTTGCTGAAAAAGAACAGAAGGATGGGATCAGGGTTTCCTTGGGAAATAGCAAGAAATTCACTGGAGGTCTGGAGTAGACATTGGTGGGCTGGTCCCTTATTAGAGCGATTATGAAGATGAAATTTTCAGGCATGGTTTAGACTAGATTGGGGGTGGGAACCTGTAGCCTCAAGGTCATATGTGGTCTTCTACGTCCTTGAGTGTGGCCTTTTGACTGAGTCCACATTTTAGGATTTGTTTGGTGAAGTTTAGATTCAGTCAAAGGATCACACTTGAGGACCTAGAGGGCCACTTGTGGCCTTGAGGCCGCAGTTCCCAATCCCCAGACTAGAGAGACCCCTTGAAACTTCGAGTATCTGAGAGGTTTTTTTTTTTTTAAATGAAGGGTGGCTGAAATAAAGTCTTAATGGCAAGCTGCTAAATTACCTCATAAATTTACTTATTTTGTGTGTGAGGTTATAATGTAGTGGCTAGATGCAGGGGTGGGGAACTTGCAGTCTCTGTTCTATGAAGTTTGGATTCAGTCAAAGGATTGCACTTGAGGACCTATAGAGCCACATGGGACCTTGAGGCTGCATGTTCCCCACCCCTGGTCTGGATTTGGGATCAGGAACACCTGGATTCAAATTCTCTCTTTGATCCTACTGGCTAGGTAACAATGGACAAGTTGCTTTACCTGTACTTCAGGTGTTGGTTTGTAAAACATATCTTATAAATACTTTTTACCAAAAAAAATTGTAAATTTTCTCATCTAATAATGCACTTTTCACAGGGTTATTAAAAATCTCCTAAGAAGTAAGGCATAGATTGTTTCTTCCTCCATGTACTGTATTCTTCTAATTCCAAACTGGCTAAAGATCAGTCTTCTGCTCTTTTCTATAGGGCTTTTTCATTTTTTTTTAAAGATTTAAATCTTGGTTCACTCATATTTTCCCAATAGATTAAAGACCTGCCTTTACTGCAGAAACTTCCATGAAATTTCATAATGTCACTAAAGATTACCCCTTATAAAGCCTACTTTTATTTTCTGATTTCATACCATCATTTTTATTGCCACTAACTCTTCTCTCACCCATTCCAGATTGAGCTGAGTGGTATCCTGTGGTGCATACATTTCTGTGGTATTTGAGGTTTGAGGCAATTTTTCATTCTGCAGAAACTTGGTTTTCTTGGAAGGCATTTTCAAAATGTTTCACCACTTCTTTGTAGGTTAGACAAAAGGAAACTGACCTGATGAGAAACAGTGGGGTTTTCCAGAGGTCACAGAGTGAGTCAGGCTCTAGGTGGGGAATACAACCCCCAGGTCTGGAAACATGGTGTGGTTATCTGAACTCTACATCAGGCCCCTTTGCTGAATTTTGATATCCAAGACAAGCTGCCATTGGAATTTATTCCCTGTATGCTTTGTCAATAAGCATGGAAGATCCCAACCCTCTTTGCCAAATAGAGCAGTCACCAGGGCTGAGGAGGCCCTGCCTGAAGCCGGTACTTGAGGGTTACCTTTGGCTTCACAGTAAGGAAAGGCAAAGGCTTCTTTAATCTGAAGACATTTTCCCTTGTGTTATCTCAGTTAGACGTTATGTTTTTGGTGTTCATCCCACCCCTTCCCCCATTTTCTCCTGCATAAGAAGGACTTAATTGAGGCCCTTATTAGTTTGCTGCTTTGTACCCTGGTCATTAGTGGAAGAGGATGTGGGCCTGGGAGTCAGGCGACAAGAGCACTAGCCCTGACTCTGTCACTCATTGACTATGTGACTGCATGCAAGTCATCCCTTCAGGCCCCTAGCATGGTAATGCAACCCCTTTGGGAAGGACTTCTGAGGTTACCTCCAACCCCTCTCCTTTGGCAGATTAGGAAAGTAAGGATCAGAAGGTTAAATGACTTCATCTGGTCATAGAGCTATTCATTTTGCCTAAGTGTTCTGACCCGCAGTCCACTGGTCTTTGCGTGATACCAGTGATCCTTTAGCAGTACCATAAAGAGATGGGGGCAGCTGAGTGGATAAGTGCTTAGAGTCAGGAAGACCTGAGTTCAAATTCTGCGTTAGGTGCTTACTATCTATGTGAACCTGGCAAATCGCAGCCTCTGACTGTGTCACTTTTCTCAACTGTAGAATGGGGATAATAATAGCACCTACCTCTTATGGTTGTTGTGAGGATCAGGTGAGATAATATTGGGGAGCTGGAGGAGTATCTGGTAAGTCACAGGAGCTTAAGAAATGCCTATGCCTTCTCCTTCCATACTTTTTTCTAGATCGAAAACTAGTTTATTGGAGAAGTTAGAAACACCTTCTAAGCAATCCAGCTGTCTTCTGCAAAACATACTGCCCCAAATCATCCATTCCAATGTCATTCCTTTGTTTTTTTTTTTTTTAAACAACTTCAGGGACTCTCCAATGCTTCCTAAATAAAAATATAAACTCCTCAAGTTGGTATTTGTGATCTTTACAGTCTGGCTCTAGCCTACTTTTCCAGGCTCATTTTATGCTCCCCAGCTCTCAATCTAAGGTCCTATGATCCTTCACACAAATGACTTTTAAACATAAATTGGCCTAATTTGTGTTCCTCAAACTAGTTATTCCATCTTCCTCTGCCGGGCTTCTGTACAGGCTGTCCATCATGCCTGTGTCTGTGTCCCTTGTGACCAAAAAGTTGAAAGAGAAACTGCTCACAAGACAATCCAGAGGCTCTGGTAAGTCCAAGGCTACTTTCCCCCTGTTAGCGGTGTAGGGTGGTGTAGGGACTAGCTTTCTCAAACTCAAGTTTTAAAAACCTGAGGTTGAATCCCACCTCAAACATTTACAAACTACCTGTGGGACCTTGGGCAAGTCACCATTTTCAACTTTGATGTCCTCATCTGTAAACTTGGAGCTGATGATAATAACACCTAGCAGAGCTGGGTTGTGAGGAAGAAGTAAGACAATGGATGTAAATGGTGCCTGTTCTCCATATAAGGTCGCTAGGTGGCGCAGTGGACAGAGCTCTGGTCTTGAAGTCAGGAAGACTCTTCTTTGTGAGTTCAAATGTAGCCTCAGACACAAGCTATGTGACTCGGGGCAAGGTACTTAGCCCTGTTTGCCTCAGTTCCCTCATCTGGAAAATGAGCTAGAGAAGGAAATGGGCAGTATCTTTGCCTAGAAAATCTCAAATGGGGTCATGGAGAGTCAGCCGTGACTGAAGAATGACTGAACAATGTACTCCTTACAGAGGACAGGACAAACTCGGCTACTTCTAGTTTGGAATGAATTCCCTTCTCAAATTTCCCTTTTAGAATCTCTGACTAACCTCAAGGTTCTCCTCATGCGATGTCTCCTATTTGTGACCTTTTCTAACAGAATCCCCCAGTTACTATCCCCTGTCTTTTCAAATACCCACAAATATACTTATCTATTTAGACTTTATCTCTCCCTTTGAGATTCCTTCAACACAGGCCTCTTTTTTGATGTATTTTTGTTTGCCCACTGTCTAGCATAGGATCTTATACACAGAGGATAATTAATAAATCATTTTTGGATTGAATTGAATCCCTGCATTGTAGGTTGAGATTACCTTGTATGCTTGCTGTATTCAGGGTCCTACTCTGAAGATACTCTTGTGGTCTAGCCTCTGATAGCATCCTGAGGTTTAGTCACCAAAGTGTTGAGTCTATTTTTCCTTACCAATAACAAGGGAAGAAAGTAGCACCTCTCTATGTTCTGCTACCCCTCCCCCAATGATTGGGATTTCATTATAGCTAGAACTCCTCATATGGTTCTGGAGTGGCTCTGTGTGTATTCTAAAGAAACTAACTAGGGTGAACAGGATGGAAAGCCTGATGCCACCCACTCTGAGCTCCAAGATAAACAAAATGGTGCCAGTTCAGAATGTTTCTTGAATACGCATCCGAAATTCTTATTAAATTAGGTACAGGGGAGGGAGGGAGAAAAGAGTCTGCCTACTTCAATCCTGGGAATCCGTTAGAAGGTGAAAATGAAGCAACAATGTATATAAATAAGACAACATAAATCTAAATTTCGGTTTTAGGCTTTGATCAAGCCATAGGTTTTTGATTTTTAAAGAAAAGGAATCATTTGACACCTTGATGTCGCAGACATTTTAGAACCGGAAGTGGCTTGATGGATCACTCTGCCCAACTACTTCATTTCGAAGATGAGGAAAATGAAGTTGAAGGAGGTTGTGACCTTGGCAAAACGGCAAAATGAACGCATGCATCAAACACATTCCAGAGCAATGGAGTTCTGATTGCAATGCAGGCTAAACAGAACTTGTAGCCACTAGAGGTCGCTAATGCACCAGGCTTGGAGCTCCTGGGGAGGCTTTGGCAAGAGACCTGTTCAGACTCAGATCCCAGAAAACGTGGAGTGAAAGAAAAAATGAGGCAAATGACAGCTTTTAGGGCATTTTCCCACCAAATCCTTACAAAAGGAGAACGTAATCTGGTTTTTGAGCTAACTTGTTTCCGCTGGTTTTATTGTCTTCTTTACACGATCCGCGAGCGGAAGAGAATCTTACAATGCCCCCAATTCTCCTGGCCGGGAGCTCAGCTTCGGGGATCAGGCCAGAAGAGCTACAGGCGCCGCATTATCAGGGAAACAAAGCCAGAGGGAGAGACTGCGCTGTCCTGTCCTGAATCAGCCGCTTCTTAAAGCGAAACCCCAAGAAAGAAAGGCCCAGCGCCCCGCGGGGAGCCAGGGGGCAGAAACGAGCGTCCTTCTCATTGATCCTGGGTGGGAGTGGGGCTTTCTGGGGAAGCCGCCCAGGAGCCCAGCGGGCTTGTGCTTCCACAGGGACTCCTCCGTCTGCCCCCTCAACAACAGTCCACCTCAATGTTATTAACAAACAAACAAACAAACAAAAAACCCCAACCCTTCCTGAAAAGTTGTATAAACTGATAAAGAATGAAATGGGCAGAACCAGGGGGGCGATGTATACAACAACAACAACAATGATGCGCAAATAAACAACTTGGAAAGCTGTCAAAGGCTGATGGAGCATGATCAAAGTGATCGATCGCAGTCTCTGATTCTGAAGGACACATGATGCAAAGCACTGCCCATCTTCTGGCGCAGACCATGGATTCAGGGCGCAGGGCTCCCACCTTTATCTGTATGTGTGCGTGTGTATGCGCATGAGTATGCATAGTCACGCGTCTTATAAGTGTCTCGTGGCATGTGACATGTGTATAGTATGCATATATACATGCCTACATACATGCACACATGTGATGTCTTAACTTTGCATCCTGAATTCACTGTTTTGTGCCACGAAGTGGATAGCATGTTTTATTGTCAGCCTTCAAGAATCAGAATACACATACAAGTACACACACACACACACACAGGCCTTTGTTTTATGTGACTGTGTATATTTGTGACAAGGAATTTGTTTTTCTTTCTTTTTTTTCCCAATGTCACAGGATAGCAGGGAAAGAAAATTGATTTCTATTAATTGAAAAACAACAACTTGAAAATTTGAGAAGAAAAAGTTATAGATGTGTTATGCTACCATGGGAGCTGGAGGCATCTTTAGAAAACTTCTGAAGACCAAAATTCATTGCAGCTGAAGGAATCCCTTTAGATGCCTAATGTCTCAATCACCTTCTTTTTTCAGGATTCTGGAGTTTCCTAACCATGCACAAGAAGATGAAAGAGAAAGTGCTTATTAGACAATCTGTTGGCTTTGGCAGTCAAATAATACCTTTCCTCCTCTTGCAGCTAGGAGGTACTGTAGCTAGGTTGCTGGAAGTGAGGTTCCAAGGACCCGAGTTAGAATCTCGACTCAGATACATCGGTGTCACCTTGGTGAAGTCATTTACCACTCTCAGCTTCACTATCTTCATCAGTAAAATGGTACTAATGATAACACCTACCTAACAATATAGAGTTGTGAGGATTAAGTGAGCTAAACAGGTACAATGCTTCACTATTTAAAGAACTATATTCATGGTGCCTGTTCTCCTTATAGAGGACAGGCCAGAAGTTTCAGAGCCCTCAATTTCTAAACCACACAGAGCTTTTCTTTCCTGGTTTCATCTTCTACTTACTCTCTGGCCTTTAATCATGCTGGAGGACAATTGCCAGCTTGTGATGGAGCTAAAGTAGGAAAGCAAATACAGTCCTGCTGAAAACCCTGGACATGCCCTGGCATAGCCCAGAGCTGAAGTGTCGCGTCCCTGGGTAAGTGGCTGGGCGGTGGCAGCTGCGGGTCACAGCATTGTTCTGCTGCTCCAGGGGCAGCTGCAGCAGGAGGAATTCCTAGGCTAAGATTTTCCCAGGGCTTCCTTGCTGCTTTACAGCTGACCTATGGGGAGCTCACCTCTCACCCTCACCCCCCACTTCTTCCTGAGTATTCCCCCAACTCAAGGTGGGGCCTAAGTCTCAGAAAATCTGGTCTGACTGATTGACTGCTTCCAACCTTCCTTAACACACAGAAACCCCTCCTCTAGATAAGAAACACAGGAAATCTATTTAGTTCTCCTTGAGGGATGTTCTCTTTTAACTTCTAAATTGCTGGCTCTTTTTTTCTTGTCAATTCATTAAGCTGCTAGGAAGGTTCATCTTCAGACAACAAGCTTTGTCTGAATAACTTACTTATTAACTTTTCCTTTTTTAAATTTTATTGAAGTGTCTTATTTTTACATCACAAACATTTACAGACTACCCATACTCTGTGAAAGATCTCTTCTAACAAAGGAAAATAGTTAAGTAAACCTAATAATGCAGACACTTCATCTGAAATAAAATGCAACATTTTGCACCTGTAGTGCTACCCCCAAACCCCCCTCCCACATTTCTCTATTAAAACAAGCAACAGAAATGTATTTTCTCCCTCTTTCATCCACAATCCCATTGGGGGGAAAAGATAAGAAAAGTCAATTTCCTATGCTTTCTAGTGTTTTTAATTGGAACTGATGTTGTATTTTGTCAAAAGCTTTTTCTGCATCTATTGATAGTTGTTGTTATTGGTATTGATAAGGTTAATTATGTTGATAGTTTTCCTAATATTGAACTAGCCCTGTATTCCTGATACAAATTCTACTTGGTCATACTGATTGATCTTTGTAATAAATTGCTGTAATCTCCTGTTAGCATTTAATTTAATTATTTTTTTGCATTTATACTCATTAAGGAAATTAGTCTGTAGTTTTCTTTCTCTGTTTTTGCTCTCCCTGGTTTAGGTATCACAATTTTGCTTCATAAAAGGAAATTTGAAATCCTTCTCTAATTGTTCTTTTCAAATAGTTTATATAGTATTAGGAATGATCGTTCCTTAAATGTTTGATAGAATTCATCTGTGAATCCATCTGGTCTTGGGGATTTTTTTCTTAAGAATTTCAGTGATGTCTTGTTCAATTTTTTTTTCTAAGATAGGGTTATTTAAGTGTTCTATTTCTTCTTTATTAATCTGAGAAGTTTGTATTTTTATAATTATTCACCCATTTTACTTGCATAAAATTGGGCAAAAGAATGACTAATAATTGCTGGATGGTACATTCATCTTTTTCATACTAGTAATTTGGTTTTCTTCCTTTTAAAAAAAATCAGATGGGGTGACTAGGCGGCACAGTGAATAGAGCACTAGCCCTGAAGTCAGGAGGACTTGAGTTCAAATCCAGCCTTAGACACTTAACACAAAATCTAGCTGTGTGACCTTGGGCAAGTCGCTTAACCCCAATTTCCCTACCTTCCCTCCAAAATAAGCAAAAAAAAAGCGAAACAAAAGATCAGGTTAACTTACTGTTGTTTTTATTGTTGTTTTATAAAATCAGCTACTAGTTTTATTTATTAGTTTAACGGTTTCTGGTTCTAGGATATTAAGGCAGCTTTCTTTGACAATTTCTTGAAATATGACACCTAAGTTCTTTCTCTGATTATGACCTTCAGTTAGTTCAATGGTACTTAAATTATCTTTCCTTGATGAATTTTTTTTAGGTCAGTTGTTTTTCTTTCACATTACCTTCTTTTTTTTAAAAAAAAAATCTTTTGACTTTGTTTTATTGTTTCTTGAAATCTCATGGAACCATGAGATTTCCAGTTACCCAATTTTAATTTTTAAAGAATTATTTTCTTCAATGAGCTCTTGTACTTTTTTCCCATTTGGCTAATTCTACTTTTTAAGGAGTTGTTTTCATCAGTGAATTTCTGTACCTCTTGGTTCATTTGGCCAATTATGTTTTTTAGGGTGATGTTTTCTCCCTCTTTTTCCAAGTTGTTAATTTTCTTTTCACAGTTTTCTTCCTTTGCTTTCATTTTTTTTAGCCAATTTCCCCCTACCAGTCTTATTTTCAGAGCCAGTTCTATGGAAGTTTTCAGTGCTTCCATGGTGGTGTGTTCCGGGGAGAGGTGCGGTCAATGCTCTACTAGTCTGCATTCTGTTACTTACCCAGGATAGACCCCTGATCCCTGGAATTGCAATCAATACTGCTCCTCAGGGTTCTGGATCCCTTAGAACCAGAAGTCATACTCTCCCTCAGGTCTTCCATTCCCTCTTGACTAAAAGTGCTTCTCTTTGCCCTTGAATTGTCCTCCAGGAGTGGATATAGCCAATGAAGTTGCAGAACAGGTACCTTCAGGATTCTATAATGTTGTTGGGATTTAAGATCTTCTCTGACCATTAATGGGCTCACATGGAACCTTTTGCTAATTTCTAATTAGGCACTGATTCAGGAGCGCTGTGATACCTTCTGGCTCCAAAAAGTGTAGTGTGTGTTTGTGTGTGTATAATACAATATATATTTATATAATGTTATATACAATTATATATAATAAATTACATATATAATGTATACATGTAATATGTGTATGTATGTATGTGTATATATATATACATATATATGTGTGTGTGTGGTGTGTATGTGTGTGTGTGTATGCTCTGAGTTGGCATTTTGCTTTGGGGGCTCACTTATGAGAAGGATCTTGTGATTCCCTGGTTGAGATTCTGAGTTACCATATGTTCAGAGCTTCCTGACTGCTCAGATGTAAAGGCTCTCTCGATCCAGAGGTGTATGTAAAGTGTATATAGTTGATTCAGGCAATCAAGCCCTGTCTGTTCATCTTTATTTTTCTGCTTGTATTTTCTTTGTTCATACTTTCTCAAGTTCAAGGTACTGACTTTTCCTTTGAACTAGTGAATGTAATTTAAAAAGATGGCTGACCCCTTAAACAGCTATCTTTCCTAGTAAAGCAGATTTAGGAACTTGTGCTAGCAGTCACCCTGGGTATGCCAGTGTGGTTGCTGTTACAAGTTCACACTCCCTCTTAACCAAAAGTGCTCCTCTCTGCTCTTGAACTATGACCCAGAAGCAGGTATAGACAATGGAAATGCCAAACAGCATTTGGTCTAGTGTCCAGTGCTGGCATAGTGGCCCCCTGTATTCTCTTTCTGACCAGCTGTTGGGTCCTTCTGCCATCTCCGGCTTAAGAGCTCCTAAAGCTGCTGCTGCTTCTATCACTACCTCCTGGTTCTACCACTGTTGTTTCTTCCATGTGGGCTGCAGGTCAACTTCCACCCCCATGTCATAGATCTCTCTTTCTGACCTCCTAAGTTGCTTTAGACTGGAAGAATGTGCATCTCACCTTTTGTTGGCCCTGCCACTCAAGAATTTTATTTGACTCATTATTTTAAAGTTTTTTGGAGGGGAATGTTGGGATAGCCCAGTTGAGTATATTCTTTACTCTGCCATCTTGGCTATGCCCCTTCACAGTGTTCTTATTGATGTATAGATGATTCTTCTGGGGATTCTTTATCAGTTAATAAAATTGCTTATTTTAAACAATTACAATTAAAACTGTTCATTTTATAGTATGATGTTATATTTCCCAGTTGATTGGTTCTCTCTTAATCACAGGTTTATTCAATTTAGATCTTCTTTTTACAAGGAAACTAACAAAAGACAATTAACCATAGTCTTTAACTTTTTTGTGTGTCACAGACACCTTCAGCGGTCCTTCTCAGAAAAATGTTTTTAAAAATAAAATTTATAGTATTACAAGGAAAAATTACTTTGAAATATAGACATAGGAACTTATAGATTCATAGACCTAAAGTTGGATGAGATCTTAGAATCATCTGTATGATATGGTAGAAAGATTGTTGGATTTAGAGTCAGAGCACCTGAATTCAAATCCTGCTTCTGCCAATTACTTTCTGTGTGACTTAGGCAAGTCTCTTAACCTTTCAAGGACCTGGCTTCATCAATCTTAAAATTTAATTATTGGACTAGATGATCTATGATTTTATGAACCTGGTTATTTTATAGATGAAGGAATGGAGGTTAATTATCTGCTTGAAGTTCAAAAAAGTATTAAGCATCAGAGTCAAGATTTAAATTTAGTTTCAGCATTCTTTTCATGGAACTAGAAGTGATAATTACTCTAAAGTCCATTACCATGAAAGGCTCCTTGTGCATCTCATTAATTTTTAAGTTTCAACTCTGACCTTTGTATCTGGATCTGAAATTTTTATCTCTAGTCCTGATGTCTCTTCTGAGAACCATATTTGGACCTCCAGCTACCTTCTGAACATATCTGTCTATATATCCTGCCAGCTCCTCAAACAAACTCAAATCATCCATAAAAGGACTTGTTATTTTTATTCCCAAATGTGCTTCTCTTTCTGACTTCATTATTTTTCTTCATGTCACTAAGCCTTGGTGTTCAAAACCTTAAGGTTATCCTATCATTCTGATATCTGGTATCTAGTGATCAAGTCTTGCCAATTCTACCATCATGATAGCGCTTGTATCAATTCTTTTCTCTCTAGTTCCACTGCTACTATGCTAATTCATGCCCTAATTCCTAAGTACCCAGCTTCCTTAATAGCCTTCTAACAGGCTAAATAGCAACCTTCCATCCTACCTGTCTATACTTTATTCTGCTATTAATATAGCCTCTCAATGCCTAAATCTAGTCATATAACTTTTGGTCAAAAGTCTTCTGTGACAATTTTTTTGCTCATGAATTACAATTTAAACCCAATTATCTGTCATTCACAATCTTTCATAATTTGATACAATTCTAATTTATGTCATGATATTATCTTTTATATATTAAACATAAGCTAAGTTTGTTAAATATTGGTTCATCTCTGCGCTATTTTTCTTATTCCTTTGCAAATGACCTCTAAGGTCCCCTTCCTGGTCTAACTGTATAATCCTATGCTTAATTTTTCTATTAGATTTATCTATCCATGAAAAAGCAATCTTACAGTTCCTTATTCTTTATTATGTTAAAGTTGCCCTCAAGAGTAATATGCTCTCCTTTTTTATCTTTTATCTATTTTTATTGTTGTATTGTCAGAGAACATGACTTCTACTGCTTTGTTTTTCATTAGTTCATCTGAAGTTTAGTATATTTTGCTTTTGGCCATTATTTTAAGTCAATGTGAATTTTTATGTTTCACTTATGTTTCTTATAAATAATATCTTGTTGGATGGTACTTTCTAATCCATCTATTCTCCTCCTTTATGAGTGAGTTCATTCCATTCATATTCATACTTATAATCTTTAATTGTTTCTTTCTCTCCATTCTATCCTCTTGCACCCTTTCTTCTCTTTGTCCTATGCTTCTATGTTCACTAAGAAGAAGTAGGTGGTGAGGGAAAAGGAATATACTCAAAATGAGCAATCTATACTTGACCCATGCTTCTGTTATCTGACTTCTCTTTCTTTTCTGATTTCTGAGACAACAAAGGAAAAGCAAGCCAGCCTAGCTGAAGACTTAAGGTACTTTGAGAGAGAAAGCATGTTTCAGGAAAGTCAAACCACCATCATCACCTTGGCTGCTATCTCCCATAAAGATGATAACACAAGACCCTAAGCCTTTGGGATTAGTGTTGCTTCCACTCCAGTGCCCTTAGAAAAGAGCCCTGTGGAGAAACAGACTGACTGCTGCTCCTCCAAGTGCTTCAGTCACAGCTCCTGAAGACCCAAAAAGGAAAGTTCCTGCTCCCAAAAACTTGGCATTGTCAAATTATTCAACTTCAGAAAAGGACATGATTTTATCACTGAAATGACACTTTAAAAAAGCATTAGGATCTGCTTTTCCACACTATTCTAAATTCTATGAGATTTTTCTTTCTGCCTCACAGCTAAAACCTTCCATGTATGTTGTTTCCTCATTAGAATTAGAGCTCCTTGAGCACAGGGAGTCTCATTTTTCAATTTATCATTCAATTAATAAACATTTATTAAGTGCCTACTTTGTGCCAGGCACTGTGCTAAGCAGTATCCTTTAGTGCTTAGCACAATCTTTAAACACAGTAGGTGCTTAATAAATATTTCATTCATTCATTCAGACCAGGAACATGGGTTCTTACCCTTTCTTTTCTTTTAAATTCTTTATCACATACACCCTCTGTGGTTAGAATTTCCTTTATAACTAATTCTTTTCTGAAACTATGTACCTTCACTTCCCCTCTCCTAATTTCCTCCTAATTCCCTTTTGAGTTGAATTTAATTCTAAACCAGTCTCTTATGTGTCAGCATGTGTGTGTTCTGTCCAGTTCTGAGGAAAGTAAAGTTCAAGCAATGTCCATTCCCCCTCCCCTCCTTCAAGTTTTTACAATTTTCTTTTTGCACATTCTGATGGTCTGAGACAATAATTTATACCTCCTTCCTTTCCCTTTCTTTCCTAGTGTATTCCCTACCACGCCCCTTATTTTTTTCTTAAAATCATCAAAACATTTCCTAGACCGTATGTGTCATTGAAGATCCTCCCTAATCCTTGATGACATTAGAATTCTGAGAGAAAAATTCACCACTGCCATATCAGAGTCATGAATCCTTTCTTCTGAAGTACTCCATAATATGACTCCATGGCACTGATCTAATTACATTCCACAATATTCTTCCTCTCTATCTTAGTCAAGTTAATATCCCTTTTCAATGCTTCCTTCAGATGCCAGACTGGTTCTTCCCTCTCTCCTTTGTTTATACAACTTCTCTTACAATAATATTCTGGCCACCCTTCAAGACTTCAATGTCCATTTCAGGTACCAGCTCCTATACAAAGCTTGCTTATACTACTCCAGCTCATGTTGGCCTCTTCCTTCTCTGAATTATAGTACTTAAAGTGATTATTGAATAATTGAACAATTTGTTCTCTTTTGCATGAATATCTTCCCCAAGCTAGACAAATCCTATATTATAATATTCTTAATATCCCTGCTCTTACCTCACATCTCTCTCCCCTCAATATAGCACAATAGTGGTTATTTGACAAATAATTAACGAATTAGAGATTATTCTATTTACCTAACTCTAACGCCAATATATTTCTAATTCTAATATAGCTAGATTCTACTATAACTAGAAAAGTATCTGCTGACCTTGTCATCCATAAAGACTAGCTAAATTCTAAGGGAGTAAATACAATCTGGAGCAAATACCACTGAACTAATTTAGTTTTGGTTCATGACAATAATGATAATAATAACAATAATAATAATAATAATAGCAGTAATAGTAGTATTTGCTTGATTCCCTTATCATTTGATGGGTGACCATGAGAATTTGAGATATCTTCAAAGTGGGTCTGGAATTCATGGGTTTCTGAATCCTGAAAGAAATCTTGAGTCCCCTAGAGTAGATCTGGATTTGTCCTAGTTTTGTTGAGATGGGTAAGCTGCAACTGAAAGATCTGTCCCCTTTGGGAGTCTCCAGTGGTTTGGGGCTAAGGTTGAATATGATATTAGGAATTACAAGAAAACAAGTATACACAAGTATGTATTCAGCTCTCTATTAGACAGCAAATGAAGACAACAACATGACATTTGTGAAATGGACAAGACATAAATATTGTTATGAATTAAACATGGTAGACAAGGAGATAGAAAGTGAGATGAGTGTCCAAATTCTAACAAGAGTCAATGCTAATGATGACTACTGTTTACATAGCACTTTTAAAATAAAAAAATAACTTTCTATGAAAGAGGTCATACAAGTATTTCTATTTTATAGAGAGAAAAACTGGGTCTGAAGAGATTAACTTACTTTCCCAAGATCGCTTAGCTAGGAGAAGTAATAGGAAGTGAACCCAAACCTAGATCTGCACTCTTCAAGTCAAGTGCTGTTTCTTTTAGTCTAAATTTCCAGGCATTAGATCATCTCCTTCCTCCTGATTTGTCCTCTCCTGGGAAAATATTTTCTTATTTAACTTTTTTCCTTCTCTTTCTACTGATCCTTTAATAAACTGGATCATATCTTGCCAAAAGGCCAGGCAACCATGTAGCATGGAACTGAAAGAAAACAGAGATGTATCATGTGTTTCTATTATTTTCCAATAACTGCATTTTTGGATAAAATCATATCCAAAGGAAACGATATTGCATAGTTTTGATACACATTATTTAATTTATAACACATATGAACATTTACCAAAAGCAAGTCACTTGATATCTTCTAGCAAAAGAAAGTGAAGCATTTTATCTAAAGAAAAGCTAGTATTTAATGTAAAATAACTATGACAATGAAAAAGATTCGGTCATAATAGTTTAATTCACCACTCAAGTATGTTGTCCTGTACACAACATACAAGAAATAGAATTGCTCTAATTCCACATACAGTACTAGGTATCCATTCTTTCCCCTTTCCTGTATGTATTCATAAGAGACTAGATTAGAAGAGAACATTGTGTAACGTTTTGAAACATGGAGGATGTTCACCTCATGGTATAGCCTTTTGAAATGAGGTTGCTTATTCTTTTTTTTTTTTGAAGGTAGGGCAATTGGGGTTAAGTGACTTGCCCAAGGTCTAGGTGTGTGTGTGTGTGTGTGTGTGTGTGTGTGTGTGTGTGTATGTAAGTGTCTGAACTCAGGTTCTCCTGACTCCAGGACTGGCTCTCTATTCACTGTGCTGCCTAGCTGCCCCAAGGCTGCTTATTCTATAGAAAGTAGACAGGAAGCTGACTGCATGAAAAGTGGGAAATAGTCCCATATATGAGGACTAGTATGGAAGGAGATATAGAACTGAAAGGGGAAGACGAGTACAAATGAACAAAGAGTAAAATAGCAACCCTGACAGAGGCATTTAAAATTAGTCCAGCATCTATAGCTGAGAGTTACTCCATGGTAGCTCTAACACAGCATCTAGCACATAGTAAGATCTTAACAAATGTTTATTGAATGAAAGATAGAACCTTGGTATCTTTAGGCTGAATGAGACCACTGAGAACAACAAAAACAACATAAATGCTAACAACACCAACAGACTGAATGTTGCATAATTTAATGTCTAGGCTTAGCTCCAGTGGTGAGTTGAGGGAATGTTCTTCTTCAGAAAAATAAGGGACTATGAGTACGAAATATTGTGTATATTGTGAACTTGGCTGATGTGCTGCTTAGCTTTACTGAACCACTTTCCGCCTCCCTTTCCTCACATTATTTACATGGAAGGGTTTTACTATGAATGGAGGGGAAGGGAACTGTTAGGAAATAAAAGCAGTGGGAACACAGAAGTAAATTTTTAAAAATACCTTCCTACGGTTGGATGAGAGAAGAATAAACACTTTAAAAAATGGGTTGATACAAAGGATGTGAGGAGAATGAGGTTCATAGTAATAACAGAAATGGTAGGTGTTACAGTGGATAGGATAGTGGACTTTGAATCAGGAAGACCTAAGCCTGACTCCTGCCTCAGGTACTCACAAGTCATACTCTGGGGGTCACTTATTTCTTCTCTTAGTCTCAGTTTTCTCCTGTTAAATGGGTGTGATACTAGTACCCACCTCTCAGAGTTGCTGTAAGATTGAAATTAAATACTATTTAAAGGGCTCTGTAAACCTGAAAGCACTTTAGAAATACTAGAGATGATGATGATGGAGATGACAATGATGGTGATGATGATGATGATGGAGATGATGATGATGATGGTGGTGGTGGTGTGATCAGTTTCCCCAGGGGATGGGAAAAGGAAGGTCTATAAGAGAGTCAAAGAGGCAGTGGAGACAGTGCATGTCATAAATCCAAGAGACTTTAGATTTGAACCGTGCCTCAGATACTTATTAGATTATTAAACCTGAGCATGTCACTTATGTTCTCCAAACCTCAGTTTTCTCATCCTATAAAATGGGGCTGATATCACCCAAGTCACAGGAGGGAACTCTTAGTGTTAGTAAAAGGGTTAGATGAAAGGTGCAGCTAGGTGGTTCCATAGCGAATAGAGCTCTGGGTCTAGAATCAGGAAGACTCATTTTCCTGACTAAAAACACAGCCTCAGACACTTCCTAGATGATTGACCCTGGCCAAGTCACTTGACCCTGTTTGCTTCAGTTTCCTCACATGTAAAATAAGCTGGAGAAGAAAAATGGCGAAAGACTCCAGTATCTCTGCCAAGAAAACTCTAGATGAGGTCACGAAGAGTCAGACACAACTGAAATGACTGAACAACAACAAGACAAGAGACTCCGTAGGAATGTGGGGAGAAGTAGCTGGACAATAACAGCACAAGCGTTAAATAGTAGTGTTTATGGTTGTAACCCAGTGGTAATTTCACTTCTCTGTTGTGAAAACCATTATTCATTTGGATTTCAGGTCGTATTTTGGTCAACTTGTTGACCCTGAGAATGATCTTAGAGTGGGAATACAGAGAAGATACATGAATATAAGGGACCTGTGAGATAGTAGAGTCTGACCCCCTTTTTACAGCTAAGGAAAAGTGATGCACCAAGACTTGAGTGACTTGTTTGAAGTCAGTAGCTAAACCAGCAGCCATGATCAGGTGACTAAGTAGCAAGGTTGTCCC
The DNA here is from genome assembly GCA_028646575.1 of Pseudocheirus occidentalis. NCBI lineage: Eukaryota > Metazoa > Chordata > Mammalia > Diprotodontia > Pseudocheiridae > Pseudocheirus > Pseudocheirus occidentalis. The sequence continues at coordinate 312,818,012 of CM053594.1, forward strand.
AGTCAACTCTGCTTCCCTCTTCTCCTAGACAACAGGTGAGAACAGGGACCTGGGAGAAAAATCTCACCTCCACCCCCAGATTGTCTGCAAATGAGATCACCAGATAAAAACATAACTCCTCCTTAGGAATGCAAGGCCTGAGCAATCCCAAAGGCTTTCTGAAAGCATCCTGGAGCAACCTATTCACAGAGAAGCATTGTGCCACAAATATTCACAAGCCCTCCCTAAAGAACACAGCTATCAAAAGAAACCTCCACTCAAGGACGTCTCTGCTTTATTCATTGTTGGCTGGGCTGCATCTCAGCAATAAATCATGCTTCTCCACTTCTCCAGTGGATGTGTGAGCTCATGCAAGTGAGCCTTTCTTTTATGAAAGAAGCTCATAAGCCTTCTACATCTGCCCATCCTTTCCACTCTTGCTCCTTCACTCCAGACAGGAAGCTGACTGCATGAAAAGTGGGAAATGGTTCCATATACAAGGACTAGTATGGAAGGAGATATGGAATTGAAAGGGGAAGACAAGTACAAACGAACAAAGAGTAAAATAGCAACCCTGACAGAGGCATTTAAAATTAGTCCAGCATCTATAGCTGAGAGTTACTCCATGGTAGCTCTGACACAGCACCTAGCACATAGCAAGATCTTAACAAATTGATTAAAACTTAACTATTGCCTTTTAGGTTATACTCAACTTTAATTTTTTAGAAACTGTCATGTTCCATGAGGTACAGCCAGAAGAACATGAGCATTAAGATGGATCTTTGTTTTCAGAGAAAAAGCTTAAGATTATTACAAGAACTTTGAAATTTTCTAACTGTAATCCAGTAAGCTCTTCTCCTGATATGGGCTCAGTTAAGTTTTTTTCTGTGTACTGGTAGATGAGCATCATCAAGTTGACCATTCAACTTCATTTTATTGTTCTGTCATTTCAGTCATGTCCAACTCTTCATGGTCCCATTTGGAGATTTCTTGGTAAAGATACTGTAGTAGTTTTCCATTTTTTTTTCCTCCAGTTCATTTTACATAGGAGGAAACTGAAGCAAACAGGGTTAAGTGACTTGCCCAGGGTCACACAGTTAGTAAGTGCCTGAGGCCATATTTGAACTCAGGAAGATGACTCTTCCTTCCCCCTGTTCCCCACAATCTATCCACTGTGCCCTCTAACTACGCTACTCAACTTCACATCCTAGTTTAAATAATGTATTCTTCATTCACTTGGGGTTTTATTTTTGTATGTGAATGTTTTGTTCAAACTCTTTTGAGAGATCTTAGATTACATTTAGAATGTTCTTCAAAGTTTGGGGCCTTGATACAATCAGTGCAATGTCATCTGTGGACAGGAGCATCTGAGGGGAGGTGGCTCATAATATATAGCGGGACCCTCTTTGACTTTAGTTCTCTGCTGGATCTCCTTCATGAGTCAAGTCAAGTCAAGTCAAGTCATGTCAAGTCAAGTCAAGGAGCATTTAATACAAGTCTACTGTGTGCCAATTGCTGTCCTAAAAAAGTAGAGATGAGAGAAAAAGGTGATGTGTGTGTGTGTTTAGTTCCTGCTTTCACAAGGTCATCTCTGCCTTGTCTCCTAAACAATTCAACTCAGTAAACATTTATTAAGCAAGACTATCTGCAAGATATCTGTTCCAGGTGATAAGAACATAAAGATGAACTAAATGGCACCATCTCTGCCCTCAAAGTACTTGTAGTTTGTTGGTAGCTTTATTTTGTCCTAGTTAAGGGAAAATAATAAGAATTTAACCTGAGTGATAAGTTTGAAGGGCCCAAGGTCTGTGATCAAATTTAACCATAAACTAAAAAATGTAAGAGGTAGAAGGGACCTAGGAAATGACATGGTGCAATCTCTTATTTTCAGATGAGGAAACTGGGAGCAGATGAAGTAAATTTAGGATATCCCCATCCCAATGGAGTGATGCTTTCATTAGACATTTACATTAGCCACCCTGACAAATTCTCATCCCCTTTGGTTTATATGGTTACACCCAACTCCTCTGTTTTGTCTTCCTTTATCCTAGAACTTTATGGTTTTCCATGTAAAGGTAGCCTGCTTTTTCATAACCTTTGATGTATTTCTCAACACGATATGACTAGAAGGTGGGTCAAGTAAGTGATTTTGGAGTATAAGAACCAATTTATCATTTATGCTATACCGTAAGAAAATAACTTTCCTTAAGGTAAATGAATATCCGATCATTTAATAATTCAAAATCAGTAGTTACAAAAATCAGTAAGCCATCATCTAAAATCAATAGCACGTAAAATGATCAACAATTGATTGATCATGTATTGTCAATGTCATTTTTTGTCAAGTGATGCGTGACTAATTGATTATTAATAGACAATTATCCATTACCAATAATCACAAAATAATACAAAATTCAGAGCCAATAATCTTTCTAATATCATATGTGTGATTCTATGATTCATATGAGTTTATAAAGGATCAGTTGGGTGACCAGGTAGTTATCTAGAACCTTTAGATGGATGATATTAAAAATGCCATGAAAATGTTTTCTTTTATATACTACCAAACATCATGAATTTTTCCATTTCTTTATAATTATTGTTGGTGCAATTACAATGCAGATATTAATAAAATTTCAAGAGAAAGTAGCAATTTCATTTACAATAGAGAAATCAATTGTTCCAAAAAGTGCCAAATTATAATAAAATAGAACTAAGCCAAGATCTAAAAACCTTTCTGCATTCTTACAAAGTTAGGTAATAAGCCCTCTCTAATAAACTGTGCCACATTACGTATAATACCATGTTAATCAAAAGTATAAATGCAATTTTTTCAATAAGTGTATTCTTCATATATTATTACTCAATATAATTTATACTCAAGTTAAACTGTATTCTTTAAATGTAAATGAAACATTCCTCAACTCACAAACAGCAGGGAAATTTTTTTTAACAGTTATTAAGTTACCTGCAAAGACATACACAGTAACTATATGAATATGCTTACAAAGTGCTTTTCATAAAAATAAAGGTAGACCTAAATAACTGGAGGAAATATTAATTGCTCGTGGGTTGAATGAGTCAATATAATAAAAATGACAATTGTACCTAAATTAATTTAATTATTTAGGGTAATACTAATCCAACCCAATTACCAAAGAATTACTTTATAGAACTAGAAAAAAATAACAAAATTCATCTGGAGGAACAAAAGGTCAAGAATATCAGGAGAATTAATAAAAAAATGTAAAGGAAGAAGTGGTTTAATAGTATCAGAACTCAAGCTATACTACTAAGCAGAGGTCATCAAACAATTTGGTCCTAGATAAGAAAGAGAGTGGCTGATCAGTAGAACAGATTACATACACAATCTGCAAAAGCAAAGGAGTCCAGTAACCTGGCGTTTGATAAACCCTAAGACCCTATTTCTTGGGATAAGAACTCACTATTTGACGAAAAGTGCTGAAAAAATTGGAAAGTAGTCTGACTAGGTGCAGAAACTAGGTGCAGACCAATATCACATACTGTATATAACAAAATAAACTGAAAATGGGTATTTGATTTAGTGATATTATTAGCAAATTAGCGGAACATTGAAGAAATTCAGATTTGTGGATAGGAAAAGAGATCATGGCTAAACACGAGATAGAGAGGTTCGTAGCAGGCCAAATGGATAATTTTGATTACATAAAATTTAAAAGTTTCTGTACAAACAAAGCCAATGCAGTCAAAATTAGAAGGAAAGTAGGAAACTGGAAAACAAGCTTCACAGAAATTTTTTTTTCTGAATAGGTCTTATTTCTCAAATATAAAGGGAATTGAGAACATTCATAAGAATAAAAACCACTCATTGATTGATTAATATTCAAGGAAATATGAACAATTTTCAGAGGAAGGGACTAAAGCTATCACTAGTCATCTGAAAAAAAATGCTCTCAGTCACTAAGAATTAGAAAAATGTAAATTAAAACAACTCTAAGGTACGACTCCACACCCATCTGTTTGGCTAAGATGGCACAAATGAAAAATGACAAATTCTGAAGAAGACATGGGAAAATAGATGCACTAATGCATTGCTGATGAAGCTATGAACTTCTACAGCCCTTCTGGAGAGCAATTTCAAGCTCTATCCAAAAAGCTATGAAACTTTGCTTACCCTTTGACCAAGCCATACCACTACTAGGTCTCTACCCCAAAGAGATCAACAAAAAAGTAAAAGGACCCAGATTCAGGGTCCTTTATAGCAACTCTTTCTTTGCAGCAAAAAAAATTCAAATCTGAACGGATTTCCATTAATTGGGGAATGGCTGAACAAATTATGATGTATGAATGTGGTGGGATGCTATTGTACTGTAAGAAATGGATGAAAAGAATGGCTTCAGAAAAACCTAGAGGACTTAGATAAATTCACTTAGGAAGTAAAGTGAGCAGAACCAGAGAAGTTTACACAGTAACAGCAATACTATAATCTGAAAGAAGTAGTAACTCTGATCAATATTATGATCCACCACAATCCCAAAGACATTATGATGAAAAATGTCATCCACCTCCAGACAAAGAATGAGTGGGCAGATTGAAACATGTTTCTTTTTCTTTCTTTTCCTTTTTAAATTTTTTTCAAAACATGGCCAATGTGGAGATGTTTTGTATGACTTCAATGTATATCGATTGTTGTATTCCTTGCCTTTTCAGTGAATGAGGGAGGGAGAAAATTGGAACTGAAAATAAAATTATATATTTATAAAATTAAAACAAGCTGTTATATTGCTACATATTAATATTCATGGTCTCATAGCTTGGTATATTAGAACAACAGAGGTGAGCAAAAACTGACCATCTGCCAAAAGTTAAATACACGTTTTTGAGCAAGTTAAAATTGTAAAAGGAATTATAATTTAACATTGCAGATTTCAGTAACTTGAGTATTCAATGAGAAAACTTGGTTTTATTCCATGGATTATGCTTAGTTACACGGGACAATTTGTCTTGTAGAGTTAATTTCATGTTCACGTTTCCCATTTTGACAGTTTAATTGTACACTGTTTTGAATTCACTATGTTTTTCATATTATAGTCCAATTCACAAATTTCATACTTTAAATAGTTGAATCGATAAATAATAACAACTGCCATTTACATGATGCTTTAAAGTTTTCAGAGCATTTTAAACAAATTAGCTCATTTGATCCTCACAACGACCCTGAGAGGTTGGTACAAATGTGTTCCCTACTTTACAAATGAGGAAACTGAAGCTGATAATGTTAATTAGACCAGTGTCACTTAGTCAAGACATGTCTGAGAGGGGATTTGCTCTTATCTCCAAGTCCAGCACTATGTTAGGCAATGCTTTAATTCAATGTGTAGCAATAGTTATGTACCTAGGATTTTGCCTTAAATTCTTCTGAAATTCAGATCTACCATGTTGAATATTAGTGGGAACTGAGGAAAGGGAAGAGACATGGCACACAACTCCGAAAGTATCGCAAATAAAACCATTTGAAAAGGTCTTAATAATGGGGTTCAGATTTCTAGGGGACAAATCACAAGACAAACTATTTATATATCATTGAGACAATCTCTTCATATTTACATTATAAATCTCAGTTTCATGTCATTCTACTATATTTAAGTTATTCTCTAAATGTTAATTCTATGGTGAGAAATGTCCTTGTTGGTTAGACTCTGAGATCAAAGATAGACTAGACTAGATTAGATTGTTTCTGCCCCCTCCCCTGAAACACAATAAATTAATGACCATTTAAAAATGTGTCATGATTATGTATTTTCTGTATACTATAACTACCTGCTTGCATTAGCATTATTCGCAAAACACCTTATCTTATAGAGACATCCTTCTCTATGAGCCAACTCATACTTTTTCCTGGCTTAGCTTGTTAACTCTGGATGAAATAGTCTTTTATTTACTCATACAATGAATTATAAACAATAGATTTTCTTTCCATGACACAGATACATATTGGCACAGGTTTTCTTCATCTTTTTTTATATTAAGGGGAGAGAGTAGACATGTATTTTTTCTTTCTGATTTGTGTAATAAAGCAAGCATTTCCATAACAGTATGATAAAAAGATGATTGCACATAAAACTGCAAATCTGCTATGCACAACTTGCTATTCCTTTCAAATATATAAGAAAATTATCATGTAAATTTCTTCTTTTCTTTTTCTTCCTTTTCCCCTTCTCCCTAGAGATGTCTACCATTAGACACAGAAAGGTATATGTGTGTATATACACACATATATGCATATATATGTATATGTATAGGGGAGAAAGAAAGAGAGATATGGATACACACATATTTATTATGTATATATGTGTAACATTATCCTATACATACTTCTATTTATCAATTCTTTCTCTGGAGCCAGATAATGTCTTTCTTCCTTTATAGTTATTTTGGGCATTTATAATAGAAAAAAATAACTTATTCATTCAAAGTCAAATATATACTTTATGCATCTAGCACAATGACCTTTTTCCAACTGCTCAGGAAGATAATCATTTAAGAAAAAGAACATTGGCAAATCATGGGGTAACTCTGACATATAGCATAATATGATTTCCCCCTGGCAGTTTTGGTTGAGATGTGTTACTTAAATTGGTTTGCAGACACAAAGAGGTAATATCTACACAGCTCTAAGTGATAATCTTCTTATCCCTTAGAGTGGACTTTTCTCATCCTTCGGCTCCTGCTATTAATTCCCTAAATTATCAATGTTTTTATATAGAGACCCAAGCATTGGGATTATCCTCAAGCAGGCATTTCTAAGGCTGGTACTGTGCTGAATCTTATATTTTTAGTTATCTTTGAGGAGGCAACCTCTACATATCTATCCATATTCTAAGTTTTTAGAGGGCAGGGAACACAATCTTTTTCTATTTCAAGTAGTGGCCAGTTAAGAAGGGACTCAACAAATTAAATAGTTCAGCAGCTTTCATAAAAATCTTCCTTGGAGATTCTTTCAGTCTAGATTTGTGAACCTGAGTAATAGGGAAAGAAAGAAAGACAGAAAGACAGAAAGAGAGAAAGAGAGAAAGACAGAAAGACAGAAAGAAAGAAAGAAAGAAAGAAAGAAAGAAAGAAAGAAAGAAAGAAAGAAAGAAAGAAAGAAAAAGACAGAAAGATAGGAAGGAAGGAAGGAAGGAACGAAATAAGGAAGGAAGGAACGAAGAAAGAATAACTGAAAATAAATAATACTAAATATTAATTAATAATAAATACTGATACCACTATTAATTTCTAGGACATATATTACACTTTAAGGTATTCAAAGCACTTTACAAATATTGTCTCACCATATTCTGGGGAAGGAGTACCATAATTATTCCCATTTTACAGACAGGGAAACACACAGACAGAGCTGAGGACAGCTAGGTGACACAGTGGTTAGAGAGTAAGGCCT
>CM053594.1:312825913-312849323 GCA_028646575.1 Pseudocheirus occidentalis
GCTAAGAGTGGATTGGAGTAGATTTTTACATAATCAAAAGAGAACTTAATTTGGATTCAGACGATCTGCATTTTAATCCTAAAATCTATGTCTTGCCACTTTTGAAACTTTTGGTAAATCATATCATTATTTTGGGCTTTTTGATCTGTGAAATGACAAGATCATTCTATATGATCCCTAAGAGACCTCTGTGTCTAACTTCTACAGTTCTATGACATCTAGACACAGCCTGTGAGTAAAAGCACACAATAAAAAGGATGGACAGAAGGGAGGAAGATGATATGTGTAGGAAGGAGCAGAGGGAGATAAATATGAAAAGAGAAGGAGGAAAAGGGGGAAAGGTAGGAGAAGGAGGAAGAGTAAAAGGACCATGTGCATGAAGGGAATAACAAAAATAGGTAAGGGTTAAAAAAAGATATAGTTCATGGCCTCAGTAAGTTCACTTTTCATTTTAAAAATTCTTATGCAAATGAAAGCAAAAAATCCTTTCTGTAGCAATTACTCTATGCCATTTTCAATGATGAAAAGTAGCTGTCTCATGTGTCACATCATCATATAGCTGTTCTTAAAATCCCAAAGAGATCTAGCTGGCAGAAACAAATTATTGTGCCAAGCCATGCCATCTCTTTATGCCCATGTTTTTATCCACCTCTTCAAAGAGAAAGAAATTCTGAGAGAACCGAAGCTCAGTGGTTTGTACTCTCTACTGAAAAGTTGATTATTGTCTCTCTTCCCATCTGGGGGCTCCCTCCAAGCTTTTAACAGTGTGGGATTTTTTCGTCCATTGTGAATCAGATTTTCTTTCCTTCACATCTGTTCCCAAATGAAGTAAGTTTCCTGGAGCCAGGGAGGTGGGGTGGGGGATTGGAGAATGGCTAGAGAATTTTGACTACACTCTGTTGCAGATATTTATATCAATAGGAAAACTTAATGCAAGGTTGTTATAAGGCAGAAAGTGTTGGGAGGAGGGTGCTAGAGGGAAGCGCCCCTTGAGGGACATTCCTTTCAGATGAATGGTTATCTAATCATAAGCTTGTCATCTGACTTCAAGGAAAGCTATGAAGCTTTTGTAGACTCAGAAGACATGATCATATAAGATGTTATTCCCCCCTCATCTCTCAGTGACAGCCACTTAATATTTCTTGCTTCTATTCCTCCCTCTGTGATAAAAATGTTCAAACCAAGTTAAATTCAGAAACATTTTGAAGTTCAAAGATTGAGATCTGGGATACATCTAAAGTTATAGCTTTGAAGAAATTTCCACTTGGAGAAGAATCAGCATCAAAACCTCAGAAAATAACAAACAATTAAAAAGGTATGAACTGAAGACAATGCATGTGATAGAAATGATGACCTAAGGAAGAGAGGGAATGAAGAAAGTGCAGTGTGTGCCATCAAACCCTTTTGAAATCTTAAAGCCTTTAGCCATGCGCAGTAGAGATACTAATGGTCAATGCACCCATTAGTCCGTCAAGAAATCACTGAACATTTATGAAGCACCTAGTGTGTCCCAGGCACTTGGATAGAATGAGCAAAATAATCCCCACTTGTAGAGCTTACAATCAAATCACATACACATAAATAAACATATCTATATATGTATGTATGTATGTATGTATGTATACACATACACACACATACACATAAACATATATTTGTTTCAGTTGAAACTATGTGACATAAATGTGTGGGGTCTGTGTGTAACAGAGATTATATATTTGAAATGTCTTACTCCCTACCCTGGGAGAATGGAATTTCCCCTTTTCAGGGATTAGTAAAGTGGTCATGATTAGGCAATCATTCTTTTACTCTCCAATCCTTTTTGTAAAAATTATTTTTTATTTTTTTCAACACATGTAAAAACAGTTTTTACCATTAATCTTTGAAAATTTTGAGTTCTAAATTCTCTCACTCTCTCCTCTTCCCCCCTCTTTGAGAAAGGAATTTTATATAGATTATACATGTGAAATCATAAAAATCATTTCCATATTAGCTATGTTGCTAAAGAAAACAGACCAAAAAAAAGACCAAGAAAAATAAAGTAAGGTTTAAAAAGTATGCTTTGATCTGCATTCAGAGTACACCAATTCTTTTTCTGGAGTTGGATAACATTTTTCATCATGAGTCCTTCAGAATTGTTTTGGATCATTTTACTGCTGAGAAAAGCTAAGCCATTCACAGCTGATCATTTTACAATATTGCTGTTGCTATGTACTATGTTCTCCTAGTTTTGCTTACTTCACTTTGCATCAGCTCATGCAAATCTTTCCAGATTTTTCTGAAAGCATCCCACTTGTCATTTCTTATAGCATAATAGTACCTATCACTATCATAAACCACAACTTATCCAGCCATTTCCCAATTGATGGGCACCCCTTCAATTTCCAATTCTTTAACATTACAAAATTCTTGCTTGCCTGTCTTCAAAAAGGTTATAGGGCTTGGAATTATATCCATTACACATCAAATACTTGTAGTCTAGATTCTTTTTTGAGGGGGGGGGAAGAGAGCAGGTTAAAAGTTACCTTCTTTGATCACTAGAGGTATGAAAGTTGAATAATTTCTTTTCTGACCCGGAGAGTAACAGCTTATTCTTGGCCAATTTAGATCTTCTCCAACCAAAAGTTTTTGAACAAAAGGCAATAGTGAATACTAAACAAAGATATTTATCAAAGCAAACAGTAAAACAATAATTCAAGAAGACTTATAGAAAAGTTTGGGAAATAGAACACATAATATTAGTCAGGGGATTCTGTAACCCAGGAGTGAAAGAAGCTGTTAATTAACAAGTTACTTGATGTGAATATGTGCAATGGGCTGTATGCCCTGGAGAAACAATGCCAAGAGTAATTAGAGCGTTATTGTGGGTCCTCTATCGCCACCACCATTACTCCTAAAGAGAAGACACTCCATGATGGTAAGAGGCACACGATGGAATTAATTTGACTGCTACTTCTTTTCTTCTCATTTGCTGCAGTCCTGGAAATTTGTGCCTCAGAAACAGGTTTAGAGTATTGAAAGGGAAGTGAACTGACCAAATAGTCCAGGATTCAGATGAAGAGAAATGGGAGCTTATTTGACTGAGGAAACAGAGAGAAAAAAGATTTTATTCAGTTAACGAGTTTAGAGAAAACACCCCAGACTATTTCTCCTGACACTGGAGACTTGAATATATACTGCTGTGGGATGAAATGGAATGAGAGAGAGAATGGAGGTTATGGGCATCATTTCAAGATTAGTCTCCCCCCAAACTGTTATTAGAACAGTTAAAAATTGTTGAGAAAGGAAACCCTCAGCAATCTTCGAGGCTTATTTCTTCCTTAAAAGCTTTCTCTAAAGAATTATCTGCTTTGATGGTTAGTTTTAGTGTAGTAAGTGATTTAAAAAAAATAAAAACTTGAAAATCTATCTATGTTTATAAGTCAGTAGGGTGAACAGGAAGTGACAACTTTATTGCATGCCAGGAAAAGTATTCATCTTTTTTATCTGTAAAATGGAGATTAAAAAGAAACTGTAGCATTTACCTGACAGGGTTTTTATGGCGAACATAAAAAATAATTTATATTAAGCATCTTGCAAGTACTTTAATAAGTGTTATATAAATGTCAGTTCATTATTATTTCTACAGTTATTACTGTTGTTCTTTTTAAGAGACAGCATGGTAAGTGAACAGAGAGACAGCTTTGAGCCCAGAAGCCGCAGGTTCAAGCTCCATACCTGTTATACCCTGCGTGTGAGACAGAGAAAGGCATGTGACCTCTCAGTGCTGCAGGCAATTCTCTAGGACTATATGATGCAGCTCTGCATTGGTGGAGGAAATCCCCCCACTGAGAATGCCTCATACTAATGAAATCAGAGGTTTGGATACACATGTACACACATACATATTATTAGAGGTTACTAGGTGGCACAGTGCACAGAATGCTGGACCTGGAGTCAGGAAGACTTGAGCTCAAATCTAGTCTCAGATGCTTCCTAGCTGTGTGACCCTGAGCAAGTCACTTAATCTCTGTTGGTCTTAGTTTTCTCATCTATAAAATGGTGATAATAATAACACCTACCTTCCAGGTTCTTGGGAAGATAAAGTGAATTAGGAATTGTAAAGTACTTAGTACAGAGCCTGTCACAGAGTAAACACCATATAAATGCTAGCTACATACACATACACACACATATACTTTTGTGTGTGTGAATATGTGTGTGACAATGCCTCTCGATCATGCAATCCTAAATTTACAGCTGGAAGGGTCTTTAGAGATGATTTAGATCAGTGTCCTTCTTTTGAATATGAAGAAACAAGGGTGAATTGGCTTACCCATATTCAGACAGGTGGTTAATAATACACAAGTAGTACATAATAAATGCAGAATTTGGCTTTCTGTGTCCAAAGTCAGCAATCAGTATGCTGTATCGTGCTGTAGCATACACATACACACATGCATATGTACACACATGCACATGCCACACACTACATACACGCATACTCATATACACACATACTGTATAAATGTGTTATGCATACCCATGTGAGCATGCATGTGTGCACACATACATATGTACAGGTATGTAGATGCATGTGTGTGTTCATGAACACACACAAATAAAAATATATATGCACATGTATATTAGCTATTATTACACATTTCCCCTTGGATTTTGGAAACCCACAAAGCATCACCACCTGAATACAGGGATGGTAACAAAGGCAAGAATCCAGTCTTACTTAATGAAAACACAAAATATAGTTTGTAATGTTACAACTTTAAGGTACTGAAACACTTGAGAACTCTATGCTGAGCAGACAGAATTCATTTACCAAGGACTACAGACTGGAACATAAAAAGAAGAATCAAAACATTTGGAATTGACCATTTCTACAAATGTCTATAATTTTTGCTTTAAAAAAAAGAACAAATCAAAAGTGACCTATAAAATCAAGTTTTGTAATTGTCCCTGTAAATATTTTCCTATTATTAAATGATAGCTAGTTCAGGAATGGTGAATGGATATTGAATCAGAAGACATGAGTTTGAATCTTCATTCTGTTCCCTGAGATCTTTATAATTCTTGGAAGGACATTTCATCCTGTGGGCTTTAATATCTTCATTTGCACAATGAGGGAATTAGACTAAATGGTCTCTAAGATTCCCCCACCTCTAAATCCTTGTTTTAGGGCATGGGTGAGTGGGTGAATGGAAAAACTTTTACTAAGGTCTTACTCTGTGTCAGACATTGGCTAAGAATTTGGAATATAAAACACTAAATGAGACAGCCCTTACCCACAAGGAGCTAATGTGAGAAACAGCACAACTATGGATAATAGTAACCAGAAAATGAATCTGGGGGGTGAGAAGAATTGGGAATCTCCTGAGGGTTGGTTCTCCCAGAGCAAGAAGTGGAAGGGGATGGGGGTTGGGGGTGGAGGTGGGAGTGAATTATAGTAGCCTGGCTTCTGCTTAGCAGAGTTAGGCAGTACAACTGGATATGCTATGGAGCCTAGTCTGGCCCTAAGCCAAGGAGATAAAATGGGTTAGGTGAGTTTACACTCACTCACCAATCAAAGCCACTGATGTTCTCAAGCTAAAGAAGACTGACTAACTCTGCTTGGACTGGAGGGCATAATAGTTTCTGCAGGCTTATTCTGGTCTTGGAGGGTGTTACATTATCTCCAAAGGTGGAAGTTTTGATTCACAGCTGATTCAATAAATTTGATTTAACAACTATTATGGCACTACTATGAAAAAGTATCTGTGTGTTAGTCCTAAAGACTTTTTTAAAAGATGAAATTAAATACAGACTCTGTTCTCAAGGATCAGATGAGCTAACTGGGAATGTTTATTAAACACCAACACAGAGTAGACTGGAATGAGAGCAAAGAGGGGGTCTAGACAAAAGTGCTGTGGGATTCAGACAAAAGGGATCTCTTGGAGATGTTGCAAGGAAAGAAGGAAGGAAGGAAGGAAGGAAGGAAGGAAGGAAGGAAGGAAGGAAGGAAGGAAGGAAGGAAGGAAGAGAGTGAAGGAAGAACCATTTACTAATCATCTACCATGTGCTAGACATTGTGCTAAGTGCTTTATAAATATCTCATTCAATCCTCCTCACAATTCTGGGAGGTAGGTGCCATTATTAGGCCCGTTTTACAATTGAGGAAACCAAACCAGACCTTGGTGAAGTGACTTGCTCAGTCATACAGATAGAAAGTATCTAAGAATGAATCTGCATACAGATTTTCCTGACTCTAAGCATAGTGCTCTGTTCATTACCTGGGTTCTAGGAAATGCAAGGCAGTCTACTTAATGTCGGCATCTCAGCCCTTCCAAATACGAAGGGTGTCATGTTTTTGTAAATGATAGTTTGCTTCAAGGTCTCTCAATCTAACCAAAATTTACACGACACCCAGGAAACATTAGAATTATAAAATCCAAAGAAATATCCCTAAGCTTTTTTTCTTTTTTTTTCTGAAAAATCACAACCACCAGTGCATCTCCAAATGTAATTCCTAAATCCAGATGTGAAAAGGACCTTGGACAACACTGATTCCAACCTCCCACACAATGCAAAAGTCCTCCTCCATAACAAATCTTGACAGGGGCTTAAATTCTTGCTGCATAGCCCCAGTGATAGTTCGCTACTTGACAAGGTAGCCTGCTATGTCATTGGAGAATCTTAATTACTAGAAAGTGCTCTCTTAACCTTTTAGCTCCCATATATCAGTCCAGGTTCTGTTCTCTGAAGCAACATGAAGAAAAAAAATTCCCAACCAGAGACTCAGATCTTAAGCCTATAGAGGAAAATTTTGATTTTGTACCCATTAAGATATCCAGGCTGTTCTTGAAATGCCACAACTCCAAAGATCTCAGGAATGTCTTATTCTAAGTCTTTCACGCAATGGGGCAATGCCCCCTCTCACTTTTATCTCTACAATGATGGCTCATAGGAAAGTCATATCATTCTCTTAGACCGTCCCTATCTTTAAAGATCATAGGTTCATAGATTGAGAGCTGTAAGGGACTTTCCACTTTCCTTTCTTTATTGCTTGCTGTAATTCAAATATTATTTCTCTCAGTCTCTCTCTCTGTGTCTGTCTCTCTTTATCTTTGTCTCTTTCTGTCTATCTCTCTTTTCCCCTCTCCTACCCCCTTATCTCCCCTCCTCTTTCTGGCCATTTTTTCTTCTCTTTTTTCCTTTAAGCTGAGGCTCTTGGGTATCCTGTTTCATCGGGATTGGTACAACTGCCACTCGCAATTGAGACCCCAAAGCAAATTGCTGTGGAAGTTTTTACTTACTCTGTATTTTGACTAAGACTTTGACTTGCTTTGTTTTTGACTAAGTAGGGGCTGGTTCATCCCTACTTAGGCAGCCTAGTGGCCCTCTGCTCCCTGTGGTCACCAAATTAATTCTGGATTTAACACGGACACTTGGTCAATTTTAGCCCTAATGAAGTTCAGAACTTCCAAATTCAAATGATTCATTCACCAGTCTCCCCTGTAGCAGAGATTGCAAGTGTGTGCCACCATGCCTGGACTGTAATTTTTAAAAAATCTTTCTACTTTCAATGGAAGGTTTTTGAAAAAAATACATATACATACACATACATACATACATATATATATATATACATACATACATACATATACACACACACACATATATATTTGGAGGTTGTTTTAAAATTTGTTTTTGTTACACCCAAATGTCCAAATATAGGAACATAACTCAAATACTCAAATGGATGTGTCATATTTATCTAAATGACCTCTCCAGTGATTTGGATTGCAACCAATCCATTCTTGCCTAACCTGTATGTCTTATCCGTGTGAAAGGCAGTGTGACACAGTAGAAAGAGCCATGAGCCTGCAGTCCAAGGAGCTGGATTTAAATTCTGCCTTGGATACTTACTAGCTATGTGACGTCAGACAAGTCACCCTACCTCTATGGGCCTCAAATTCTCAATCTGTAAAATGAGGTGGTTCAACTCGGATGTCCTTTCCAGCTCTTGCCTCTAGACAATATTACTTATTTTGTTGTTGTTTCTTTGATTTTTGCATGATATCAATAAAATCATAATGGGAGGTGATGGAAGAGTAAATAGAGCAAATTCTCTGTCACGAAGAATGGTTAGATAATGTTGTGTTCTAGAAAATCAACTTCTGGTTTGATAAATGATCATTATTACCTCATATGTGACCAACCATCTAAATACATATTAAATATAATGTGTATGTATACATATGTATGTGTGTAGACATATAATATAATTACACACATACATATGTGTATATATTTTGCCATACTGATGATTCTTTGATTGACTCAGTAGGCCCATTAGGATCTCAGTGTCTCATCATATGGTAGCTAGGTGGTACAGTGGGAAGAGCTCCAAGCCATAGTCATAGAAAGTCATTTTCCTGGGCTCAAACCTGGCCTCAGATACTTCTTATCTGTGTGACCCTGGAGAAGTCACTTAACCCTTTTTGCTTCTATTTCTTCATCTGTCAAATGAGGTGGAGAAGGAAATGGCAAATGACTCTGATGTCTCTGCCACAAAAACCCCAAATGGGGTCACAAAGAGTTGGACATAGCAGAAAAACAACTAGACAGCAATAAAAACTAGAGTAGTAGCAAGACTTGTAGCTGACTCATTTGGTTTCAGGCCCGCTTCTTATACTTATGAATAAGCTTGTGATGGTGAACACACAAGTGATTTTTATCTCCCTGGGTTTTAGTTTTCTCATCTATGAAACGTAGACTAGATATTCTCTAAGACTCCTTACAATCTCTTTTGAAAGCTAGACAAAGTTACTCAAAGTCTATATATGCAGGGTAGGGAGAATTCCCTGTGTTCCTACTCTCTCCAATATGGTACTGGTATAGCAATGGTATATTGGGTACTAAGTAGGAGACGTGTCATGGCCTTTTTCTAGTCTTCACAGGATGTTAGATGGTGCAGCAAATACACATGCTGGGTGTGGCATCAGGAAAATCTGAGTTCAAATTTGCACGCAGATATTTACTAGTTGTATGACCTTGGGCAAGTCATGTAATCACTGTCTACCTTTATTTCTGCATCTGTAAAATTGGGATAATGACAGCGCCTTCCTCAGGGTTGTTGCGAAGGTCAATTGAGATAATATTTGTAAAGAGGTTTGCAAACCTTAGACATATAAATGAGAGCTATCATTGTCCCATGCTATAAATGACACCAGGAGCAGCTGTTTCTGAACATGCCCTAAAATTCAAGAGCAGCAGAGAACAGCTCTTTTCTCCCCCACACCTGGAAAGGCACTTTATTGCTCAGCAGAACCTGAAAGGTGAGTTACTCAAGTGTTTATTACAGCGTGTCTCTATGGACACAGCTTTCTATATAGCCTCTTTCAAATCTTCTCTGTACCAAACCGGGGTGACTGCTTCGTTGCTCACTCTCCTGTGCTGCTCCGTGTTTGGAGTTCCCTATCATCCATAAAAGGGAAAGTCTTCTCTGCTAAACATTTCCTGATACTTCTTGAATGGCTCAGAACAATCAGTTCTGATTCATTTCAGTTAAATGTCTAGACATTTCACACTCTGAAGGCAAGTTCCTTCTTCAGATGCTTAAGCTATAAAGCATATTGTCAACTCTTAACTAGCAGAAACTCATAAAACCACAATGTAGACAGGTGCTAAAGACCTTTAAGAATAGTCAGTATTTACATGTAAATAAATAGCAGGACCCTAACTACATTTACTGTAACAGATTAGGGCATATAGGTATTTCTTTGGCAACACTTTATGAAAAGTTGAAACTCTTCTTACAACTGTACGAAGTATGGTTGGAGTAAATAATACTTCCAGCAGAATCAAGTCTTTTGTAATGTATGAAATTAGGGGCCTGTGGATAGTGCTTTGCATTAGAAAGGGCAATAGATTTGAAGTTTGAATCCACCTGAATTCAAATCTCAGATGCCACAATAACTAACAATGCCAGCATGGGCAAGTTTTAACTTTTTTTGAGTCTCAGTTTCATCATCTATTAAACGGAAATAATATAGCTTGCAGCACCCATTTCACAGGAAGGCCAGAAGGAAAGTATTTTGTAAAATGACAAGAACTAGGTAATTGTGAGCATTTTTTTTTAAAATACTGCTCTCTTTAAGGTTTCCTCTCCAGCTCTAATATATTTCACCCTAGAGTTGTATTCTTTCAGGTTCTGCTGGTATGTTAGAGCACAAAGGCATACATAATAATTGTGTGTGAATGGTTCCCTAGAAATAGCTAAGGGGCATATTAAGAGTATGAATTATTCTCATAAGTATTCATACAACATGAACTAGAAAGCTCTTTATACATTTTGACCCAGTGATACTCAAATTAAGACTAATAATAACATTGGAAGCAAAAGAAGACTGCATCACAAAGAAATCAAAAGAAAGGAAAAAGATCTGTATTTACAAAAATATTTATAGTGGTTCTCCTTGTGGTGCCAAAGAATTGAAAATCGAAGGGGTGCCCATTAATTGGGGAATGGTTGAACAAGTTGGGTTTGTCATCATGATGGAATACTATTGTGTTATAAGAAATGACAAGCAGGATGGTTTCAGAAAAAAAATGTCTGGGAAGACATACAACCTAATGCAAAGTGAAGTAGGCAAAATTAAGAGAATATTGTATACAGCAATAGCAATATTGTAGAACGATCAACTGTGAATGACTTAATTACTCTGATCAATACAACAAGCCAAGACAATTCTGAAAGACTCATGAATGAAAAATGCTGTCCACCTCCAGAGAGACAACTGATGGAATCTAGGTGCAGATCGAACCATATTTTTTTCACTTGGTCCTTCTTGCTTTTTTAAAAACATGGGTAATATAGAAACATGTTTTACTTGGCTTTGCACGTGTAAGTATTATATTTCTTGTCTTCTCAATGAGTAGATGAAGGTGCAAGGGAGAGAGAGTTCAGAACTCAATTAAAAAAACAATGCTAAAAATTAATAATTTGTTATTTATTGTTATACTTGTTCTATTTATATATATTTATATAGGCCCACACAGGCCCAATATTTATATTTAATATATTCATTTATAAATGTACATTTACATTATATTTATTGTTATAAAAATGACATTTTCAAAATAAAGCAAAAAAATAATTACACACACAAAAATTAATGAAAACGTAGTCGAGAAAAGAAAATTGTAAATAAGTCATTGGTTCAATGATCAAATACTGGCTAAACACACACATTTGTGTCATGGTAAATGAAGATTATGAAGAATACAAAGAGATGTGGGAAAATAGATGGAGCGATGAAGAGTACAAAAAGCCAAGATAAAGCAACTATAGACAGATTATGTGAGCAATAATAATGCAACGGCAAAAAAGAATACTTTGAAAAAATGCACCAAATAAAATAGATTAGGAGGCAGCACTGGAACGAGTAGAACAGTTTTTTTATTTGGTTATTATTACTTTATTTTTTGGAGAGGGGAAGACAAGGTTGCCCAAGTTCACACAGCTAGTAAGTGTCAGGTGTCTGAGGCCAGATTTGAACTCAGGTCTTCCTGACTCCACGGCTGGTGCTCTATTCACTGCACCATCTTGCGGCCCCTTGTTATTTTCTTAATGAATACATTGTGTGGTGCTGAGTCTGGAGTCAGCAAGACCTGAGTCTGAATTCAGCCTCAGTCATTTACTATCCAGGTGACTTGGGCAAGTTACTTCACTTCCATTCATCTAATAGTGCCTATGTTCCATAGTTCTTGGTGAGGACAGTAATTGTGAAACTCTTAGTGTAGTGTCTGGTGCTTTGTAGGTGCTATATGAATAGCTATAATTATTAGTTATATTATACAGTGTCCCAAAAGGCTTAGTGCTATTTCAAGTGATTAAAATGCTAAGCTATATTAACACTTAAGACTGTCCTAAGACTTTTGGAGCATTGTGTGTGTGTGTACACACACACACGTGTGTGTATTTGTATATGTACATATACACAAATATTTTGTCTGGACCTATGATTTCACCTGTCTGGGGAACTCCCTCTATGCAAATTGGCAACTGGTCTTTAATTTATAGTCTTAGATAATTGTCTAGGGAACTGATTTATTCTGGGTTATACAGGTAGCAGGAATCTAAGGAAAGACTTGAACCCCAAATTGAGTCAAACTTAATAGATACTTTAAAAAATCAATTATAAATAATTCGGAGTTTAAGGTTTTATGAAGCTTCTATCTCATATGTTTATCAAATGTTTGTTTTTGTTTATGGTTAATAAGTTTAATATTTAAATTAATTAAAACAAAAGAAAGCCTATCAGGAGCAATGTAATTATTGAAGAATGACTCAGTAATAAGACAAGACTTGCTAAACCCTGGAGAAAGGTGTGAGGCAACCTCTTCCTATTGCCCAAAGAAGGGAGTAGGTATCACTAAGACATGGGGGCATGCATGCCCCAGACAGAGATGATTGGTTTTCCACAAGCCATTTGAAAGGGTTGCTTTCAGTGTCCTCATATACAGGATGGAAAGATGTAGACTAGAAGATAATATTACTAAATTCAATCAGAATTTGTTGAATGCCCTGATCGAACGAGTAAGGATGAATGGATTGATGACAACTGAGAGAAAAGTCTGTAGCATAGTACTGTAGGGCTCCGTCCTTGAACCGTCTGATATTGAATCATAGGATTTAGAGCTAGAAGGGGACCTCTCAAATCATCTAATCCAAACCCTTCATTTTATCAACGAGGAAACTGAATCCCAGGGAGGTTAAGGTCACACAGGAAATAAGGAGTAGAGTGGGATCTTAAACCACTTCTGACCAATGACCAACTTCAATATGTTGAATAAAATTGTTGGAATAGGCATCAAATTTTAGATGATACATATGTATGTATGTACATATATTTAATTGGTATATTACATTAATGACACATTGAGCCTGAAGTAAACTAAAAGTTCTGGGTCACATAAAACTATGTCGTATTCTATCTCTACCACCCCTACACTTGTTATTTTGAATCTAGAGGCTGGATTGCGAATGTAATTCTATTATTTCATCTTATGGTCCATCATTTCAATCTCTTCATGAGAACCCAGTGTGGACCTATCCATTGGTTTTGTATAGGAAGAAAACCAATGAATGACCCAACCAATTCAAATCTTGTCTCCATTCCACATTCATTGAATTAATGGAGCTGCAGACACTGTTAGTAGTGAGCTGGTAGGGCTTAGAAACGTCCCCCAGAAAGTCAACTTTCCCTAGAATCTTCTTAGTACATGTTTGACAGATGCTGAAGCTACAAAGGTCATAGGGTTGCCCATGGTGGCATCGTGAAGTAATCTCAGGTCTAATGAGTAGTATGCTGGGAGTTATCAGGACATGTCCCACAAACAATTATTAAATTCCTATTGTGTGCAGCACACTGTGGTTGGTGCTAGAGAAGATTCAAAGTTCAGTTAAGATCCTGCCTCATGAAGCTTATAGTCTAATTAGGTAAATAAGGCACAAATGGAAAATATAGTGGGCCAAAGTACATGAGAAACATGTTAGAAAACTGCAAAACATTGTGCTATGTGAGGTCCAAGGGGGGAGTGAATTACTGAGGAGACCAAAGGTGGCTTCATGATGGAGGCAGCAGAATGGTACTAAAGAATGGGTAGGAAGTGAATGGATAAAGAGGGAGAAGAAGGATCTTGTGGCATGGTATGATTAATGGTGTAAAGGTAGGAATGCAGAGAGCAGGTTTGCAGGACAGACAGCAGATCCATTTGAATGAAGTATAAAATGGGATGCAAGGAGCAATAGAGAAACTGTGAAGGAAGGATGGTGTGCAAGGGGGAAGTGGTTTTAACTCCATGCCTCAGAGGATACAGGGAAACAACAGAGAGAGCAGTACCCGCTATATACTTCCCACTCAACAAGAAGAGGGGTGAATTGTCCAGCATGCCACAGGAGCACTAGGTTTCAGGTTTCTCAGGGTGTCTGGTACCAATCAACTCTTCTTTGGTTGATCTGTCAACAATTGCTGAAATACATCATGTCACAGTCTAGCTCCTTTGTCATCAAGATACTTGTCAGGATCCCCAAGTATCCTGTAATAGGATAACCCTGTAATATGCCTCTAGAAGAGATGGGCTCCCTCCTACTTACCCCCTGTCACTTAAGACTTGCAGACAGATGTCTGATCTTCCTCCTGCCAAGAAGTCATAGGTAGGTTGTGTGAATTCTGAGAAATACACAGAGGCTTCGTTTTCAAATAGCAACATATAAAGCACGGTTGGAGTCCCTATAGGAGACGAGTCTTACTTTCCCTCTAGATCTGATCATCCTGGCCAGCTCCATAAATGCAGCTTTTTCCCATTTCAAGTTTTTTTCTACTACATTCCTCAAGACCCTTCCTAGAACCTGCCTGTTTGATCCAGGCCAAGATCCCCTACTCACCCACTATTGTAAAGCAGCACATTTTTTTTAGTTGCTGTAGAAGGTTGAAGGCAGTATCTCACTTTTGTATTTGTGTCCCCAAGGTCCTACCTAGCACATCACATACTGGAAGGAATTAATAAAAGTTTATTGATTGATTGATTAGATTTCAGTTGCTGCTAAAATACAAATCTTTTCTTCAAACTTTCCTTTGCCTCCCGGTGTTGTCTGTACTCTCCAAACTACAATCCACCTGGAAATACAGAAGCATATCTGAGAAAAGGCTTGTAAATTAAGTAATATAAATGACTGGTAATGCAATGGCATGTATCAATGTATACACACATGCACACATATGGGGGTGTAGGTATAAACATTAATAACAATGTAATTATATATGTATCAATGCATGGAATGTTATGTATATATATATCTGCTCATGCAATGATTGGTATGTATGTAAATGCATTACGTATTAATGCACATAAGTGTATCTATCAACACAATCACATATTTATATATGAATGTAAAGAGATATATGTGTATTATGAATACCTATGCAGAGAAGCAGGTTTTATATTCAACATCAAGTACAGATCACATGTTCTATTTCCTCATATCTTGAAATGTACACATACTTTACAGTGACAGGGGGACCACCTGACTTTTCTTGGATTTTCTTAGCTCATTTATTTTGGATCTCTTTTTGGCACTCATCTGAAACTCTCCACATTTTTATTGGTCTCTATGTCTTCTTCTCTTGGTGCACCTCAGCATGGGAACGCTCTGGGTGCCTAGCTCACAGTGGTCCCCAAGAAGAAGGCTTTGAGTCACCAGACAGAGCGTCATGGGCCTTGCAGCAATGCAGGGTGATTACTTATCACCTTGGCTTCTTCTCCATTGTTTATCCTCCCTAAATAAGGCAAGTGTTGTTAAGTCCCTCCTGCCTGTTGCATTTTCACCTAATTAGATCATCAATGTTGATGCTGGGAGGTTCTTTTTTTTTCTTCTCTCATAGACCTACAACCCATGTGCTCAGTTAGTATTGAAGTACTCTAATGTTCTAGCACTCAGATATAGAGTACTTACATCCATGAACAGCATTAGGCTGTGTTCCTGGAATTCTGGATAGCTTTGCTGAGGTTGGAGGTCAGATGAGGGCAAAGTTAAACCAGAGTTCAAATTTACCCTGATTATTGAAGGTGGGAGAGGGAATTAGAGATAAGACAAAAATAAAGCATTTTCAGCTTATCAACTATCCTGAAATATATATATATATATATATACACACGTATATATGTGCATATACAAAAATTATTTATATATTTGTGTGTATATATACACACTCATGCACACAAACACACATATTTACACTCACACATGAATTGTTCGATACATACGTTGATAAAGAAGAGGACTTATTTGGAGTCCTCTTTCTTCAAGGAGGGAGAAGGGAGAATTGTGGAAGAAGTGAAAAGGAGCTTCCATGTTTGGTGTTCCAGTTCCTTCTTAGTAACTCCCCTTTTCTTTGTCCAGGCACCATTTCTTGTGGCTTCCCATCACACAACATTTTATGAGAGGCAAATGGTTAATTAATCCAGGAAAACAAATGAAATGGCCATTTGGTAGAAGAGGAAAACTCTCCATTATTGCAACGTCTTAGTACTGAGCCTCACAGACATTTCATTCAGAAAATGACAGTAGTGTCTGAGCTCACTTGGCAGGTATTTATTCAACACCACTTCAACCCCCCAACTCTCTTAGGCCCCAGCCTGGCCCTTTCTCCAGTGGTTGGTGCCTCAGAGTCTGTGAAGGAATTTAGCATTAATAGCACCTCATTCAAAGGGACCAAATAGAGATGTATTACCTCTCTGTGAAACATCATGACTATAAATAGAGAGGTCATTTTCAAGTCAGAAAGAGCTTGGTTCAAGTCCCACCTTTGATACAGATGAGCACTGTGACCCTGGGCAGTCATTTAATCCAGGTAATCTCTGGAGACAGTGTCAGGATAGTTACAGATCTGTATTGTTAAAGGGAACTTCCTCACTAATGAAATGATAGGTTCCACTAAAAAACAACAGTAACAACAAAAACATACATAAACAGAACCCAGAGAGCCTAAGAAGTCACATAAAAATGTAAGAACTTGGGGATGGAAGACTTTCACATAGGACCTAAATCCTAAATGGGGCATGTTCTGTCCCACTTCCTCCCCAAAGGCTCTAGCAGGACTATAGGAGGGCTGTGTACTTGTATATGCATATTGCATGGATGCATACATACATACATACATACATATATACATACATACATACATACATACATGTTGTTGTTATTCAGTTGTCTTCAGTCACATTCAACTCCTGATAACCCCATTTGGGATTTTCTTGACAAAGATATTGGAGTGGCTTCCTATTTCCTTCTCTAGCTCATTTTACAGATGAAGAAATGAGGCAAATCAGATTAAGTAACTTGCCCAGGCTCACACAGCTAATATTTGAGGCTGAATTTGAACTCAGGAAGATGTCTTTCTGACTCCAAGCCTAACACTCTATCCATTGTACCACCCAGATGCCCATCCATCCATCCATCCGTCCATCCATCCATCCATCCATCCATCCATCCATCCATCCGTCTGTCCATCTGTCCATCTACACATACATATACACGTATACACACACATACATACATATGTGCATGTATCTAGGATACATTTTAGAATGTAAAACATTTATATGTAAACATTTAGAATGTAAAACTCTTAGAAATAGCTGCTAAATAGTTATCTAGTTTTATGCATATGCTATGATACTTCCATAGCAGGAGAAATCAATGCATGAATGAAATACATTAGGTCCATATCAGGCAGAGTTTGAACTGACTAAAGATATCGAACATTGTCCATTTTCTACAGCTTCCCAAAGGATACTCCTTTTGTCTGGTCTATGTTGGAACCTGGATTCATGCATCACTTTGTAGAAAGAAGGAACAAGCTCTCATCTTGGCTGAGGAGTGTCTGAGAAATGATAGTTCCTTCTTTATGAGGATAGGCTTTTCTCGCCCAAGCTTTATCTTTGCTTTTACAGTGCCCTGAAAATGAGCCAGCTCATTTCTATATGCTGGTATATATTCAAGTAGGAATGAAATGCTTCTTGCTTCCTCAGTTCAATTTGTGCCTATTGTATTTTAATGCTGATAAACCAAGATTCATTTTCTAAACACTGTGTAGGTCACTATCATGGGGAGACATGTACACTGATGCTTGGGTTGCTCTTTAGATTTTTTCTTCTGACTCAGAAAAGATGTAAGTGCTGACAGGTTTCCTCTGGGTCTTTCTATGGATCCTTATGGATCATTTAGAGGGAAAAAAGTCCTAATTTTGGGATGATGCTAAGGAAAACTTCTTGTCTTATGTTCTAAACCAATCTCTTTCAAATTTTAATCTGTTAGGGAAAAAAAATTTACCAAAATGTCAATAACATTTCCTTCTGATAATGCTATTAGGTTTTAGAATTCCTGATTCTTCACGAGAATTTTTTTTTCCCATAAGAATTATAAGGTCATAGACTCAGAGCTGGAAGGAACTTTTGTTGCTGTTCAGTTGTATCTGACTATTGGTGACCCTATTTGAGTTTTTTCTTGGCAAACTTACTGGAGGGGTTTGCCATTTTCTTTTCCAGCTCATTTTACAGATGAGAAAACTGAGGCAAATAGAGGGCTCAGTGATTCGCCCAGGGTCATGCAGCTAGTATGTGTCTGAGGCCAGATTTGAACTCCAGGCCTGGAACTCAATCCACTGTGCTGTCTACCTTCCCAAAAGGAAGCCACTTTAGAGATTATCTAATCCATGAGTGGAGAACCTGCTGCTTTGAGGTCACAAGTGGCCCTTTAGGTCATCAAGTATGGCCCTATGACTGAATTCAAACTCATTTAAGGACCTAGAGGGTCACACGTGGCCTTTAGGTTGCAGGTCCCAACACTCCCAATCCAGCCTTCTTATTTTACAGATGAATACATTGAAGGCCCAAGAGGTTCAGAGACTTGCCCGATGTCCCATAACTGGTAAGTACCAGAGCCAGAATTTAAACTCAGGTCCGTGGCTCCAAGTTTGGTGCACTTTCTGAAATTCAATGGGATAATACATCATTCTTATTAAAAATAAAATTAAAGTTGCTTTCTTTTCTGTATAATCCAGTGCCAACCAGTGATGGAAAATGGAAAGTATTTAATGAATATCTTTCAAATAAATGCTTACAGGTTCAATGTCTTACAGCATCTATGTATCTGTCCATTTTTCTTTTATTGTTGTTGTTATGGTTATGTCATTTCAGTGCTGTCTTATTCTCCATGACCTCATTTAGGGTTTTCTTGGCAAAGACACTGGAGTGATTTGCCATTTCCTTCTCCAGCTCATTTTACAGATGAGGAACCTGAGGCAAACAGGGTTAAGTGACTTGCCCAGGATCACACAGTTAGTAAGTGCTTGAGATCAGATTTGAACTCAGGTCCCTCTGACTTCTCAAATGAACTTTTATTGCATCGCTATTTGTTCATAGCACTGTGTTGGGCACTATAGAAAATGCAGAGTGATCAGATATTTAGATTCTCTGTTCTTGAGGAGTTTGAAGTCTGCTTAGGGAGCCATTAAGTCATAAGATCCTAGATTTACATTGGGGAAGTAAAACCTAGTTCCTTCATCATACAGGTGATAGACCTGAGGTCTGAACTAACCCCAAATCACCACAACAAGAGAAAATAAAACAGTGCATTTCACTGGGAAATATATGATTATTTGTCATATAAATAGTCTAGAAAATTAGTTCTGTTAACTATGTTTATGGTGTAGGAAAAAGAAAAGACATTTAGAGGAGAGAGCTTTTCTGTGAGGTGAAAAGGTCAACTGAGGAGACAAGATTTCTTTTAAAAGACAATAATTGAGCGAGGCTTCAACTGGAACTCCAAGAAACTGCTGTATCTACACTGTTTCCTTACAGAATAAACACATGCACACACACATACACAGAGAAAGAGAGAAAAAAATTTTATTGGATTTCATTTCCAGGCATCTAATATTACAATTCACATTAATTTGCTATTTCCTATATCCAGTCCATTCTGCACTCCATCTAGTCACATACATGAGGAACAAATTCATAAAGAGAATCACTGCCCTTCTTTCTGTCTGAAACTCAGCCTGTCTCCAGTCATCATCCACAGACATTTTATGGAGTGCCTGGCATGGGACAACGTGCAGAGGTGGGAGAGATGCTATCAGAAAGCCTCCTCTCCTCTGGTGAATTGGAAGCAAGCCACCAAGACAGGCAAAGTCCTTCACAGGGCAACAATGGCCCCGACTGGCAGAGTTCAATACCACCTCCCTTCAAAGGAAGGCCAGTGCCAGACGCAGCTTCTGAAACACATGATTGTTCAGCTTCTTCTGGGAAAAAAAATGACAATAACCTACCTGTCAACACCAACAACTGTGCCAGAAACCACTGTGTGTCTAACCTTTCCATTCTCAGGAAGTGAGTTGAAAAGGTATTATTAGGGTAACTCCATCAGCACCTGGACCCAATGGCTCTGTCCTTTTCTCAACTGAAAAGGAATTACATTTAACCACTAGACAAATATCTATGAAGTGCCTGTATGTGAAAAATGCTCCGCAAGGTACCATGGGATACTGAGATCAGACAGAGGCCTTTCCTTTGAGGACCTTGGAGTTTCCTGGCAACCTTGAAACTTTTTTTTTCTCTTCAGAGCTTTGAACAGTGATCACATCAATCAATGAACATTTATTAAGTACCTACTGTGTGCACTGTGCTAACTACATAATATTTAAAGCTACCAGTAGCCTTATAGATCATCTGGTACTTCCCTGTAACTTGTCAATTCTAATCATTGAGAGTCAGAGATTAGTAAATAGCTAAATCAGGATTTAAACCTAGGGGTTCTGGCTCCAATGTAATGCTTTCTTGACTGTAACACACTTAGTTACAATTCATTACTATCCTTTTTTGCATTGAATGTTGTTAACTTGATCCTTCAATCTTATTAGAATGAAACAAGGTCTGCAAATCAATGAATTAATCAACAAATATTTATGTACCTACTACATGCCAGAAATTACTAGGTATGAGGATCACAGAGACAAAAGTTGAGTCCCCTCAGGGAGCTCCATTGTATCCAAGCAACTAATACACATACAAAATGTACATACAAAATATTTACGAGGTAAATACAAGGTAATATTTTTGGAGGGAGACCACTAGCATCTGGGGGTGGGGTGGGGGATTAGAACATGCTTCATGGAGAATTGTAAAGGAAACAAGGATTTTGAGAGACAGAGGTGAGGAAAGAGTACATTTCAGATATGGCATAAAGCCAATGCAAATACTTGGAGGGTGGCATGTCATGTGCGATTAACAGTGAGAAAGCCAGTTTGTCAGTACTATAGTGGGTAAGAAGGGAAGTAAAGCATAATAGGTACAGTTTAGTATAAAATATGTAAAGAACTGGTGTATATAGGGCTCTGGGCCTGAACTCAGGAAGGACTGAGTTCAAATCCAACCTCAAATACTAGCTGTGTGACCCTGGGTAAGTCACTTAACCTCTTTGCTCCAGTTTCCTCAACTGTAAAATGGGGGTAATAATACCACCTACCTTTCAGGGTATTTGTGAAATTCAAATGAGATAATATTTGTATAAAAGCACTTCGTAAAGTTCCTGGCACATATAAATACTTATTCTCTTCCCATTTTCTTTCCTCCAGCACAATAAAGTTGGAAAGTTAGAATGAGGAAAGTATTTGAAGTATTTGAAAAACTCAACAGAAGAGTTTAAGTTTAATCCTGGTGACAATAAAGAGACATTGGATTTTATTGAAAAGGGGACTGACTTGGTCAGACTTGCATTTTGGGAAAATCCTTTTGGTAGCTATATGCAGAATGGATTGGAGAAGGAGAGACCTGAGACAGATCAATTATGAAACTAGTGCAATCAGGTGAGTAAAAGGTTACTGATGTGAGGAGTTATTGTCAAGTAGAAATAGCAAGATTTGTCAATTTACTGTATATGTGGAGTAGGGGGAGAGTAAAAAGTGAAGAATTACAGCAAGGTCATAAATCCAGCTGCCTGAGGGTGAGGTGTCAAAGGGTGCCTGTGACAAAAATTCTGTCCTTAGAATGTATGATTACAATCAATGTGTTAGTAGACAGGCATGAATCAATTAATCCCAAGGGGTCAAATGTAATCATGAGAATGTATTTCTGAAGAGAACTAGAAATCTCCTCTGGAATTTTTTGTAAGCCTGATTCTATATCAGGTGCCTTATATTTCCCCAAATTCTTAACAATATCTTGTAAACTTTCTCATCATCATAATCAAAAGACGTTTTCAAAAAAAGATAGAAAAATTTGCTAAAAAAAACTGTTTTAAAAGTGGAATTGGTCAAATGGAAAAAGAGGTACAAAAGCTCACTGAAGAAAATAATTTCTTAAAAATTAGAATTAGGGAAGTGGAAGCTAATAATTTTATGAGATATCAAAAAGCAATAAAATACAATATAAAAGAATGAAAAATGCAAAATATGAGATATCCCATTGGAAAAGCAACTGCCCTGGAAAACATATTTTTAAAAAGAGAATATAAAGAATTATTCATCTACCTGAAAACCATGATCAAAAAAAGAACCTAGATATTATCTTTCAAGAAATTATAAAAAAAACTGTCCTGATATCCTAGAACCAGAGGGCAAGATATAAATTAAAAGAAGGCACTAATCACCAGCTAAAAAAATCCCCAAAGGAAAACTCTAAGAAATACTATGACCAAATTTGAGAACTTACAGGTCAAGAAGATATTGCAAGAAGCCAGAAAGAAACAATTGGAATGTCATGGAGTCAGTCAGAATAACACAAGATTTAGAAGTTTTACATCAAAGGTCTTGGAATGATTTTCTAGAGGGCAAAAGAGCTAGGATTACAACCAAGAATCACCTATTCAGAAAAACTGAGTTTAATCCTTGAGGAGGGAAAGTGTACATTCAAGGAAATATGGTATTTTCAAGCATTCCTGATGAAAAGACCAGAGCTGAATAGAAACTTTGTCCTTCAACTCCCAAAACTCAAGAGAAGCATAAAAAGGTAACTATGAAAGATAAATCATAAGGATTTCAGTATGGTTAAAGAGTTTACATTCATACATGGGAAGATGATAATTGTAACTCCAAAACATAGTCATTACTAGAAGAGTTAGAAGGAGTTTATATAGACAGAAGGCATAGGTGTGAGTTGAATAATAAAATTAAGAGAGAGGAATGCACTAGGAAAAGACAAAAAGGAGAAGTAGAATGGGATAAAATTTCTCACATAAAAGAAGTATGAAAGAGCTTTTAGAGAGGAAGAGAAAGTGGGGAAGATGAGGGGACATGTGAATCTCACTCATCAGAGTAGGCTCAAAGAAGGAATAACATACACACTCAGCTGGGTATAGAAGTCTATCTTACCTACAGGAAAGTCAGAGGGGAAGAGTATAAGATAAGGGCTGGGGCCGATGGAAGGGGGAGCAGATTGGGGGAGTGGTAGTCAGAAGCAAAATACTTTTTAAGATGGACAGGGAGAAAGGAGAAAGAGGATAAATATGGGGGAAATAGGATGAAGGGAAATACATTATAGTCAGCAGAACTGTAAGAAAACTTTTACAGCAAGTTTCTCTGATAAAGACCTTATTTCTCAAATACATAAAGAACTGAGTCAAATTTATAATACATACCATTCCTCAACTGACAAATAGTAAAATGATAGGAACAGGCAGTTTTCAGATGAATTAATCCAAGTTATCCATAGTCATATTTAAAAATGCTCCAAATCACTATTTTCAAGGAGATACTTCACATTGCTTTCTATTTTTTTCATTTGTTTGTAACTGTTTAATAGTATCTTGGTTTCTCATAAAGTCATTAGCTTCCACTTGCTCCACTCTAATTCTGAAGGAATTATTCTCTTC
>CM053594.1:312849823-312873757 GCA_028646575.1 Pseudocheirus occidentalis
ACCACCTAGCCTCTCCAATACCACTGCTTCTTTAGAACAAAATAAAATTAGAGAAAAGCCCAAAATACCCTGGTGAAACAGAACTAAACGGGTACATCATGGAAGGGAAGCTCTAGTTGCTTCCTGTTATTTTAAAGGGATCAGGTATCACTTTCATTTGGGAATAAGGCAAACAGTCCAGTGGAGATGAGAAAAAGTCATCAACTGTGAAGACATGTCATAGAACAACAACTTACCTTTCAAAGTGTTAAGATTTATAAGTCATTTTCTTCCTAATGACCTTATGGCAGCAGGTTGTGTAAGTTTTATTATCCCCAGATTCTTATCAGGAAGCCAAGCCTATGAAAGGTTAAGTCACTTGTCCACTTGCCCATGACTGGGCAAGTCACTACAGAGCAGAGAAGTGTCCAAGAAGGGCACGTGTCTGAGGCTGCAACCCAGCCCAACGTGTGCTACAGCAACCCAGCTTCAAAATATATGTCTCACGTTTTCTAATTCAACAACATTAAATTCCTAATATATACAAAGCGCTAACGCAACACAAAGGGATAAATCAAGATGAATCAGTTCACAACTTCACTAACAATGCATTAGTGCCCCTATTTTTCTATATCCCCTCCAACATTTGTTAGAGGGGGAATCATTTTTGCCTTTCTTTTTATTTATAGTGCTGAGCAAGGTACATAGTATAATCGTAAGAATTTAATAAGGGCAGTTAGATGGTGCAGTGGAAAGAGGGCTAGAGTTGGAATCAGGAGAACTCATCTTCCTTACTTCAATTCTTGCCTCAGACACTTACTAGCTGTGTGACCTTGGGCAAGTCATTTGACCCTGTTTGCCTCAGTTTCCTCATGTGTAAAATGAGCTGGAAAGGAAATGCAAACCAATCTAGTGTCTTTGCCAAGAAAACTCCAAAATGGGGTCATAAAGAGTCTGAAACAATTGATCATGCATTTAATAAATGCTTATTGACTGATTGACTGTTGATTGACTTTGTCAACAGACTGCTCTGAGCATGGGAAAAAATGGAGGAAGAGAAAACTGATTTAAAAAAAACCTTATATAACAAGTCTGTAATGTCTTTTTCCCCTTTTTTCAAGGTAGAGTCAGGGAGGTTGGAGAGAAATAATGTAGACCTAAAAATAAAATGAAATTGAATTTAATCAAGAAAACTAATAAAATACATTATATAATAATGATGACTAATTCTGCCTGAGAGAAAAAAATGAAGAAATTTACCTTACTCCTTCCCTTCAAAAGGTGGGAGATTGGGTGTGGAATGTTGCATTTGCTATCAAATAAGTTCATTGTGT
Organism: Pseudocheirus occidentalis; assembly: GCA_028646575.1. Classification (NCBI taxonomy): domain Eukaryota; kingdom Metazoa; phylum Chordata; class Mammalia; order Diprotodontia; family Pseudocheiridae; genus Pseudocheirus; species Pseudocheirus occidentalis. Next base: position 312,851,137 of record CM053594.1, read on the forward strand.
TGGTTGCTTTTTACTAAATGTTTTTCTCTGTTACAAGGGAAGGCTCACTTCAGTGGATAGAACAGAATATATCTGGAAATGATTGATTTAAAAAAAATGAAATTATTCAACCAACTTTCTCTCTGTCACTGGGTGTGTGTCTTTCCACAAACACACATGCACACACACACATATATGTATGTATATATGTGTGTGAGTGTGTGTATGGGGGAGAGAGAGAGAGAGAGAGAGAGAGACAGAGACAGAGACAGAGAGAGAGGGAGAGAGAGAGAGAGAGATCAGAAAAGAGAGAAGATAACTTCAAGGTTCTGTAATTTCCTTGTCAAGTAGAACTACTCCCTCCAGCAGTGCAGATTGTAACCATTCCTACCTTCACAGACAGCTTCATGAGATTTTGTGCTCCTGCCAAAAAACATCTTTATGCGATGATTAAGACTGGGTGATAATAAAGAATTGTCTCTGAACTTGCTGAGCTGATCCTTGGATTGTTGTTCTGTAGTTTCAGTCATGCCCAACCCTTTGTGACTCTGTTTGAGGTTTGCTTAGTAAAGATACTGGAGTGGTTTATGATTTACTTTTTTTAAACAAAATGTAGAAGACACGATAATTCCCAGCAAAAGATTTTTAAGTAAACAGCATAACAGCTAAAGTAACAAGCTAAGATTCCGTCTCCACTGCTCCCATGAACACACACAGAGTGCACGTGTGGATGTAAGGATACAAATGTAGGCAGCATGTGAAGCCAAGGGAAAACCATGAAGAAGTATGCATAAGTAGTCCTAGGTATCTAGAGCTCATGCACAGTGAGTGCATGTGCAGGGACATGCATGTACACCTCCAATAGTGTAGAACTCCCAACATCCTCTTTGGATGTGCATGCATTCATTGCTCTAGGCTGCTTTCTGTTGGTGTTCTATTTTCCACCAACAATGGTGGAATGTCATTTCTGCTCATTACCTCTTGGACATGATAAAACCCGTTATGCTCTGGCATGTCCCCGTGCTAGGAGAATGATAGTGTCTTACTACAGGAGAGACTCTCAAAGCATCCTCCCCTTCCCCATTCCCCCTGCTCACTTTCTCAGAAAAGATGAACAGAAAAACTAAGGAGAAACTAAGCGTATAAATTCCCTTTCACTTCACTGACTTAATACTTAACTTTTATGCCTTTCTTAGGCATAAAGAAGTAGACTGGTGAGTTAGAAAGAGCACAATAATTAGAGTCAGGAGGCCTGAGTTAGAGCTCCATCTCTGACCACTAGCTGGGTAAACAGGGGCTGCTAGCTACCTGTGCAAATATAATGTGCAAACATCATTGAACTTCTCTGAGACTCAGTTTCCCTGTCTGTGAAATGCCCCTACTGCTCATGCTTCCTACTTTGATGGAATGTTAAGAAAATACTTTTCAAATCTTGCAAACTTTAATGTGCTAGATAAATGTATGATTTGATGTCCCATCCAACATGTCTCATTTCCATCCTTCTTCCTTCCATAACTTCTAGAGATATCAGGAGTATCTAGAATTTTTTTTGTTGCTTTATGGATCATAAGATTTTAGAGTTGGGAGTGACCTTTGACACCATCTATGGCAACTCCCTTATTTTATAAGTTTAAAAAAATGAGGCTCAGAGAAAAACAGTATAGCAGTTTTTTGGAGAAGATATTCTTGTCAAAATGACCCAGTAATATCTAAATGAGCTGGACAAGGAATCCCTGACCAATTCTGCTGATTGAGTCTTGAGAGTCTGAAGGTACATGTGCCTGAAATTCACTGAGCAGAGATTTCTAAGGATAGAAGACTTGGAAAAAGGGAGTCTATTCTGGGGTTTTTGACTTGGGGAGCACATAGGAGGAGCACAGCACTAGCTGTTACAGCTAGGACGAGAAGGATGATGTGAAGCAACCAGCAGAAGATAGAAAGCCATCTTAGAAGCTGAGGCACATTGAGAATGGAGACTAGGCACAGATCAGAGCTGCCAGAACACATAGGCTACTGGCGCCATATTGGGAAATTGGAATGCCAGAAAAGAAAGTGTGGCATGATGAGCTACTGGATTCATAACCATTATCCGGTGGCTAAAGAAGGAAGCAGTAGCAAGGCAGAGAATCTGAGCCTGTACTGGGTCCTTTTTTCGTGTTCCTGGGAGCATAAAGTAATGACTGTGACTAAATGTCTGGTTGGAAGAGAAACAGCTCACTCATTAGGACTTTGATAACAGGGGCCTGGATGTAATTTATTTGTATGCCATTTATAATATTGTTCTAGGTGCCTTAGCAAGGGGAATAAATAATGAGAGAAAGGACCCTTCAAGTGATACGAGTCACATTCTGATATTCCCAAGGAAACTTTTGGGTCAGAGCAACAGGCCATAGAGATTATTATTAGAAGAAGCCACAAAATTCATCCCATCTATTGAAGAAGTCTAAGCCGCAGGTAGTGAGCTAGTAAATGAACCCAGGTTCTCTGACTACAAATTCAGTGCTCTTTCTACTGCACCACATTGTTTGAGGTTGCCCGACTACCTTGTCCCCAGAGGGCATATGAAACATGCTCAAAAAAACTTCAAGGATGAATGACTTCAGTTTGTCAAAAGTGGAGCTACTGGGTATACCATACATGCTCTGCTACACTCCACTTTTGCTTGGGGGAAATTTGCATGCCAAAGGCAATCTGGAAAATGCCAGCTCCTCCCAAATAACAACCACTTTCATACTTTACATTTTTGTTCCTAGTCTTTTCAGGATCTTCTGACTATGAGTTTTGTTGTTTTGGCTAACATCCGTATGTCGGAAGGGCAAAACAGAGGGTGAGGTAGACCAATTTTGTGTTTCTTTTACTGTAGCACTCTCTCTGTCTCTCTGTCTCTGTCTCTGTCTCTCTCTGTCTCTGTCTCTCTGTCTCTCTGTCTCTCTGTCTCTGTCTCTGTCTCTGTCTCTGTCTCTCTGTCTCTCTCTCTCTCTCTCTGTCACTGTCTCTTTAAATCTTAGAAAAAGGCCTTTAAAAAAGGTGTAATTTGGTCCCAAGGCAGTGAGTGATGGCTCCCCTCCTCACAACACACACAAACAGATATGAACCCTGTTACCATACAAGTTTCTTTCTGTCTGTACACTAAGCCTAGACAGAGTTTTCAGGATAAGATCCCCACACACATTTTTAAAAAATTCAACCTTGTCCCTTTCGGATTCAAGGACATTTACAAAGTCCTATGGCACAGCATCAGAAAAGAAGGATAAAAATTGCCTTAGGAATTAGCCATCCCCTCTAGCCTATACCCATTCTCAGGTCTAGGAAGCCATACACCTTCCATCTAGGACCTGCCCAGTTAAAAATCATTTTTAAATACAAATTTCTTTTAAAATACAAATTCAAATCTACCTTCTCCAATGAACCCTTCCATAAGCCTCCTATAGGGGATGACTCCTCCCTCGTCCTCACAAAGTCCTTTGCTTTGTCCCTCTCCAATGTGATCACCATACATTCTTTTGGATTATATTTATCAGTGTATGTCATAGCCTCTTTACCAGATTCTAAGCTTCATGTTTTATCTAAGATTTATATATCCTCTGGAGCCCAGCACACATTGCTCTGCATACAGAAGGTACTAAATAAAGTAAACTATAGTGCCTATGAGTTACTGCATCATACATGGAGATCTTAGACATGCAGACATGATCAAAAGATTGGGTTGAAATGACCCTTGAGTGATTTTTGCTGCTTTGGGTTTATCTGTTGTTCAGGGGATGAAGTCATACTCCATTAGTTCTCTCAGTGATAGTAGTGAGTGTATGGACTCTTTCTCTTTCTCTCTCTCTTAACTAAAGTCAACTTATTTCTGTAGAACACAAAGCCCTGGAGTTATTAAATCTGGCAATGCTATTGCCTGAAGATATAAATAACAGACCTTGAGTATTTGGGGGGAGAATTCCAATTTTTATGAATATTCATCTAATACATTAGCAGATTCTCATTCTTCTAATTTACCTGTTCTTTAATTTTTTAAAAGGTCATAAGAGTGTGGCTTCAGAGCTGGAAGTAACCGTAGAAATCCTTTAGACCAAGTCCCTCATTTTATGGATGAAGGAACAGATGCCCACAAGAGGAAGTGACTTACCCCAGACAGCAACACTGGTTAGCAGATTTGGGGGCTTCTGACTTGTCATCTACAAAGTTTTCTAAACTGTCATGTTATAACTTCAGTTTAACTTATCTTAGTTTTTCTTTATTTTTATCCAGTACTGAACTATCAACTAGAAAAAAAAATGTATGAATGCATTTTTTTCTAAAAAAATAAATTATTTTTAAATGAAAACCCAAATATTCTCACCAAGATATTTTTATCAGAGCTATAATTCTGTTTGACTTGTTTATACTTAAAGCAGTGACTGGCCCTCATGTTCCCCATCATCTTTGATGGTACCATCCATCCTTCAGTAAGTAGTTTGCTTATAGCAGTCAAGAGATCTATTTCCACTGTTGACGTGTTTTATAACCGTAGGCGAGTCAACCTCCCTGAACCTTGATTTCTCCATCTGCAAAAGGGGGATAATAATACCTGCCTCCTACACACATTTTAGATGTGAGAATTAATAAGATAATGTTAATAAGATAAAGTATTTTGTACTCACAGGGAGCCTTTCATCTAAGAAAGGAGCTCAAAGTATTATTGTTGTTTGTTGTTGTTAGTCATATGGATGGTAATATTCCCACCTTACTTAATGCAATAGAGTTGATTCACAGACCTTGGAGATGGTACAGATTCTACAGGTCACTCAGTTCAGATTCATTGCAGAACCCCTCCCCTACAACACACCACTAGACACTTCTTCGTTCTGTCCGAAAGCTCAAGTTATCCAATAGAACCATGCCTTGTTCATCATGTGGGTTCTTCCAGGAACAATTCTAGCAATAACTTTCTGCCAAAGTTTTTATGTGGTGCTACAGTAGGACCAATCCAGGCCTTATCCTTTTGATTTGAATTCCAAATTTCGAGAGTTTGGAAGGGATTTAAGAGATCACTAAGTCTCATTCACACATTAACATGAATCCTAATAATAAAGGTGGCAACAACAAACATTTTTATTGCATTTTAAGATTTGCAAATTTGCCTTGACAGCCATGTCTCACTTGAGGCCCACAACACCCTTGGCAAGGGAGGGGTCTTCTGAATACTTCTGATGAGTGGCAGTCTGCTTTAGAAATTAGAAGTTTTTTGTTTTGTTTTATGTTTTCCTTACATCAGTACTAAACTGCCTCTCTGAAACTTCCATTACTTCTGGGCTGTCCCCTATGGCCAAACTGAGTGAGTTTTATCTCCATCCCCTATGAGTCAAGTATTATTATCCCCATTTTGTAGATGAAGGAACTGAGGTTCAGTGAGTTTGACTTACCCAAGGCCATCAAATAATAGTGAGACTAAATCTGCTGACTCACATAAGTAAGTCACTAAAAGACAGTATCTGACTTCTTTTACCCTTTGGCTGATAATGCTCTCTCAAAAGTCATCTGTGACCTCCTAATCATTATCTCCCCATCATCCATCCTACTTGACTTCTTTGTTCTGTAGACTTCTCTTATCCCTCCAGAGACATTCTTCAACCCTGGTTTCTGAGGACTCTCCTGGTCCTCCTTCCACCTCTATACATTCTCTTCTGTCTCCTTTTCTTTTACCTTTTTCTCTTATTTATTTGCTGTCATGCACCCCAATAGATGATCCCCTCCCTAGTTTCCATCCCTGACCCTCTTCACTTCGTATTTCACACACTGTCTCTAGGCAATCTCGTTGCCTCCGTTGGCTTCAGCTATACCTTCTACACAGATGACTCTCCAACCATGACTTCTCTTCCAAACTCCAGATTTGCAGGTCCAATTTTCTAAAGCTATATCCACCTGTATATCCCATCAACCAGACATGTTGAACTCAACATGTCTCAGACTTAGCTTATTACCTTTAACTTTCATATGTTTACTATATGAGTGTTTTGGGGCTGCTTATTTAATCTCCCTGGGCCTCACTATTCTCATCTAGAAAGGCAGGGAGCTGTCATACATAGCCTCTTAGATTGCTGCTAGTTCTAGAACTATAATGCACTGATTTCTGAGAACCTTTCTGAATTTATTCTTTCAAACAGTGGTCCCATCATGGATTCTACTGACCCAGTCTTTCCTGGTCAAAATCTAGTGTGTTATCTTTGACTTTTCTGTCTGTATCACTTCTCATACTAAATTCAATTTTTTGTTTTTCTCCATTTGTACTGCAACCACCCTTGTATAGGCCCCTACTTCCAACACTGGACTATTGCAATCACCTACTAACAACTCTTATGATATCTATGTTCCCCTGCTTCTGAGTTATCCTTCATACCAATGACAGATTAGTCTTCCTTATGTACAAATCCAATCGTGTTGCTCCTCTGCTCAAAAATTTTCAGGTCCTCATACTTCTTTCCAAGTAAAGTTTAAACTCTTTTGCTATGTATTCAAGTTCAATCCATGATCATATCCTTCCAAGTTTATGACATACTACTACCTTCCATGAACTCTAGGCTCTGACCAGGCTGCCCTATATTATCATGCCCTGTATTTTCCCAAGCCTTTGCTCATGGTTTCTATTTTGCCTGGAATGCTAGTTCCCCTTTTATTTCTCTGTTGAATGCCTGACCTTCTTTTAAAATACAAATTCAAATCTACCTTCTCCAATGAACCCTTCCATAAGCCTCCTATAGGTGATGACTCTTTTCTCCCTGGTCCTCACAAAATCCTTTGCTTTGTTCCTCTCCAATATGATCACAATACACTCTTTTGTATTATATTTATCAGTGTATGTCATAGCCTCCTACCAGATTCTAAGCTTCAATAGAGTTGATTCACAGACCTATCTAAGATTTATATCTCCTCTGGAGCCCACCACACATTGCTCCACAGAAGGTACTAAATAAATGCTGGCTAAAATAAAGTAAGCTATAGTGCCTACCAGTTACTGCATCACACATGGAGTCCTTAGACATGCAGACATGTAGATCTGGTTTGATCAAAAGATTGGGTTGAAATGACCCTTGAGTGATTTTTGCTGCTTTGGGCTTGTCTCTTGTTCAGGGGATGAAGTCATACTCCATTAGTTCTCTCAGTGATAGCAGTGAGTGTATGGATTCATCCCCACCACCCCCAGCTTCTACATCCATTCCAAATTCTCCTTGTGTGTATTTCTGAGTCTTTCTTCTTTATAGCAGACTAGACACCCCTTAGATTTATCACATTTTGCATGTAGATTGGTGTTGCCACGGAGACAACTTACCAGATATTAACCAGCCAGTGCTATCATGGAACTGGGAGTACTCCAGGATTACTCTTCAGGAGTTTAGAGAGAGAAATAGAGACAAGGGAGCATAAGTCCTCGACTCTGTAGGGTCCATGAGGTATCAAGGTGAAAGATGGGCCTGAATTATACTCTTTTGACTTGGTTTCCTCTTTTCCTCCTTCTCTAAATTCCTTAAGAACAACATGAGAGCACCCACAGTTCCACGATCTCCATGGTTGGTGAGTTTCAAGAAAAGTGTCTCCTTGGCAATGTTGGGCTACATACATGCATTAGATTTGTACCTATTGAGAACCTAGAGTAGTATTTTTTGTAAAGGTTCTATAAACAAGGTGCTTTCCTTTTCTTTCTTTTTCTTCTTTTCTTTTTAACATCTAACACTGTGGCTTATATTTCTATTTTTCTTTTCTTGACAGAATGATATTCTAACCATTAAGGCTTAACCCAGTGCTTGGCAAAGTATACAGCATCCAGTAGGTGCTGAATCAGCTAATAAGTGGATTATTACCTATTGGATTCCATGATCTCTATTCAGCTTAGGTGCACAAAGGTAGCACCTTTTTTAACTTTTTGCATTAATTTTTCTCCTTTCTCCTTCCCCTCCCTCCCCCTCCCCCCCCCCCCCGCGCAGTGAATGATGCAGGGATCACTTGAAACTATCACCAAATAAGTTACAATCGCTTATTGTTATTCAGTCTGAATAGCGATCATAACATCATAAATTAGAGCTGGAAGGGACATTAACGACCCTCTCATCAAACTCTTTTATTTTATAGATTAGGAAACTGGTTTCCAGTGAGGTTTCCAAGGGGGACTTTCAGATGGTCACACATGTGGAAATGAAAAGAAATGGGATCTGAATCCAAGCTCCTGTGACTCCAGGTCTAGTACAGTTACCGTAACATAACTTGTGGTGTCTTAGAAAAGGTTAGTCTAGGACAGTAGATTGTGAAGGGAGATCGCCTCTATTCTATTTTCTTGTGTATTTCTTTTCATAGCTTAGTGCAGAAACAATATTCTGATGCTAACAGATCTAAATCCACATTTTTCTCACTGTGTTTCAAGAAGCTTAGCTTTGTTACAAAGAACTCTGGGTAAGTTAGGTTTTTTTTTTCCTAAGGGAGGCATGGGAATGAGATTTCTGATAGTTAAGCTTGCTTTCTTCAGGATAATAATGGAAGAACCTGTACTACAGAACTTATTATAATTAATAATCTTTTAATGTTTTACCTCTTGGAGCATCCCAACAATCTATCCTCCTGAGGCTGTTAAGCCTCATATCCTATTATGTTCTATACCTCCATTGTCTTGTCTACTTGATATATCTCCATTAATCTCTTGACTTTGTGTATTTTAATCAATCCTGTCCAAGACTCTCATTTGATTGTTTATTCCTTCAAAGAGTATAAAATTGTTAAGCCTAGTGCAGCTGAATGCGCTTCTTCACAACCCTTTTCTCTGTGAGGTTTTTTTTTTCCTTTATGGCTATGGTCATAAATAATAAGAACTATGCTGTGATTACTGGAGAAGGAAATGGCAAACCACCCCAGCATCTTTGCCAAGAAAACTCTATGGACAGTTTGATCCACAGGGTCATGAAGAGTCAGATGTGACTGAATGAGGGAACAATAATAACAATGTCTTGATTATGCTGAAAATTTCTGTGCTGTGTGATAATTATTTCAGAATTATTGTTTGGAATAAAAGGCCTGAGGTAAAACTAGACCCTGAAATACATCTTTTCCTCTTCTCTGCAGGCTACAGTTCCATTAATCACTTCCTGCTCAATGAATTCTTTGCTTAAGACCTTGCTGAAGTTTAAGGTTCATGAGCCATTTTAAATGACCATTTTGAAGGCAACCTTCATCTTGTCTACTTACCACCTAATTTGTTAGTGTTAGTGGAAAGGGGTTGTTTAAAGCTTTTTTTTTCAAATCAGTACATGGATATTCACACACACAAGATCCTGGGCAAGTGTTGAATAATCTGTTAGATGATGAGAAATCTCCATTCGTAGGGTGGCTAGGTGGTACAGTAAATAGAGCACCAGCCCTGGATCAGGAGGACCTGGATTCAAATCCTGCCTTAGACACTTAACACTAGACACTAGCCATGTGATCTTGGGCAAGTCACAACCCCAATTGCCCTGCCTTCCCCCCTCCAAAAAGCAAAAACAACAACAAAAACCCCCCCAACAACTCCATTCTTACCTCAAACTGTCAAATGATTGATAGGAACCTCAACAAAAAGTATGAAAAAATGAAGATAATTCATATTCTTTTCCAAAGCACTGACGCTGGGCTCAGAGGGGCTATGATGAAACCCCACATGTTATTTACTGCCTGTGTGACTTTGCGTAAGTTACTCAACCTCCTTGATCTCATTTTACTCGTTTTCAAAATGAGAAAGGGTAGAACTTTCCATTTCTAAACCTAGGATCCTTAGAACTTTTGACTGTGAGGAAATTAGAAACCAAACTTCATGTGTAAATGCAAAGCCATTCAGAGTTATTATCAGAGCAATCAGGTTCAAAGAACTTGGGACAGCTGCAGTATTTTATTTTTTTCTTTTCTTTTCTTTTTTTTAATGCAACATGTTCTCAGACACTGTACCCTTTGGTTATTGACTTTTGGATGCTTGACTCTGAAATCTCCTTTACCCAGAATTCTGTGGCTGGTTAGTGAGAAAGGGAATGGCAGTTAGCTCACTGAGTCAGTGGGAAGGAGTCCTGTAATGTTGACTAATTGTTCCTTTGATGTGTTCTGTGGTTAACATGCTTAAGATACTTGATTCAAGACCAACTAGGCCCCAGCTTCAGGAAGAAGGGGCAGATTGAGTTCTGTGTGATACAGGTTTGGCAACTCTCTGATGAACACAAAATTGTGAACCTCCACGTCTAGACTTTAATATGTGAGTTACTGGGTTTTTGGTGGGTGGGGGTTATTTTCCTCTTTAGATTGGTTACATTTAATACTTCACTTGCACATACCTGGCACGGGTCAATGCAACAGATAAGTATCATCAAAAGTCTATTGAATCACCTCCCTGTGTGTGATCATATTGCCAGCTTATCAGGGGACATTTTGGATAGATATTTTAATAATCAAAAAATACAATAAATGGAAAAAAGGAAATATGTGCATTAATCATAGACTCTTAGAAATGTATTTTTGGGGGGGTGGGAGAGGAGAGACAAATAAGGTTAAGTGACTTGCCCAGGGTCACATAGCTAGTAAGAGTCTGAGGCCACATTTGAACTCAGGTCCTCCTGACTCCAGGACTGGTGCCCTATCCATTATGACAACTAACTGACCCTCATGTACTCTTGTTATTTTATTTATCACTCTAGCATTTCTGCCCCAAATATCAATATTGATGAAACTTGGTGGTTCCCTTGGCAAGGATTCTCCACAGGGCATCTGAGGAAATTAATCTTATCCTCCCCCCTCTAATCAACAGGATGGTAGTATGAGTCACATATCCTTTCAGGGCTTTAATCTTCTTAACCATGAATATTTACATTCTGCAGGCCTCAGCATGGTATTAATGAAAAGAATCAATCAATCATCAAACATTGATTAAGGACCTACTAGGAGTCTGAAATTGTACTAAGTTCTGGGGACATAAAAATAAAATAAAATAGTTCTTGCCCTTACAAAGTATATATTCTATCAGGGTAGACAATATACATAGATAGATATATGCAAAACAAATATAAGATGTAAAAAATTGGGGAGATGTGACTATATGTTAGAGAATTCTACTTTTATCCCTCCTCCCTCACCGGCCTCCTTCTTTTTCTGCATTGTCTCTCTCATTAGAATATGAGCTTTTCTAGGACAGTGTCTTTTGCCTTTCTTTGTATCCTGGGACATAGTGAGTACTTAATAAATGTTTATTGGCTGTTGACCATGAGCTACAACTCCTTCTTCCTCTCAGATGCTTTTCTTTCCTCTAGGTGTGTGAGCCAGGGTGAACAAGTGGTCCACCCACTTGTAAGTCAAGACAGACTTGGGTTCATATCCCGTCTTAGACACTTACAAGCTGTGCGACTTTTGAAATTTGGCTCTGGAAAAGGGAGGTTCTATTAAAGTCCATTGGAATTCAAATGGAGCTACTTGACTGTGCCTTTAAACCCAAATCACTCTTTCACTGATTGGCCAATAATAGGTTCCAATCCAAGCTTCATTAGTTCATTGGGTGATGATGGTTCAGAGTGAGTATAAACAGCAATTGTTCTGTTCTGACCAGAAACTCTGAGGGTCTTCCGTTCTTAGACGGATCCTAGGCAAACTAGGCCATCTTTTGCCTCATTTCTTACCAAGCCATGATATGCAAGTGAATAGGATTTAAGTGAGGGAGGGCTGATGTCATGGTCCTCTTCAAGAAAGGAGGAAAAACAACAAGCTCCATGAACAGAGAACTTCCAGTTGGTCAACATGGCTTCTTCCTTCCTTCCTTCCTTCCTTCCTTCCTTCCTTCCTTCCTTCCTTCCTTCCTTCTTTCCTTCCTTCCTTCTTCCCTGCCTTCCTGCCTTCCTCCTTCCCTGAATGGGCACTGCCTCAGTCAAACTGAGACCTGTTAAAGACCTTCGCTTGAAAAGGTCATGGTCTCTCCCATGTTTGTCACAGTATCACCTCCCTGATGTCATGGTCCTCTTTGAGAAAGAAGGACAAACAGCAGCAGCAGTCTTACCTAGCCTTATATCACCAAATGGGTGTTGCCTCAGACAAACTGAGACCCGGAAAAGACCTTAGCTTAAAAAGATCAAGGTCCCCAACTACATCTAAAATCACCTTTGCTAATCCACTGGACTCTGATGACTCTGGAGGAGAGCATGAGACTGATGACTTTGCATAGCTCTACCTTACTTAAATCCAATTCACTTGCAAGTCAGGATAATACCCTCCTGATTTCATTGGTCATCTCCAAGAAGGAAGGATGGACAACAACAAGTGTGATTGTAAGCGGGTCACTTAACCTCAATAAGTCTCAATTTTCTGATCTGTAAAATGGGAATAGTCACAATACCTACATATCAGGTTTATTGTGAGGATTGAATGAAATGTGGAGAGTAACTCACTTCGAATACCTTGAAGTGGTGTGTAATGATGAGCTACTTTTAGTGGCCTCAGAAGATAGGGTGGATGACGGCAATAACCTGAAGACTCACCCCAGCTCTCACCTAAAGGAGCTCTTGTCCTGCCTTCCCCTCTCTGGGGTCACAGAACCAGGGTGAGAAATCTCTCCTGCTGGTTAGAGGTATAATTAATAATATAATTAATTTTATACGTCTCCTATTTGCATAGCTTGCAATAGTATGTATTAGAGTTATTTGTGCTTGTTTTTATCTACTTTCTAGATCTTAAAGGCAAAAGGGATAGGGACTAGACCTCATTTAACTCTTGTATCATCTCTTTCCCCTATGGGAAAAAAAAGATGCTAATGGTGCCTGTAAGTCACTTGGTAAATCTTGAAATGCCATACAATCGTCACAAGTTGTTATGACTATCAAAGTAAGCAACGAATGGTACTGAATTAGGGAAGGGAATAAGCCTTTATATAACACCCATTATATGCCAGGCACTAAGCACTTTGTGATATTACCTAATTTGATCCTCCCAACAATCTGGAGGTAGATACTATTATTTTACCATTCAGGAAACTGAGGAAGAGCTTAAGTGACTTGCTCAGGGTCACACAGCTTGTGTCTAAGGCTAGATTTGAACTCAGGTCTTCTACCATGCCACCTAGCTGCCTAGGAGACAAAAGACTTACTAACTTGGATTCTCTGCTTGTGATTGGGACATTAGAATGTGGCAAGACCAGGAAGGGAGAGAAGCACGTGGGTGTCACTTTTTTCTACAGCATATGAAATCCCTTCCACAGCCCTTACAACAGCTAGAGAAACTGACAATTGACTACAAATCTCTGAGGGTATTTAGGGGGTTGTAAAGCCAAGCACAAGCAGCTTTCCAGAGGATGACTGCTGTAAACAGCTTCCAAGGTTCTGATTACATGGTATAGCAAACTCTCTACTTATTCAATAACAAATTGGAGCAAAACATTCACAGAAAATCAAAAAACAGCATTCACCATGTCACAACTCAACAACTTATCACCAAAATTACCACATAGTTTTCACCAAAGTGGTCTCTTAGCTTTAAACAAAGTACATTAATTTAGACAATCACAAGATTATTAATTCAATCACAAAGTACAAAAGTCAAAGTTTTCCACCCCTAGGTCACAGTAAATCATAATCTTCTCAGTCAGTATCCAAGTAAAGTCTTCTTTTGGCTTGATTCGAGGACAGCTCTCAGCTTCCATTTTTCCTCTTCCATGGTCCCAGCTCCAACTGTCACCTGGGTTCAAAGGTAGGCAGCTCCCAGTTCCTTGTCCAGCTCCTTGTCCAGTTCTGTATCCATTTCCCATTCTATACTGAAGCTCACAGTGTTTAGTCCACCTCAAGTCCTCCACAGTTCCTGTTTCTGCGAAGACAAAGCTGGATAGAGCCACAATAATATTCACACACATGGCCTGCACCATCATCAATTCACTATCTGCCTATGAAACCAACTCAGACCCCCAAAGTCTGAGAAATCAGCACAAATCACCAACATAGAAATCAACACAGACCCACAAATAAGGTCCAAGAGCTCAGCACAAATCATCAGTAAAGTCCTAGAACCTCCAAAACCTTCCTCCAGGACTTCTGTAAACATGCAATCAGAAAATGCTCTTTCAGGGCTTCTAGTAAGGTCCCAGGGTTTCTGTACAAAATATCACAAACAAACATCAACACGGACAGAACAGACAAACAGAGTGTTGGGATACCACGAGTTTTCTCCTTCTTGACTCTGCCTCCACAAGATTCCTCTTCTCAGTTCTGCTGTCTCTAGCCTGGGTCTCTCCTTATATATGGTCATTAGCTCCTCCACTTCCTTTTGCAGGATTTCATGATTTCTAGGGTCCACAAGTTGTTTGGTTCACATGTTCTGTTTCTTAACAGACTTGATACAAGGCTCAAAAGAAACTTGAACTGAAACAAGGTGTTAATTCAATAGCTGAAACAAGGTGTGAACTACTTCTGTGCTTGCCATTAAGGGGAACCAGGAAGTAGACACATGGTTTGTACATGTGCAGATGAGCAAGACTAACCTTGCTGCAATGACTGTTAGAATGTGAGGCTCAAATCAGGAGCAAGGATCAGTAGCATCTTATTAAAGATGAGAAGGCTGAGTTGGAAAAGGGACTGAAGAAACCATGCTTCTGCAGAGTATGCCTTGTGCAGCTTCCCTTTCATAGAGAAACCAAGGATGGTCCAGGAGAAGAGATAAGGAAACACTATCAGAGAGGCTGGTGAATAGGGTAGAATAGGATCAGATGTTACCCCAGTCTGGGTTTTTTATGTAATTCGCATTTCTTTTTCACAAGGGAATCCTGGGTAGTGGTAATAATAGGGTTTTTTCCTTTTTCTTCCAGAATTGATTGTGCTGTAAAGACTAAAGGCTTCAATAACATACTTTTTAAAAAAGAAAGAAAAAACAACCCATAAGCAACTGATAAATGTCCTTTGACTAATGAAGTCCATTTCTCCGTCACCCCTCATCACTCAGTTTCTCAGATATACAGTTGTCTCATAGAAACAGTCTTCATCATCACTAAAGAAAGAGCTACCCAAATGTCTGAGGGTTACTGTGTTCTGTACAGCTGTGATCAGAGCATTTTGTTCTTATTTCTCCTCCCCACCTTGACCTTGCTTCATTTTCCTAACATGCTCTGTGGTTCATCCCATGCTTGATTCATCTTCTGTGAAACAACACTTGGCATTCAGGCCTATCTCCTACACTCCCTTAGTCATCCTTGTGACATTCAGGATATGAATTTCTTTCCAGAAAAAAATAGATTTTTTTTCAATAATACCAACATAATATCTTACAAGTATCACTTCCTTAATTGTCTGTCACTTAATCATAGTCAGTAGGGCTAAATTATTATTCTTTATTCTTCTTTAAAATGGTAAAATTGAGGTAGTGGAAATTCATGTTCATTCAGTGAGTTGATGGAAATGCTCAGGGCTGACCTCAGAATTTTTGCTTTAATTAATAGGAATATCTGCTGTCCTGTTTTTAGGGGAAAAATATATTTTGCAATTGCCTCATGTTACAGAACCTAGCATGGTATCTGGAATATGGTAGATTCTTTCTTAATGTTTATGGAAGAATGGACGAATAGTCCTCAGAATTATAATTTCAGTTTTTCAACCAAGATATTTTTACCATCAAATATTTTAGGCATTTAATTGATATGTGATTACAGAGACAACATAATATGAGGGTCATATCCTACTATAATTGTGTGAATATTAAATGTATTTTTATGTATATATACACACAGAAGTATTTATAATAGATTTTTAATCTGGGTCAAAGGACTTTGGGAATAGCATTGCTTCCTGCTCAGTGCCCTCAGTCATCATTCTAGGAAGCAATGCCAGTGGAGATGTGCTCCTGAAGGTGCTACAGCCTTCACTACTAAAGACTTAGAAAAGAAAATTCTCACTACTAAAGTCCTTGGCACGATCAGATGATTCAAAGTTATTTATCAGTGAAAATGACATTAGAGAAGAGGCATTACCATTTGTTCTGCTTCTGTACCCCAAGGACCATGATTCTTTTCCATATGACTTGCAGCTGAAATGTTCCATAAGTTTCATTTTTTCCCATCAAAAATATTAGCTCCAGAGATAGAGCCAAGATGATGGAGTAGAAACAGGATTTCCACGTGGCTCTGGCTTCCACCTCCTCCAATACATGTTAAAAAGGACTCTAAACAAACTTTAGAGCTGCAGAACCCACAAAGTGACAGAGAGAAACAAACCTCCCACTGAAGGAAGCCTGGCAGGCCAGTAGGAAGGGTCCATTGCAGTATTCTGGGAGCCAAGCTCGGTCCTTACTGGGCTAGAGTTTTAGCCCCAGGGCAGCTCTGAACAGCAGGGGCCAGAGTGTAATTCAGGAGAGTAAATCACCAGCAGCTGTAGCAGTTTCCAGACTTCTCAATCCATAAATGCCAAAGACAAAGTAAAAGGTCAGTGTGGAACTTTGTTCAAACAGGGGGAACGTGGTCCTGCTGCTACCCCCAGAGTGAGAAGTGGAGGAGGAGCGATGGCTGTTGCCCATAAAATTACAGAGTTAGGGTTTGGGGTGCTTGAGACACCAACATACCAGCACATTGGGTCTTGCCCAATGAATTAGACTCAAGTCTTCTTTCAACCAAAGAAAAACAAGGTTTATTAAAAATTTGCTCGTGTTGAACACAGAGCAAGTCCGTACTAGAAAATTCTATGGCACTGTCACACATGGAGGCAAGATGGGGTCTTATATACAGAAAGCTTGTGGGAGGAGGGTGGTCCAGAGGAGGAGTTTGGGGAGGGTTTTCAGGAGGAATTAATGAGCTCAGACTCCAATAAATGAGTGAAGTTGCTGGAAGCTACCTGGAGACAGCAGACAATGGTGGGCTAGGCCAGTTCAAGGGTGTAACAGTTGATTTGGATATAGATATTTTGATAGGCTCAAGAGTGGTAAGCAGATGGACAATGGAGGGCTAGGCTAGTAAGAGTAAGAGATTTGGGCCTAGCTGTAATGCAAGGCTTATGGCCCCAGGCAAATGCCTCATCAAGTGGGAAGATTCATTCAGAGTTCAAGGGGGTTCCCAGAGACTGTATCTCATTAGCTGCTTAGGCTGCCATGTGGCTGCTTCTGGATCTCCTGGCCTACAGATTTTAGGGGGACCAAGCCACCATTCAGAGGGTAATCTCTCTTCCTTTGACCTGCTTGGATCTGGATTGTGGTCTTGGGTATTGATCCTGGGGTGTGTGACTAGTGAGCCAGAGCATGTGGGGGCTATAAAGTGGGAGCCCATGTGATAGCTCCAGAAGCTGCAAAAAACCCAGAGATTTGGGACATAGCACTTTCCATTTTGGAAGCAGAGTTCTACCACTGCAAAGAGCACAAAAGTCAAGTAAATTGGCTGCCAATATGAGCAAGCAATGGAAGCACAGACGATAGAATCTTTTTTGGGGAGCAAAAAGTATCAAGGCATGGAGCAGGAGGAAGACATTGCAGTTAGAACTCCTGTATCAAAAGCCTCCAAGAAAAATATGAACTGGTTATAGGCCATGGAAGAGCTCAAGAAGTATTTCAAAAATCAATTAAGAGAAGTGGAGGAAAAATTGAGAAGAGAAATGAGAATGATGCAAGAAAATCATGAAAAGAGAGTCAACAGCTTGCTAAAGGAGACCTCCCCCCCGCAAATGGTGAAGAAAATAACACCTTAAAAATAGACTAACTCAAATGGCAATAGAGGCCCAAAAAGCAAATGAGGAGGAGAATGCTTTAAAAAGCCAAATTTGCCAGATTGGAAAAGGAATTTCAAAAACTCACTGAAGAGAATAACTCCTTCAAAATTAGATTGAAGCAACTGGAAGTTAATGACTTTATGAGAAATCAAAATACTATAAAACAGATCCAAACAAATGAAAAAAATAGAAGGCAATGTAAAATATCTCATTGGAAAAACCACTGACCTCAAAAATAGATCCAGTAGATATCATTTAAAAATTATTGGTCTACCTGAAAGCCATGATCCAAAAAAGGGCCTGACACTGTCTTTCAAGAAATTATCAAGCAAAATTGCCCTGATATTCTAAAATCAGAGGGCAAAATAGAAATTGAAAGAATTCACCAATTGTCTCTTGAAAAAGGTCCCCCCCAAAAAGCTGCTAGGAGTATTATAACCTAATTCCAGAGTTCCCAGGTCAAAGGAGAAAATACTGCAAGCAGTCAGGAAGAAACAATTTGAGTATTGTGGAAACAACCAGGATAACACAAGACCTAGCAGCTTCTACATTAAGGGATTGAAGGGCTTGGAATATGATATTCTGGAGGTCAAAGGAGCTGGGATTGAAACCAAGAGTCAGCTACTCAGCAAAACTGAGTATAATTCTATAGGGAAAAATCTGGTCATTCAATGAAATAGAGGATTTTCAAGCATTCTTGATGAAAAAACCTGAGCTCAACATACACACATACACACATGCACACACACTTACACATACACACATGCACATGCACACACATATATATGTATATACATATATATGTGAATGTGGGCATGTGTATATTCATGTATACATAGACAGAGGGCACAGGATGAGCTGAATATGAAGGGATGATATCTAAAAAATAAAATCAAGAGGTGAGAGAGATAGAAAGGGAGCTATAGATAGGGTAAATCATCTCATATAAAAGATGCAAGAGAAAGCTGTTACAATGGAGGGGAAGAGCAGGAAGGTGAAAGGGAATGGGATAACCTGATTCACTGAATTTGGCTTAAAGAGGGAATAACATACACACTCAATTGGGTATCTTACCCTCCAAGAAAATAGGGGGTAGGGGATAAGAGCAGGGATGATAGAAGGGAGGGAAGATTGGGGGAGAGGGTAGTTAGAAGCAAACATGTTTGAAAAGGGACAGGGTCAAAGGAAAAAAACAGAATAAGTGGGGTATGGGATAGGATGGAGGGAAATATAATTAGTCTTTCACAATATAACTACTACAGAAATGATTTGGATAACTACACATGCACAACCTATATTGAATTGCTTATCTTTCCAGTGGAGGTGGGTGAGGAGGAAAGAAGGGGAAAAAATCTAGAACTAAAAGTTTTAAAAACAAACGTTTTATTTATTTATTTTTTTGCCTGCAACTGGGAAATAAGATATACAGGTACTGCAGTATAGAAACCCATCTTGCCTTACTAGAAAGTTAGGGGGGTGAAGGGGAAGGATACAAGAGAGAACAGATTGGGGAAAGGCATAGTCAGTATGCTTTCTATTTGGGGGTGGGGGTAGGAAAAAGATGGGGAGAGAAAAATTGCAACTCAAAATCTTGTGGAAATGCATGTTGAAAACTAAAAATAAATAAATTTTTTAAAATAAAATGATGAAAAAAAATTAGCTCCCTGAAGGCAGCGATTGGCTTAATTTTCTATGTGTATCCTAGTACTTAATACAATGCTTTGAACATAGCAAGTGTTTAATAAATCATTCATTCATTCATTCATTCATTCATTCATTCATTCATTGCAGTGGTTCCAGAGGTATAAGAAACTCCTAGTGTAGAAGTTCCCCTATGTTAAGAACATAGAAAGTGCTTAATTAATATTAATAACTACTTCATTCATTCATTGCAATATTCAATTGCTTTAAGAAACTCAGTATAGAAGCTATCTATAGCTTCTAATCTTAGGGAGTCTTGGAGAATTTGGGGAATCTAGGAAATGGATGGGGAACTAAGAAGTTAGGTAATTTTTCTGTGGTCTCATAACCCACCTATAGTGCCAATGCAATATTCACAGTGCCCACAGTCACTATAAATATACGTGCATGGTGCTCAATCACAAATATAACAGACTCTACAGATAGAAGACAGAAGCAAAACATTTATTCAGACACCAGAAAGCCAAATCCCAACACCAGTAAACCAAATTCATCATAGCAACATGGAAGTTAATGTACTACAACATAGCAGAGAGCCACGTCATTCTTCAGCCTTCCCACAAACCAACATTTACTCAGAAGCCTAACTTCTCTGCTTGCCTGTCGTACTTTCTCCCCCCACCCTCTTGCTAGCTCTGACTCACAGCTTCCTGCTCCACCCTTCAGCAAACCCCCACCACAGGTTCCATGTGACTACATTCAGCCTATTAGGGGGCAGAGCACATTTTCAAAGCTTGGAAGGTCTTCAAATTCCCTTAGGTTTATTAAGGGGCAGGGAAGATTTTCAAATTCCCATTCCCATTACACCACCATGTCTCAGCCACTGGACTTGAACCCAGATCATGCTGACTTCACTGCCATCCCTCTATTTACTATACTATACTGGGCTGCGTCTCTGTCATAATAATACAACTTGCATTGATTTAGTCCAGAAAGATTTCTAAAGCACTTTCTTCACATGCATCTAGAAGAAACATTATCCCCCTCATTGTACAGATGAAGAAATTAAGTTTCAGAGGGTTAGGTTAAATGTCCAAGTCCTCAGATGGATTGTTGATCTCATTGACTCAGGGATTCTGGTCACAGATGCAGATCACAACTTATCTCTTCCTTGTGCATCTTACCCAAAGTCTCCCCAAAGTTCTCCAGATGGGGTCCACTCTGCCATCTTTGATTTTTTGCTATATGGTAGAGAATTGTTTGCATTTAGTTGTATATGTGGCATTAAAGGCAGAATTCAAACCCTACTCTCAGGAAGATCTGGGTTTAAATTCTGCCTTGGATGCTATGCACACACACACACACACACACACACACACACGTGTGCATTCACATATATATTCTTTACCAAACTTTACCTTTACCGAGGTCTCCAGAAGCACTGATCAGACTAAGAAATTATAAATAAGAGGGGGAAAATAGTACCAGGCCTGAGGAGGAAGTATGGTGTCATAGAGCATGAGACTCGAGACAAAGAACCTGGGTGAGAATCTCAGTCAGCACCATCAACGCCAGGCTGCCTGCATCAGTTCAAGCAAGCCCCTTTTCCTCTCTTTGCCTCCATTTCACCATTTGTGTAAAAGCAAAGCTGGACAAGATGCTCTCCAGGATTTCATCTAGTTCTAAATACCAAGGACCTCATCCTTGTCCTCAGGAGTCCCTATGCCAGTGATGAATGCATTTGTCATTTAAATGGTCCGATGAGTAGGGTTTCTCTCAAGCAAAGTGTTTTCATGCCAATACTAAATCCCAAAAGAGTGTCCTCTGGCCAAATTTAAGTGTATAGAATAATACTGTCTGCACATAGATATATTCATCTATATGTACATACACACATCTATGGATACATGTGTGCATACATAATGCACATATACACATACACACATACGTATATGTATACACGCACACACAAACACACACAAACACACTTATATGTATGCATATGCTAATGTGTATGCATATTCACATACATATATGCACATCAACACATAACTACATATACATACTTACATGCATGCATACATATGTTCCTTCCAGCCAGCTCCAGTTGTGCCATTTTCTTTCTTTCTTTTATCGAAGGGGGGAAAGCAAGGCACTTGGGATTAAGTGACTTGCCCAAGTTCACACAGCTAGTAAGGGTGTCAAATGTCCGAGGCTGGATTCAAACTCTGGTCCTCCTGACTCCAGGGCTGGTGTGCTATTCACCGTGCCACTTAGCTGCCCCATAGTTGCGCTATTTTCAGAAACAAATAAAACAAAAGAAAAACATTCTGATCAGACAGTAAAGCTTGGTGCAGTGGAAATATTGGTGATTTGGAGTCAAAGGACCCAGGTTCAAATCCTGACTTTGCCAATTATGATAGAGTCATTGGCCTCAGTTTCTCCAAATATAAAATGAGGGAGCTGAATGGAATTATTTTACAGGTCGTTTCCATCTCTGAATCTGATGGTCTTAGTTATGGTTGATTGACAATCAGGTTGTTACTTACAAATTCAAGGATTTTTTTATGGCTCTGGACATTTCCTCCTTTCCTCTTCTTATTCAAACCTCTACTCAGCTGTCAAATTGATCTCCCAAAGGCACAAGTCTGACCCCATGCTCCCCCTCTTCTCAATAAATTTCAGCAGCTCCCTATGACCTCCAAGATGAAACAGAAAATTGCCCATTTGGTTTTTAGATCCCTTGGTAACCTGGCCTTCTTCCTTTCTTTAAAAAAAAAACACAGAGGTAAAATTGGGGGTAAGTGACATGCCTAAGGTCACACAGCTAATTTTTTTGTGTTAAGTGTGTGAAGCTGGATTTGAACTCATGTCCTCCTGAGTCCAGGGGCTGGTGCTGTGTTCACTGCACCACCTAGCTGCTTCTCCCTTCCTTTCTTTCTAATCTCCCTTCAAGGTAGTCAGGGTCCCAGTGACTTTGGCCTCCTGGCTATTTCTCACACATATTGTTTCTCCCAGTTGCAGACATTTCACTAGTTTTCCCACACCTGGGACCCTCTCCCTACTCCTCTCCCCTCCTAACTTCTCTGGCTTCTTTCCAGTCTCACCTGAAGTCCCACCTTATGCAACCTTTCCCAGGCCTTTTTTAAAAATCTTGAGTGAGGTAATATTTTGATTGGGTTCTTTTTTTAATTGACTTGTTTATTTACTTTTAGTTTATAAGATTTAGTTCCAGAATCACTTGAGTTTCAGATTTTCTCCCGTCCCTTCTCCCCTCCCCCCCCATGGTGGCATACAATCATTTATAG
>CM053594.1:312874257-312897411 GCA_028646575.1 Pseudocheirus occidentalis
TATCTATCTATCTATCTATCTATCTATCTATCTATCTATCTATCTGTCTGTCTGTCTGTCTGTCTGTCTCTCTGTCTGTCTATCTATCTATCTGTCTATCTGTCTATCGTCTGTCATTTATTCTTTTTTTAAAATCATAGTCTTTTCTTGGAAGAGACTCTAGGGGTTATACTCCACCCTTCCCAGAAAGTTCATGAATCTCCTCCATAATGCCCCTGATGATAGCCATCCAGCCCCTACCAGAATACTTCTAGACCACTGAGACAAGAAACTCAGGAGCTCATAAAGCTGGGCAGGTGGTGGCACAGCAGTATTCCTGGCCTCAAGTCAGGAAGGCTCTTCTTCCTGAGTTCAAAACTGGCTTCAGATGCTTACTAGCTGTATGATCCTGGGCAAGTCACTTCACCCTGATTGCCTCAGTCTCCTCCTCTGTAAAAGAAGCTGGAGAAGGAAATGGCAAAGAACACTGGTATCTTTGCCAAGGAAACCCTGAATGGGGTCACAAAGAGTTAAAAACAACTGAAATGACTCAACAACAACAAAGAAAAGTCCGTTTTTGGACGGCTCTAAAAGTTTGAAAGTGCTTTATACTGGGCTGAAATCTATTCATTTGATTTCTACTGGCTGCTCCTGCTCTTATACCCTTATACCCTGCAGAATGAGTCTAGTAACTTTCACATATAACCACCCTTCAAATGCTTGAAAAACTCTTGTATCTCCCTTAAACCTTTTCATCTTCAAGCTAAATGTGATAAATTTCTTTAACCGCTCCTCATATTGTACAATTTCCTGGTCCTCTTGCTACAGTAATTGTCCTTCTCTGTTCGCTCCGGTTTAATGACCCTTCATGAATGTGTGCACCTAAATTGAACACAGCTCTCCAGATATGATCCGGCCAGCTCAGAGTCTAGTGGGATAATCACCACCTTGCTCTGGACGTTGTCCTTTCTAAATAAAGCCTCTAGTATGCACTCTTTGGGTCAGTTGCATCACGCTCTTGGCAAAGTTTAGGACTAAAAAAGTCTCCAGCTCTTTTTCAGATGAACTGCTCTTGTCAGATGCATCTTATCTTATACTTTGGGTAAATTTTTTTATTTTTGGCAATGTTCAGGACTTTGCATTTATGTCTACTAAAATGACATCGCTAGTTCACCTCGCAAGTTTATCTGTTTGGATCTTTTTAAAAATCTCGACTAGGTCATCTAGTGAATTAGCTATCGTTTCCTTCTTTTTATCATAAACAGATAAGCTTTACATTAGTCATCTCTAATTTCTTCCATCCCAACTGCAGATAAATATGTACACCAGCTTACACTATGGCAAACCATGTGATTTCTAGTAACTTAAACCACTATTTTCTCCTTCTTATTAGTTTCTTTCTTTTATTTCTTCCTAATTGACTCCACTCTCCACAGCAGCTGCTTCAAATCTTCTTTTCTCTCGTCCTGGGTCTCCCAAATCCTTATCATCACAACTGAGGACCTCATTTTGTCATTTACTACATTTACATTTGTCATTTACATGTCAGGCCATGTACTCTGAGGTGCCTGTTCTTCCTTTCTCTACAGCTCCCACCGCCCCTGATATTTACAACATCCTCTGCCTTCTCCTTTGCTCCGGCATCTGATGTAGAGGTGGTCCTGCTTCTTGACAAGGGCAGCCCCTCAAAATGTACCTTTCATCGTGTCCCTTCACATTGTTTCCGACAAATTGCCCCATAATCATCCCTTCTCTGTTTTTTATCTACTAGTTCTCTTGTCTATAAATACACTCCAATAGCCTCTATCCCGAAAACAGAATGAAACAAAAACCTCTTTAGTCCCATGATCTCCTCAGTAAAGATAGTCCTTGAACTTGAATTTCCTCATCCTGCTCCTTCACATCTGCTCCTCAAAACTATACTGCCTCATCAAGGTCCAGGTCCGATTTTACTGCC
Organism: Pseudocheirus occidentalis; assembly: GCA_028646575.1. Lineage (NCBI taxonomy): Eukaryota > Metazoa > Chordata > Mammalia > Diprotodontia > Pseudocheiridae > Pseudocheirus > Pseudocheirus occidentalis. The sequence continues at coordinate 312,876,194 of CM053594.1, forward strand.
TTCCCTGAATACTCTATGCAGACAAAACAAAAAAAAAACCACAAGGATTCTCAACTCTCTCTCTGTATCTCTCTCTGTCTCTCTCTGTGTCTCTCTTTGTCTCTCCATTTCTGTGTGTATGTGTGTGTGTGTCTCTCTCTCTGTGTTTCTTTCTCTGTGTCTCTGTCCCTGTTTCTCTCTCTCTCTGTTTCTCTACCTCTTTCTGTCTCTCTGTCTCTGTCTTTCACTCTGTTTCTCTCTCTCTCTCTCTGTTTCTCTGTCTCTGTCTCTCTCTCATTCGTCCCTTTGATTTCTCAATCATCATTCCTTCCTCTATGATACTAGTCAAGCTTTCCTTTCTCTTATGCCTAGTCTTCCTAATTAAAATATGAGTTTTTTCTGGTCATGGAACATATCTTCTACTCCACTATATTTCCTAAAGCACTTAGTAAATGATTAGTTACAACAAATGTTGAGAGGCTATTTTTTCTTTGACTTTAATGGAATTCTTTTTCTTGGTGAGAGAATTTTGAGAGCATTTGCCATAGCTTGCCATCAAAGGCAACAAAAACAAAGATAAACAAAAATATTCACAGATATTCATTGAACACTTGTTTTATATGGAGACACTCTAGGAAATACACCTTCTACTCTATATAATAAATATTTGTATGAATGTCTTTATTCTTTTACTAGATTTTAAGACCCAGGAGGGCAAGGACCAGGTACCCTTGGCCTACTAGTAATAGGCAGCAATTGGATTGGCCACTGGAAAGGGATTGTCAAAAGTATTAATAAATGTAGATGAAGTTAATGTCATTTTGGGGAATGTGATTTTTGAGACTATTGGCTAATGAAACTTGATATAGGAGTTTTATTCTTATTTGTTTTTAATATTTTTTAGTAAAATTTGATGTTTGTAATCAATACAAATTAAAAAAATCAAATAAAAAATCTCCTTTTATCACCTCACCAATTAAAGAGAAGATAAACAAAGCACTTGTAACAAATATGCATGCTCAAGCAAAATAAATACCTAAAACAAGAACCAGAACAACAACAACATCAGATCTCATTTTGTATGCTGAGCTCATCACCTCTTTGTGGTCATTCTTTCTCAAAATGATGTTTTTAGATAGAATAAATGACAGGGGACTCAAAGGAGACCAACTTATATTGAGATATGGTTGTCAAAGTATTAAAACAACAGTAACATAACCAAGCTCATGGGCCCTAGGTGAGGGACCGCTGCTCTCGAAGGGCACCTTAGTCAAGGCTGGGAACAGATTCTGCTCAGGTGTGAGGGATCAGCACGCCTCATGTTAGACCAAAACCAATTCTCAGAACTGGGGATTGTTGAATAAGTGAGCAGAAATGTATTTATTTACCTTTTAGGACACAGAAGCTTCCTTTGGTTAATCACAGACCAAAATACAGGAAGAGTGAGGTAACAAAAACTTTTTCTTAGATCTTTCACCATACAATTTCTCTTCCTCTGTAATGATGTCATCAGCATCACCCTGCTCCAGTCCAGTACTGGTTCTGATAATGTGAGCTTGGGGAGCCCATGGACCTTGCTGAAGAGTGCCACCTCCTGGCATTGCCCTGAGAGATATACTGTGGCCTACCCAGACAGAGACAACATTCTCCAATCCTTGTCTGTCATCCACCGGGCTTCAGAAAGCATTCCCCCAAAGCACTTCAGCAAACTGTGTGCATGCAAAATTAAAGAGTAAAAATGAAGAAAAAGCCACCACCAACAACAACCTGCTGTGAGCCTTTTGGGGGAAGCAGTTTGTAGTGGTGAAAAGTCTGCTGACACTGAACCAGAAGACTGGGGCTGGAAATCGAGTCTAGCACTTACTGCGTCACTGTGGACAAGTCACATCATTTCTGTGAGTCTGTTTTCCATCTCTAATATGGGAACAATGATATTATACTTTTCACCATCACAGGATGGTTCTATTTCATTCCATGCAAGAAGTGTTGGTTAAGTGGCTTCTCCATGCAAAGGACTGTCTTAGGCTCTGGAAAATTGGCGTTGCATGAAATAGAAATGTGATAGGAGGAAAGGAGAGATCCAAGCAAAGGATTCCAGGAATATTGGAGGAAGAGATCATGTGCAGGCAGTATGGTCAAGGAAGGCTTCCTGGAGGAGGGTGTTGTTTTATAGACTTTCAAGCACTGTCTAATTGTGAATTATTGAATGTTTGACCCTGGGTGAGTAGTGCAAGGATGTCCAAACAGAACTGTTGTGTACTCAGAAGGCTGTTATTTCACAGGTCCTCCTGTGTATTTAAGATGAAGAAAGGAGATCCTCTTAAACATTAAAGACAGTTGGATCAAAATAAATAAAATATTCTCTCTTTTCTTTTTCTTGTTTATGCTGTCATATTCCTAAAAATGACATTTTTGTGTGTTTGTTTCCCCAATATGAAGCTAGACTCAAATCCAGAGCATGAGGGCATTTAAGGGGGTAAGTGGGGAATGGGGGGGTAGAGAAGCCATTCTCTGTGCAGTGAATGACTTGCAGAAATACAGGGATAGATAGTTATTTCTATGTAAGTGTAGTGGCTTTTGAAAACCTCCTGTGATTTGGGGCGATGGGAGCAGCAGACGTGTCTTCTTGTGATTTTATAACATGCTTAGCCCAGATAATAGCCAAAGAGAAGACAATATTTCACTGTGCCTCTCCTGCTAACCAATATGGAGAAAAACAAAACCAATGGAGAAACGGTATGCATATGGCCGGATTTTTATTTTTGTTTTCCATTAATGATTTTTTTTTATTTTCAGGAGTTGCCTCTTTCCTGATGACTCCCAGAGACTCCCCCTCTTCCAGGGATCCCCTGATCTTCGTCTAGGCCAGAGGTGGAGAATCTGCGACCTTAAGGTCACATGTGGCCTTCTAGGTCCTTAAATTCAGTCCTTTTGACTGAATCTGAATCCAGTTTCTCCACCCTGGCCTAGGAAAACAATGCCCTTTAATACTTGAAGGAGGACCAAGCCAAAGGGAAACCCATGTTAAAAGTATTGAAGTGCAGAGGAAAGTGCTTTGTACTTGGAATCAGAGTACCTGACTTCCAATCCCAAATTTACTATTTACTGCCCTTGTAACCTTGGGCAAATCCTGAAACCTCTCCAGGCCTTGTTTTCATCTGTAAAATGAGAGGATTGATATAGGTCTGAAATAACTGAGGTCACTTCAAAGCCCTGAGTCTAAGGTTCTCTTCACTGTCTTCAATGTGACCTCAATGCTATTGAGCAGCAATGCTAGCCATGTGAGGTATTTCCTGGGGTAGCCAGGTGGTATCGTGGATAAAGCTCAGGGCGTGATGTCAGAAAAAATCTGAGCCCAAATCCAGCCAGAGACACTTCCTAGATGTGTGACCCTGAGCAAGTCACTTAACCTCTCTTTGCATCAGTTTCCTCATCTGTAAAGTCACTTCACCTACTACTCAGACTTGTCGGGAGGATCAAATTCAATAGCAATTGTGAAATGCTTAGAACAGTGCCTGGCACACTGTAAGTGCAATATAACTGTTGGCTATTATTATTATTAGCTCATCAATTATCTCTTTGTTCTGCTTCTCTGTTTTTTCCTCGTCTTATCAACCGTCCATCTATTTAATTGATCATCAATACATCTGTAAAAATGTAGAAAATGTGAGAAGGTAAAATACGTTTCAATTTTGTTAACGGCTCTCTGGTAAATGCAATTAAATAAAGGACAAAAATGGGGAGAGATTGAAAGAGCATTTTTTTTTTTGGTTAGTCAGGTCTGGGATTTAGAGAAACAACCACACTTGCCTTTGGTTAACTGCAAGATTTAGGGATAGATTTCAGATCACTTTCATCCTTGCAGAAAAGGATAAAAGGAGATCTCTGGGACTGCTCCTCCCTTAACTGTGGATCCCAATCTTGGTCTGGTTCTCGGGGGTTGGAGGGGAGTCACAAATAGAACTTCTCTCAGAAAAAAATGGCCCTAAAACACCTGGTAGAGGCAGGGAGGTTCAATACTGAGGAGATAAAGGAAACAGGAACCTTTTGCAAAAGCATCAGTCTAAGTCAAGCACACCACCATTGGTGTCTGAATACACCAGGCATGAATTGGTGAGACAAATACATACACAGTCGTTGGTACAGTCCTTTGGTATCAGGACTTCTTTCTTCAGACATTCTGGATGTTTTTATTTGTCTTCCCTCCTTCTGGGGATAGAGGCCCAGTCTAAGCAGCCTGAACCACACAGAAACCATGTTTCTCCATATGATTAGTGACATGGCCAAAGAGAATTAAAATCCTTCCTGTGAATGCATCAGTTCTCTGATCTTTTCCAACCTCCTAGGAATCATGGGTAGACCTCAAAAATAAATGTTTAACTCTATTTAGTAATGCAAAACACTGCCTACAATCTGCTCAGAGAGTGCTCGTCACAAGATTGATGATGCAATTGAAAGCTTTAAGAGTTTTAATCAACTCTATTTTATTCCGTGTGTGTGTGTGTGTGTGCATGTGTGTGTGTATGTGTAAGTGAGAAGAGAGAGTATATAAGTTCCCAGGCCTTTTCTAAGCTGGGAATGTCACCATATGCATGAACAAATGCCTCCTTAGCCGATACTGGGTGTAAACCACTTGAGATACTGGAGAAGAGCCAACATTTCATCACCTTGGCACATCTCATTCGTACACAGTGTAACTCTCTCATGTGCGGTGCCAGAGGAATGAAATGCTGAAGGCTTGTCAAAAACGCCAATGATAATACACCTATTTTCAACTAACACAGCCACCGTCGTTCACATACTCATTTTCCCAGCTAAAAAATGCTGGTGAACCAGCATGGCAAGGCCAGGATAAGTACCTGCTTACAGGGACTGGCTGACTTGGGACCAATTAAATCTCTGCACTGAGTCACTTGTCAACTTTACAGGTAGATTTTAGGAACCACCATGAATTTTCTTCAGTTGCATGCTGGTTAAAACCCATTCAGCAGTAAGAGTTGTGTTTTAAATTCTCTCAGATAACATCAATCAATTAATAAGCAGGCATTTGTTAAGCATCTAAATGTCAGGTACTGTGCTGAGGCTTAGATATACAAATACAGAAATGATTCAGTCATTGTCCTCAAGAAAACAAATGTACATATATCTGTGTACGTATATATATACACCTATATACAAAGACACATATGTAAGTGTATGTATGTATGCATATATGTGTTTGTGTATTTGTATCAAACACTGAATGTTGAGAGATCTTAATAAGTATTATATTTCCACATCTCATAATATTGGGACAGCTTTTAGACTGTTAAGCAAATTTAATTCACTATGTCTATATCAAGACAAGAGATTGTGTTCATTGATGTGAGTTTTGAGTAAAATATGTGTTGTTCATAGGCTCACACAACCATAGAATTGGAAATGGAAGAGGCCATGGGACCCACTTAGTTCAAATCTCAAATTTTACAGCTGAGGAAACTGAGACTCAGAATCCCCCTGGTGACTTGCCCATAATCATACAACTCCTAAGTGCCAAAAGTAGAATTGCAGCTCAGCTCTTCCAGATTCCTAATCCAGTCCTCTAACCAGCTTCCCAATACAATATTATCACTCTTGATTTCTATAAGCCTATGATTTTTCAATGGTTTTAGCTGTTTGGCAGGTTGGGACTTGGGGGTGGGTGGGAAGAGGAGGGTGTGGGGTTAGTGGGAGAGAACAATTGTTACCAAAAACATCTAACTGGTCATGTCTATGATTCAAAGACAGACTAATCCCCGAAAATGAAATTCCTGTCCATGGTAGCTCTGAATCAGGTCCACAGAAACCCTGAGGGTCATCTTGTCTAATTCTTTGATATAGGAGGGAGATAGACACTGTATAGATTTTGACATCTGAAAGGAAACTCAATGAAATTTCTGAATGAGTCATTTTATTGGTGGAGGGGGATGACTGGGGCCCACTTTCAGTTTTTTATTCAAGGAGGGAATGGACAATCCTGTGTAACATCCCCTATTTGGAAAAGGAAAGCCTATAACAGACATTCTTGTATTCACTTTGAAATGTCTCCGTAGCACTGGCTAAGGTTAAGAAGACCTTATAGTTTATGTGTGAGAACTACAAAGCTTCCTCCCTTTAAATAATTAAGTATAACCTTCTGTGTGATTAGGATACATTCAATGAAAATTAGAGTCCATGTAATTTTGATTACTATTAAAACAAAACACACACTAAATAAGCACAACCATGTTTTATTAAGATAAATAATAGAGCTTACAGGATCAAGTCCTTGCATTTGAATGCAAGCACATCCTCTGTTTCCCATGGTGTAATTATATGTGACTCAGACTACTGGACACCACAGATGAGCCAATGCAGACTTATAGGGAGCATGTAGATCATACCAGAATCCCTTTTAGCTGTATCTCCGGGTTTCTGAATTGGTCTAGAACTGTCTGCACCCTCTTGAATAAATGGAATGGTATGGGAAAGGAGAATGAGAAGGGAAAAGAAAAAGGTGGCTACATTTCTTCAGTTCTACTTGTGGACAACAGCCAAGAAAAGAGGGGAAACAATTAGAATGACATTTCTATAGCTCTGCTCCTGGTTCCTGGAATTGCTATAAACCATACCTATGCAGAGTTTGAGTCAAAGACCCACTTAGTGGATATTTGCCCTGACGGCCATGTAGGTTGCTCTTCTCCAGGAATGGCTTTGCTTCCAAGATCATTTCAGCTTTCCACCTTGACCTCATTTATGCCTCTTCCCATATCACCCCTATGGTAGGTTTCCACAGCACTCCACAGAGAGGAAGCTAAACACAGACAATTGTAAAGGTAGGCAAATCAAATAAGTGGCCTCCAGAAAGCTCTACTTAAGACTTTGTCTAAACCTTGCAAGAGACTAGATTAGCCTCAATTGGAGCATCATTCTGATGCAAGCTGACCTTGGGGTCTTCTGTTATCTTGATTGAGAGACTTGGCTTTTTCACCAGGCTCTCACCATCATTGTCTTCCTCTTCTAACTTCCACTTACACTCCACTTAGAAGTGTTCTCCTCCTCCTCTTTCCTTCTTTTCTTCTCTTCTTCCTTCTCTTCCTCCTTCTCTTTTTCCTCCTTTTCCTCCTTTCTCCTTCTCTTCCTTGTCCTCCTCTTCCTCCTTGTCTTCCTCTTCTTTCTCTTTCTTCTCTTTCTCCTAAGTACATATATGTATACACACATACATATATACATACACCTGCATGTGTGTGTGTGTGTGTGTAAGCACACACATACTTAGGAGAGGGAAGAAAAAATATATCTGGAGAGAGAGAATATATATGTGCGTATGCCTATGTGTGTGTTTATGTGTGTACACACATATATATATATATATATATTTGTCTCTATGTTAAGAATAACTAACATTTACAGAAGTTTTTAAGTTTACAAAACTTTACCTACATATATGTATATATAATTTCATTTGACATTTCAGAACAACACTAGGAGGTAGGTAGTATTAATATACCCATTCATAAAGACGAGATTTAGGTCACATTTCCTCAAGTTCACACAGCCAGGTAAATATCTGAGGGAAGATTTGAAATCAGATCCTCCATAGTCCAGGTCCAGGACTCTATCTTCTTTTTCAACAATTGCCCTTTCTGCTGAGTTGTCCACATAGAACAGGAATCCAGTATTTGGGGAAGTAATTTGCTCATGCATACAAATGTGGGCACTGGTAATTTTAAGGTTGAGTTCACAGAAGTCAAGTGTTGTCAAACTGTTTTGCAGATTGTTTGTTTCAATGTGTTTGACTCTAAGAGATGGGACTACGAAAGTGAAGACTGTGAAACTCGAAGAACTGATTCACAGGAAGCTTTTGTCTGTGAACTTTACCTGAGAAAATTCCTGAGAACCAACCAGAAGAGTAGATTTGGTTGGGAACATCTCCCCAACTTTTCCACCCTCATTAAAACAATAAGGTGTAACTAAATATTTGGGCATAGAGGGTGGAAACCAATATGGATCAAAGTTGAGAAATGGTTTCTAGGTTGATGTTGCCTTGTAACAATGGCTCACTGGTACACTCATTTGCCTGCTGTTTGGCAGAGACAGTCTTGATGTAGATCTCTGATCTGGCTGAACCAATCTCTCATTGAGCCCTTGGTCTCATCCCAGTCATTTGGTCATGCTGGTAGGAGTATTCCATATGCAAGTGTCCCGTCTGATGACTTGTCTGCCAGTTCCTCCTCAGCCTTCTTTCCCTGTGATATGAATGCCTTCTCTGAGATTATGTACAATAGCAGTTGCAGAGGTTCTTGACCTGCGTTTTATAGATTCCTTCGGTGGTCTATGGATAACTTTTAGGGGTTTGTAAGCTTAGGAGGAAAAGCATCTTTCTTTTTGCTCATTTCTATGAAATTTACCATTTCCTTCGATTATAAATTAAAGAAAAATATTATAAGAAGAGGTCTACAGGCTTCACCTGTGGGCTTCACATATAATAGTGGTGTTGACAAATGCATTGATAGATGTATATGGTTTTAATTCAGTTCAACAAACATTAAATGCTTTCTGAATCTGAGGCACTGTGCTAGGCACTGGGGATACAAAGAGAAAAAGAGCATTGCATTTGCCCTCAAGGAGCACAGAAGGGTTGTCATGAAGGATTTCATTACCCTATGTTTTTATTTGCTCTGTTGATCTTAGTCATTCTATCAAATATTTAACTATTTTTTATGTTTTTAACTCTTTTATTATGTTTTAACTTATATATCAGTAGAGTATAAACTCCCAGGAGGCAGGTGGTTTTTTGTTTTTGTCTTTATATCTTTAGCACCTAGCACAGAGACCAGCATATAGCAGACTCCTGGTATATAATTGTTTAGTTAAACTGAATTGAACCTCTTGCCTTTTAAGCAGTAATAGCAATGGCAACCATGAAGAAAATTCTCTTTTCCACATCTCCCATAGTGAACAAATTCATATTTCTAGGCTAAGTCTGTTCCACACGAAGGGAGGCAGGATAATGGCAATGAAGCTGGCCATTTTAAACACTAAAGGGAATCATCTGGGACAACCTAGCATCTGAAAAGGCTGGTGTGATTTTTTTTTCTCTCCTCATTTCTAATTGTAGTATCTTTGGTATTTTGGCTTGAAAGGCTTGGGTTTGTATGCCATTTTTACTATTTGCAGTCTTTGTAATCTTGGGCAGACACCTCATTTCTTGGAATTCAGTTTCTCATCATTGGAAAATAAAGGAGGGGGATTGGAATAGATAATATCTGAGGTCCCTTTAAATTTTTGTCCTCCATGGCCTATAAAGATGTGTGAAGTACCAACTGGTACATGGAGAATAAGATGATTTTAACAAAGTAGTTTTTGAGGCATGATTCAGTTAGCCTGGTTGCCAGCAGAGCTCAAATTCTCCAGGTAATTGTCAGTGTTCAGTTTGGATGAGGTAGACCTGGCTTTCTAGTCAGATTAGAGTTAGAGATTTTGATTTAAAAAACTCCTGAATCCTAAAAGAATGGCCTCCAGGAATCCCTTGGAGTTCTTAAGCCATCATCTTTAGGAGTCACTCTTTCAAGGATGTAAAAGGACTCTGTAAAATAGAACAGTGTTCTCAAATAGAAATTCTGTCTTGGAGTGATATCAGAACTTGTACCAACCAAAAGACATACAATCCTACAAAATACATTTTCTTAGATACTGATAATCCAGTAGAATTCTGCCCAACACCTTTGAGATACTCAAAGTTTTAAGAGAGCTTTGGGTTTGATAGAGTGGAAAAAATTCTATAGTAAGCTGTCTTTATCCCAAGTCTGTGCCCATTTAGAGAAAAATGGTGCCATCACCTAGCTATTAGACTTTAAACACACCCGACTTCCATTTTCAGCTCCACCTCCAATAGACTCTGTGAACCTGTCCAGAAAAGAGATGGACTGCTATGAATATGCTCAACGACCTTGGGCAAGGCACTATGGTTCTGGGTCTCAGGTCCATTTGCTTACCTCTAAAATGGGGCTCTGATTGGCTTCTTGCCTTACAGGGATATTATGAAGACTAAGGAGATAATATTTGTAAAATGCTTCAAGTCCCTTGGGAAAGAATCAGGGAGCAAGTGTGAAGCATCGTCGTTGTTTTGCAATCATGTTGCATTCTCCATCTTTCCCAGTGTCCCTCCAGCCTTAAGGTTGACTTCAACACTTGGGTGCGCCCACTATCCATCTGACAAAACCAGTGTTTAGTTGTTCCACCTTTCCCTATTCATGGCAGTTGTCTTATCATGTTGTTGGTGTTGTTTCCAAGTTGGTTTCATTGGGAACTATATATGAATAATCCTTAATTTTATCAGAGATAGGAGGAGGAGATGCACAAACACACATGAAGGAGAGCAGCTATTAAGGGATGATACAGTAGTGTATGAAGACTTCTTGCATTTGCAAAAGATGATGTGCAATGAAAATAGTAATTAATGCTCTGCATTTACACTGCACCTTTCATCTGATGATCTCAAAGTATCTTAGAAACATTAATTAAAGTTCCACAACACCCCTCTGCAGTAGGTATTATTAATCCCATTTTGCAGATGAGGAAATGAAGTTCACTGAGGTTATGGGCCTTGCACAAGGACACAGTATGAGTCAGGGTCAGGAAGGAGATTGATAGAACCCCATTTTGTCAGATTTTCTCATTTTTACAGATGGGAAAAAGAAAGCAGAGAAAAGCCACCGAATTACAGAATTAAGGACTCAAGGGTCCTTAGAGGTCACCTAATTCATCCAGCTCATTTTACAGAAGAGGAAACTAGGTGATGTGATTTGCCCAATGTTGTGGACAGAGTAAGTTGCAGAGCTTGGATGATTAACCCAAGACTTCTTTGATTAATGCAATGGAAAGAGAACTGAGCTTGCCCATGAAACTAGGAGTTGTGATATCTACATTTGACCCCCAGCTTTGTTTTGTTCTTGTTGAGTAATCTTTCAGTCCTGTCTGAGTTTTTGTGACCCTATCTGGAGTTTTCTTAGTAAAGATACCAGGGTGGTTTGCTATTTCCTTCTCAAGCTCACTTTTTTAATAGATAAGGAAACTGAGGCAAATAAGATTAAGTGACTTGCCCAAGGTTACGTAGCTAACAAGTGTCTGAGGCCAGATTTGAACTCAGGAAGATGAATCTTCCTGACTCCAGGGGCTACCACTCTATCCACTGTATCATCTAGCTGCCCTCCAAGCTTTTCTACTTGCTACTTATTATGTGACCTTTGACTAGTCATTTTAACCTCTCTGGGCATCCATGTCCTCATCCGTAAAATAAGAAAGTTGAACAAGATGACTTCTGAGGCCTCTTTGAAATTGCTCTGAATTTATAATCCTAATCCCCTGACTCAAAATCTGTTGATTGTTCCCTTGTATTTTAAGTCCCCTTGATGGTGAGCCAGGATTCTTTCTCCAAGACCCGTGCTCTTTCTTGTCACTCCTTATGTTCTACCTCTTGAGTTAGTTTTATCTGAACATTCTGGGGATCATTTAGGGAATTTGAGTGACAATCACATAACTTCAAGACCTGTTGATAATTGTCCAGGAATGAGTTTTATATTTACACAAACCAAGGTCTTCCTCTTCTCTCATACTCTGGCTTCCTTTGTTTCTTCCTGTTGCTCTTCTTGGCTCTTCTTCCTTGCTGGTCGGTGTCTCCACCAGAGAGTGAAGATTGGGAAGCAAAGGGTAAAGAACATGGAACTATCATCAGTCAATTTCAGTATATGGTCATAGTATATATTAAAAACAATTGTAGGGAAATATTGTCAAATCTAACGATTAAACACAGGGTCTTGAATTACCTTGGATTTCTAAGACACATTCTTTCCCTCTTCAGCAACCCAAAAGGCCAGTGAGAGTTGCCTGTAAAATTCAACGGAGTCAGCTAGGCTACATAGTGGATGGAGAGCTGAAGCTAGAGTCAGAGAGGCCTGAGTTCAAATAAGGTTTCAGGCATTTAGTGGCGGTGAGACGCTGGGCAAGTTACTTAATTTCTGGCCTTATTCCACTGGAGAAGGGAACAGCAAAACACTCCATCATCTCTGCCAAGAGAACAGTAGCGACAGTATTGACGTGATAGGGTCTGTAGGATCACAAAGAGTCAGACATGACTGAATGATTGAACAACTTATTAACCATGTGGTAGTATGGCGGTTAGAGGGCAGGTCTTAGAGACTCATCTTCCTCAGTTCCCATCTGGCCTCAGACACTCATTAGCTGTGTGACCTTGGGTGAGTCACTCAATCCTGTGTGCCTCAGTTTCCTCATCAGTAAAATGAGCCAGAGAAGGAAATGGTAAACCACTCCAGTATCTTTGCCAAGAAAACTCCAAATAGGGTCACAAGGAGTCAGACACAATTGAAAATGAGAGAATAACAACATACAATGTAATATGACAGGGCAAAACTAATAATCTTTAACATTTGTTTTATATTAGAATTCATTTTCATGATAATAAGTATTGGCCTTATGAAAGAGCTGGCCTCCTTGAACAAGCCACTTCACCTCCTGGGTCTGAGTATTTCCTCTGCCAATCTCCATGCCATGCCTGGAGTGCCCTCCTTCCTCATCATTCCCTCCTGGCTTCCTTCAAGTCCCAAGAAAACCGCACCTTCTACTGAAAACCTTCCCTAATGCTCTTCCTTCTAGTGCTTCCCCTATGCTAATTGTTTCCTGGTTCTTCTCTATGTAACACATAATCACACATTTGTCTGCTGAATGTCTCCCCTGTTTGTGATGGGTTTAAGTGAAAATAGCCGCAAATATCCCCCTTGAAGGGGTGCTGTCTGACTCCTGGGAACGTCACCTCAGACAGCTAAATTATATAATCAGGAAAACCCAAATTCAAATTCAACCTCAGATACTTTCTCGCTGTGTGACCCTAGGCACCCTGTTTTCTTCAGGTTCCTTATCTGTGAAATGGGGATAATAACATTACCCACCTCCCAAGGTTGTTGAAAGGCTCCTATGAAATAATAATTGTAAAGCACTTAGCACAATGTCCGACCCATAGTACGGGATATAGAATTGAAATGTTAGCTATTAGCGTGACCTTGTGTCTTTGGACCTCAGCTTCCCCATCTGCAAAATGAGGAAGTTGGTCCAGGTGACAATAAGTCCCTTTCTTGCTATAAAACTTAGCAGTAAATTAAAGCTCTGTCCCTTGCTATCCATCTGAATGACTTTGGGTAAATCACATCACTTCAGTTTCTTCACCTGTAAAATGAAGTGGACAGACTAGGTGACTTCTAGTGACACCTTGATGATGGACTCCCATCGGCACGCTCTTGATCAATGGGTAGCCCTGGCTTTGAATTCATCCTAGGGCATCTTTATAGGAGTGGCAGGAGAGTTGGGTAGCCTACCTGCATGGAATATTTGCTAAGAGCAAATTTTAGAGCACGAGCGTTCCTTAGGTTGCTCCTATTTTTTTTTTTTTACCTTGAAGGTGTGGCGAGTGGAGTACCCCGGGTCAGCCAGCTTCGTTAAATCTATATTGTGAGTAAAAATTCAGGAGAGAGTGTAGTGGCTAAAGCAGCACGCTGGGAGCAGGAAGACCTGGTTCTGGCCATTTCTCTGCTCCATTCCCATGCAACTGAAAAAAAAAATCACTTTCTTATGGTAAAGGTCTGACCTGTCACTCTCCTCTCCAATTAAACTTCAAGATCTCCCTCTTCTAGGATAAAATACACATTTCTCAGAATGTCATTTAAATTCTACAATTTGGGTCCAACATTCCTTTCTTTTATTTCATATTACTTTCCTTGAGCTAGACCAGGGTCTGGCAGGTGAACTTCTAATTCTTTCCTAAAATCTGGATTCCCCCTCCTTCCTCCATGAATTAGTACAAACCACCCCCACTCCACCCACCTGGAATATGCCCCCTTCATCTCCATTTCTCAGAATTCTAATTTCCTACAAGGCTCAGCTCAGTCCCCCCCACCACCACTCCAAAATGTATTTTCTGATCCCCTACCACCACTCCCTAATTGCTCATGTTCTTTCCTTTTATTTATTTATTTATATACATTCAATATCTTCTCAATTTCCTTTGGCATCAGAAATGGACATTTTGTACATGTGTTTTCATATGCCCAATTCTATAAATCATCTAAAGACGCTATTTTAAAAATTAACTCAGGTAAATTATCTTTATTCTATCACCTTTCAAAAGTTACCTAACATTTCTAGATCCATTTTCTGTAAAATGAGAGTATTTGAATAGATTATTACAAAGATCTTTTCCAACACTAGTATTGTATGGTTCAGAGATACAGTGGTTCTGGATTGTACTCATTGTTCTGGCACAAACCAGCAGCATGACCTTTTCCAAACCATTTAAATTCTCAAGGTGTCTGTTTCTTCATTCTAAAATGAAATGCTAGCCTATTTGCCATCAGGTAACATTGATAGTCACTCACTGAAGAGTCCCTGGTTCCAAGTCCCCAAGTAGTGAGTAAATGTGTTCTTTATGGTTTCCAGATAATCAGGAATCCTCTATTCCTCTTTCTATACTAATTTTTAATTATACGAACTTTCAATAATTCACTAATCACTAATTCACTATCAAGAGGCTGTGTGAATTTATGGATCTATGCAATTAAAACTTAGCTCTGAGTTCTCTACTATTGGCGAAACTCAGCATCCTTTGTTGAACTTACTATATTTGGCAGAATGCTAATCATACAGAAACAGATATACATGCTTTAATATTACCTACAGAATTTATCCATCATATAGAATCAATAGGTGAATAAAGAAAACATAATAATTAGGGACTAATTGTTGTTCAATCACTTCAGTCATGCCCGACTATTTATGACCCCATTTGGGGTTTTCTTGGCAAAGACACTGGAGTAGTTTGCTATTTTCTTCTCTACTGCATTTTATAGACGGGTAAATTGAGGCAAATGGGGTTAGGTGACTTGACCAGGGCACACAGCTCAGTAGTGTCTGAGACTGCATTTGAACTCAGTAAGATGAGTTTTCCTGACTCCAGGCCTGGCATCTAGCCACTGTGCCACCTAGCTGCCCAGCTAGAGACTAAAACATGATAGATGAAATGTTTACCATAAGTCACTACAAAACTATCACTTTCCAAGACCCTAAATATATAATATCTGGAACTTAGGAGGCATTTAATAAGTGCTTGTTGACTGACTGATTGATAGTCATGTGTTAGAATAGAACCCAGGAGTCCTAAGAAATGGATAACTTGAGTTCATTTCATTTCTCTGTTCCATCTTTTTGAGCTCAATTCAGCAGATGAAGAGGCAGAAACTCTTGCAGAACTCAAGACCTAGGAGTAGTACTGGCGGCTAGATTTGGGGTTTGGACTGTGAAATTCAGTTCTGGTTGTTTTGTTATCATTGGCAAGGATCCCCAGTTTCTTCTGGCCGCAGCTGGCCTATTACAGAGAACTCTCAGCAGCTGCAACAGCAAAGAAAAGACAGCAGCCACACTGGTATGCTGGTGTCTCCTCTGACCTTGGGCCCAACATCCATTTGCCACAAGTGGGTCACATGCCTTCTCTTTTACTTTCCTTATGCCAAGCCTCCACTGCTCCAGCCAGCAGGGAGGAGGGCCGGCTGTCCAGTGAAGAGCCACTATGTTCCAAGATTTCTAAGGCTCCTTCTGACTTGAAAAGTCCCTGATTCTATGATTCAGATTGAATCTTTGTACATTTTATTGTGTATACATCATATTTTTTTAGTGTTGTCAATAACAAGACAAGCTAACAGGACATAGGGACTGTGGTTTGGGTCATAAAAATAAATCTAATGTTTATTAGGTAGTTGGAATAACTAATAAGTGTCAGAGCGGAGCATGAAGGCTGATGGTTACTGTAAAGGCATTGGCACATCGCCTCAACGGCAATGTCAAAAGTCTCTGACAGAGACTTTTGTTTTATTGGTTCTCTGTGTGTGTGTTGCAGTAAAAAATTGCCCAAAGTAAATCCTGGCTCCTTTTGATGTTCCTAGAGAGAACAGCACTTGGCTATAACCCTAAAGTGTTTAACCTCATTTACAAAGGACTTTTACAATGTTAAAGAATATGACAAGTGCCAAAGTTAACTCAAATGTGAAATAAAATAATAATCTTCTACAGGCTAAATGTTCCAGATGTGCATGTGAAGGATATAAAAAGACCCAAAACCCAGAGGAGACAGATTTGCATTGATTAGGGAGGGAGGTTAGGTGGAAGAACAGCAAAGCTTCATTTGTATATTAGACCTTTACCATCCCTTGTCAACAAGACAAAGGAAAAATAAACAAAGCCTTTTTTTGTGTATACTAGGCACGTATTCAGGAGTGATGAAGCCACTTTACCTGGTGTAAAGGCCATGGAATCTTTTTTCTGATCTGGGTCTCAATTTCCTCATCTGTAAAAAGAAGGAGCTGGAGGCACGATTCCTCAGGTCCAACTTTAGCATTTCTTGATTCTAGGCAGCAGAGCCGGCAAACCTTATTGAGATTTATAATGGAGAATTCTGGGTGAAAATATAAAAGCATATTTCAAGATCCTGATTGTAATAAGTCCCAGAGAACTGATTTCTAAGTCAATATACAGTCTGATGCCATTCCCAAATAAGGCACAACATATAAAAATTCTTATTTCTTTCCAGATGATTATCTGACTTGAGCTGTCAGTCTCAGTTCCTTCATTTTAATGCATTAATGCTTGCTACAGTTCAATAAATGTCTGAGATACTAGGGAGAGGAAGGAAAGTGGGCAGGTTTGGAGTGGAGGGGTGGGGGGAAGAATCAAAACAAACTTTACATGATGTTCTCCAGTCCTTCCTTTCCCTTTCCTTCTTTCTTCTGATTGGGCTTAAAGAGCCAGAGGACTGGCGTTCAGGTCCTGTCACTGATACTAAATGTGAGACCATGGGACAGTCACTTCACTTTTCCAAGTCTCAAATTTCCTCATCTGTTAAATGAGGGGGTTGGACTATATGACCTCTGAGTCTAAAAATTCAGCAAACACTTCCTATGAGTCTAAAATGAGGTACTATTTGTAAAGTACTTTGCAAACCATAAAGCATCATAAAAATACTAGCCATTGATCATTATTACTGCTAGTCAGGCTGTCACTAGGCTTTCACAAGGTGCCTACCACGTACCAGACATTGTGCTAAGCACCGAGGATACAAAAAGAGGTAAAAGACACTTCCTATTGAGGAGCTCACAAATTAATGGGGGAAGCATAGAACAGACAACCAAATAGAAACAAACGATATGTAGGATATATGGGAAATAATTAATAGAGGGAAGGCATGGAATGAAGAAACACTGGGAAAGGCTTCCTGGAAAGGTTGTGGCAGCAACCACACTGGCATGCCCAGGATGGCTGTTAGCTCAGGTTCTCTGCTGTTACCAGGAAAGATTGCTGTTCAAGGGGTCAATCATCTTTTTAAATTGCATTCACTAGTTCAGGGGAAAAGTCAGTACCTCAAACTTCAGAGAAAGTACCAGCAGAGAAATAAAGACCAACAGACAGGGCTCTGACTGCCTGAATCAACTATATACTTTACATACATCCCTGGATCCAGAGAACCTTTACATCTCAGCAGTCAGGGAGCTCTAAACTTATTCAGAATCTCAAACAGTGACTCGCAAGATCCTTCTCATAAGCAAGACCCCAAAACAAAATACCAACTCAGAGTATATACATATGCACATATATGTATGTATGTATGTATATACATGTATATGTGTATGTGTGTGTGTGTATAAATTGTGTGTATATGATTCTGGAGGGTTGTGATACCTTCTGGATATGATGTCCAGAAGGTATCACAACCCTTGAGAATCAGTGCCTAATTAGAAATTAGCAAAAGAGAAAACCTTCCTACAAACAAGCCTCCCCTAAACAAGTTTTCCTCAA
Source organism: Pseudocheirus occidentalis (assembly GCA_028646575.1). Taxonomy (NCBI): domain Eukaryota; kingdom Metazoa; phylum Chordata; class Mammalia; order Diprotodontia; family Pseudocheiridae; genus Pseudocheirus; species Pseudocheirus occidentalis. The sequence goes on from CM053594.1 coordinate 312,894,083, forward strand.
TGAGCTCCACCTGAGGGGAGTTAATGGGAGGGGGAAGATCTTAAATCCCATTTACATTACAAAAGTGGGATTTATTTGGGACTAGAAAGAAACCAGGGAAGCCAGGAAACAGAGATGAGGAGAGAAAATATCCCAGTCATGGAGAACAGACAGAGAACATGCTTAGAACTGAGAGATGGAGTTTCTTGGTCATCAAATCACAAGGAGGCCAGTGGTACTGTATCTAAGAGTAGGTGGAGGGGAGTAAGGGGTAAGAAGACTATGAAAGGCAGATGAGGCTTGGATTTAGAAGGGCTGTGAATGCCAAAGAGGATTTTATATATGATCCTGGAGATGATAGAGAGCCACTGAAGTTTATTCAGAAGGGATGTGATGTCGTAGGACCTAACTTTTAGGAAAATCACTTTGGTGGCTGAATGGAGGCAGGATGAGTGTGGATAGATACTTGAGGCAGGCAGGCCTACCAGCTGACTATTAGAATAGTCCAGATGTGAGGTGACAAGGCCCTAAGTCAGAGGGTGGACATTATTAGAGGAGAGAAGGGGGCATTTTTAAAATGAAATTATTTATCAATTTATTCATTTGTTTATTATTTATTTATTCTTTTTTCGTTTATTTGTTTATTTACAAAGGAATATTTTAGAGAGATATTACAAAGATGAAATAAATTAGCCTTGGCAAGAGATTGGATGTGGTTATGGGAGATATTGAGATGATAACTGGGTTTCAAACCTGGGGGACTGGGAGGATGATGGTGCCCTCTATAGTAACCCAGAACTTTGGAAGTGGAGAGCGTTTACAAGAAAAGATAATGAGTTCAGTTTTTGATGTGTTGAGTTAATATGTCCACTGGCACCCAGTTAAAGATGTCTGATAGGCACTTAGAGATGTGAGACTGGAGGTCAACGAAGAGATTGGGGCAAGATAGATAGATCTGAGAATCATCAGTATAGAGGTAGAAATCAAATCCATGGGAGCCAATGAGATACTCAAGTATAACAGTATGGAGGGAGAAGAGAAGAAGGCCTTCCTCTTCCCTCTTCCCTCCTCCCTCCTCCCACCTTCCCCTTCTTCTACTCCATTTTCTAGGATCTAGAGACTTTATATTTTCCAAGGAAGAGAGTTTGGGGCAGGACATCAGTGTAAGAGTTGATAGAACCTTCCTGTTTCAGAAACTTAGAGGTAGGAGGAAGCTTGGAGGCCCTCTAGTCCCAGCTCCTCACATCATGAAGTAGGAACCTGAGGCCCTGAGAGGTTGGATTTGCTCAAGGTCACACAAGGGGAATGTGGCAGGACTGAAATTTGGAAATTTAGATCTCTGTGGTGTGGAACGGATGTAGCCTTGGGTTAAATCCTGAAGTGATATAGAACCTTGGGACTAAGCAGCTATAGCTGAGGAAGTCAGGCAGGGTAGTAGAAGATTAGTGAATATTGGAGGGGCAGCTAGGTGGTACAGTGGATAGAGCACCACCCTGGAGTCAGGAGGACCTGAGTTCAAATCCAGTCTCAGATACTTACTAGCTGTATGATCTGGGCAAGTCACTTAATCCCAACTGCTCTAAAGGAAAAGAGAAAGAAAGAAAATCAGTGAGCACTGGGTCAGAAGACCAGAATTCAAGTCCTAGTCTTGCCACTAACTGATTACATGTCAGACTTTCAGGGCTTAGTTTCCTCATATGTAGAAATCAGGAGATTGGACTATGAGGCACCTTGTGGTCCTAATGTTCTGTAATTATGGGAAAAATAGACTGATTTGATAGAGATAATGTTAAAATTCATTTCTAATATTGGCTACTATTATTGATTAACAAATGCGTTCAAAATGTGCTATATTGCTAGGTGAATAAACATCCTCTACCAGTGCAAGCCAGAATCTTTTCTTTAACTTAGTCTTAGGGAGTTGCCTAGAGCTTTTTGGTCTCAGAATGCCTTTATACTCTCAGAAATTATTGAGGACAAATTGAAGAACTTTTGTTTATGTGGTCATTGATATTTATTTTATTAGAAAGTATATATCTATATCTATATATATATATGAAATTAGTATTATTATGAAGATAGTTTTGAGCTTGTGAACCACCAGGAATCCCTTGACCATACCTTGAGAACCACTAAGCTGTAATACTGAGAGATGAGGGTCACACTGTCAGTAGGCTTAAGTGACAGGTCTTGAATGCAAATCTTTCTGTTCTGATCCCAGCTCTTCATCCCCTGTGCCATATATTACTTAATAAATCATTTGCATTGTATTTATGTTATTATCAGGCAAACTCCCCGAGGACCTGAAAAGCCAAGAGCTACATATTCTCCCTAATTTACCCTGCTAGCTTGTTAATGGCAAGAAAGTAATTTACAGGCAGCAGTGCAATTTGATGGCATTAAGGGGATAGTCCCAAAGCTTGGTCTCTGCATGCCACACACATGCCTCTGTGCTCTGCTAGATGACACAGTGCGAGAGCACCATCATACTGTAATGGGAGGGGGCTACGTGTCTCCCCTCAGAGTCCCAGGCCTTCGTCGTTCTCCAGATCCATGACTGGGTTCTCTTGCCAGGAAGTCAGTTCCTGCCAGCAGTGAGCAGAACTCTAATCCCCAAAGAGGAGAGTCTGGGTGGAATTTCAAGCAGGCTGGGATGTTGGTAAGTAAGCTTTCCTCTCCATCATGGAAATTCATTTAGGGATGCAGAGAACTATCACATGTTTTAGCTGGATTGCAAGTGCTAATGAGCTCTCTCTCAAGACTTCTGTTGGGATTTATTGGCAAGTTTCAAAATAAATAGCAAGCAAGAGCCAATTGTTTGCTGGTAACTTCAGAAAAGTTCTGATAAAAAAACACACACACAGCTTAAAGTTATATAATATCTTTCTGTCTTCCTCCTCCCACTCCAACTCCCAATTATTTTTAATCATCATAATAGCTAGCATTTACACAGCACTTTTAAGTTTATACAGTGCCTTGTATATGTTATTTAATCCTCACAAGAGCTATGGAAGGTTGGTGCTATTATTATCCTCATTTACAAATGGGGAAACTGAGGCTGAGAGGTTAAGAAATTCGCCTAGGTTCACACAACTAGAAAATATATGAGGCAAGATTGGAGCTAAGGTCTTCCTGACTCTAACATCAGCACTTTTCCAACTGCTCCAACTATTCGCTTCAAAGTTATGGTTTCATGGTTAAGTTAGGGTTAAGTCACTTGCCCAGGGTCATACAGTTAGTAAGCATCTGAAGCAAGATTTGAACTCAAGTCCTCCTGACTCTAGGCCTGATGCACTATCCACTGTGCCACCTAGCTGCCCCACTTCCCTGGTTTAAAAAAAAAAATATAT
>CM053594.1:312897911-312921750 GCA_028646575.1 Pseudocheirus occidentalis
ATATATTATCAAATTATCTCCCTTTGACAAGTACAAGGGCTGGGATTTTTGAATGTGTGTGAAACTTAAGAATTATATATTATCATGAGGGAAAGCAGTAAATGACCAAAATTGAAGAGAAGAGCAATTAATGGCACAAAAAGACTTAATAGCTGTTTCCTGGAGATGAGTAGAATAGGCAGGTGGCAAAGGGGAGAGAACACTGGATGCAGAAGCAGGAAGACTCATCATCCTGAGTTCAAAGCTGGCCTCAGACAGTTCCTAGTCATGTGACCCTGGGCAAAGTCACTTAACCCAGTTTGCCTCAGTTTCCTCACCTGTAAAATTTCAAAACACTCCAGTATCTTCATCAAGAAAACTCCAAATGGGGTCATGAAGAGACAGACATGACTGAAATTATTCAACAACAAAAATTGCTATCATTATAAATAATGAGCATCTCTAATAGAATACTATTAGGTTTTACAGTGTGTACCTTCTCTTGAGGAGTTTCAAAAAGGGAAAACAGATACCTTTCAATGGATATGATTTCTTTATTTACTGCATATTAAATAATAATGGCAATTATTAAGGGGGAGGAATTTCAAAGCTTTGCTACGTCTTAATTTCTCCACCTATAAAATGGAGATAATAACATTAATCATTCGCTTCCTTCTCAATGATGCAGGAGTGACAGAGTAAAAATGTATCAAGTCCTTTGTTCCTGACATGACCTTGAATTCTCTTCTTGTTATTAGCCATCTTTCAGTGGTATTTGCACAATGAGAGGATCTATTCCCATTTGTTCTTGCAATTTGGGAATGAAAGGAAGTTTTCCAGAAGAATCAGATGGACCAATTGGGTGTAAAGCATCAGAACTCTATTATGGCAGGTTTCAGTTCCCACAAGGGAAGCCTCATTAAGGCCAATTTTGAAGCAAGTTTGTGGTGAAGTAGGGGAGATGAGAGGATTTTGATTCCAGAAAATCAGAAGCACCCATCTTTCCTTTCTAAAGATAGGTGGTGTACTGGTATACTACTGGTATGGAATAAGGCATGCTGTTAGACCTGGTCAATACATTGCTTTGTCTTGCTTAATTTTACTTTGCTTCTTATTGACAAGAAAGGTTTTTATTGGGGAATGGGGATAGGATATAGGAAAATTATAGCAATGTAAATAAATAACAGTGAAACATTTTTAAAAGAGAAAATGGGCGGAGCCATTTTTATTATTATTAACTACATTCCACTGGGAATTAAGATATACAGGCACTGGGGAAGGGACACCCATCGTTCCATAACAGAAAGTTAGAGGGGCAATTGAGGAGAACATAGGAGAGAGCAGATTGGGGGAGGGGCTTTACAGTGGGACAGCTGTTTGGGGTGTTGTGGGTAGGGGAAAGACAGGGAGAAAATTCGTAACTCAAAATCTTGTGGAAATGAATGATATAAACAAGAAAATAAATAAAATAATTAAAAAATAAAAAAAATAAAAAGAGAAAATGAAGCAGCTGGAAAGTCTATACGTAAGGCCAAATGTGACCTCTACATTCTTAAGTATGGCCTTTTGACTATGGCCTACAGGCAGAAGGTTCCCCACCCGTGGTCTATCACCTATCAAGTCTTACAGAAAATCTTTGCTCATCCCTAAGGACAGTGCTATGATTTGCATGTCATTGTTAAGGTATTAAAACACATATCAGAGTTATCTTTATCTTCTCTAGAGGAGTAAAGGAGCATACCCAGGCATGTACTGCAGCCTAAATGACATAAATACAGCTTTTCCAGTACTGAGGATTGTTAAGCACTGGAACAGGCAGCTAGATGGTGATGAGGATAGAGTTCTGGGCCTGGAGTCAGGACGGCCTGAGTTCAAAGGCAGCTGAAAACACTTACCAACTGTGTGACCCTGACAAGTCATTTAATCTCTTTCCTTAATCCACTAAATCCACTCCAGTATCCTTGCCAAGAAAATCTAAGAGTTGACATGAGGGGATGACAAGGAGCACTGAAATGGGTTCTCAAGCACACTCTCACTCAAGGGCAATTTTTAAAGATAGGTTAGTTTCTAATTTGATTTCAGGTTGTTGATGTTGGAAAGTGGGAGAATGAGCTCTGTCAATGATTTGGGGGATTCCTTTAAGTGTCAGGGTGCTATCAATATTACTGAAAAATCTTGCTCCAAAACTCTATTTGTAAAATAAATAAATAAATAAAAATTGATGATGAAAGTCAAAACTCCAGAAGGAAGAACTCCAATGTTATTGTTCAGTTAATAGGTCATGTCCAACCCTATGGACAATACTGTCTATGGGGTTTTCTTGGCAAAGATACTCGAGTCTTTTGCCATGTGGATTGCCACTGGATTAAGACAATTTAAGGAATTAGATTAGATTAGTCTCTAAATCCTAACATTTTATCTATTCCTACATTGAGCAATAAGTTAAGTGATCCAGGGTCACCCAGTTAGCAAGTGTCTGAGGCCATATTTGAACTCAGGGCTTCCTAACTTCAGGCCCAAAACTCTATTTACTGAACCACCTAGCTGCTTCCTAGAACTTCAATACATGGTCCTTTTTTTCTTTTTCCTTTTTTTTTTGAGGGCAGTTGGGGTTAAGTGACTTGCCCAAGGTCACATGGCTAGTTTTTTTGTGTTAAGTGTCTGAGGCCGGATTTGAACTCAGGTACTCCTGACTCCAGGGCCGGTGCTCTATTCACTGCGCCACCTAACTGCCCCTGATCCTTTTTTTATGTTCACAAAATGTTTCTCTTGAAAACCATTTCATTAGTTTAGTTGCCTGCAAAGGGAGATTATAGCATCACAATCCCAAGGGATTTCAAAGAACTCCTCCTTCTATTCCCTACGATTTGGGATCCATGATTTATTATCACTTAAACCATGTAAGCACATGTCTACCTCTCCCACATGCTATTCTACACATGGCATTCCATCTCTTGTCTGCCTATGTTGGTATAGTACCCCTCATGCCTGCCATATACTCCTTCTCTCCTTTCCCTCTTCTGATCAATTGTTCCTTTAAAGCTCACATCAAACACTACCTCTTACATGAAGTCATTTTGAACCCCACCAGTGGCGAATCCCTCCACTCTGAAAACTATGTTGCATTGGACTGCTAGGCATAGGAGTAGATAGAATGTTTGGATTTAGAAACTAATTTAATCTAATCCCTTAGATTGTGAGACCTCCCAAAGCAGTAACTGTCTTTTTTTGTTGTTGTTCATTGTTTCTCCAGAACCTAGCACAGTGCCTGACACAATGTATGTCCTACTTATTGACTAATTTATTGATCAGTTGGTGTCACCATTTATTGCTCCTATGGAGAAAGGGAGAAATCCCTTCATCTCCTTTCTTCTACCCTCATTCTGAAAGAAGGTGTACAGAAAAGATAAAAAGAGATTGAGAGAAGTAAACTGGTTTGTTAGCTTGTGTTAAACATATTACTAAGAGGGGAGGCACTTTCAGAAAGAGACTCAACCAATCAGTTGTGTTGAGTTCTTTGAGTTTCATCAGCCAGACACCAGTAGGTTCACCCCCACTTCCCATTGGGAGGTACCCCTCAGATTCCTCCAAACCAAGGCCCTCATATAATCTTAGCAAGTTGATTGGGAGGGACTATCAAAATCACCCCAGACTTCACTGATTAACCCTTTCCATTTTAGATGATAAATATTCTTAGGATATTGATAGATTTCATAATGAGGTCCACCATGAACTCAGAAAAACTAGTCAGCTAGTATCTTAGTTCTATTTTTTTTTTTGGTTCAAGGGGAAGTCATTTTCCTTTGCCTCAGTTTCTTGTGTCTGCAAAACTCCTAATAAATGTTTACTTCGAAGGGTTGTTCTAAGGATTTATTAGATGATCTTCACAAAGAACTTTGAAGATCAAACTGTTTTACCAGAATGAAGCATTGTGAAGTGTTTCTCAGCGTTATACTCTCAGGCAGAATTTCTAATGAACTTCTGTGTTGTCTTAGCCCCAAACTGGAAAGAACCTAGGGAAATTACCGGGATTGTCTTCCATTCTTTGGGGAGAATTCGACTTAGATTGCTATAGAAAGACAGTCCTCTTTGTCTTTACTGAGAAGTCTCTGAGGAGATTCTGCAATAACAACACTCTAAAAGAATGGTTCATGTCAGGGGTCCAGAAGAACATGGAGATGAGCTGGGATGGGGAACCTGAAGCCTCTTGAGCTGGAGGAAAAGAAAAAAACAAAACAAAACAAAACCTTGAAACGTGGTAGGAATCTGGTCCTTCTCCCTTTATCAGTAAGTATGTCCTCAGGCAAGTTTCTGTGTTTCATGTGTTGCCTCATGTGTAAAGAATAAAACTATCTCATTAGCCTGAAGGTAGAGGCTTAGACCAAATCACCATTTGAGGCCTCTTCTGCTTATATTCTCTTTGTATGGACCCTATTACTTTTATAATTCTATGCAATTTTTAAAAATTATATACTTTTGTACATGTTTTAGGACTTGTTTGCCAGAGTAAAAATGTCTATATTTGAATTTTTGCAGCAATGGTAGGTACTTGGTCATATGAACGTGTCAGCTGACAAATATGGTACCCATATTGTTCCACCGAGGAAGTGGATAATGTAATATAATGGAAGTATAAAGTAATATAATGGAATTTAAAGTAGGAGATATGGGTTCAAATCTTGACTCTGACTACTAGCTATGTGGCTGTAGACAAGTCACTTAATAATTTATCACCTCAGTTTCCTCACTTGTAAAATGAAGATAATGATACTTGTATTTCTTCTACCTCTCCCTATTTTTATATTTATTATAATTATATATAATGCAATGTATACTATACATCATATAGTATATTATTTATATTTTTTAACCTTGCAGCACTATGTAAATGTGATTTACTATTACTGAACAGCAAAATAAAGATTTATCAGATGCCTATTAGATGTAAGGCATCCTGTTAGGTGTTGAGGGGGTTAGAAGTAGCAATAAAGTGCATTGTGAACTTTAAAGTACTATGGAAATGTGGGTTGCTTTTAGTGTTAGAGCCAGTCCTGCCTTTTAAAAAGTCCAGTAGTAGAGATTTTGTCATGTTCCCAGACCACACCATGGAGCGGATGGTGCAGTGGCCTTTAGGTCAGATAGATCTGTGTTTGAATCCCAGCTATTAGCTATGCAGCCTTCCTAGATCCCATTTTCCTCTGCTGTGAAATCAGATGTTGCTAGTTGGTATCCATGGATAGAGGGCCAGGTGTGGAATCAAGAAGACTCCTCTTCCTGAGTTCAGATCTGGCCTCAGACACTTAACTTACTACCCATGTGACCCCAGACAAGTCACTTAACACTGTTTGCCTCAGTTTCCTCATCCGTAAAATGAGCTGGAGAAGGAAATGACAAACCACTCCAATATATTTGCCAAGAAAACCCCAAATAGGGTGACAAAAGACAAGACTGAAAACAACTGCACAATAGTTCCTTTTCCAGTTAAAACTCTAAAATCCTCTGAAACATAATATAAGTTAGAGTTCACTAAGAATGTGATGCAAGACACACACTTATTAAGCTTCTGTTATGTCCTGGTTTTGTGCTAGGTGCTGGGGTGATATAGACCCCAAAAACCTCCCTATCCCCACAAAAGTCCAAGACCTCATGGAGAAAAAGGGAGTGGGGGAACAACATTCATGGAGATAAATTCAAAACATCCAGTATTTGAGGAAGGGAAATGGACAACTGAGGGAAACGAAGAGGAATATGATACGATGAAATTTCAGAGAAGGGAAAGCTCACTACTTTGGGGGAAAGGAGATGATGCAGGCTGCACCTAGGAATAGGGTTTCTAGTCATGTGGGGAATGCACTCCAGACATAGGGAATGGAAGCAAAGATGCGGGGGTAGGAAAAGAGGGGTGTCGCCTACTTATACTGATTTATTTTTGTGGGGTCTGAAAATTTCCCCAACAGTCAGCTGGCTAAATACAAATGTCTGAAAAGTACCTTTTGCTTTACCCGAGGGACTTTAGATGGTATTTGACAGGACATCCAAAGGTGGAGGGAGAAGGGGAAGCCAGCTGACAAATTTCTAACTAGCCTCAGGTAATTCCTTTTGAAAAGAATCCAGTTGAGTAGATGTAAGCTAATTGGAGATACTTGAGGGAATTTCCTCAAAGTTTGGAAAGCAAACAAGCCTCCTCATATCTTCATAATGCTTGGTCACCATTAACATTGATGATGAAAAACAAATTGTGTAGAAGAAATTGATAGGAAACTACTAAAAATAAGGTGAGGGGAGAGAAAGTAGTTTGTTTGTTTTTGAGGGAATGTTCTTTGAAAGGGGAAAGGCAATCTGTAATAATCCTGTCCACCTCTGGTACATTTAAAGAAACTTTTTTTTTGTTTGGAGAGGATTTCTGAGAGACACTCTGAGGATTTCTTCTGCTTCCAAAAGCAAAATTCTTAAGGAATTTTCCTCAGAGTATCCAACCTACAGGGAGGAGGAATGGAGGAGGGGAGAGAATGCTGGATCTTGGAGGCAGGGGATCTGGCTTGGAATCTCATCACTTCATCACTGATACATGCTAGTTGTACCACATGGGAAACTCCTCAGTCTCTGAGATCCTCAGTTTCTTCTTGTATAAAACTCATACCACCTACCTTAAAAGGTGGTTGCAAGCCTTAAATTACCATATTCATTTGGATTATCATAAGAAGAATGCTGAGTCTACATCTAGGAGTGCTAAATTTATGATGTACTTTGAAAGTAAAACAAAATTCACTGAGTTCAGACACTTAATTTAGCTTCTTAAAGGTAGAAATCAAGGCAGTGCCTAGCTCAAAGTAGGCAAATTCTTGACATTTATTGAATTTAATTGGTTCAAAAATTTAGTCTATGAATGTAAGACTTCTGGCAATTTAGATAGGAAAACTGCAAGTAGAGAATGAAATAGACTGGGGAAACTGAGTCCAGAACTTGATTTGGGTAGCTCTATGACACCAGCATAATTTAGACATGAGTCTGCCCAGACATGCCTGCAGAACAGAAGAGGATAACCAGACAGCCTTGGCACAGAAGCCCAACTTAGAAATGGTTTCTTTTTATGGAATGAAAAGACATTTCAAGTGGTTTATCCTCTCTTCTGCTTGTGCCTATTTCAAATGCCTATTTTAACAAGATACTTTATTTCCTTTATTTATTGTGAGACATTGACTTGACAAGCAGCCTGCTTTACAGATTTTCCAGAGACAAATAGAGAATATGCCTCATTATTGAAACATGCATCTCCTGGATCACCCTCCAGGTAATTTGCTGTTTGCAGGGATTTCTCGACACTGCTTCCAAATCAGTGTCACAAAGAGACCAAGGCACTGCAAGACTTTTAATTCTTAAACTTTGTCACCTGTAAAAAAACAGACAGTAATGCAAATGTTTGTAGCAAAATATTCTACTATCATCATCATCATCATCATCATCATCCTCATCATCTTCATCTTCCCATGCTAAGTAGGTTATTAGATTTTAGGTAACACATCAGAGACTGGGGTGAGTAATTTTCTAATACCAGTCCTGTGAGAAGTTTTATAATGTTGAACAGTGATCAAATACTTTATATATTATTATCTGAAACATGAAAAATAAATTTTTGCTTTTCTCTTATATTCAGCAAATTAGACATGCCCATTCTTTGGCAGCCCTTAACACACACACACACACACACACACACACACACATACACGTATTTTTAATGAGCAGCTATTTCTCTGTATAATTGATAACAAGCATAGATGAAGTCAAATTCCTATGAGTTGCTTTACTTTCATACCTATTTTGCAGGGTGGAAAGACCATTGGACTACTAGGCAGGCGATATAGGATTGAATTCCAGCTACATTTATTAGCTGCATGACAAAATATCTGTCACTGTGGTCAAGTCATTGATTCTCTCTGAGACTGTTTTCTTATCAGTAAAATGGACAAAATAATATATTTTAGAATCAGTTGACCAATCAGTATTTATTAAGTGCTTACTATATGTCAGTCATGATTTTCCTGAGGCTTTTTTCTTAAAAATAAAATGGGTGAAATAATATTTTGAAAGTCAATATTTATTAAGCACTTTGTGCTAGGTATGATGCTCCCTGGGCCTGTTTTCTCTTAATAAAATAATATTTTAAGACTTGATCAATCAGTCGATATTTATTAAATGCTTAATATGTGCCAGGCACTGTGCTAAGTGCTGGGGATACAAAAAGAGGTTGAAGACAGTCCCTGACCTCAAGGAGCTTACAATCTTGTGGTACTGTGATTTCATCAATGTCTTACTCCTTCTAAAATGTGGTTACAATTCATGTATTCTTTCTCATCCTGGGCAATTATTATCCATCCCCTCCCCTAATCCTCTACAGAGGATCAACCCAGTGGAACAAAAAGCTGCCTTTTCATTTTCCATGATTCTCACTACTTGGCTGAAACCATCTTTCGTGGTAGTACATACACGATATTCATAATAGTTATCCATATAGCTCTCTTATGATATCATTTTACCTGCTTTTCTAGCAACATTCTCCTTTGGTCCTATTTTGTAGCCTTTTCCTATCCTCTCTTCCCCTCTTCATGACCCTTTAGGCCACTTGAAATTTCAGTTCTTTGGACATTAGTATTCCACAAATCAGAAGTGTACTGCATCAACTGAAGAATACTGATGTTGAATGGATAGGCCTTTGTTTCTGGGACAACCTCAAAGTCATTAAATGTCTACAGTATTTCACAAAGGTAATCCAGCCCACTCTAGAGACACACATACACACACAGAAACACCTGGACACAGAGACAGAAAGAGAAAGGGAAGGGAAGGGAAGGGAAGAGAAGGGAAGGGAAGGGAAGGGAAGGGAAGGGAAGAGAAGGGAAGGGAAGGGAAGGCAAGGGAAACTGCAACTCAAAATTATCAGTGTTCCAGTTTAAAGAAGAGCCTTCTCTGCAGGTCTGATTTCCAAACCTCTTATCAACAATGTACTGGAAGTGTCTAATTAATTTAACATTTATGTGTGTCTTGTTACAATTAATGACCACTCAATGGCAGAAGCTTTAGCAAATGCTTCTTCTATTTCTAAAGCAGAGATTAAGTAATTTGTTCTGAAGCCAAGATTCAGGATAAGCACCTTTCCCCCTTTGCCACACTTTCCTTGGGAGACTTTCCATCCCTCTTCCTCCTTTGCTTAGTTGTTATGCCTCCTAGGACCCTCCTTTAGAAGATCCTACCTTTTCTTTCTCTCTCCTCTATGCATATATTTCTCAACTTAAATACCTACCACATAAATCTTGAACAATGTTTTGCTTCAATCATAGGGATAAGCAGTGAACGAAATGTCAATGAACAACATGAGGAAGTAGAAAGAGCTTTGGATTCAAAGTTTGGAGTTAACAGGTGCAAATTCAGAGCCTGTCTGCCATGAGCTCTTTATGTAGTAATCATGTAACCTTTCTGAGCCTCAGTTTCCTCAACTATAAAATGAGGGGTTGAATTAAATGATCCTTAATGTTAACTCCAGATCTATGATTTCAATGAACAGTTCTGGCTAGGCAGGCATTCTCCATCCATCTCTCTCAGGCTTCATGGTGGTCGAAACAAGATGAAAAGAATAAAAGCACCACGTTTTTTTAGTCTAAAGAGATATGATGATTGAATTTCTCTTGGATTTATATACTTAACTAACTAGAATCCTTTTGCCAGACATTATGTTTCAATGAATCATAACTTTGAGATTTCAGGGAGGAAAAAGTCTATTCTGAAAAAATAACCCCTTGTTGGAATTTCAAAATCAAGTATTCCTAACACTCCATTTCATAGATGAGGAAACCAAGGCCTAGAGAGTAAGGTGACTTGCCCAAACTCATACAGTTTATCAGCAGTAAATCTGGGATCAGAACCTAGATTTCCCAATTACCAAACTAATTATCTTTTACCACTATGGCATCCTTCATTGTATCCGTGTGAACGTTTATCTCTGAAACTACAGTACTTAGTCCAGTACATTGTGTATACATACATATAGATAGATAGATAGATAGAGAGAGAGAGAGAGAGAGAGACATAGATACATATAGAGATAGCTAGATATAGATGTAGAGATATGGATACATACATATGTATACACACACACACACATATATTAAATCAGGCAGGACTTTTGATTTTATTGGTATGGGGAATTCTTGTCATGGTAACTATCTCTTTTGATGCAGAACAGCAATTCATCTATAATTTAGAATCTAAGAGAATTGTCTGAGGGGGACTGAGAGGTTGTGACTTGCCCAGGGTCACAGAGCCAGGAAGAGGTAAGACTGGACTCACATCTTCTTGACCATGAAGCAACTTGCTTCTCCATTCTCTCAAAATTTCCTAGTGAATTCTCACTATGATGCTATGAAAGACTGTCAACAGGTCATTTTGCTTTGTCTTTTTCACTTGTATTTTCATAGGTATAATGAACTCTCCAAAGGAAACTTCTTCCAATGCAAGTCTGAACCTTCTTGGCAACTTATAGTACAAGAGAATTGACTGGAGAATATAACTTGATAAGAACATGAATCTGTGACCTCATCGGTGTTGATGTTCCATCAATTAATGCAGCTTACAATCCACTCATACATTTTAACCTGTCCCTTTCTTTTCTATGGCCTTCCATACATGTGCCAAAGGAGGTCCTCCCAAAGTCCGAGATGCCTTTTACATTTTTCTCCTATTTTGAGGACACCAGGGCAGTGCATGGACTGAATAAATGTTCATCAGCTAATCCTCATTCTCCCCACATCTCATCTTTTTTTCATTTTTTTATTTTTTTTGATGCCATTTTTATTGTTTCTCCTTTATAGCATCTTCTCTATTTGCAAGGCTCAATGGCCTACTGTGTGTTGAAGTGAGTTGTTGAATTGTTTGTTTCCACAAATTGGATACTTGGCAGGACAGTGTCTTCAGAATGGGTACTAAAGCTTAGTTCTAAGCTTTCCAAGTCTATAATGTGTATGAGAAGCATGAGGTGGTTTGTGAGATGGCTCCTATAGACCAGCAAATCCAACCTGCCTGTGGACCAAACTCAACAGGCCTTCTTCACTCTTGATTTTTATTAGCTTCCTATAAGTGTATTTCCAACATTTTCTGATAGCAGTAAATAAAATTCTATCCACAAAGAAAACAGAGGAATCATTGAATTAATATTAGAATAGAATCTTCCTGAAATTGCTTGATGAACTTTCCTAATAATTCATGGAAGGTCTATTATTGATTCCTAATTAGGACCATTACCCTACCACCATGAAATTAAATGGTTGGCCACCTAAACCAATTGAATATAATTATATCTGTCTTCTATTGCTTTCCTTCTTTCTGTCTGTCTGAAAAAGAAAAAAAAAGCAAAAACAAAAGCAAAACTATACATCTGTTCTGTTGTCAATGAAACTGACATTTATGGAATACTCTGTGGTACATGATAAAGAGGATGTGCAAAATTTAGACATCTGTCCTTTGAACATATGAGGGATGATTTCTACATATGTACTATTTTGATACAGTTGGAATAATTACAAACTGACGGATGCCAGGGTTGACAAGTTTTGCTAATTGAAATCATCTCCCCCCCTTTTCCTAAGCACTGCAGAATATTTCTAACGTTAGTAATATGGGCACAGTTTCTCTGAGCCTCTACGTTTACAGCTAGAAATGTAGGGTTTTTTTGCAGGGAAAGAGATGAGGCTGGAGCAGAGATCTGGGGAGGGAGAGCTCCCTTCTAGGCTGCTTTCAGAGCTGTACCCTGGACTTTCTGGAACTGCATGGACACAGACATTTGATGTGGTCATCTGAATGCTGCTTGTGGAAGATTAGGGGAGAGGAGGTCACTCTTTCTCTTCCCCTGGTCTGTCTCCAAGCAATGCTTGCACAATTTCCTAGCCTAGAAGCTGTGCTTCGGTCTTTCAATTAACACATGTGTGAATATTTGTGGAAGGGCTCTTCAGCTTGTTCTGTTTAATGAAAAGATGTTGATGTGGGAGGGGAGTGCCCTTGAAAACTGCCTCACCTCAAGCAAACCTGTGATTGCTCAGGTTTTCCACCAGAGACCTCTGTCAGATCACATAAGGATTTGGGAGCAGTTAATTACTGGGCGTTACTCTAGAAGCTGCAAAGAATGTGACTTTGCCAATTGCCCCTAGGAAGAGGTGAGGTTCAGTGTCAAAGGAATAGAATTCTGTGACTTTTTTTTCCTCTCTGTCCCTTTTTTTCTCAAGCAAATTGAAACTTATCCAAGCAGGTGTGTTGTGAGAAAGAGAGGAGGAAAGATTTGTGTGTGTGTGTGTGTGTGCCTGGAAGCTATGCCATAAAGATAACAAAGAAGATTTAAAAGTACTGAAGTCTAAATGTCATGTTCTCCCTTTTACCCCTTTTACTCCCCTTTACTCCCCAAACAAGCAAGGGAAAAACTGAAAAGCAGTTTCCTGAAAGAGCTATTATTTACTCTAACAATAAGGTCAAAGCCAGCTGAATGAACTTAAATTCTCCATAATAGTCATTGACAGGAATGCTAGAAATAATCTCTTGTATTAATTTGAAGATATTGATTATAGGAGCTGTCTCATCATCTTAGAGGATGATAGTATGCATATGAAAGTATTCCTATACAACACAATCAACCAACATCTAATAAGTGCCTACTATGTGCCTGACCACTGTGATGGATACAGACAGAAAGGAAGCTATATGCATTCATGGAACTTACATTCTATTAGACAAAACAGCATGTTCCCATATAAGTAAATTCAAATTTATATGCACAATAAATGCAAGATAAGAGGGGGGAGTAGAGGTGGGGAAAGAACAATCAAATGGGAAGATCAAAAACTGCTTAACATGCAATGTGGAAATTGAGATAAGCTTTGAAGGAGAATGGTAATCCTCAGAGCCAAACAGTGAGTAGAGAGGACATGGGGGCCAACCTGGGCATGGCCATGAGAGATGCATCTTTGTGTGAGGTACATCAGGGAAGTCTTCTTGGTTTTGTAGCATTCTCTGTTTGACCCCCTCAGTTCCAGGTATTCTGAATTAATAGAGCAACAGATGGCCAAAGCTGTAAGAAGAGAAGCGTGGCTGAGATTTCACCAGCTTTTACAGGACAGCCAGACATATTAAATCTCAATTTTACTTTGGATGACTTGCTATAGAAATGAACTAGAAGGGAAAAGAATTCCCCTTCATTTAAATTGTGACCCCATGGAAAATTGCTACAGATTGTATTTCAGAAGCAGAGTGTGATTGCTTTTTGGCCTCTATTTATATAGTTTTCACTATATAAATTTAGAAGTCACATAAAGAACAGATCAGTGAACAGTGTATTGGAGACCATAGTGGCAATTGTTCTAGAATGAAATGAGCCTGAGTTCTTGACTACTCATTTCTTCTGCTACCTCTTTCCCCCCACTACCACCACTTCCAGCATGTGCCAGCAACCAACTACCCTGGGGAAATGGGTTGTTTCTAGCCTTGGCAGTTCCCACAGGTGGAGAGTTCTTGACTTCAATGCTCAAACATTGGTTGGTCTTAAAAAGAAGAGTTATTTGGATAAGATGGCCATTCTACGTCATCTGGGAGCTGAGGGACTAAAAAAATAAAAGCCATATGAGACCCTTCTGGCTTAGGAGATCTTGCCCTATTGAGTTGCACAAACCATTAAAGTCTAAGGTGAATATAAAATATCAGTTCATCTGTCCCATTGGGCACCCATACTACCATCATGGAGAATATAATAAGTTTTGTTCTGTCATTTTTCAGTCCTGTCCCCTATTTGTTATCCCATTTGGAGTTTTCTTGGCAATGAAACTAGAGTAGTTTTCCATTTCCTTCTCCAGATCGTTTTACAGATGAGGAAACTGAGACAAACAGGATAAAGTGACTTACCCAGGATCTCACAGCTAAGAGGTGTGTGAGACTGGATTTGAACTCAGGAAGTTGAGTCTTCCTGTCTCCAGGTCCAGCACTCTTTCCATTGAGCTACCTAGTTGCCCCATATTAGTGCAATGGGCCAATTAAGGTATTTCATGTTTTCTGTTTGCTAACGCACATATATACATCTTTGGATTATGCAGCTTCTGAGGTATAGGAAATACATAGCTGTCCTATACTTTATATCCATATTTGGGGGGAAACCTAAATATGAGATCTCCTGAGATAGAGAAGGAGAAGTTTGCCTTTCTTCTTTGGACTCATGTTCTCTCAGTATGAATCGGTGTCTATGGAAATCTAGAGAAAACTTTTACTTGTTGTGCCTCATCTTGCTCATAGGTCATCTAAGAGGAAAAAAAACTTACAGAGAGGATTCTGGGAAGATGACTGAGTAGGTTAGAAAACTTTTGGCTCTCCAAATTTCCTCCACAAAAAAAGACAGAACATTGTCTCAGAGCAACAGAAATAAATGAGTGCAAAGCAATTGGCCTCCTAAGACAATTGGAGAAGACCACAGGAACAACCTGACCTCCCGGGCTGAGGTTTGACCTGAGTGAAGTACAAACACCTCCTGGCCAACTTTTCAGAATCAACAAACAAGCCCTGGAGACAGCTGGGTTGAGAAGACACGGTCTTAGAAACGTTCATCTTGCTGACCATGTTGGAGTCTCACAGCTGAGTAAGAAAATTGAAGGACCTTCCATCGTCAAAGGACCTAAGCACAGCTGTGCTGACCAGATGTGTCCTGGGTTGTGGCTGTAGAGAGAAAAAGCTAGCACACATCTAGTGAGTGCAGAGACCTTATTTTCTGTGGACGCTTTCAGGAGAGCTAAGTCCCTGACTTGAATTCCAGGGCAGAGAGGCCTGTTGTTTGCAGCCACCTGAGGGACAACAAGTGAGATCATTTGTGGGACAGTGTGGGTGGGGCCCTGAATGTGGCTCAGGACTGGAGAGGAGAGCCCAAGGTTGGACCCCTGGACAGACCTCATAAAATAACACTGAGAAGGACCTGAGACTTGGGGCATCATTCCCCATACCTCAAGACTACAACTATATTACACTAACAGCTGCTAAAAAACAAGATAAAAACAAAAAAATACGTAAATAAAAATAAGTAAGCACAGGAGAAAGGATCCAATCATAGATAGTTGCCATGGGGATAGAGAAGATCTGGGTTCATATTGAGAGGAAGATAATGAAACTAAAAAAGTCACTCCTTTTAAATGAGAAAAGTTAAATGGTCCCAAGCTTGAAAAGAGTTCCTAGAAGAACTTAAAGACTTTAAAAATCAAATAAGAGAGATTGTGGGAAAATTAAAAAAAAAACAGAAGAGCAAGAAAATGGAGAAAATTATAAAACATCAACCAACTTGAAATAGAAAATAACTTCAATTAAGAAAATAATTGTTAGAAACCTAAAATTGGGCAAAAGGAAGCCAATGATGTTCTAAAACAGTGGTTCCCAACCTTTCTAATGCCATGACCCTTTAATAATCATATTTGGGCATATCTGCATGTGGGCAGACCCTTCTGGAGACAGGTAGAGGAGCCATGTCTCGGTTTCTAAGACCACTGGAAATAGGTGTTTTCTGATGATCTTAGGCGACCCCTGTGACCCCTGTGAAAGGGTCCTTCAACCCCCAAAGGGGGTTGAGAGCCACTGTTCTAAAGACACCAAGAAATCATAAAACAAAATCAAAAGATGAGGAAAAAGAAGAGAAAGTGAAATATCTCATCAGAAAAACAACTGATCTGGAGAATGAATCAAGGAGAAATCACGTAAGAATAGTCAGACCACATGAAAATTATGATTTATAAAAAAAAGAATTTTGCTGAAAAGAAATTATCAAGAAAAAATGCTGTCAATTCTAGAATAAGAAGGCAAAGCAAAAATAGAAAAAAAAATCCACTGATCACCACCTGAAAGAGATCCCAGGAGGAAAATGTATAGGAATATCATAGCCAAATTTCAAAGTTCCCAGGTTAAGGAGAAAATGTGGGAAGAAACAAGAAAAGAAACAATTTAAATATCAAGGAACTACAATAAGGATTACAATAAGACTTAACAGCTACTACTCCGAAGGACTGTAGATCTTGGAATACTGTATCCTACTGAGCAGAAGAGCTGAGATTATGACTAAAAGTAACTTATCCAGCAAAATTAAATAGAATCTTGAATGGAGGGGGAAAAAGGTATTTAATGAACTGAAAGACTTTCAGGTTTTTGTGACAAAACCCTTAGAACTTAAGGGAAAATTCAACATATAAAATCCAGGAAACATATAAGATAAAGACCAATTAAAAGAGACTCAATAAAGTCAAATCATCTCTTGTGGTCTGCTATGTACATGGCAAGTTTTTTTTCTTTTCTCATTTTGTATTTAAGTTTAAAATAAAAAAAAATTACACTCCCCCAAATAAGAAAAAAAAGCTTACTATTCTCTGACTTAAGGCTAGATTGTGGGTTACTGGGGGCTAGGAAGAAGAGATCTCATATTCTAAAATAATCCTCAAAGGTCTAGCCTTCTCAGATTTTGAATTGCTACCAAAATAGCTTATCTGACAGAGCTATATATGAAAATAGTAGTACTCTTATGATTGTCATAATTATTTGGATAGTTTTAAAAAAGACTTGGGCTGATCTATGAGAGGGGGGTGATTCTAAAAAAAAAAAACAAAACTGTGTAGAGAGAGATAGAAAGGAGTAATTATCTCATACAAATGAGGCATAAAAGGAAAAGCTGATATAGAAGAAGCTAGGACGTGGGGAGGGCTAGAACCTTACTCCCATCAAGAATAGGTTAAAGAGGGAACTATATACGTACATACATACATACATGCATACAGTCTTCTAAATTCAGAAAGAAATAAGAGGGGCAAGGGAACAAAGTAAGGGGAGAGGACAAGGGAGGAACTTTTAGAGGGGTGGCTAGGTTAAGGAATGGATTGGGGTAAGGTAAAGGTAAAGCAGAGGAGTGAGGAGAGATAGGATAAATAGGGTAAGAAGGATGGTGAGGAAAAATTGGAAGGAAGAAAATACACATGTAATTGTAACTTAAAATGAGAATAGGACACATTTATCCAACAAAACAGAAATGGGAAGTGTCTAGGCGGCACAGTAAATAGAGCACCGACCCTGGAGTCAGGAGGACCTGAATTCAAATTCAAATTCAAATCCAGCCTCAGACACTTAACACAAAACCCAGCTGTGTGACATTGGGCAAGTCACTTAACCCCAATTGCCCTCCAAAAAGCCAAAAAAAATTTTTTTAATTAAAAAAAAAACAGAAATGGATAGCAGTTTAAAATTTGGATTCAACAATATGTTGCGTACAGGAAACCCAAAAAAACGAGAGATACACACAAAGGTATGATAAATGACAGAGGTAGAATTTATTATGCAAAAAGGTAAGGATAATAATCATGAATTTAGACAAAGTTAAAGTTAAAATCAATTAAATCAAAAGTTAAAAATGGAGAAACTGCACTGTCAACAATATTATTCAATATTTTTTAGACCATTTAAAATACCTAGACAGTATAAAATAACTGAGCATATACCTGCCCAAACAAATACAGGAACTAAATGAGAACAAACATGAAACACTTTTTATACAAATAGATTCAGATCTAAATAATTGAAGTGATATGTATTATTCATCAGTAGGTAAAATTAAAATAATTTTTAAAATGACAATTTTACCTATTTATTCAATGTCATCCCAATTAAATTACTAAAAAAATACTGAGCTAGAATAATAACAAAGTTCATTTGGAAGAGCAAAAGGTCAGTAACTTCAAAGAAACCAAGAAAAAAGATGCAAAGGATTCAGCAGAGTCAGTATAAGGGGGAGCATCGTTGAAGTGTAAAAAGGACAATTTTGATTATTTTTGTTTAGACATTTCTTGTATAAATAAAGCCTGTGTAGCTAAGAATAGAAGGAGCATAGAAAATTGGGAGAAAAATACTTTCATAGACAATCTCTTAGATGGAATGTGATTGGGTTGGAATATTGCTACAGTGGAGGAAAGAATGAGCTGGTTGATTTTGGAAAACATGAAGACTTAGATTTATGAAGGAAGATTCTATCCACCATTACAGAAACAGATGATAGGAAGAAATGAGTAGTATTGTCTTACATATATGCTTGTGTGTATGTATGTATATCATATATATAAATGTATACATATGTATGTACACATACATATTTGTTTGTAGCCTTTACGGTGGGTGTTGGGGAGTGAGAGGAAAAATAAAGTAAAAAGTGCACAGCAGAGAACAAAAGAAAACCAACAAGGAAGCAAAGCAAAGCTGGGCAGCTTTGAAAACAAAGCGTAGTATTTCCTTGAAGTACAAATTTATGATTTTATATTGAATCCTCTCTTGTGGTCTGCTATGTACATGGCATTTTTTTCTTTTCTCATTTTGTATTTAAGTTTAAAATAAAAAAAAAATTACACCCCCATAAGAAAAAAAAGCTTACTATTCTCTGATTTAAGGCTAGATTGTGGGTTACTGGGGGCTAGGAAGAAGAGATCTCATATTCTAAAATAATCCTCAAAGGTCTAGCCTTCTCAGATTTTGAATTGCTACCAAAATAGCTTATCTGACAGAGCTAATATACCCCACAACACGGGCTGGGGCCAATTCCTATGATACCAAATCACTAAGCCAAGTTACTGGAGGCAGTATCACTGCTCACCCCAAATACCCTTTTTACACCAATCCATCTCCACACCCACTCTGACCAAAAAAAAAAAAATCAAACCATGGCTTACCCTACAGGCCAGAAGGCAGATGTGTATGTGCCCTCTGGGTTAGTCCAACCCTAGAGTCTGAGGTCACACACAAGTTAAAGCATGAATGGTATTTTTCTAACTGCAAGGGAATTAGGGATGGAACACACCTTCTCATCAATTGACTCTAACTGGAAGTGAGGTTCTCCAGGCATGCCATGGCTAACCACAAATATTTGACAGCATGTGTCAATGCAGAATATGCAATAATTGATGCAGGATAACCCAAAAAATATAGGACTTGTTACATGGACCTCAGTGATGGAATGGAACACATGCAAGTGTGTGGCCACGGACAAATCACGTAACCCAGTCAGTGCCTCAATTTCAACTTTAAAATAGGAATAATAATATTTTTAAAATCTACCTGATGGAGTTATAGTAAAGACTGAATGAGATAATATATAAAAGGTTGTTTTGGGTTTTTTTTTACAGATCTCAGAGCACTTTATAAGGCATAGAGATGGGAAATGAACTTGCAGTTTCATTGTTACAAAGATCTTCCAGATGAGGAAGCTTTCTCTACGATATGAGTAAGAGGCAATTCACAACTGGACAAAGTGTTATATGAATGTTTGTCTCTTTCTCAATCTCGCAAAATCTTATGAATCTCCTTGTCTCCACTCATATTTCCACCACTCTAGTTCAGGCCCTTATCACTTTTCCTTTGCAAAATTGCAATGTCCCCCCTTCCCCTCCCATTTCTCTCTCTGCCTTTAGACTCTTCCATTTCCAATCCATACTTCACACAGCTATCAAAATAACTTTCTTCAGGTACATGTCTGACTGTGCAAGAAGTTCCATTGTTTCACTAGTATCTGTAAAATCAAATATAACCCCTTTCCCCATTTGATATTTATAATCTGGTTCTTACATGTCTGCCCAAATTTATTAGGTATTGTTGTTCAAAGTTATCTAATTCTTCTTGACCCCATTTGAGGTTTTCTTGGTAAAGATGCTAGAGTGGTTTGCTATTTCCTTCCCCAGCTCATTTTACAGATGAGGAAAAGAAGATTAAGTGACTTGCCCAGCTGGTAGCTATCTGAGGTCAGATTTGAACTCAGGAAGATGAATCTTCCCGACTCCAGACCCAGAACTCTACCCACTGTGCCACCTACCTGCCCAATTATTGTGCATTACTCTTCTCTGTACCCTCTACATTTCAGTCAAACTAGTCTACTTGCTTTCCCTCACATGGGACACTTCATCTCTATCCTTTGTCTACTCAGCTCCCCATGCCTTGAATAAAATCCTTCTCACTTTTCCTCTTAGCACACACAGCCTTTTTCAAAGCTGCACTCATGTGCCATCTCTTAAACGAGTCTTTTCTAACGCTTCCTCATTTCCCCAGTTGTTGGTACCTCTTCCCTTCCCCTTCCCCCCGTACTTGGTGATTACTTTGTACCAAGGTCAGTTGTACATTTTATCTCTTTTGATAGAATGTAAGCTCCTTAAAAACAGAAACTTTTATTTTTGTATCCCTAAGAGCTAGCACAGTGCTTGACCCATATTAGGAAATCAATACATTCTTGTAGATTGATAGATTGATTCTCATCATCAGTAATATTGCTGTCACCTTCTACTCTGGTCTGTGCAGTCATACCCTCCTACTGTCAAAAGAAGACCACTAGACTAGGAGCCCAGATACCCAGGTTCAAGATTTGACTCTGCCTAACTGCCTGTTCCACTTTGAATAAGTTACTTATTCTCTCTAGTTCTCAATTTCCTCGTACTTAAAAGAGGGGGTGTGTTGTCCCGATGATGTCCAAATTCCTTTTAGCACCTAGGCTCTATGACATTTTACGTAATGCCTTAAATATTGCAGGACTGATACAACATTCTAACTGGAAAGGGAGTGACCAGATCTACCCATTATGAAATATATAAGATTTGGGAGGGCTAGTAGAAACTTGATTTGCTAGAATTAAATTAGGCCCAGGGATACAGTGTTTCTTAGGGTGGCTAGAACATCAAATTCTTATGTCTCATTTTTACAGAAATGACACAGGTAAATGTGTCACATGGGCTTTGTTTTGTGTTATGATTACATTAAACCTGTGCATTACCAGATGTGGTTATTGAAATATGATTATGTTTGCTAATAAAAAAGAGAAACTGAAAGTGGGTAGGAAAGGATTTTTCCCCAAATGGTTTAAATTTTAGGACATAATTTTTCTGTGAAAGGCATGGTTAGCCTAGTAACCTTTTAGATCTATATAGGATATCACACTACTACCATTACAATCTACCTAACAACCTGAAAGAATTACATTTGAGAGAGCGTATGCAATCCAAGTGTGATTAGACGGAAGAACCTTCAAAGAAACATAGCATTTTAGATTTGAAAGGGACTTCAGTGGCCATTGAGTCTAACCCATGCCCTTAAAATAATCTGTATTACTTTACCTTCTTTATTTGAAGACTTCTAGTAAGGGGGAATCTGTCACCTCCCAAACCTACCCCTTCCACTTTTGGATGGCTCTGTTTTCTGTTTCCAGACCAATTGGTGGAATAGGATGGAGGGAGGGTATCAAAGAGACCTTGGGGCCTCAAGGGAGAGGAAAATAGTCAATGACAATAGAAACAACAGAGGAAGCAACACAAACTAAAGAATCACCAGCTGAGGGCAGAAAGCCTTCTGAAGGAGTGCATCCTGAAGAGACTCATGCCAGAATAATAGTTTCTAGAAAATGATCCTTGAATGATCTTTAAGGCTCAGGTTTATTTTTGTCCTTTCCTCTCATGATTTTCCTCAGATTGTATGACCTATGTAAGTTGGGCATTGGTGCTACTTTTCTGGCCTGCCCATTTGAGAGACTCATCCAGATTTCTAAGTAGGGCTTAACCCTTGAGGTGGATCCTTGGGAACAAAAGGGTCTCAGATATAGGAAACACACATACTATAATCCTATTCCATAGCAGAGAACTGAAGGACAAATCTTACAGAGTTTGATAGCTTGAATTACAATGGATTGTACATTTGTAAAGTTTTTACCTTAGAAGCTGGAATTTTAGATTCCAGATCCCATCCCACCAGATTGACCACTTTGTAGTAGCATGAATGAATGAATGATTAAAAAAACAACAAGCAAATACTTATTAAACTCTCACTATGTGCAAAGTACTATGCTAAGTGCATCATTTAAAAGTAGAGATAATCCCTGTTCTTGGAGAGCTCACATTCTAATGAGGAAAACAACACATATAGGAAATCTCATCTCCAAGTTACATGGAAAGATTCCATGGTTCTTAGGATAAAAAGGCAAAGCAGGTGGTAACAAATCAACTTTAACACCATTTTCATTGATAAAGCCTGACCCGTTTCTGATGTTGGGCTATTTGACAATGCTAAGAACCTTGTTGGCAAGAACCTTCTTTACTGGGTCTTCAATAACTTCAGTCCCTGTAGAAGCAGATCTGCAAAGATTACAGTTTGGGATGTTGGTTGTCAGGGCTGGAATGGAAGAAAGACTAGCAGTCTGGGTGGTACTGTATTATAAGAACTCTTACAATACAGGGTCCTGGGCTATCTCCATTGTGATATGAAGGAAGGTGATACAGTGATTTGACTCTGCTAGCATATGGCACCTCCCTCTGGGTACCTCGATGCTTTAGCTAGGTTGCTAGTATGAACCTGGAAGAGTGAATTCCTCTTTTTAAGATCCAATTCCTTTATTTATAAACTGAAGATAACTACACTCACCCACTTCACAGGCTTACTTTTAGGGAAGCATCACCAAAACCTCAAACACTATAAGAAGTATAACAGGAGTTACCATCATTATATTTCATAACATAAGATTCAGAATTAGCATAGAACCTGCCAACTATGCAGGTATAAATATTGGCTACCTATAGTGAGAATTTTCTGTGTGATTTTTATCATTGATAATTTATATAAATTTCATATTTTATAATTTTATATATTCTTGAAAATTAAGTCCTTCTGGAACGAATTCCTTCTTCTCATCTTTCTTACAGAAACCCTAGCTTCCTTCCAAACATGAATCTGGTACCATCTTTTCCTCCAGGCCTTTCCTAGATTTAAAAGGGATAGATATCATATCCAATCCAAATCCCTCATTTTATAGGTGAGCAAAATCAAGGCCCTTAGAGATCAAGGGGCTTAAGTGTGCTCACGCAGGTAGACAGTAACAGAACAGGGATTTAAACCCAGGTCTCTTCACTCCAAACTTCATTCCCTTTCTGCTGTTCCATTTTATCTCTCTTCTCAATTTCCCTAGTTTTTGGCATGATCCTCTTTCACAAAATTACTTTGTTTATTGCAGTATGTAATTTATTTACTCAAGTAGGAGGTAAGCTAGCTGAGGGCAGGACCTGTTCGCTTTTTGTTTCTGTATCCCCAAATTCCTATTAGTACCTTATACAGAAGTGTTGTTTGTTGAATTGAATTGAATGGAAGTGTCAGAAAAAGCATCGTTCTCCATCAAAAATGATATCTGTCATATTGAGAGTCAACATAACATAAAAGATTGAAAACAGATTTAAAAATCATGAAGACCTTGGGACCAAGTCCCCACTTTGACACATTCTAGCTGTGTTGTACTAAGCAAATCAATGAGTGTACCAGCACTAAGGCAATATTCTAAGACTATATATTTCACAACAGCTGTCCATCTGTGTTCCCATAGAGAACTTTATTATCAAGGAGTCATCTACATCAATAAATACAAATTTAGACACCTCTCCCTCTCTGATTAAACACAACTTTTCCATGATCCCATGATCACATCAGCGCAACATTTCCTATTAATTATTTTTGTAAATTCATTCTTCCATACCTCCCCAACCCCCACTCTAGAGTCATTAGCATTGCCTTGGGTGAATCAAAAATTAGGTAGGAGTCTAGGATGTCCTCTTAAAATGATTTTCAGCTGCCTTCATTCTTTTTTTTAAAATTTAGTTTTATTTGTTTTCTTATTTATATTATTCATTTTCATTACATTTTTTGAATTACACATTTTCTCCCCGTCTTGTTCCTGCCCCAACCCCATAACAGCAATCCCGCTGTAAAGCCCCTCCCCTGCTCTGCTCTCCTATTTTCTGGTAGGGCAGGAGGGGTCTCT